>JACAXG010000050.1:5459232-6061845 GCA_018881555.1 Amblyornis subalaris
AAAAGAAAAGAAAAGAAAAGAAAAGAAAAGAAAAGAAAAGAAAAGAAAAGAAAAGAAAAGAAAAGAAAAAAGAAGAGAAGAGAAAATGAGCTCTTTTGGTTTGGGGAAAGTCTTCACACTTTCTTAATCTCTTGTGGAATGTTTTGTATTTATCAGCACTAATGGGAGAGGAGAGAGGAACCTGGAAGTTCCCAAGCCTGCTCCCTCCAACAGTCCCRAGTGTGCTGTAGTGTGGGTGGGTGAACATAATTTTTAACACCCTTGTCACACCATTTCAGCTCTTCTCTCTTTGGTTTGAATTTCTTTGAAGGACATCTGTGAGGTTTTTATTTTTGTTTCAACATTTGGAACTAGAGCAGTCAGTAGTGCTTTATGTGGTGAGATTTCTCCAGATCATGAGTTAATAGAGTAGTTGCTCCTTCTATTTTACAGTTTCCTGAAAAAGAAGCAGCTTCCTAAATACCAATGAACTTGCTGGAAAAAAAAGCAAAAGAGGTGCTGGAGACCAGGGATGCTGTCTGTGTGGGGGCTTTGTTGCTGATGAAGGAGGATTCTGTTCAGGGCAGAGTTTCCCAAAATTGCCAGGCTCTTAGTGCTCACAGGACCACGTGGCAGTGTCTGTCAGTTGTGTTTCTGGAGGTCTTGTCATCAACGGGGGTAGGTTATGGTGAATCAAACCTCTTTTGGGCAATTTGTCTCCATATAATTCCTGGAGAAAACATGTCCCTGACGTTCACTTGGGAGCCTGCTGTTCCTGTGGGTGCATGGCTCCTGCCTTCCCTAGAGGGCTAGTGGGGAGGAGGGTGTATTTGGAGGGGGGAATGAGGAGAAACAACAAAATTGTTAATATCAATCCCTGAACAGTCTGCTCATTTCTTTCGACACATGCCTATCACTGGCTGTTTGGAAAAAAATTCCTGTACTGTAAATTAAGACCCTAACAGTCAAGTCAAAGAAGCCTTTCATCTCTGAAGCTTTTAATGATTTCATTTCCCATTCCAACGCACAACAGCCCTCCTCACTGTATCACAGGTGTGCATACATTGAGAGGTATTTCTGAAGCCCAGATGTTTTCCAAGTGAAAAACAGTAGCACATGAGCTTAAATGTGCAAACCTTAATAATAACAGTTGCTATTAAGACTATATTATCTAATAATATGGTACAACTAGTACTAATTATTAACCCCAGTATGACTGGGAAAGTCTGTGAGCACTGGGGAGTGACGTGCAGCTCAAACAAGGCAGTCAGCAAGTATCAAATTTTACACTTTCATCTGTTTTCTGCAGATGTTCAGTAATTTCTGCTTACACTAGAAAGCTCTGTGTATTATTAATCAAATCACAGCTAAGTGTACCACAAAACAATGCAATCACCAGCTTGGAGCATATTTACAGTTTATGTCCAACTTTCAACATGTGCATTGACTGTTTTTACTCCTGCAGATCACAATAGGGGCTTTTGCATCTAATCAAGCTGCACTAGCTGAAATAATTTTTCTAGTATTGTAGGAAAAAAAATAGCTTTTCTGTAATTAAGACTGGAGTTTGTTTTCATTCATAAGCTTGGCTTTGTCCCCTTCCCCTTTCCTTTGAAAAACACAAAAAATGTTCTTTTTGCTTCACATTTTGCATGCACAGCCTGTGCTGAGTGGATAATGATTTATCCAAATTTCACATGATTCACTCAAACTGTGCTTGAGATAGGGGGCTCAGAATAAAATAGGTATTAATCATTATATGAAAAGTCTTCCAAGCATTTTTTGCTTTTTTTTTTTTTAAATTAAAATTACTTGCACTAGAAACTTATATCTCAAAATTCTCAGGAATATCTAAGAAATGGTATTACTTTTGCACTCAAAAAGGCAATTCACTGATAAATAGGAATGACAAAAGAGCTACCAATGATAAATTTTCAAGAATAATTAATGAAAAATAAGCTGAAATTAACTGCAAATAAAAGAGATTATGATTTTTGAAGGCTGACCTAGAGAAATAAACAGTCAATTTAGGAAAAAAGTTTTGTCATAACCCCACTGCAGACAATGACAAAGCTCATATTTATTTGTTAGCATATCCCTTGCACCCAGCACTTGCGAGGCTCTCGGGGCCTCTGAAAATAAGCCAGTTACTAACAATTCTGCAACAGCTGTTTGTAGGCAAAAGCTGTAGTAAAGAACAGTCTGCTTTGCTAACCCAATGCACTGGAATTAGTGAATGAAATGTTCTCTGCTGGCGAGTAGCATGGCAGAGCTTGTGCCCAAATGGCTGTGCTGTCCTGCTTCCCCATCCCCACTGGCATGGCTTGTACCTTCAGCAGCCCATGCTCCAGCCCACTGGGTACCCACTGTGACTGTAGACTGTGCCAGGGCGTGGGCTGACAGGGACACAACACATCACTGGGTGGCCGTGGGGAAGGGTTGGTGCTGCGCTGGTCCRTGAGTACCAGGAACCTCTTCAGCCAGAGCCAGCCCCAACACCACCTGAAGCAGGTGAAGCCACTGCCAGCACCCAGCGCAATCTGTCACGCCTGTCCCTGAGCTGTGCTGCAACAAGTGTTTGTATCGCCACATGGTTCACCAGACCAGGGAGCTGATAAGGCTGGAAAACTCAGCAAAAGCAAAGTGATCCGAAGTGTGTGATGGGGCTGGACAACAGGGAGCAGCGAGAGCGGTCACAGCTACAGCCGACTGCTGACAAGCCATTAATCACAGTACACCCCTCAGCCGCGCTGACAGAGCAGTGTGGGGCTTTCTCCAACAAGGTTTTAGTTGTATTTATTGAATGATTTATTTTAGTGACATTGCACAGTTTGTCAGAAACAAATGCTCAGTACTTTTTGTTTTAGTATTTTTGTTTTCTCCTGCATGGGCTATTGGTCATATGGCCCCTGTTTTGTACAGTGCTCCAATGCCCTTTGAATGCAGTGGAGACTACTTTATAGAGGAAGACGACCTATTTCAGCTAATCTGTGAGCATGAAGTCCCTTTAAGCATGAGATAAACCATGAACAGCCCGAGCACAATTTATGAAATCAGAGGATTTTACATGAAAAAAGGGAAAGCTAAACTTCAGATTATGATGAGACATGGACACATCTGTGCATAAAACCAATTATAAAGTCAATGTTCTGCTTCTCACATTTTTCAGTGCTCCACAAACTGTAAAATGCAGAAGCCTTTTCATTTGTAAGATTTCCACAGCTTATGGTTATACAGTCCTTTGACTACATAGAAAAAAACCCCTTCATCTGAAAATAACCCATGTCAARTGAGGAAAGAACAGTCAGGTAGGTGGCATTGTTACAGGGGCGGCATGGTGGCAGGGGCTTTGACTCTTCATTTCACTGTGTTGTGGCTTCTCTTACAATTAGCCTYAGTTACTATTATCTGCTTCCTAATGTTTTATACTCAGTCCTGTGTTATTTTCATTTTGATGGAATCACCAATACGTAATTTAAAGCAATATCCACAACAGAGGCATGCAAAACGCCTTGCAGAAGGTGAAGGCAGGAGCCGAGACACCAGTCTCCAGTGTGGGTCAGTTTGGTAGATTTACCTTTAACTACAAATATTCTTCCTCATCCACTTTTTGACCCAAAGCTTGTTTTCTTCACTTTTTACTTTTTTTTCTCCTTTTCATCCCTAATTATTTGACCATGACAATTGTTTTGGGATTCACTTAACAGGATAGACACAACTGCTATGGGAGGTTTGACCATGCTGCATGTCACATATATTTTATACCTTCATGTAGAGACAGTTTGTATAGAAAAGAGCCAATGCTGTACTAACCAGCTCAGCATACTTCTTAAACAACAGGTCCAGCTTCTCTTCTGGAGTATTCAGCTTATTCAAGCTTTGCATCAGTAGGGTGGCTTCTTTTCCTTTGAAAAAGAAGTAGAGATTTGATGGTAGAGGCAGTTTGTAGTTGATGTACTGTTACGAAATTGCTTGTTTGATGCATGGGTCTGTAAAAACACGGGGTGAAATGAGGCATTTTGGAAGGAAAGGAATAATTTTTGCTATGAATTTCCGGGTTTTGCTTCTGCCCAKAAGAACAAACACGCAAGAATTTTCCTCCATTTCAGACCTCAGTAATGTGCTCTCTTCTAGCAAAAGCATTGTCTGTGAAATGCTTTTGTCCTGTGTAATCTGATTTTCATTCAATGTTTTTGTAATATGATCAGGTCACATACATGGCACATTTGACTGAAATAGGACAGAAAGGGCCTGTGGACCTGGAAGGCTGAGAAACAGATCTCTTTGCAAGTGAAAGTGGATGAAATCTGGTGTACTCAGCTCCTTTGCTGCTCAACCTATATAAGACATAAGGAAGATTCAGTTAGATATGGAGCCTAGGGTGTGGAAGTAAACAATCAGAGAGTGGTAGGTACTGCCAGCCACATCTGGTGTAAATCAGTTCCCTGACTTGGTGAAGAGAGCATGTGTAGCAGTAGTCTAATAACTCTCTGGTGTGCATAGCTAAATCACTGCACAGCCATTTAGGTACTGCTTCTCCTCTGATACCTCTTGGTTTTCATTTCAGCCCCAAGTATAAGCTGGAGCTTGAACATTGCTTGTTCATCAAACACAAAGTGTCCTGATGTCCCTGGAGATAAGGTTGCCTGTGGTCCCCGGGGCTTGGGCATGCTTTTCCAAATGCTCCTCTTTCCTCAGGGTGTGAGACAAAATTTGCTTTCTGCTTTGGGCTGATCTTTTTCTACCTCAAGTCTAGTGCAATCCAGGAGTACTGTCTGTGAAGAAAATCCTTTATTTCACACTAAGTTCTCTCTACAGCATCAGCATAAATAAGTCGAAGTTAGCTAAAATCACATCCTGGTGTGAAAAGTGTTGCAAGTCCAGATGTAGAACTTGTGTTGGTAGGATTTTCACTGAGCTTGCAAAAGTACCAGTAACTGCATCAAAGCCAAGGCAGGAGAAAGCAAGGAACTTACTTTCTTCTGGACAGTCAAGGAATTTTGGGGGAAAAAATCCATGCTGTGTCCTATGCTTAGTCCCTTGCCTGTAAGAACGTCCTGTTATGATTTCTCTCCAGGCTTAGTCTGCAGTTGGGTTTGGGTTCTCATGCAAACGAGAGGCTTGAAGATTGGCCGGAGTTAAATGTAGGAAGGGAAATAAAGTACATATGTATTAGAGTAGAATGTAACTACATTGCTCTCTAGTGGCTGCCCAGCAGAAAGAACACGTATACCAAAACTCGCTGAGACTTCTAGCTCAGCTAACAGCCCTGCCAGGGCTGAGGTGTTCTCTAAGCACTGTGCTTAGAGAGAACAAATGTATTGGCTTATTTCATATAGTCCATGATGAGTCTGGAGGTTTGCTAAATGAAAARTGACCTGGGCATGACAGTGAATTTATTCTGCAGGTTCCCATGCCACACAGTAGCACCATTAGCACTGTTGTGACCAGTGAGCAGACATACTTGAGGAGGCAGGAAAAGAAAAATTCACTGAGGCACGCACACRAGAGGCTGGGTTTTCCTTTGTCTAAGAAGTGACTTTGTGCAGTGTGTCACCGAACTTACAGCTTTGGCTAACCAGTTTGGGGGGCCCAGCAGTACATCAGTTTTATCTGATACAATCCTAAACTTTTTTCTTTTTTAAAGGACTAATATCTGATATAGCCTACATGTTGGGTAATGCCAAAAATAATTATGAGTTAGAGAAAAGTTATAATGGTCACTGTAATTTTTAGTGGTAGCTGGAGGTGCCTGTCATCCACAGCAGAGACTTAACATGGTAAAGAGCAAGGATTAGGGAGTTCTTACGTGTGTTTGCAGAAGAGCTGTGTGAGYATGCAAATACTTGCCTAGTCCCTTCAGGATTTTCTTCTCCAGCTTTTGCTCCTTGCTGCCGCTGGGCTCCTTCGCTTTGGAAGCATCCCCAGGAGCCAGCTTCTCTTTCTCACCCTCCTCATTTCCATCTTCATACTCTGCATCCTCCAAGCCGCCTGGYTCTCCCTTCTCAGGCTTGTCGATTCCTGTAGCAGTGCTTCCCTTCTCCATCAGGCTCGTGGCAGACCCGTAGGTTTTGATGATGTCCTCCAGCTGCCGGCCCAGCTCCTCTGAGATGTCACACACGGCTGCTTCAGGCCAGGTGCTCGGCTGCTCCGGGGGGGCTGGAGCAGGGGACGGCAGGCCAGGGGCAGGTTGGTCCCCGCTCTGCCCCTGGATGTCCTGCCCAGGTGAGGTGGGAGACTGGTCATTCTCCATGTTTCGTGCAGTAGCTGACAGAACAACAAATGCAGGGTTAAGTTAAAAAAACACAGAAATAGTCATCGAACTATTCCCGAAGCTTGGCCAGTGTGTGAGCGATTTTGTGTGAAATTTGGGATGGCAGCTTATCCATTGGCTCTGGCTTGATAAATATACCACACTTAGACAAATAACCAAGGTGATTTGCCTGCAAGGAGAAAAGCAAATTATATACTTTCCAAGGGAAAAACCTACCCAAATCTAGCACTTAAAAATTAAAACCTCCTATTCTCAATTCTAGCAATGACACATGAAATGACCCCGCAGTCACTTCTACTATTTTTCTCCCTGAATACACTATTTGGTACATGTTTACTTTTCTTGATCTGTTTACCTGCCACACTGGCTACCGATGTGGGCAGCTTCACTTCAGAGCTGCGTTAGTTTCATTTCCTGTTTCTCGCCTGTTGGCACATCTTAAGTCAATAATCATGAAAAATATTTTAAAAGAAACTGGTGCACCTTAAATTGTGCTGTGCTCTTGCAAAGCTCAGCATGGTGCTTGATCTACAAGAGACCTGGTTTGGTACCGTCACAATAACAGCAAAGAATAAGATAAACAGCTCTAAACCACCCTTCTCTTGTACTTGCTGCATGCTGCTGACAGTTTGTTTGACAAAGTACGAAATACAGAATAAATGACAGTGAAGTAAAACCAACCACACATAACATAGTTTGATAGTCTGTGGTGTTTTCCAGGGTGAATTTCAGCTAATTTATTCCCAGTTTGCAAAGGGAAGCTTTTGTTTTCTCATGTTTTTGAGCAGCTGCACTCAGCCAGGCAAATACAGAGCCCTCAGTGTACCTGTGTTCCTGCTCTGGTTTACCCAGGACCTGGCAATGAGGGTGTCAGCAAGAGCATCCTGGGCACCTGCTCCCAGCTCCTGCAAGGTGTGGGCCAGTAGAAGCTGCATGTGACTGAGAAACTCGGTGTAGAGCGCTCCTTCTGTCTCAGAGTGCCAGCAGAGCTGCCGGCACCTTTGTGCTGCCCTCATGAAGTAGTGCAGAGGTGCAGGGTGTGCAGCTGAGCCTTGCTCTGCAACTACCTCCCACATCTGCTTGACTGCAGACTTTGTACTCTTTCCAGCCATTAGTCCTTTCTCTCTCTTTTCCAAACTGATTTTTGTTCTTCTCTTTAATGATATGATTTACAATGGTGCCAGTGGGGAAGGAAGAGAGGAAGAAGCCTGCTTGGTTGGTTCTTTCCAGCATCTGAGATGGTTGCTTTCCTACTTTTTGCAAGACAACTTGTTTGAAATCATGGACATAACTGGGAAGCATTTTGTTCCCTGTTCAAACAGGCTGTAACATGTATTTTCTATAGYGTCTAAACTTCTACAGCTTTCAAAATTGTAAACTAACATGACCAAAGGCAGTATATGGTAAGAGAGATGTCATATACTGTAATAAATGACTCTGTGTTATTAAACTGTCCCCAGTCAAAATGATATTTGGAAGTGCAATGATGGCCATCACTAAGGCAACATTTTTCAAGATTTGATTTTCTAGCTATATGACTGGGCTTGCAGATAAGATAGTCAAATGAGTTATCATCTCTCAAGCAAATAATTGAAAGCTTTGAGTAGRGCTCAGGAAGTGCT
Source organism: Amblyornis subalaris (assembly GCA_018881555.1). Classification (NCBI taxonomy): domain Eukaryota; kingdom Metazoa; phylum Chordata; class Aves; order Passeriformes; family Ptilonorhynchidae; genus Amblyornis; species Amblyornis subalaris. The sequence continues at coordinate 5,467,108 of JACAXG010000050.1, forward strand.
TGAAAACTGTTAGCTGTGAATCCATGCCCCTGCAGTCCTCTCATTGCTACAATTCGCCAGCAAAAATGATTTAGGAAGGTRTCTGGACCTGGTCTCACAGATCCTGTCAGACAGTTGCATCCCATTCATTCCTTACTCCTTGTGGCATAGTCATTATATCACTGCAAAATGATTGTAAAATTATACCTATCTGATTTGATGTCATATTGAGTTTAATTTATTTTGAAAAACTAGACCCTATATGTGCAATTTAGGTAAATAATTCCAGATAGCATGAATGCCTACTGTTAGCCTACTGTTTGTGGTCTTTTTAAACTAGGGTTAATTGACTGCCAGCTAATTCAAGGTCAGTAAGAGTATTGGAAAGGCTAAGCTAGAAGCTCCACAAAATATGTGTTTATCTCTGCCATGTTCAGGCTAGTGTTTACAATTGCAATCATTAATTTGAGCTAATTGGCAGTTGGCAATCAATCAGCTAGAAAACCCAGGATTACCAGCTCTTCTTTAGGCAGAATAAAACTCTCACAAASTATATCCTCAATTTAAAATGGCTATTTTGGTAATATGTTCATCACAGAAGGAGAACAGGATTGCAAAATGCTCCATTTCTGGACATTAATTTCTCTTCCAACTATCTCCCCCTCTCTTTGCAAGAAGGCACAAGTCGATGTTCTCACTGCACCCCGACTCTCTGGCTTGGCTGCCTTCCAACTTGATCTCTCATGTGGTAGCACTGTCTGGCTAAAGGTTTCCTCTTATGTGAATCACAAAGCATGCCTGCAAATACAGCAGGCTTTAAATCAACGGTGGCAATCGATCTATGCGTGGTGTTTCCCAGTAATAAGTGAAAAACATGGGTGAACGAAGGAGAAACTGGATGTTTAGAATCAAGGACATAAGATGTTTACAAGCCGGCCTTACAGGAAATCTTCCCTAACATACATTCCTGGCTAGAGAGGGATTAGTTATAATCAGTCTCTGAAACCATGGCAATTCACATCTGCTGAGTTTCCATCCACCAGCCCAAAATGGTGAGCAGGCAGGAACCCCAGAAATACCCAGCGATGAACTTCTAACCCAAGGGTGCCCACCTGCTGGGTCATACCGGAGACTGTATTTACGCACACAAATAAATATCCTAATGATTCATTTTGTTCTTCTTCAGGCTAAACCAGAGGTCTGATAACTGCTTTCCAGCACAAACACAATGCCTGTGAAGACTTCTGTACCTTGTTTTGCACAACGGCTTCCACAGCACCACAGTTTATGCTGAGAGAGACAGAGCAGCTGAGAGTTGCCTGCTTGCAGCCTTTGATCCTGGAAGTTTTTACAGCAGTTGGCCCCAGTTCTCCTTGTGCTCCAGCCTGCTTAACCTTGRTGTACATAAGGAATTCTTCCTTATCAGGCCATAAAAGACTTTCAGTGCCAATTTCAGCAAGACCCGAAGTGTTTACATTATACGCTTAGACACAGTAATGCCTAAAAATTAGGTGACTGAGTCCAGAAGAGGAATTCCATGGTTTCYCAGACTTGCCCAATTTTAGGCTATCCAACTCTTGAATTTTGCAACTCCTGCTACCATTACTGTTGCCTCCAGGCAACTGAATTTCCAACACAGCCTTATCCTGTTTTATGGTGAGGGGGAGGACTGACCAGTTGTCTGACTGAGTCTGAGCATTGCATCTTGTTTACTCTTTTCCTCCTGCGTTCCCAAATCCTGGACCTGTTCCACAGCTGTGAGATCAGCACCTTTCTTGGCCTGGTGTTTTAGATGGAAACTTGACACTTGTGGTTGCTGCCTACAAATAGTCACTGCAGTCCTCCTCTCCTTCAGTGGGAAACACCCCCAAGAGCCAGAGGGTGCTGCTGCCCCCACTCTGTGAGAAAGGCTCATCTCCTTTCTCCTCCTTCCTCTGTTAAGAACTTGGAACAACCCAGGAGAGCAATGGAGCTTTCAGCATAACTGAGCATACAGCATAGCCACAGCTGCACCCTGGGGCAACAGCAAAAGGTGTGCTCCTCAGATCAGTCTGGTTACGTGCAGAGTTTGTTTGTCTGTAACGGCATCCCTTAATATTTCACATTTACAGCACAGTTTGCCTTCACTGTGCTTTGAAAACAGCCAGTATTTACAAAGTAAAACGTCAGTAGGTAAGGGCTAATGACTAATTTAGCAGAGCTGCCATAGCCATCCCACTGCTGCTGGGAAAACTGTTCCCATGCTGGGGTGTGCCAGTCCATCTCTTGCTCTGCTGGAGCTGACACTGCTGCCCAGGCACACTCCTGGCATGAACAAAACACACATTAAATGTATTCTTCTTAGCTTCTCTTGCAGGCTGCCTTGAAGACTGTCACAGAGTTTTGTTTATATTTTTTAAACAGTATGCTTCCCGTTCCTTCTCATGGGATTTGCTTCCTCCTTTCCTTCTTGCAGCTTGAACTTCTAGAGGGTTTACAGACTGGTCTATATTTAGCTTTTGCATCCCCATGTATTCAGCAGAAGGACACATGGCACCTGCTCTGCAGCCAGGAGCTATTTTAAGCACTTCTAAAATGGATAATGGTATTTAGCACTTTATGCTCAAAGTTCGCATACACACACAATTCTCTGAAACAAAGCCTTACATATATTTGCACCAGCCAGCATATGCTGATAAAATCTGAATTTTTACCGTGACATAACACCAGACTGAACTGCAGTGACATCTCAAAGCAGTAAACATTAAACTCYGGAATGGTCCATGCTACTGTAGCTCAAATCACCCTCCAGAAAAATACAAGTACCTTCTTACAGTCTAGACACTGCCCTACGTGTTACTCCAGAAAGCGGTGATAAAACCAGCTATATCAACTACTTGCTACATTTGAATAGCTTTATGATTTATGTGCAATTTTCTAGTACAAAACTAAACAAAAACTTGGAGGTTTCATGGCAGGTTTCCATGCAGGCTCAGAACCAGACTTGGAGACTTTCTGAAGCCTCCTGCCCCACCTCTCATGTGGCACCTGAGTCTTGATCACTGACTGTTGTAGCAGACCACCCACGGCCCCCAGTCTCACTTCAACACAAGCTCTACCAAAGTAATCTTAAATTTCTCTGATCGCTCTTAAGAGAAGCATTTCTGACTTTCACCAGCAGCCTTGGATACTTCCCTGTTGTCCTCAGGTGTCACACGGTGCCCAGACTTTTAGGGCTATTCCTGGAAAGTGTGGGTTGACAGTCCCAAAGGGAAGTACTTACATAAAGCCCTTGCACCGTGCCACCAGGCAGTGACAGCAAGGAAGCTGTTCATCAGACTTACCGGAGCAAAGAGAGGAGCTGAGCAGAGAAAAAAAGTCGGGCAGAAAGCTCAGACAAGGGCAAGCCAGCAACAGGACGCTGGTTCTGTAATCCTGCCACTGAGGGAAGAGGGACAGGAAGACCAAGCGAGGAGGGAAGGACAGAATGACACAGGAGGAGCAAACACTGCAGGGACCGAGTGCACACTGTGCAGGGGACCGTCTCTGATAGGCGTGCAGGGAAGCTGCCTGCTGGCTGGCAGCGTAAGCCAGCTATGTTGGCTATTCCCTGCTCTGACAGAGATAGCACGAGAGATTAGAGACTCGGGCCCCCAGAAAGAGAAAATAAAGGAAGGATACTTACACAGCTGCTACCCTTCCAATTTGAGTCTTAATCCCTCAATGACATGACGTGTTGTGCTGTGTGAAATTTGTCTGTGTTGACTACGGATTGGTCGAACTTGGTCGAATTTTTCTGTCTCAACCACAAAGACTGGGATGGATTTCCATAATGTGAACTCCCACCTGTGACTGCCCTTTGCAACCTGGGATTTCGGCAGGATTTGTTAAAAACAGACAGATTCTTTAATCATAGACTCACTGATTAGAAGGGACAACAGGACGTCTTTAGTTCAAACTCTTGCTCGAAGCAAGCTCAGCTGTGATCTCAGACCAGGTCTCTCAGGGCTTTAAATTAGTCTTAAAACCCTCCATGGATGGAAACTGCATGACCTCCCTGGGAAGCCGGTTATCCTGCCTGACTGTCATGGCACTGAAAAAGTTTCTCTTTATACCTAGCCTTAACTTTCCTTGCTCCAGCTTGTGCCTGTTGCCTCTTGTCCTCCCACTTTACACTTCCATAAAGAACCTGTCTCTGTCTTCTTGATAATCTCCTCCAAAGCTGAACCTTCTCCAGGCTGAACACCCAACTTCCCCAACCTCTCCTCACAGGACAAGTGCTCCAGTGCCAGCCACCACGGTGCTCCTCCGTTGAATTAACCAGCTCCTTCCATTGAGGCAGCAATGCTAATGGAGGTGGCTGATGTAGCTGCCCCCCTGATCCCAGCAGCTCCCAAACAAATGCTCTTATTGCTGCCAAGATAACCTGCCTGACCTACTTTCTTCCAGCTCATGTTGGCCCAAAGTTGTTGATACAAACAAGCAGTGTGCTCCCCAGGGAGCTCAGCTGGGAGCTGAGGATGCAGGAACCAGCATTTCCCACTTCTGTGATCCACAAGCCACTCAAGCAGCATCTTGAGATGCCAGGTCGCCTAAGGACCATCTGCTATCCACTCCCTAGAAGGAGATGTAGGTCAGTTTAATGCACAGATATCCAAACAAAGGAGAAACCATAGGCTGGTACTGGAAGAGGCAGCCAGGGCTATGAGAAGAGAAATGGTACTTGGTCTCCAGTGAAAAGTAATAAGGCTCAGAACAACAATAGGTGGCAAAACAAATGTATACTACAAGGATCTGGAGTAAGCCTTCAAACCAAACCATGGCAATAGAGGAACCAAAACCACTTTGTGCCTGATTTACAAGGGATGTAAGAGAAAGCTGTACTGGGCAGTTCTGTATCAAGAAGTACCATCTCAGAAATAGTCCATATGTTAGCAGCATCTCAGACTTTTACTGGAGAGCACTAAAGGTCTTGCTATGTTTGTAGAGACAGTGGGGTGAAAAGTTCACACTTGGGGTGGTTTCTCATTAGTCTTATTTCTCTACTTGGAAAAGGCAGTTCCTATAATCTGGGGATGCATGGGCATTGTGGCTTTAGGGAAAATCAGTTTTTCCAATTTTCTTCAGACGCTGGTGGTGGCTCGGTAGTCTTCCTAAAGAAGTCACAGATCTAGGGATAATGAAAAGGAGTGCGCTTGAAAGGTCAAGGGCTTCTGCAGCAAGTCTTTTGGAGAGGGTTGGAAACTGGCTGGACRTGTTTTGAGAGAAGATAAAACTCTGGGGATGTTTGCGACAGGGCAGTGTGAGAGATMAGAATACCAGTGAAGGTAAGAATGTTTGTGTGGGCTCTTTGTGCTCCTCCTGATTTGACTGAAGAGTTCGTTTTTCTCTTGAAATGAAATCAGCTCTGAGATCAAAATGCACAACTGAGCTACCAAGGAGCTAAGTAACAGTTGAGCTGCAGAAAGTTACTTCAGCATATCCTCACTTCTTGGTAAACACAAGGCAAGACATGTTCAGCTTTGCTTTCTTTCACTGGGGTTAAAGCTATTCCGTGTCAGCTCGTTTTTGCAGCAGCCTGACAGCGCACACACAAACCTTTATCACCGCTCAAATGGCATGCTGGGATTCACTGGGCACTGGGAACATGGTCATGTCCCTGAGACATCAGAGCATACTGATGACAGGAAAGTAGTTGCGATCATCATTATAAAAATTAACTACAAGTAGTACAAAGCTACATATTCTGAGCTGTTCCTCAATATGCAAGTAAATAAAACAGTCTCTGGTACAGTCAGGAAATAGAAAGACAGAGACAAAATCAGTATTCCTCAGTTTGTGTGGAGTCTGTGGGTGTAGCTTCAGAAGACTAAAAGGGACCTGCTGGATTTTGGACTGTGAATTGAAATAACCACCTTAGGAATGGAATAGGGAAACTCAGAGAAATTTAGAGGAGTGTGTTGAAACTGCCATGCAGGCAATTTATATGCTGAGGACAACCAACCCACTGGCACTTGGACTCTGCATGCAAGGGTGGTTACATCTGGTCAGCTGAGGAGACAGCTGACTGAAAACGCTCTCTGTGAAGCCTGCACAGTGTCTGAGGTTTCAGCTTTTGCAATGCTTTAGGCATTTCATGTCCCCGTTTTGGGAAAGAGAAAGAAATCATTCTCTAATATATGAGAAAGAGGAGAAATGTACCTTCCTCACATTAAAGCTAGATGACTCCTTGAGAATTTGTAGTAACAAAGCTGAGTTTATTTTACAGGTGTGTTCAGCTATGAGCTGGATTGCATATCAATAACCCTGCGCTCTCATTGTTGCACAGTGGCATTTCCATGGAGGTCATTGGGAATGTCACACAGAAACTGTCTGTTTCTGGATTAAACATAATCATCATCAGCATAAATCTATTGAAGGATAAGCTTCCCAGGGGAAGAAAAAAATGTCTCCCTATATCATTTGCTCTATAAAATATTCAATGTGTTAATTGTGAGCATTACCAAATGGAAGGACAAGTTCATAATTAAGTCAATGCTGTTGAAGCTTTTGGGTTTTCTTCCTATCTTTTTCTGACAAACCTTTTTCCTTTTTTGTCTAGGCCATTTTCCACAACTGCAACATTCAGCTCTCACCTGCTGATGTTCCCCGCACTCCTCACTCCCTCCAGTGCTAATGTCACTTTTGGGAGTTTTGTGTGTTCTTTCTGTGTCCCGTGGCAAGATTTAGGTGAAAGACCAATGGTTCGTGTCTGGCGTCTCTCTCTCAAATGCTCAAGGGCTTTARAAAATGCAGACTCTGTCTGAAGGCAATACTGTGTTGGTTAAAACCACTTGAAAAAGTTTTGAGGGTTTCTTTTTCACCACAACCAATGGCAAGAGTTAGTTCTTCTTCCACCTAAATGAAAGCTTAGTTTCTGCAGAAGTCCTAACATCCCCTGGAAACCATACAGACTGATTTGGCCCGCAAACCAGTCTTTCGACAGAARGCAAAGAGGCTGCAGAGGTTCTCCTGCCTTCTGCACTAGCAAGGAAAGTGCTGTCTGCACCYCTCTGCAAATTGCAGCTACTCTGCTCCATGAGACTCTGCTTGACAGCAGCAGAAGAAAATTTGCAGACAAGCATTCCCAGTCCTGTCATGTACAGGGATGCAAACTTCAGTGGTCTGCCATGGTTTGCTACTTCAGTGCCAGATCCATATCAGTGAGAATATAATTTTTTTATTCTTCTGCAGGTACTTCTCTAAGAACTTGAATGAGTTTTTCACAGCTTTCCTCCTGAATAGTTTTTGGTTTATATTTTGAAAGATACGGGTTTTTCAAATTATAGTGTACCTGGGTAGAACCATTTCCTGTAATATCAGTATTTCAGTCAATTATATTACAAACATAATTGGAAGGCCAACCGCATACTGGGCTGCATCAAAAGCAGCATGGCCAGCAGGTCAAGGGAAGTGATTCTCCCCCTCTACTCTGCCCTTGTGAGACCTCACCTGTCCAGCTCTGGGGTTCTCAGCACAAGAAACCTGTGGACCTGTGGGAGGGAGTCCAGAGCAGGGCCACAAAAATGTGGGAGCACCTCTCCTATGAAAAAATACTGAGAGAGTTGGGGTTGTTCAGCCTGGAGATGGAAGGTCTGGGGAAACCCTATAATAGCCTTGCAGCACTTAAAGAGGGCTTATAAAAATGAGGGAGAGCAACTTTCTGCATGGGCAGATAGTGATAAGACAAGGAGCAATTGCTTCAAACTGAGAGATGGTAGGCTTAGATTAGATATAAGGAAGAAATTCTTTACTGTGTGGTTGGTGATGCACTGGAACAGGATACCCAGAGAAGTTGTAAATGTCCCATTCCTGGAAGTGTTCAAGGCCACGTTGGATGAGGTTTTCAGCCAAGGTGGAAGGTATCTCAGACGTTGGAACTAGATGGTCTTTAAGGCCCCTTCCAACACAAACCATTCTATGATCCTATGAAATAAAGTTGATCTGTTCTGTTTAAATATGACCATAATATACTTATGTCATTACATAATAAGATGACATATTTATAACATGATAATATACAGAAACAAGCAGGCATGTAAAATATATAATGAAAGTACAGTGTTGATGAAGAATTTAGAAATGCCTATAACATAAAACATATAATTAGAATTTAGAAAGAGCCCTCATATAATGGGTCTTGAGACATGGAAGCATGGTGATATGTGAGCAGTGTCTAGAAGTCAGAAGCTTGCTGAATCTGGCAGCATTTGTCTGCTGTTGACACCTACAACTGAACCAGCATTGGGAGAGTCTATGGTGTTCCAATGAAAAGTTTGTCAAGACCAATTGCCAGTGGGTTTAATTGACTTCTATAAAAATGTCATAAACACCTGGATCAATAGGACATTTTCCATGGTGGCCTCCTGTGAATCATTTCTCTCTTGTTTAGTCCTGCTTCAATGTGAAGAAAAAGGAGGAGAGGGGAGTAATATATTTGCATTCCACACTGCATCAATTTTCTACAGATTTCCTAGCTTCAAATCAATCTCAAAAAGGGTTGGAAGGTTGTGATTTGCCTTCTAATAAGATTTTATGCCCTGAAGGGTTTGTCATATACCTAACGTTTGCCAAGTTTTTTTCTTCCACAGCTGAAAGATCCTGGCTACCAATGGCAGTTAATAACACAGCCAAATTAGCTGACACAGAAAACCCCAATAGGCAACAGACTTAACTATTTTAAGCAAATAATTTAATTCTTAATCTACATCACTAAGAATATAATTTCTGCATTTTAGCAAGGAAACCACTCTAAAAATCTGGAGGGAATCCCCATGGTCTGCTACTGAACAGTTTTTGATTTATTCTTGGAAAGATTCAAGTCTTTTGAAAYTTTAAGAGCTAGCAAAATCAATTATCAGGGTTTCAATTTTCTCCGGGCAATTTCCACTGCTTCGGCTTGCCCAAGAGACAGACTCTACATAAATACATTATGCTATGTTCTACTTGGAGAATTTGGCAGAGTTGAGAATAGCTCCACTTGAAAAATCACACAAAAGGTAAAGAAAACCCTCAGGTGAGGCATGCAGTCACACCTGAATGCATATCAGTAGTTTGAAAATAACTCTTCTCCAATTTATTGGGAAGGGAAAGAGCAGTATTAGCTGTTTCCAGTTATTCTGGCACTGCAGTGAAGTTACTGCTGATTTACACCATTATAAGCAAACTCAAATCTAGAATGAAACTTCAAAAAGGTACTGAATCCTGAAACAACCTATTCTTTTAATGTAATTTCATTTTAAAATGATACTCCTCTAGCTTGAAATGGTCTTCTATCAGCATGCTGTGGGAACAGAGTTGGGCCAAGTCAACCATCAACCCCAAACATTTTCTGAACCTGCCAGAGGAAATCTCTGGGCCCAATTCGGATGTGATCATACTGTAAAATCACCTATCAAATGTAATTGAGAAGTCTTTTAAATGCCAGTGGTGCACTGGTCAAGGGTGAGTTGTAGAGAAGAAATTATCTATTCTGGTGTGATAATGTAAACTGACTTGCTTTGTACAAGGTACTTTTTTGGTCTTTTCCTCCCTTTTCTAAATCCTTCCATTTGCTAGTAATGTTCACTTGCATTGGTTTCATTATCAATATGTATAGTTTATTTTAGATTGCTGCTAGAACTGGCTTGTAAAAATTAGAAATGGAAAAGACTCATTAAAGTCTCAGTCCTGCAGCTGCTTCATGTGTGGAGCTGTCATTGATTTCCCAAGGAGCACCTGCTGGTGAGCAGCACAGAGAATAAAGCAAATTAGAAATTGAAGGCTTGAATGTCTCAGCYGTATGGGCTGTACATGGGCAGGAAAGCATCTCATAATTGGAGCCAAGCATCTTTCTCTGGAAAGGACAAGGTCCAGATTCTGCTGATAATCATAAGTAAGCAGAGGGCTGAACAACACTGAGGTTATGCTTAACCTGTCTAGGACTACTGGAGGGAAGAATAGGGGCTGACACAATGAAAATGACAGAGATTGAGACAAAACTTAAACAACACTTGGAAACTAGGAGAACATTCGTGGTGAAAGATAAAGATCTGTAGAAAGAAGGGGGAAAATAACAGAGACAGTGATGGTGAAATAAGTCCTAATGAGGATCTTATTTTATAGGATAATTACAGGATGCATGATGAACTGTTAGTTCAGAAGGAATGATCCCGTGATCAGCAGAACTGGCAGCACTACTGTGTGATGTCTAAAACTGCTGCTGATGTAAACACCRATGACCTATTTTAAGGCGTGCATGGAAAGAGAATCACTACATGGAAAACGCAAAAGGATGCAAAAGGTATATTGGCATTGGCAGATCAAAACTGTGAAATGGTGTGAATTGGATTTTCTATAAGGGTTTTCTAGCTGTCTATGTAGAAGCACCTTATTAAACTTAATAACATTTGTGGGACCAAATGAATAAAGAAGAAAATAAAACCCAAATGATTAAAGGATGAAAAAAGAAAAGATCAGGTGAGAGTGAACTTCATATTTTACCAAGCTGAAAGACAAATACAAGACATGGCACCAATGTCACCAACTTGTTAAAATATAATAAATCTTAATTTTGTGTACATAAAAAGCCTATGCCAGTCATATTTATTGTGAAAGGCAATTTGGTCTCTAATTTAGATCCTGGACTTGGATAGGAGTATAGAGACAGATACATGCATAATATTTAGCCTTAGGTATCTTCAGATGTGTCTCCAAAACTCTATTACAACGAATTTAAGGAGTGTCTTTCCTCTAGTAGCATTCTAAAGGAGASGATGGGTTGGATTTCAGTGCTTCTCAATAGCCTCAGAGCAGTTATGTAATTTGAGACCCTCAAACTATTTGGAGTATGGGGAATTGCTGAACTAAGGGAAGAAAATTAACTATTTAGCACCCCACTTGGAATCAGAGAGAACAATTCTAGTTCACTTGGATACTCATCATCAGCCCATCAGCCCAATCTGTAATATTGTCTGTGTTCCTACAGCATTGCAAGATACATCGCTAGTTACTGTTTCCTTCTGTGGCTTCCACTGTTTTCCAGTTGTGTAGTAGCTTGCRTGCAAGATTGTAATATAACCTATTAAGTGACTTCAACACCAASCAGCAATGGACTGCAAAAAGCACATTGTACTCATTATTTGAAAGGGTAAACTGAGATCTAAAGTGTTACAYGTTAATGCACAATAAATAACGACTTGCCCAAGGTCATGCAGATGGGAACAAGATGTGCTCGGACTCTTTTCTACTTTAATTGTGGCATGCTTGCTTTATACATGAGGACCAGAGTTGCATGCTTAGAGCGAAAGGGAGGTCCACCTCACAAAATGTTCTGTGTCTTTGTGTCCTTTATGTACCTTCACTTTCTGCAAAGGGTTTGCTAGGACCTGTCCAGTCAGCTTGAATAAAGATGGTCCAAAACCCACACTGCTTTTAACAAAGGAGGGCTAAGTTAGGTAAATATAGGACTGGAGGGCTTAGATGTTAACTAATATAAAGGAATCWATTCCTATACAAAGGAACTGTAGTCCACATGAATATGGAAAATTGTAATTCTGATTTTCATTAAATTCAGAAGACATCTGTGAGATCTCTGAGCCATTTCAGAGGTTGTGACTATGACAACCCACACAGGAAAATGTAAATAAAATTCCAGGACTGTCATATCATTATTCTAATGATTAATAAATATTACCTTTTATCAGTTTGTTTTCCTTTTTTTCCTCATCCTTTGGTCTCTCACCTGTCTCTCCTCTCTTGTAAGATAGCCAGTGGGTAAGTTACCCAGAGCCACAATTCTGTTGTGTGCTTGTGTGTCCTTGGCACAGCAGGCTCCTACTGTCTGCTTGCACCTCCAGGCTTTTCAATGTTGGCTTCTGTGCCATAATCTTTTCACACTAGGAGATCAGCCAGCAGAGCAGGCAAGAAGGATAGTCACCAATCATAGGACTGTGGACTGTTTCACCAACCACTAAATAGAAAAAAATAAAACCAGTCTCTAGGCCTATCCTTTCTCACTTATCTGCCAGTTACAAAGAGGAAAAGCTATTGGAGGGCACACCAGTCAGTAAGGCTTCCAGAAACCTCCTATGTTCCAGTCACCTGCAGGCAAGGAGTAAATACTGTTCTTTTAAGTCTGGTTTTCTCTGTATTCTTTTTCCTTTTATATCACAAATTAATGTTCGACTAGCTGTGTTCCCGTAAGGCTCTATCAATTTCAAAGTCCTGTTCTGTCATCCTGTTCCTTCCTAGACGCTCAGGTGTCAAGGATAGCCACAGGTCATCAATCTTCCAGGTAACCTTCATCAAAAAAGTGGAAGAAGAAAGACATGCACCATTTCAGCATGATCATCCATCTCAGGCAACAAACGCTGAGGAATCATGAATTTGATGGCACAAGCAGGTACAAGCTGGCAACTTGCCTTTCTAAAGGAAAGTAAAAAATCTCCCTGATAACAATGGATGCTTTTACTGGCAGTGCGAATTTGTTTGGACATTAAATATTATATACACCTATGTCTTTACTGTTTTAGCAGAACAACCAGAAAAACGAAARTGTCTATATTTTTAAGATGTGACATACATGAAAGTGATACAGGAATGTTCTTAAGCTTCCTTAAAAAGCAACATGCAATTTTCTCACAATGAAAGAGGCTGACCAAAGCCACTGAACAAGCACTTTGGAGCTGTTCATTTTTGTGGAGGAGGAAAAAAAAATAGGAAAATGTTAGTCAATCAGATTTCCATCTACCTTCCTTTCCTTCTCAGTAGTTAAAGGCCACCTGCTACCAGGGTGATACAAAACCACACTAAACTAAGAAAGAAGACATTTTGAAGTTATTTCACTTTAGACCGAGGAAAAAAGGGGTAATCAGAAGATCCTGGTAATTCTTTATCAGATTTATTTTAACAGTAATAAACCCCAATAAGTTAAGGTCAGAGGAAAATAAGGATCAGAACACCTTCTAATCCATTCRTGACCCAAACACCACTTTAAGATTRTACTCAAATATGTGATGCTATATTGAATTAAGTTAAAAAGGACTTTGGATAGACTCTTAGTAATCATAGTGATTGTGAATCCTGATGTAACCCAAATTATCACTGTTACACGAGGTGTTGGAATTACAGAGGATGGTTCATGTCTGCATCTGCAGCCCTGTGCTCATGCAACACTTTCACTTGATCAAACAGGGTCTCCAGCAACACCACGCCAGACTCTCAAGAAGACACAAGACTGATTTACACCACTATGGTTTACCCTGACCAAGAAACATATAGTTCTCCTGAAATGAATAATGTGTTCTGAGTGCTTTTAGGCCCACTGACTCTGGTGGGGTGACTTAGGGGGAGCTGAAGTAACTGCATTAGACTTAGAATATGCACTGCAGTTTTGGCATAAAGTACTGCCTGCACTCCAAAAGAGATCCCAAGGCTATGGCTGTACTGGATAAACCAACAGTCAGGACTTGATTTTTGATTTGGACTTCACTGGCCAAGCAGTTACCTAGGTCAGAACTGAACCCAGATATCACYGATGTAGATTTTCGTGATAAAGCTTATCTGCAAAAACAACAGGTGAATAATAAACTTAAGTCCTGTTAATCTTCACAATTCAAGACCACTGTCTTTTGAAAGCTAACTATTAAGAAAACCAAAGGAGGAATAGAATGTACCTCCTGAACTTTGCCTTATCTTCAATCACAGTTATGAGAATACCACTCAGGGCAAAGCTGTTTTGTACGGTAAGAGCTAGAGAGATCTGAAGGAGAGGCAAGGAAGAAAAGTAGTCTCCCTTTTTTCCTTAGGCCAAAACACTGAGAGTTCAGCTTAGGAATTTAGAAGTGCCCTGCTTCGTTGGYTCCTGTGAAGCCAATCTCGTCCCTTAAACACAGACCTTGGTAACAGAAAACTGTTGGGGGCAAAACCMCCAGAACCACACAGTCCCAATTTTTATATGTAAAACAAACCATGTCAAAAAGACCCCTGCACTAGAAGGTTTGGGCTAGATGAATCAGTCGAGTAAAGAGTCACTGTGTGTATTAATCTAATTTTTTGTGAAGGCACTGTGGAATTGCCAAGATGCAATTCTTGCATTAGATAAAGTCTCTGCTACATAAGCATCCATCACTATTCATTCTGACTACATTCATTCGGTTAAAATGTGTACGATAAATCAAATTAAAAGGCTGCTCTTTTAAATACTTTAATCAATAAGAAAGGCAGGGCTTCAGCTACACCTAGCTACAAGCTCCCGGTACTGCAGCCTCTCCACAGCCACTCTGACAGCGAGGCTTTATCTGTCATGGTAAATAACTACTGCTCTGCTTCAGTATAGAAACTGTGAATTGAAACTAAGCACCTCCAAGTAAGTATCAACAGTTTAAACAGCTCCTTGTAAAAATCCGTGTGATTGTCTGTGCATTGGCATCTTTCATGTAAAGTGCTTAATTAAAATGTCAGGCAAGATTGCAAAAGGTGACAGCTCAGATGGAGACCAAGAAGTGAGGCGATGGAATGGCTGGCTGCTCTGCAGCAGGTCCCTCCCTGTGAAGCCAGGAACGGGGCGAGACGCCCGTCAGAGGTTGCTCTTCTCCTTATAGGGCAAAGTCACACACAAGGTGACTTGTGCCAGACCAGTTGTCATCCTCCCCTACCATCCCAGGGCACAGCTGCAATAACGCAGCGCACTGGCTGACCATGCATCCCAAAGCAAACACGCTGCTGCCCCGAACACTTTCAATGGTTACATTTGCCCTGATTAGACCGAAGTGAGAACACGAGGAAACACAGGGCCTGTGGTACTTCCGGGCCACTGAGAGAGTCCCACCAGACGAAGCTGAGATACTGTATCACAAGGGATTTAAAAACAGAGAAGGTGGTTTTTAGAAGCAGGACTGAGCACAGGCTTTCCGCCTGTGTTTTGGCTGCAGCGGTTTCCAGTGTGACTACTGATGTGAATGGGACTGCTCTCTACTCGCATTCCAGGAGCAGGGACACTCATCCTCTGTCCGTCCTCAAGAGCAAAGAAGCTGGTGCTCAGAACTACAGTCTTCATTGGCTCCATCCAAAAGCAGTTTTGCTCCCTTACAATCACCAAAGAAAATTCAGGGTTTTGTTGTAAATAATGGTCTGTGAAGAAGGTTAACATAGCATGTTTTCTCAATTTTTCTGCTTTTCTAGCACATACAGTGTTGTGCCCCATCAGACATGACAAGCAAAACCAACCTGTCCCCACCACTCCACTGATACGCACCTGTTCACGGCATGTGGTTTAGGATTATTGGTCTTCAGACCTTTTCCCTAAAACTTTCTCTGTGATGGTCATAACTAATTTTTTTCTGCCTGCTACTTAGAAAGACTTTATATTCCTCTCCATGCCTGTGTTTAAACCTTGCCCTTCATCTCCTTGTCGGATAACACACTAGCCTTAGTGCAACCTGCTGATAAGCAACCAAAAATATGACTATATAACCCTTATAATCCTATAAGCAACCTAAAATTTAACCATTAAGTTTCTGTACAAAGCAGATGTGTGCAGAAGCTTGGTGTCCTTTCCCATCCTTGGAAAATCCCAAGAATTCATTTCCGCCTTCAAATACATACTCTTCTTCTTACAAAGTTGATGGAGGACATATAACTCTATGAGGTTTGTAGACAGAGATAATATCAATTATCGGACCAAATAATGTAGCTTGAAGTAAACAGAAAAGATTTTGAGTACCAAGCCTTTAAATACTTATCCCAGCACGGAGAGTGAAATCTGAAATACTCTGTGTTACTTGTGCTTGAATAGCAGCAGATAAGACATTTAAAATACTTTCAGAAACTTTCGTCTCTCCTGTACAAAGCAGCCTGGAGTAGGAAACTCCCAGGACAATTCTCAGGAAGCTCTTGGTTCAGACTGCGTACAACTAGGTGTGCCCTCAGAATCTTATTATGATGAGGGTCTGCTGAATAATTAGCTTTTGAGCTTAAGAAATGCTGTGTACTCACACTAATAACTTCAGCCACAGTTTCAGGAGCTTGACAATTCTKAAAGTTTCCTTTATTTTACTTTATTGCTTCTAAAGTAGGTAATATGTTGCCAAATGAACACTCCAATTGAGAAAGATAACAAAATGGCCCAGTGAAAGAAAAAGGTGTGAAAAGTGGTTAGCATTTCAGGAAGCCTGATAAGGTGGAAAATGCTTTGCTTGTTTTTAATATGGTAAATATATCTTTCAATATCTGTTTCAGGCTTGTGATCAAATTGGCCCTCTGTAATTTTTTAAGAGGAGGAAAGGCACAGCAGATGGAGAGGGACTGAACTAACTCTATTAAAAACCTGGTGTTGCAAATTTTTTTCTAAAATGAGGCAAAGAGAATAACAGAGAACCTACCATAACAGCAGCTCATCTGTTCAGTCATTTGATGTATCTCGTTATTGTTGCAGTTACTGAGAGTCAGCTTTATCTTGCGCGTGAGCACAATAGTGACACCATATTGAAATGTGTAAATATATTTTCATAAACTATGTAAAACACCTCCTCTGTACTGACAAATTGATGCACTTAGAATACATGAAATCCCAAGAAAATGCTGCTGCCTTGGGTTCCAAATTCCTCTGATTCCTCATCTGAGTTTTATTGCACATGAAGTGTTATCTGACAAATATATCTGCCAGACTATTTAAAAAATACTTTGTCTTCTCATTTAAACAGCTCCTGTCAATGTTACCTAGTCCTTGTTCACACTGCTATCCCTATGAGTGATGATACAGAAATAGATCAGGTTAAGGTCGGTGTGTGCAGCCCAGATCCGTAACATTGCCATTTCTTATTCCTGTCTGCAGTAAACCTGCAGTATCTTTGAAGAAATGAAGGCTTCAAAAAGGATGGCTGTAGGGTCAGGGACAAGAACTGTTTTTTCTGACTTGATTTCCCTCCCCTCAGTGCCTGTGCCCCCCCGATGTTGCTGGGGTTTCTGATGCAAGGGTGTATTGGYCCCTTGTGTACCAGCTCACACATTAAGCCCTGGTGTGCTGCACATCCAGGAGGGACCAGAGGCAGAGGGCAGGAGGAACAGGGTAGCCACAAGGCAGGAACAGGATGACTCCTATAGCCAGACGTTGCTACAGCAGCTAACCGTGCCCTGATGAAGAACTTCTGTGGGGCTCCACAAACACAAGCCTTTGGCTGAACAACAGCGATCCACAGGGCTTTTCATCCAACCGAGTGTGGAAAACATCTCCCTGAGGAAAAAGTAGAAAAAAAGAAGAGTGAGTAAAAAATGAAACAAATGAAAGGAACTCCGCAAATCCAGATGTTGGAATTTTCCAATCCCTCTAGCAAGACAAGATAAGCAGGGGATAATCCTTGTTTATATAACTTTTTTTTTTAGTTTTTTTAAACTTTTTTTTTAATAAAAAAAAAAAACAACCCTGAGAACAACAGGCACGTTTTCACAAGGTTTCTGTGTTTCTTSTCTAAATCCAAGCCGAGAAATTTCGGGAGGGCCCGCACCCTCCTTGGGCCGGGTGCTGGGCAGTGTCTCCGTCGGCGGGCACGGCTTTTCCCGGCACGGCTCTCCAGGGGCCGCTCGGGCAGGGTGTGAGGAGCACTCGGCCCGCTCCCCTCGCTGAGAGCCGTGCCCCTCCCCTGCCCCCGGCACRCCTCGTTGCGGCCCTCAGCCCGCGCGGCCCTCGCCGTGGGGCGGGGGAGGTTCCCGGCCCGGGGCGGCCCCGCGCCCCCCGCACCCGCAGCGGGGCGGTGCAGAGAGCGCGGCCGCCGCCGGGGGGCGCCCTGGCAGCGCGGCCGCCCCGCGCAGGTGCCTGAGGCGGCGGGGCCGGGCCGGGCCGCTCCGCGGCTCCCGCATYGCCCACGGCCCCGGCGGGCAGAGGCCGAGCCCCCTCGGTGAGGGGGCAGATGCCCCTCCTGCGGCCGCCAGCCCAGCGGCCACCCGTGAATTCTTGACTCTCGGGGAAGAAGGGCCAGGATTGTGCTAATCGGCGCCTAATTTCCCACCGAGTGCGCGTTGCGTGGCGGGACGGCTTAGGGCTGATCTCCCTTTCCAAATAAAGCAGCGCGTCTATTTATGGCCGTGGCTTAAAGAGGAGCAGATCTCATGTACCACTTTGGAAGTTCTTGACAAACAGCCAAAGTACAGAGGTCAAGTTTCCTGTACTGACAGCAACTTAGCGGGACGCGAGACGGCAGTGTCCTTCGTGAGGAGCTGGAGAACTGGGTCGCTGTGCATCCTTCACTAATCGCTGGGCTCCAGTAATAAATTACTTCAGTCTATTTCTAAGCAGTGTGGAGGACAGAGAGGATCTGCTTGAAAGCCTGTGATTGCCTCAGCCGTGGGAGCCAGTGGGAGCACTGCCAAGGGGTTCGTGTTGGCAAGATGAGGGTCAGGCCCCCAATATTGCTCAGCGGATGATATTATGAATTAAAAAAAGACATAGTTGTGCTATGCACTGCGATCTGACTCTTCATTAGAAATTAAGGGACAAGGTAGACAATATGATTGTTTGATAAATTTCCCCAGGGTCTACTTTTAAGAAATCATAAAACCTCTTGGCGGGGCCTTGCCCAAAGCCATTGCTTTCAGTAGTTGCTGTTACTCAGAGGCAGCAGCTCTCAGTTTTACAAGGATTTGTACTCCAATAGACTCTACTAGTGTGCCCATGGAACTGCCTATTCTTGGAAAACCTTGCATGGAAGGATTTAATGTTGACAGACTTAAGTAGTGATGTCTCAACTGTGAAGAATCTGTTGTTTAACCAACTTTATGAAGTGAAAGTGCCTATCATTAAAGCGAGAGTATTCCCTTTGGTTTTAGAAGATCGCCGAGGCTTTAAACATCTATGCAATTTGGTATGCACATAATTTGATAGTCTGTTTTACAAGAAGTTGATTAGAATCGGAAAAATCACCCTCCCTAACTCCAGCAGAAGAGGGCAATGAAACGTGTGCAGATCAAACAGCCTTAAAGTGGAAAAAGGATTAATATAGTGGCAAATTGGGCAATGGCTCTTAAAACTACAGCTGTATTCTTCTAAACACTCTTTTATGTTATTGGTGAGTTGGTACATTATGATTTACTGTCATTTGATGTAAAATTTACTGTCACAAAACATTAGCTGTCACTGGCTGAAACCAGAAGGCTGCTTTTTTAAAATTCTTGGTACTGAGTTTTCTAGGAATGGGCTGTCACTGCCTGCAGAGTGCATTTTGTCATCTCAGTTTTCCCCAGAAGCATACACTTCCTTCTTTCTACCTTTGCTAATACTTTAATATTTACTTTGTTTTTTAATTTTTTACATTCATAAACGTGTTAGCTGCTTTGTGTCTGTAAGGCAAAGAAGGCCAAATATCCCTTTTCTCACCAGCTGGGACAATCTTAGAAATAGTAATCAGTTTAATTTCCCAGCTTGATTCAAAACACTGCTATTTACACTCCCATTGTGTGGTGATATCCTCCCGTTTACGTGACCAGGTTTAAAATTTAACTACATCCACCATGCTGTTTTCCTTCCTAATTCAGAAGACATGGATTAAAAAGTAAGCAAAAAGAAAGCGCGGTGGTACTGCTCCTCTATCGAATTTGGGAAGCATGGCTAAATGGGATTACATGTATTATTAGGGTCCTGATCCCACAGCCCTCACCAAACGAATGACTTGTGCAGGATCTTTGGCAAAGGCTGAGTGAGGGCAGAAGGCAGCAACAGTTGGCACTAAATGTCAGCTGCCTTAAAATAATGGGCATTTTTCTCCAAAATATTTTAAGTAGACCTGTATGGATTTGTGTCAGTGGCTTCAGTTAGTAGCAATTTCCAGGAGAGGGGAGTCAGAGATGTCCCACTGTGGAATACTTCAAGGATATATGCCCCTTCTCCTAAGTCACTGGAAGTGAAACGCCATCGGTTCCAGTGTCCTGCAGATCTGGATTGATGCAGCAATCTCCTGTGTTAACCCTGTGAGGTGAGAGGCAGGGGGTGACGCCCACCACCCTCCCTTCCCATGTTACAAATACTTTTTACATAGCTCCTCGAGGTGAGATAGTAAATATACAAAAGAACAAAGTCTACTATATAAATGAAAGCAGATTTATAAAATTACAAGTTTAATAGATAAATATAATAAATACTTTATGCATCATAACTCTGGACAACTACATTTAAAGCAAGTATGTTGGCAAGTCACAAAAAAAGTTGCACCTCGGCAACTTTATTTTCAGAAAACCACACTGACAGGCATATTACAATGTTACGCATGAGGCTTTATGCTGTAAGTATGTTCAAATCCTGCTCACCTACCGAGTTCACCATGACATATATATGGGTGTAGTGTACTTTCTATTTTGGAATGTCTTTTTGCACACCAACACGGTTGTACAGATAGATGTTCTACTTACCAGGGACAGTGGGGAAGAGTTTTGAAGAAAAATACTGGTAAATGACTTCTAGAAAAACTAAAGCATTTCTTAACTTTTTATTGACATTGGCAAATTAAAATAGAATAAATTAACAATATTTTCTCAAAAAAATGTTTTGTACAAAAATACTGTCAAAATTTCCTGAAAAGCTTTCAACACAGTAGTATCTTTTCATGTACTGAATAAACTATATTAGCACAGTGTCAAAACGCTGAAGACAGAAACAAAATTAAAAAAAAAAATCTGTGAAATGTTTGCCACTAGTCAACATTCCATCCACACCATATTATTGTCTGTACATATGGGGGAGGGGGAATGGGTAGCAGACTTTTTAAGTAACAGTATTACTTTTCCTGATCTGGAAAGGTTTGGCCCACATCTGTTAAGCTTCCAGTTTAGCGTATTCAGAAGAAAAAAAATTAGTCTGCACTGCAATGCATAGTTAAAAATTAAGCAAGATGGCAGCTTTTGTGCAGTAGTATCTGCCCTTCAAAGTTCATGCAACCAACTAATGCAATTTTTTTTCCCTGTTCTCTCAGAATTTGAATGCAGTTCAAGTAATTGGAAATCATCGTTTACAAAATCCACAAGATTAAGCAATTTGCCAAGATTAATATCTAACAGTTCGGCACTGTGGGAATTATGGGCACGTTACTGCAAAGAAATTAAGAGAGGGAGGTCGGGAGAGGGGCAACCAACATAAAAAGGCAGAGTTCTCTAGATATTATTACTACAGGAGGGGAGGTGAGTGACAAAGCTACAAAAAAAAAAAAAAAGGTGGCAGCGATTTAAAAAAAAATAAAATTATACAAGCGCATAGTTGACTCTGCTTTCCAGATTCTCACCTTTTCAAGCCCTGAAAAGTGAGACACCGTGTCTAGGGGAATGTTTTCATTCGCACCGATAGAAGTCCTTTGTTTGTTTTAAATGAATCAGCAGCTCACCCTGCTGGGCTGCTGTTTGCAAACGAAGTCTGTCATGAAGTCAAACTCGTTCTGTCCCAACCACAGCTCGGGAAGCTCCTTGATGCGATCCAGCCCCATTTCGATGACTAAGGACATGAGGACCTCCTCGTCGATGAAGTCCGTGTCTATGACATTGGGCGGCAGCATTGCCGCGGGGACGTGGGGGACGGCGGGCGGCAAGCCGCTGCCGCCGCCGCCGCCGTGCTTCGGGTTGCAGTCCCTGAAATGCTGCTGGCTGCCGCCGTTCAGCTGGTGGCTGCCGGGGTGCAAGTCCGGCATGTAGTGGCTGTGGGGGTAGGGGTGGTGGCTGAAGTACTGGTTGTTCAGCTTCTGGAGCTGCATACTAGCGCTCAGCTGCCCTCCCGGGCTGGCGACGGGGGGGGCCATGAACTGGGAGCCGCTGAAGCGGGCGGGGGGCGGCATGCTGCCGGCCGGGTGCCCTCCGCTCACGCTGCCCGGCCCCATGGCGTGCCTCACCCCGCTGCTCGCGTTCATACTCCCAGCTCCGTAATGTATATGGTCGCCCATCAGGGCGCTGAAGGCGTGCTGCTGCGGCGGCTGCTGCTGCTGGTGGTGGTGATGGGGAGTGGGAAACTGCCCCATGCCCATCCGATGCGCAGGGTGGTGGTGGAGCCCGCCGGATCCGTCGGGGAATCGCCCGTGGTTCATGGCCATCATGTGGTCTGCCATTGCTCACCTGGAAAGTTAGCGTGTGAATACATTAGGAAAATACACCCTTCTCGGACATCCAGCCACCCTCTCTCGGACCAGCTGCATCTGCCTGGCCCTGGCAGAAATTACTTCGCTGGTCCTGCAGTCCTCTCTTTCTCGGTGGAGGGGGGAAAAAAAAAATCTCCCAAAAATCTACCGTGGCTTCACCATGGAGTACAAAGGGAAAAATTAAAGGGGAGCCCGCGGAACGAAAATCCCGGTCCCCTCCGCTAATCCGGCGGGCAGCACGCCTTCCCACTCCAAGTCGTGCATACCTATCGGCGGGGAGCGTCGCATTCGGCCACCGCCGCCGCCTCCCCGCACGCTCCGAAGGAACCCGAGCACCCCGGCTTCCCCCGCGAAGGCAGCGGATTCCCACGGCACTCTCTCTAACTTGCAGGGAACAAGCAAAGAATTGGCAAGTCCCACCTAGCCGCTGTCAGCAACTTTTGGAATTAAGTCCCAATTATTTTGGTAAAAATATGGTAATGCACAGATAAGGACGTGAAGCCAGGCAGCTGAGAAACACCTTTCCTCCCGTGTTTATACAGTCACGTTTTTCCTGTTGCACACAAAAGGGACACCCGGCACCAGCCACGAGAACCGCCGCACTCACCTCCCGGCTTCTTTCTTCTTCTCCTTCAAAGGTGGCGGTGGAATCAGTCAGCGAGAGTCACCCAGCATAGAGAGGGCTTCTCCGGCTCCCTCTCTCCGGCGCTGACGTGACCGGCGCCGCGATCGCTGCCGCAGCCCCGGAGCTGGTTCTCGCCCCTCCGCGAGGCGCATCGGCACTTGCCAACAATGAGCTGTGTTCCTTACACGGCTTTGGCCGCGGCTAATATAGGATTTCAGAAGGGAGGAGCAAAACCCTTACAGGCAACCAGAAGTAAAACCTGGAGCAAGCGGGGCGGGGGGGGGGGGGGGGGGGAAAAAGGGGGGGAAGAAAAGGGAAAAAAAAACCCCAAACACCCAACACCCAGCGCGCCCGCGCAGGCAGGGGGGCACACGCGTGTACGGAGACACGCGGGAAGGGGCCAGGCGGGTCGGGAAGGCACCTGGGCACCCCGCTCTCTGCCCCCCGGTCCGCGCTGCGCGCCCCGCTCAGCGCCTCCCCCGGGAACAAAGCGGGGCTCAGCGGCGGGGCGGCAGGAGCGGTATCCGCGTACCCCGCCGCCGCTCTCCCGCCGCCCACGGCCCCGTCCTGCTCCGCGCCCGGGCATCGCCGCTGCCCCTCGCGCCCCGTCCGCGCGTGTCGCTGCAGCGCGGCGGCCGCGGACACGCGTGGGGCTGAGCGCTCCGGCAACGCTGCCCGGGCAGGGCGAAGTCCGTCCCTCCGGCGCCGCCGCGGTGCAGGTGCCCGGATCCGCCGGCGTGAGGCCCCAGAACCCGCGTGGGCGTCCTTGGGGCCGGCCCCTCTCCCGGAGGCGAGATCCGAAATCCACCTTTTTCCACAGACACGGGCGCCGCATGCGAGAGGTGTGTGTGGGGATACCGGCACGCTCCCCACTTCCCACGTCCTTCCATCTCTTGTTTTTTTCCCCACGGCCACCCGGCTGTGCAAGGCGAGTGCCCACCCACTCTTGCCCTTGGCCGGTGTGGTGGGGTTTATTACCGTTATTTACGATTGTTTTCCTTGGAATGGCAAAGAAAAACAGAACATGCGGAGTGCGGGTGGGCACACGATTCTCACGGGCAATAGCCCTGGCTGGGCACGTCTCCTATCGCTCCCCCTGCCCAGAGTGCCCTGCCTCGCTGCACAGCCCCGGCAAGGGCCATGCGTATCCAAGCCGCCCCCCACCCCCGAGGCCGGCGCTCCTGCCTTTTGCTCTAGATCCACCAGTTCCTCTCTGAAGGGCAGCCATGCTGAAATAGCAGAGAAGAGCTGCGGGGCCGGGGGAGGCATGCCACAGGGAAGTGCTGGATGGTGGCCCACTTTTCCGTAGTGCCTTTGCCTGGCTTTCTGCTTCCCTTGTTTGTTTTCCTTCTTTCAGCTGTCTACGGGCACACAGGGAGGACAGTGATAGGCAGGACGCTCCCCCCCGGCACAAGGAATTGTGAATTTGAAGTCAAAGCAGCCATCATGTAGGCTGAGATGGGGTTTCTGCTCCTCCACCTGCTTTGCGAGGATGTACCACGGTGCAGGAGGGCCTTCCTGGGGAGGCACAGGCGAGGGCAAACGGGACGCTTCAAGATGCTGTCCCTGTGGCAGCCATCTTGCCCCCTTTCGGGTGGGCCACGTTCTTACTTGGCTGCAGTGATGTATGAAACCAAAAGGATGGTTAGCTCTGCCTTGTCTCTCCTTGGGATGGAGGCAGAGCTGGGTTCCCGGATGCACTGAGGTGTGATGGATGAGCGTCCCTGTGTAGCTGGTGCAATCCTTAGCAAAGCCACGTGGGCAGGTGGCAGTGGTTGGGCACACGTGGGATGTCAGGAAAATACTTGGCTGACATCCCAGCTGTGAGGGACAACTGGGGTGAAATCAGAGTGCTGGGAGGACAGGAAGCTTTAGAAGTGTGGTTTACTTCAAGGAAGTTACCTTATCCTGCAGCTCCTTTTCCTGCAGCACTTAAGTAAGGTGCCCACCACGATTTCACCTTTTGGTCTTCAGATGCATGTGAGTAGGTGGACATCTGGGAATTGTCACTGAATGACAACCTCCAATACAGCCAGGGATGGTCA
Organism: Amblyornis subalaris; assembly: GCA_018881555.1. Classification (NCBI taxonomy): domain Eukaryota; kingdom Metazoa; phylum Chordata; class Aves; order Passeriformes; family Ptilonorhynchidae; genus Amblyornis; species Amblyornis subalaris. The sequence continues at coordinate 5,491,857 of JACAXG010000050.1, forward strand.
GAAAAGTGACAGTATCTTTCTGGCTATTTTTCCTTCTCATTGGTGTGCAGGTTTTGCAGGACGAAACAATGAATAATAAGAAGATCCTGTTCCATTTGGCAAGTAGTCAGCTGTGTATCATGACAAGTGGTTTGTTTAATGTCACATATCCATGGTGATATTGGTATGCCTTTTTGCTCTCCACTGCCTTAAGTTTGCAATCCTTTTTAAAGCCAAGCACACATCGTATCACCGCCCCGCAAATGCCCTTTCCTATTTTCAGCTTTCAGGTTCTCGAAGCTGCCAGCTTGCCAAAGTGAGTTATGGACAATTGGCGTGAGACTGCCAGAGGCAATAGTAGGGAAGTCGCAGCCTCCATGACACCTCAGTCATACAAAACATATCTTCAGGTATTTACAGCCCACATGCAAATAATTGGGCAGGACGGTGCTTTCTTTGTCGGGGATTGCAATGGGGTCCAGATAAGGCTCAGCAGAGTGGTGCCAGATGAGCCAAGTCTGTCATTGTTTATGGCCAGAGCAAAGTGGGAACACAGTCCGCCAGTTGCTTTCCAGGAAATGGCTGGAAGGCTTGTGACAGGCAGCTGCGGGAAAGCAGGACAAAGCATGAGCCCATCACCACTGAGCTCGCAGGAAACCCCGAATCTCATTTGTTTGCCACTCCTGATCTAAGCCATGGTTATTTAAAGGAATCTTTTCGCTCATATTCTTCAAAGTCTTCTGCATACAAGTTGGTTCCTCAGCCAGACAGCAAGAAAGCAGGGCACAGTATATCAGGAGAAAGCTGGAGATGGCCAGGGGTGGGAATGAAGGCAGCAGGATTCACAGAGTCTCTTCTCAAGTGAAGAATCTGAGTAGACACTTCTGTGTCTGAAGTGCCCATCTAGGACAAATCACTGAGAAATATCAAACACGACAATGGAAAAGAAAGAAAAAGATGGATCCTTGGTTGAGTGTTAATATTTTGGTTTGGAAGGTCAGACAGGCACCGAGGCTGGCTTGCAGATGTGGCCCTGTTCACTCCTTCCAGAGTGGAATGTCTGCAGAGAGTGGTGAAAGGAAGGAAAGGAAAATCACAAAGGAGAATCCTGGATGGTGTGTTTTCAGATATTTACTGGAAATGCTTAAGCCAGCTGAATACTGGGGCTATATCACTGGAACAAGATATCCGGGGTAACCAATTTCAGGGGGACTTGGATCTTCAAGTCCTTTTTTTGCAACTTTGCAAATGTAATCCCTAACTCCTGTAACTTCTCTGTCCCAGATGATTGTGGAGGTGAGTTTCTGTGTGTTCCCTCCCACGCTGACACAAAACAGTCAGGAAAATCCAGGTCAGGACAGCTGCTAGGGTTATCTGATAGGAAACTTTATATTAGAATGATATCCTGGAAGAAGTGCCCTTTCTGCAGAAATGATTACACTCTGCTGTTGAGAAGACAAGCCATGATTTTCTGGCTGCTCTCATGTTTGACCTCTTCAAAGCTACCTTCAATTCCACCCTTCCCAGAGGCACCTGGCAGTTGGGAGGGAAGAGGGAACTGTGGTGCAGGAGGTCCCCAGCTCTTTGCTGGATGGCTGTCCCTGGTTTCACTCCCCACCCTGAGGAAAAACAATGACAAGTTTGTTCCAGATGGGCACCCAGGAATCAGAAAAATCTATTTTGGTCTCTCAATGTGCCTTTTTTTTTTTTCTCCTGGAATTCCCTTTGTGAGAAGAACAGTTGGGTTCTTTTGCTCTTGGAGTTTTGACTAAAAGGGAATTCCATTTTCTGTAGTGCTTTATTGAGAGACCTGTTATTCTTGTGTGATTGAGGGGAAAGATTGGACACAAGATTAACCATGGGTCATGAGATCCTCTGAGTATCCAGGTAGGAAGGAATTACCTTGGCAAGTTTGGCTGTTTGAACAGCACCAAAGTCCAGACTATGGCAGAAAACATAGGATTAACTCAGTTTACTTAATTCAATATCAGACACAAGTTTTCTGAAGCCATCACAGCTCCCCTTTGTTGGTCCAGACACTAGCCAAGCATTCCCCAGAGCTGAGCATCTGCCCTCCCGTTCCAACAATCTGCTCTCCTGAGGAAGGCCACTGTTCAGAGAAGTAGTGCACCTGACATACAGGTGGGCAGCCCAAGTGTGGAAGAGATGACCCACTGGGGATTTTTTTCAGTGGTGGCCTGTGTTACTGCAAGTTACTCGAGTGATGTCAAAGCAAATCTGTGTTGTGTTTCTAAGAGCTGGCTAGTGGGGGAAAGTCAGTGGAAATGGAGAAAGAGACATAGAATATGCTATCTCCATCAGTCAGCACAGGATTAATTTTTTCTTTGACAGGTTTCACAGGATAAACCATCTCTGTGCTGGTTGGAAGTGGTTACTGTGCTGAGAATTGGGGTTATGGGTGTATTTTATTAGCAACAAATCATTCTGAAAAGCAAAGAGTTACCTAGAGCAAGGGACTTCCTTGATGCATTAGGGGATATGTTAGAGAGTTTCATGTGCTTGCATGTCTTGTTGGTATGCCAGGAACCAAAGATGTACACATCAAATTGCTGGTCAGCATTAAGGAACACAGGCTATGCAAATTGTGCTACTGTCTTCCCACTCACGTTTTTTTGTGTTTGTTTAGATGGCTCAAGATAGTAATGTGCCAGTATACTTTATTTTGATAATAATGAATGCGGCTTTGCACTCTTAATCTGCATGATCTTATTTGTGTGAGAATGTCTTGGGAAGCATGGCAAGCTCCATTGTTTTATCCTTATATGGCCTCTCAGTGCAGTCCTTCAAACTTGTGTGATCACAACTGAGATTCTTCCTTAAGTGTAATTTCACTGCAAGGCATCTTCTTCGAAAAAATAGCTCTGCAAAAATGGGAAAACTTATTTAGAACATTATTTCCTGAAGAGGCACGAGAGGATGTAAATATACAAAAGTAAATACACACATAAGCAAATAATTAATCAAGCATCATTCCATTTGTACTTTGTCACACAGAACCCCAACGTGAACCCTTTCACTACTCTACGTTTGGGTATCAGTGGGAACCAGAAATAACAAAAGGAAACATTCAGGTGCCTTTGACAAAGCAATAGTAGCTTCTGTAGTAAACTGAATAACACAAGCTCCAAACAGAACACAGAGGTGGAAAGCGGTCACCAGCTAGGCTGTATCAACAAATATTTTTTTCGTTTGGAGACCAAGCCAAGCACTAATACTACTGGTTTGGGTCAAGAAAGACTTTTAAAAATTTTTTAGGTAGAATGAGATGATTTATTTAATTAGAAATTATTAGAAAGCAGTGTGCGTACTTCTAAGTATGTATTAGACCCGGATGAGTACACCTGAAGTGTTCGTTGCATACATTCTGTAATTAATTGAACTGGTAGTTGACAAGTAATTTATTTGAAGTCCACCAAATAATTGAAATGTTATTAGAAAGAACTGGAATGCTCAAAAAAAAAAAATAAATTTACGATTACAAATATAGGCCTCAATACAGGATACATTTATACACATGATTAACAGTCATTTTTTTGGCAGATCATTTCACATAGTACCCTACTCTCTATGTGTCTGCATACAAACATTCTATTTTAAGTTGGTGAGGCTGTGAAGGAAGTAAGATACTTCTCAGTATGAGTAAGTTTGACAAAATCTCAACTTCTCAAGCTACCAACTGATCAAGTTGACACAACTTAAGCCAGCAACGGTCTGTACTTGGGACTGGATTTTCAGGTGATCACCTCTTTGCAGCACAACAGTCCACCTGAGACACTGATCTGTGTGAGTGTCTGGCCTGGAATTTAATAATACCCAATAAAAAATGTAATTATATTATTCCATTGATTAAGTCCACATTGTCTCTTTGCAATGTCAATATTTCTGACTAGAAGAAAATGTTAGTAAAATTAACATAATGGTTATATTAGAGAAATGTTCTGTTGCAATGCTGAACACCAATTTAGATATGGATCAGCTCATACTTTGGATATGCTTATTGGACCTAACAGTATCATATGCAGCAGAATCTCTCTAAATCACATGAGAAATACTGACTTTCATGGGACTGTACAAGAGTTCAGTGTACGGCAAACCAGTGTGTGYGAAAACGGTATTGCGGTATGTAGGAGAGTAGCTGTTCCGTACAATCACTGTAGTCATTGAGGCTTCTCCAGCAACTTTGCCACTTCAAATTTTTATTTAAAGAAATAGGGAAGTAGTTTAGTCCTCCTCCTGACGATAAAGGGTTACAAGCAGCTGTGGTGTTGGTCACGTGTCACACGTTGTCAGCAGACAGTTGCAGTTTCAGTTACATTTTCTCCTTTGATTTGATTATGTTCTTCTCCTAAATTAAATAATTATAATGTGTGTACTGTGTGGTAATGGCAGCACCATCCATTCCAGGCCCTTAGAAATATGCCATGGGTTCAGGAGAATTTGTAAGCAATAAACCTTCTCATCTCGTTTGTCATTTTAGGCAACTTACTTTGCATACACCTTCTCCAGTGGTTTATTTTTTACAAGTATGAAGAATCTGGGAATCATTCCAGTCTGACCTGTCTTTTCAGTGGATTTTCACTACTTTTCTTTAGTTGAGAATCCTTTTACTGCAAAGCTATATTTTGAGGCTTTATATTTCAAATTTGGTCTCATCTCAATCCAGTACTTCACATTGTCTGTTCTCTGGAACACTGATAGGTTATCTTTGTTTTCTGTGGCAAGGGTTAATCTTGCTCAGACAGGCCATTCTCAGCGCAGAAGATGCCTATCTGTGCTTCTCCCTTCCTGAATGCTTGCTGCAGAGGAGCCTTGCTGCTATCCCTCTCAAGATTAGTTACACACTTTCTATGTGAATTACTTCCTGTTTTCCCCCAGCCTTTCATTTTGGTTGGCACCAGCAATGTTGTTTCCATTTGTGTAAGTAGCTGTTTCGTGGGCCCTAGGATTTGGAAACAACAGACTTGATGCTAGTACGTTTTAAGTTTTGCTCTGAAATATGTACAGTAAGTCAGTCAAACCCCTGAAAAATAATGAAATGTAAACAAATATAAATATTCAAAATAGTTTCTATTTCCTGAAGCTACTCAAACCTCAAGTTTGGTAGCCCCTTATTTGGAAATATAAACCCTGTTTTCTTATCAGACATATCTTTATGAGTGTTGCAAACTACATTGCTTTGGTTTTTTTTCAATTGATTATTTTTGGTTTCAGTTGTTTTTAGGAAGGCACAGCAGATGCATGTCATGTTTCACGCTTTGCTGTTCTTATGCGTCAGCCTGATGATATCATACTCAAGCACTAATAATACTACTACTCGCCTCTTACATAAATTAGCACTTCACAGCTTCTGAGCATAATACCAACGTTACCTAATTACTCTAGAATTGAGCATGCACTCTTTTCCTTTTAAAGTAGAAGCTGATGGATTTAAATGGTCATATGTAATCAGAAAGGAAAACAAGTCCTTTAATAGCTTGTGTAGTGGTCTCGTCAAGAGGCCAGGAGCCAGGATATTTGCTCTCTCCTCTCTCCCAATTCCAGCAATGTAATCAAAATCAGACTTAAGCACCCAAATTCCTTTCTCCTTCTGAAAGTCCTCCATAGACCTCAGTTTATCTTTCTGTAAAATGGAAAAAACTGATACCTTACTCCTAGAAAATGCCTAGCAGAGATCTTTTTGGGCTAATGCTTCAGAATCACTACTGTGACCACAGATATTTGACATCAAAACATTTTACAGTTATCTTAGTTTTCTGCATTTATTTCAGATCATGAGTGGGGCTCTGGCCACCTTAATGTCAGTAGAAATAGTCATTATCATCACTGACTTCAGTGTAGGCAGGATCCACTCTGGTATCTTTAATCTCACACAAAAGGTAACTCTTCCAATAACCTTGTGTTCAGTCCCACCCAAGCAACAGGACAAAATTCTTTACTCTCTTCTCTGCCTTCCCTGTGTCCTAAATATTCCACTCCCAGTGCCTCTTACCAATTACCTCTGCAAGACTCTTTGGAGGCTCTTGCTTCCTTTCTGCTCCGGGATGAATTATCCCTGCAAACTTTCAATCCTCATAGCACTTGTCCAGGAAGATCACTGCAATTTTCCTTCCAAATAGCCCATTTCCTGCAGCTACATGCAACGCCCCCCACCAAATCTCTCACAGGGTGAATGGCAGCGGTCCATTATCAATCATAGTGAAGTTATATTCTTCAACAACTTCTTTGCATAACCACATCCACTGCCTCTTTCTTCCCTCCAGACTCTGACACCCAATAACCAATTTCCATTCATACAGAAAATGTTAAATCCAACAACTTCCCTCACTATAATGCCCATACACAGTAAAACAAATATCCTATAATTTCCTTTGGTATGGAAGGTGTTCAGCAATAGCACAAATACCTGTTAGGGCTATTTCATCCATCTGAAGTTGTCTTCAAGATCTTAAGAAAAATATTTCCTCCAAGCCTGAAGGCTGACCTACACTTCTATTTCAATGAGTTTTTCTGCTGTTCCTGTGCCAGGGTAGGAAGAGGATTATTACTGCTAATGGACATGTACATATTACTTTTACTTCTCCAAGAGCTTGAGAAATATCCACCACTTTGTATTTTCATTTACAGATTTTCTAAAAGTCTTCACATTTAAGGACAAAACTCCTGACAGTTTGCAATGCTTTATGAACATTTCATTCATCGTCTTTCATATACAAATTCTCTGGGCTAGTTGACTGCTCAAGAATACTATTATTATTATTATTATTATTATTATTATTATTATTATTATTATTATTGTTATTGTTATTATTATGGTCTTGAATATTATATACTAGCAATGCCAACACTAATGTCTTCTAAAGAACTGGTGATGCATCAGGCATTCAACAGCACTACACCTGAGGAAGGATTCCCTCATGGCCGTACAACTGAGAGGACAAACCTCTAATATAAAGCAACTTGCCAGTTACATCATCACTGATGGAGGCATAAATCTGAGGGATTTCTATCTTAACCCTGCCGACTCTTGAACATTGGAAATTGAAGGCTCTTGTCATTTTTATTTTCTGTACAACTGATGAAATGGTACCTCTGTGGCTTGTATAATCAGTTCTACTGATTACAACAGTTAATGGACTGACTCTATTTACATGAGCTGAGAGACTGCATTTCCTTTTTTTTTTTTTAATGTATGTTTAAGTCTCCTTGGTTTGGGTGGTAAACAAGGCTATTTACCACAGTAACAGTTTATGACCATTTTTCTACAGATTAGTTACAGCCTGCATTGATAAACTCTGTCCTTTTACATGTTTCCTTATTATTGTGCAAGGTACATAAGCATGCCGTGTGCCACATCTGGTGTGTCCTTCATTGAACAAACTTTCCTGCACTCTTTCTTTAAAAGTCATCAATCTGCTTAGTTAAGGTGCTGAGATTCTAGGATGCACTGCAGTCAGTAACTCAGGACATAACCAGCACTTGCCGTGATTGACCTCTACAAGGTCATTTAGCTTATTCTGTAGGCAGGTTTCTCTTCTGCATCCCTCTTCGGTTGGATAACTGAAATTTTCTACCAATGTTTTTTTATATAGTCATATTACAATGTTTTCTGTCATCCATTTCATTTTTACACCTTATTTTCTGGGTTTGACCACTGCAGCACACTGAGCAGACATCTTCATTAAGTTGTCCACACTGATGCCTCAATCTTTTTGTTGAAAGGTTACAATTAATTCAGAACCCATCTGTGTATATGAGTAGTTTAAATCATGCCTTCCAAGGTGCATTACTGTGCCCTCATCTACACTGCATTCCCTTTGCYGAAGCATTACTCAGTTACTTAGTGTTGTCAAGGCTTAACAAGGTGCTGCACCAGCCTTGTTTTGCCCGCTGCTCTTACGTATCCAGCCTTTCTAGTAGGACCTCAATAAGTACATTAAACAATGCCACTGTTTGTATTGATCCTAGAGGCACCCCACTATTTAAATGCTGTGAAGAAAACCAAGCAATTATTCCTGCTCTGCCCCTTCGTGCTATCCCCTAACTGGATTTGCATCCATGACTGGCAGGGTGTTACCCACTCTTCTCTTCCTGACAACTGGCTTTCCTTAGCAGCTCTTTGTGAACACTCTTTATTCAAAGCCTTTGGACTGTTTAAGTAACTTCCTCTGGTTCCCCATTCCCACTTCACAAAATTAGTCAAAATCTAAAGAATTGACATCAAAGCCTTCTTTCTTTTCACAAACTGTTGTTTGTTGACCCAGAAGTTTTCATTGCTATGAGTGTTGCTATTTTGGTGTTCTGTACAGGTGACTTTCAGGTCTGTTCTACTGCAGTGCTGCTGCGATGGGGAGCTACTTTATAAACTTAAATCCATTTCAGCAGACTGTTGTGTTTTGTATGAGTAGCAATCTCTGCAGAAGCAGTTCTCTCAGCCACTTAGGAGCTGAAAAAAACCAGAGAAATGAAGTTTCCCCAGCAATGATGAATCCACATACCCACACCCCAGTTTGGGGCTCACTGAGGGTTCGCTTTTAACCCTAGCATCCCGTGCTTGTATGACTAGATTTGGTACTGACTGATCAGCTCCTACCACCTTCTCCTGCAGGAAAATTCCTCAGGTTTCTGTTTTGCCTGCAGGAGAGGCTTCGCTCAGACACCAAGTCTGTCAGGTGCATGGGCCTGGGCTTCCCTTCCCCTCCAGGGCTCTTSTCTGCCCGCCACGCCACACTTGCCACTCCCCAGCCTTACTCATCGCTGGTGCCTCTTGTCCTCAGGCCTCACACAACAGCCTCTGCAGCTTCTCAGCCCTTCAAGTGGATTGCTCTCCCCTCCCTTGCCATCACCTTGCCTGGCAGCACCCAGCCCAAGCACCTCTCACTGCAGTGCCTGTTGGGACAGATGGCTGTGCACATTTTGGGGATTTGGAGCAGGCTTGTCTTGGTGTCCCCATGAGCTGGGAACTGTCAGCCTGGAGGAGAGTTGTGGTCCCACGTGGTCAGTCCCTTTGGCCAGGCCCAGCTGAAACTGTGCACAGAAATCGCCTGGCTTTAGGTGAATCACCTTTATCCATCTCTTCTTCACAGGTGTGAGGAATGGAAAATTACTTAGAAAAAAGAAAGGATTTGAGATCACCTGGTGCCAGAAAATAACGGCACCAAGTACTAGAGATTTGTGACAGCGTGTGGGAAGTGGTGCAGCACCCGAGAGCAGAGATGCTCTGAAATTGAGGCCTTTCACAGGAAGGGACACACTTTCTTCCTTAAGCGGATTTGATGTGGGAGTTTGTTTCTTCTTTTTTTTCAATTTTTTTTTATTCACAGGCAGTGAAGCACTGGTAATGGGCACAGCTCCTGTTTAACCTTTGGGAATGTGGATGGAGATGAAACACTCACTGGCTAGGGAGCTCCATCTGCAGCTGTGCACCAAGCATCCCTGATACTGCTGGGGTTAGACCAGCCTTGTCAGTCCTCAGAGACTCCAGAAAAAAACACTGGTGCAGACAAGGCCACTGCGCCCCAAACAGCAGATGCTGCAGTTTTTGAAGGTTGCCTTGCTTACTACTTGTTGGCTTTTGCTAGCAAAAAATAACAGGTTTAAGTGTGCAAGACTGGCTGTGATTCTGGTCAATGTATGACCACCATTCCAGCATGGGGCAGGAGGCAAAGATGGGAGTTCAGCAGTCTGGGGGAAAGRTTGGACCACCTATTTTGCTGGCTTATACAATGCAGAGTAACTGCATGGCAGATTCCTTCAAGTAACATGCAGCTGGATACCTTTTTCACTAATTCCATGTGGCAGAAGGAGAAGCAGCAGCTCTTACCCTGAGCAACTTGTACCCCAATTCAGTTCCCTCAATGGAATATACTTTAGGGCACTGTACATACTATATGGCTGGTACTCTTGATATCACCTTTGTTTCCTAAATTTTTCATTTCGTGGTATTCCAGTTTGGCAAATAAAAAGCTTAAAATATTTTTACATTCACTTGCACATTAACCTCAGAGTAGACCTTCCAAATCTGACATGCTGAAAACAAGTGACACTCATTTTGGATTAATTTTAAGGCACTCTTAAAAAGTATTACCTTCCCCCCTTCTGATAAAAGAATTTTGCAGTTAGTTTCAATGATCCRTTTAAAATCTCATTCTGCTTTTGAGGTTCTTTTTGTAATCTAATTTAAATTTCTAGTGCTTGGAAGACCTGCTAAGAATTCTTAATTGGTATATGGAACAGTAAATATAAAAACAAATGGCAAAGAATAGTGGAAAAGAACAAAACCGTTTGAATGCAATAGAAACAAGGAGTGACTTTGTTGCCACTCTTCTAGCAATGCAAACTTTTAACAGCATGCTGAATGTCAATTCTCTTCCATAACTTTTTACCCTCTTCTTCTACAGGGTTTTTCTTTTCTGAATTATTTTTGGAATCACGGCTCTGCAAAATTCGATTTCCTCTCTTCAGCCCTCTATTCCTCTACCAACTTCCTTGAAACCCAGAAATTAATTTCTTTCTCTAATAATTGCAGTGTGGAATGGAGATTATATCATAGAAATTAGAGATGCAAATGGGCAAGCTAGGTCATTCAGCAGTGCATCTGCACTGTGTATGCATGATGACTCCCTATACTGTAACATGTTCTCTAGTGTTTTGTCCAATCCAATTTTGTAAATTGGGTTGACTTCTATTTAAATTGTGAGGCTGTTCCATAATACAGAGAGATTACCAAGAGGAATGTCCTACATATGACCCAATTTAGGGATTTTATTTTCTTTTTAATCAAGCTTTTGCCATATAAGTTTTTAAAACTTCTTGCTAAAATTGTATGGGAAAATATACAGAAACCATCTAAGATCACCAGAACGATGATGCAGCTTGCAATCACTTTGAAGGAAAACTGAGGATTAAACTTGTCAATAAGTGCATTATGGGGACTGCTTCCACAGCAGTTCTTCCCACACAAGCACCCATTGCCCCAAATAGGAGCTGCTCAAGTGCAATAGCTGCAAAATCAATCCCCCTTTATGTAACATCCCTTGAATAACAAACTAAAAGTGCAGTGTATTAGTTTATCTACAGTCTGAAAGTCTCTTAGTTGTTTTTGCATTTGAAGTGCAAAATTATTATATAACTGCTTGAGCAGAGATCCAGAGAACCACAGAAAACTAAAGATTATTTGCCCTAGTTTATTTGGTGGAGAAGGAGACAGGAGGCACAATGTTATTTAGGCACCTCACTGTGCTTGAGTGATTTCAGTGTGAGCTGGCCATCTAYGCAGCTGCTTGGTGCCTTAGACCTTTGTAGCTTTTGGCCTGAATATTTGGCTTCCCGTTCCTTGTTCTAAACACAGCTTAGGAGTTCTAATTCAGTAATTTATCATATGAGGCATTAGAAAGAATAGATGAGACTTCAGTATTTCTATTGTGTGGTATTTTTTAAAAATTTAATTAATTGGCCATTGTTATATAGCTTAATGTTATGTTTTCATTTCATAAGATAGACAGTAAGTGGGTACTGTTGGCACTTGGCTGCTTTGGAAATCAAGATTCTTTTTTCAGGTGCCTGAGGCTGTGCATGATATTCCAGGCTGGAGCAGCAATGCAGTTGTGAAGTTACTTCCCCAGTTGTCTCTACTTACAGAGTTCTGGTTTAGTTTGCAAAGTGTTTTTGTATGAGCTAACTAAATTTTGTTTCTTTTCAGAGAAACTAAACCAGAAGCTTTGCTCTGCTTGCACACCAAAACCACTTTGGCAGCTGGTGATGGTCCAAACCTGTAATGCAGCTCTTGAACAACTTGGAAATGCCTGGGGCAACACACACTTGGTTCAGGGGATTGGACTAAACTTTGTCTGAAGTTTCCCCAAACTGCTCGAATTGGAAATAAAGGGACCTCAGTACCAACAATTTCGATTCACTTATCTGTGCTTATAATGTCAAATTAGTGTCTAATGATAAACTTAGCCTGAGATTGTAGGAATATATTGTTTGGTCCCTCTGTCCCTCTGTCTGGCAGTGTGGACCCTTGAGTGCATTAGTGACTCCCTACATGCCTTTTCCAATTCCACTGGAAAAATAAATCATCTTTCTCTTTGGCTTAATCACTTGGAAACTACATCATCTTGAATTAAAATTGCTTTTTCCTATTTACAAAACCAGGAATGGTTTCTAAGAGCTGTGCCCCTCCCACATCACTTTCTTTGCTTCTTTTCCAGCTGGGTCCAGCATAATTCCAGTGCTGACATAACAAAGCACCATCCGCAGGGTGATGTGGGTGGAGGCACATTGAGAGGGTGTAACTGCCCACCACACATTTAGATATCTTTTCACTGAATCAGGTGAAAAAGATAGACTTTAATGCCTTTAAGAAAAGGCTGCCTGTGTGACAAGTACAAATTATACTYCATGTTCCTGTAATTTGACCAGTCAACACCTGGTCTAAAACAAGTGATATACTGTTAAAAGAGAATTCCAAAGCCACATCTAACTACAGACGTATCATTTCCCCGATGAAATAAACAGGCAGTTAAACCCCCATCTGCACTCACCCCTCCCTAGAAACCAGAAAAGCTAAACACTCAAAACTTAACAAATAAGATTTTAAAAAATGAAGAAAATGTAGGTAATATCACACTKGTTTATATTTACAGTTTTATTATTATTATTATTAATGGCTGAAAAATAAATGTTCATGTTTTGAATCATTATTAAAATAGAAACATTTAAAGAAAACCTGGAAAATTAAATTTCAGCAGATATGATCTCTATCAAAATATGTTTTATTTTGGCTAGTAAATATAAGTATTTCTTTAGTTTTGTGTATATAAATAAGAAAACTGGAGTGCTTCGATGACATTATTTTAATAATTTCTGCTGAGAATTATTTTTTAAATTCTGTTCACTGACAGAACTGAGTATAGGTGCTCAGCAGATCAAACAAAAAAATCCAGTAAATACTTGTTCAGGAAAGTACTTTTGAATTGTGGCACTTGGAGTGATAATGGTTTGCATCTCTATAATATCATATATAATTGAACCAACTTGGAGGGAAAACCAAACCAACCCAAAACTTGCTGAGAAAGAAGGATGTCTCCGTGCATCAGAAGTATGTGGACAGAAAATAATTCAAGAGAGAATGAGAGCTTAAAACCAGGGCAAAGAAGAAAGAAGTCTGCAAGATTCAGTGGCTACCAAGGAATAAAGGAATTTGGGGGCTGGTAGTGAGGGAAGTGCAGCCTAGTCTGCTTCAGGCAATCAGCTGAGTAAGCTCAAACCCCTTTTCTTTGCTGCTTGACCAAAATCAGCAAAGCTTGAACAAGTTTGGGACTGACTCCTGTGGGCCCTCCAGTTCTGTGAGGGCAGGGATGTCTATCAGAACAGCAAACAATTAGTTGAGAGCATCTACCTACAGCACTGGCTTTTAAAARAGTACCTGGGACTGCTTTACATCTGGTTAGGTGTATACTCTGAGGATGTCTTGTGTCTGGAGCCATTGACTGAGAAATGTATTACTGTGTTACTTAAGAAGAATCTGTCCCAAGAGGTGCTGGGCACGGGCCATTCCTCCTGATCTTGTTAGCACTCCTACTGTGATTAGGGGCTTGTTTACACATAGAGACATTTCTAAACAGTGCCACGTGTGGATGCTGTGGCTGCACATGACATTAATCAAGAACAATTAATCAGGAACAACTCCGTGTGTAGACAAGCCCAAATTTAAAGTGAGGGTGGTCACAGAATGCTGTTCTCCATGAAAGTGACCTCAGAGCAGATGAGTTATTGCCTGTCATTTCCATGTGGACAATAATGCTCTTGGCAGGGAAAGAACAGATTTTTGAGAATGATTTAAATTTTTATGACCAGGTACACATTCATACACCATTGTCAACAATCCCMAGTCCCATAAACACGGGAGTGTGGATGATGAAAATGAGCATCTCTCGCTGTTGCTGCTGGTATGTGCAGCATGAGGCTTTCCATGTATCAGTAGGCCCTTGTGAACTGGCACTGGGCCATGTTGGCCAAAGGTGTGAGTAAGTGCATTTAAGCCTTTATCTCAGGAATGGGTAAGTGCAGAGAACCTAAGCCTTTGTCACTAAATGGTTTGTGCTGCTCAGGCCAAGCTTGGGTTAAATTTCTTTGTTTACAACCAAATTATTGCTAGTGCAAGGCTGCTGACAAGTTCTTGTGTGGGCAGCTTTTAAAGACTGAGGTGGTTCAGTGTACCACAGGATAACTTCTTCCTGCTGCCATCACAGGAGTTTCCTAAGCTGGGGCTGGTAGGAAACAAGGTTATTCTGGAGGTGGGTTGGTGTGCTCAGGGAATATTTACCCATACCTAAGCTGGCTCCCAGACTGGCTGTTACATTATTTGTATGCAAGCTCTTTTCTGTACCATTTTGTGAAGAGCTAATTGCCCATCCTTAGCTTGCTCAAGGTGTGATCAGTGCTTCTTTGTCCTTTTCTTCCCCCTGCTTTTTGGCACTCCGACCAAGAAGTTGCTGTTCTGGTTCAGTGCCTAGTTTAGTTGGTAGGACCTCAGTTCCACAATGCTGGGATGGTGTACTCTTTCTCCTCAGAATATTTAGTGGAGTTCATTCCGTATGTAATTTCCTGTGAAACAATATGAAATCCCTTGAAAACCAGTGTGTCGCATGTTAGGATAGGGAAATTTTATTTTATTTTGGAGAATGCAAAATAGCAGCCAAGTATTGAGACTATGTTTGTATTTGGTCTGATTTGAAGCCACATATGAGCACACGTTTCCAATACCTAAGGCCGTAGCACATTCTTGAGCAAGTATCTGCTACTGAAGTTGTTCTTCCTCAGTGGGAATTAGAGCCTGTGAAACTTACCTGTGAGTTAAGGTGGTCATATGGGAGACCCAGATTCACGTGTGTGTTCCAAGAAATGTGCAAAGTGAAGCAGCTATAGTAGGACAGATYGAGACTGGTTTTTTTCAAAACACTGAATGGCTTTGACATTTGACCAATTCYCGGAGAAACAGGAGAATGTGTTCAAGTTTCTTCAATGAATCAGGCAGAGAGGAGACTTCAGAATGTATTTCCCAATACACATGTATGTGCCCTAATCCTGACASATGTGTGCCCTGACCCTGCTGCACCCTCCTAATTTCCCCCACCAAGTGCTGAATGTGAGATTTCCTGCAGAACGTAGGCACAAGGTAGAGCTGCGAGCAGCTTCACAGCCTAACGTGTGCCTGCCTGTTGATATCCTGCTCTGCCCTCAAATATAAGCAGGATCTGTGGGTTGCAGTAGTGCTGAAATGTTAACCTGAGGCACCTAAACTTGGAGTTAGGCACTCAATTCATTTGTAGATTTAGTTCATAAAATCTGAAGTGTTGTGTAGCTTAATAATTGGCTTCTATAATAAGCACTTTGTTTTGGCAATAAAAATGTGTTTCATGTTTGTATATATTTGGCATTTTTAATTACTCATTTTTCTAATACTCTTGTGAGGAAGGTCTTTTCCAACCTAAATGATTCTGTGACTCAAGTGCAATTCTAGGAATAGCATTTTTGGTATGAATAGTTTTTTTTTCTTGTTACATTTCACTGGACCATTTTAAATTATAGTCAGCTGAGAGTGTGTGCAGGTTTTTTTTTTGCAGGTCACTTTTAATGCTGATTCTAGATGCCCAAAAAGCTGAAAAATAGTGACTTGGCATTTGTAACCTTTCCTTTCAGTAGATTTATACTTTCAAAACTTCGTAATTAGGTTGTGATGAAATGCTCTTCATGGTGGCACACCTTGGAGGCCACCTAAAGCTGTGGCTGGAGCAGGATGGACATGTTCTATTGTGTCCCCTATACAAGGGTGCTGCGCTCCTGCTCTCTGATCTGTGCTGCATTTTGATACATTTAGGGTTGTGAAATAAAGAGTTAGCTTTAAATCCCAAAGCCATAAATATGTTTTCCTTAGTTAACAAAAAGAATGTCTCCTCTGCATCTGTGATAATATGGAATTSAGGATACCTGTGAAGCTTGGTCTAACAGTGAGCTGAGGGGTTGGATACAGGGCACATCTGAGTTAGGAATCTATTACCGTGGAATTTGCTTCCTCCATTTATTGCCAGAGCATGAATCTGTTGACATTTAGGTCATGCAGTCTCTTCTACTACATCTTCTCTGGGAAGGAGAAATGAGAGTATTGAAGACATGTTTCTCGGAAGACTTTTGTTTGTTATTTAATTTTTTTGAGAGTTGAGGAAGGAAGGTCTGTGTTTGGACATGAGTGCTGTTCATTAGGATGTAGTCTTACATGGAGGGGGTACAGATATTTTGASTATGCTTAAATAAATAAACAATATCATAAAGGGACACAGCCTTTAAAAATGCCGGATATCAAAAGTTACTGCAATTTTGTTCACTTAAATTAATGTAAGTAGCATTCAGATGACAGATACCCAAGGTTTTGCTGACCTTGTGAACATTACTGAGCAATCAGTGATTAAGTAATCATGAAGTGTTCTTGAACAATGTAGTCAATGTTTTGAGCACTTAACATACTTTCCCTTGAAAGCAGGAATCTTCTTGCTCCGTCTCCTATTCTGGGACACAAATTTGTCCTAATTTAAAGGGAACACTGTTCTTCATTTTCCTTGTTTGCTTTTTCCTGTCACATCTCTTCTTAATGRGAGTAACAGCCTTCTGTTCAACTTTTGACTTTGCATATGTCTCTTAAAGACTCTAATAAAACTTGAGGTTTACATCTTGACTATAGAAGGGCTGAGTTCTGCCTTCAGGTGAAAAAGCATAATTTCCCTTGAAATAAATGAAACTCAAGCATATTTCTTGCAAAATTCTGTGAAGAAGGTGAGCAAAGCGTTATTATACCAATCTTTGTAGATAATCTGAGACAAAGAGGATTAATGAATTGTCGGGATCCATTTAAAGAATCATTACTTAAAGCTATTACTGGCACTCAGGAGTTTCTGGGCTCCCAGTCCTATTTGCAATCCACTTGGCTGTAATTCTGAAACTAAGACACCCTAGGGTGGTGGATAAATTACTCCTCCAAGAGGTTCCATGGAAGGTTGTTTAGATTCTCCACCTTAGTGTGCAGACAATCAAATTGGCACTTGGATCCACACACTGCTTTGCAGTTTATGGAAGCAAATCATCAGTGAAGGAAAGGCTCTGGATGCCATAGCTGAAGGATGAGGTATAATGTTTGGTGTATGGGGTGGCACTGCTGATGCTCAGCACACAGGAGGCAGGGCAGGGTGAACAAAGGGGACATGGAGGAGGGAACATCATGATRAGAGAGGGTAGGGTGGGAGTGGAAGGAAAAGAAAATGTGAGGAGTATGAGAGAAAAAGCAAAATATAATGGAAAGGGATTATAGAGCTAAATTAGAGAAAAACATGTTAATTGATGTAATTTCTTACTATTTGAAGAATGCCCATTACATATATCTATATATCTACATCTTGACAATGTTACTTTGGTAGGTATTCCAGGAATTATTGATTGCTTCTGCTACACAAACAAATAATTTGATTTTCTGAGTTTAACAAAGTTAGCRTTGTAGTTTGTGATAGATTGGAATCAGAGTTGCCAAAGCACAATGAATTAAACTGGTTCCTGAAAAAATAACAGTTTGCACTTTCTCCCCCTGATATTAATATCAGATTTCAAAATGACTTATATTAAAGTAGGATTATGCTTTTACATGAAAGCCCTGATTTTTTGAGCATTGAATTTTTTATTAGATGCAATGGACATCCGTTTCATGGCTAAGAATGGAATATATATACCCATATCACTAAAACTCCAGTGTAAAATCTACCTATGGCCACCTGCTTTCTTATTCTGAACTACTAAAAGGGACCCTCCTTAAAATTTCCTGGTTAGAAATGCACACTTTCTGGTAAAATTCACTTTACTAATATACTCCCAATTATTAAAAATATTATGGAAGTTTTTAATTCACTGGTAAGATGTATGAGATCATTGAGTAAGGGAGAAATGGGAGCTTGAATGTGCAAAACATGCCTACACGAGCTTATTTAGGATGGGCACATAATCAAATGTCAGAGATACAGATATGTATTTCTTTGTTGTTTCTTTCAGTTGCAGTAGCCTTAAGTGTTATTTTCACTGTTGTGGATACCACATTTGATAGGCGTAACAAAAATGTGGTTTTCAAGCTGACCCTTTTAAGGCAGAATAGCCTGAAGGAAATGCACCCATTCTGCTTCAAAGAAGATCTGTCTGTAGGAAGGAGGAATAATATGCATGCATAAGTAATTAATAATGATCTGATGCTTTGATATTTTGTAAGGCCCAGAAAATTACATTTTTGCAGGATGTAATATATTGTTGGGTTAAAAACACATGGCTTAATTCCATATCCTGTGACAAAATTTCTGTTGAGATAAATAGGAATCAAGCTTGAATAAGGACAGAAGTATCAAAAGCACTGGTTTGAGTGCTGTGTGTGTCCTTTTATTACGCCAATGAATACAGTTGTGGGTATCACTGCAATACTTAATAGGATAATATGGATGAGAAAGATCTTCAATACAAAGTATAATGAGGTGCTCAAATAGCCTGACTTTTCACTTAATTTAAAGAATTCATTCCCCTGAAAAGCTCAATTTCTACATACCTAATAGTACAACATGAAATTCAGAGGCCAAATCTCATTGACTAGATTTTGTTTGAATATGTTTTAAAACAGCTGCTTTGACTTCATTAGATGTCTTTAATGTAGCCATTTGTAAAGTCCTTTTCTTGTATAATAGATTAACTTGCAGAGAGGAACCGGCTGATACAGCGATGCCTTTTGACAGTCCTATTTTTAGAATCAGAGGGAGGTATAGTCAAATGCTGCAATTAATAAGCTAGATATCAAGTGTAGATCATTTTGAGGAAACTCCCTTTGTATTTTAACGGTGTTCTGGGGCTTCCTGCCCATCTTATAACCAAAGAGAATCTGACAGGTAATTTTTACCTGGTGAGAAAGTACCTGTGTGCTTATCCATTCATCTGTAATAGCTATATACATCTATTTAGTTTTTAATTTTTTTTTTCAGTGACAAAAGATGAGAACCTGACTATCAGCTTCCACCATTCATTTATCTCTCCTCTCAAATGTTGTTTCAGCTGGACATAAGGACACTGAACTAACAGGTAACCACCCTATTGTATGCCATGGCTACAGCAACACTACTCTGGTACTTTACACAACAGTGATGGATCGAGGTTTGCAAACCTCGGGGAATATGTTGTTATGATGTGTTCTGGGGGGGTTAAACTACTCAGGACCCAAATGGTCGGTTAAACAGAAACATGGAAAGATTCAGGAGATTTAACAATAACCCTCAAAAGTTGTAGTAAAAGGAAAATTGCAATTCTGAGATCAAAGGAAGTGGACTGAGCATGGTTTGGCTTTTGCTGATCTATTACCACAGGGAAAAGATCTTCCTGATGGGAGTCTGATAGCAGGTTAGTTTAATTCTGTGCCTGAGATATGACTGGCAGAGCTTAGATGTTGCCTTAATTGAAACATTACAAATTTAGAAATTTGGGTAGCAAGCTGATGGTTTGCAATTTAAAACATCTATGTATTTTTGTATAGATAAACTTTCTTGTATATGCAAATCGAGTSCTGGTTGATTTGATACTGCCAGAATATGGTTATTGCACCAGAACAGCTTTTTACTGAACATCTCTGACCATTAAAGCCATTAGGAAAGAAAACATTCAAACTTAGGCTTCCCTGACTGGAAGCTTGGATGGGCAAGATGAAGTTAGTTAACCTAATTTAGGAATCTATCCCCTTTGGTACATTCACAGGTTGTCTGGTGAGAAAGACTGAAGAAAAGCTGAATCTATAAATGCAAGTTTCCTGTGGGTCAGCTGCACTCAGTGTCTCTGTTCTTCCAGTGTATTGTACAATCTCCTTAACTTTTCCCACAGATGCTTAGATAAATTGGCTCCCACAGACGCTTAGGCAAATTGGCTGTGCATTCTCACTGAGTGCTGGAGAAGAATGTGCAAAGCAGCTAATGGTGAAGGGGATGAGCTCCCACAAGTCCCTCTGATGCACTTCATGATGGCATTACCTCTGTCAATGCTTGAATGCTATGGCACATTCTCTAAGTATATGAGGCATTCCTGTTATTTCCAGTTACCACGTATTTTTAGCCACATTCAGACAGCACCTTTCAAGGTCATTAATAAGCAAAATAAAGCTAAACAGGCATTCCCAAGAAACCAAACTTGTTACTTCTGTCTTCTCCAATCCATTGTCAGCACATTGACTTTTTGTTTACTCCTATTGGAGCTGTTTGTTGTCTAATTCTGTATACTTATATCCTTCAAACAAGTTATCTATTCTAATGCTCTGTCTAGACAAAGACTTAGAGGTGTGATGTTAGCATGTGCAACCAACTTTAACCCATGCTAACCTGTTAGAACCTAGGCTCCCCATGATTCCTTTAAGACAGTCTATTCAGCATGTTTCAAAGGTAATGTGTCCTGTCTAAAGCTTAAGAAAAATATAGTTTGACAAAAGCTCTAAGAAGACAGCAATGTGCATCACTAGTCTCTTTGTGTAGCTGCTAGATTCCATCCACCCCCCGCTTTCTAGTTGGCATAGTATTTTTTTGTAAAACAATGTGTCTTTGTTTTATTTATAAACCTGCCTATCACTTCTGCCTTTGTGGAAGACTCCACAGTTTTATCTAGGCTCTGTTCACAACGAACTTTTAACTGTCGTATTTGCAGTCACATTTAATCTTTAGTGTGGACTTCTAGTTCTGCACTCAGCTAGAGAGTTAACCCTCAGAGTAAACTGTACCACTAATACCAACTTTTTCACTAAGGTAGCATGTCTACATTAGGTAGAGTTGTCCTATATAATACAAGTTGTGCTGAATTATGTGGTCAAAGTCAAGTGTCCTATGAAATACATGTTGAATTCAGTTTTTCCCAGGGCAGCCATCGCAGTAAAGCAGATTTTCTGAATATAGAAATTACTTGTATATAATTTGTCTGATCTCTCATTTATTAGAACAGTTGATTGATGTGCAGAGTACTTCATTCTGAATCAAATAAAACGTGCATAACTTTTCTCTCTAGGACTATCTTGGATTTCCATATTTAAAATCTGACAGCTGAAACATGAGGGATTTTTATCAGTGTGTAACCACCGTACAACCATAGTAATGCAAAAAATTTAAAAAAAGAGAGAGAAAAAAAGATTTTAATGTCTGTTGATAACAGCCAAAGATTCATCTCCCTGTGTTGCCTTGATCTTTCTTATTTTCACAGTTTCAATGGTTTGGGTGATTTTTTTTTTACAGGAAAGGCAAAAATAGGAGTCATTCTTTGATACACACCTTATGGGATAGCGTGTGTTTCTTACTTGTGCTAACTTGTTTACTTAATCATTGAATACTGGCAGGTATCAACCCTTTAAGACCAATAGTATTCCAAGCTCTTATTGATTTAGATTAATTTATGTCTTTATTGTTTGAGGCTGATGATGGCAGATGCTACACCACCATCTTTATCTCTAATTCTCCAATACACTTAAACCRTATTTTAGGTCATACTTATTTTAATGCTGGCCTTTGTAAAAATCTATTTCAGATCCTCAGACATTCTTATGTCCTCTGTCAAGGTCTCTGCTAGTTCAGTTTTCAGTATTCCTACATCATATTATTTTGCACTGCCATGCCCTTTACACATTTTTTTCAGTGATTCTTCTTATACATGCCCTACATAACTCACTGAAATCAGTCTCCATTTCATTCTCTTGCCTCACTTTCAGTGCTCTCCCACTTTTTATAGTGATTTTTTTTTTTTAATAGTATAACTTTAACCTCTCTGCTAAGCTGGTTGGTGTTCCTTCTTGTATGCTTAACGACCAGGATAAACCTGCTCTGAGTGATACATAGAACCAAATTCCTTATGTCCCCTCAAACCTTTATTTTTCTACCATTGAAATACTGCACTGTATTTCCAGTTAAGCATTTTGAGTATGTAGAGTAAAATCTTTGCATTTATTTCACATCTGAAGAGTTCTGCCTGGTCTGTTCAGGAGCCAGATAGCCACACTGTATGAACAGTGCTGGTGCTGCCAGTAGGTCCTCAAACTTCAGCATCCACAACAGCTCTGCAGGATCAGTTAAGCAGCCCCAGGACACCTGCAGACCTGCAAGGTAGTTCTTTTCTCACAAATCAGTCAGCTGGAAACACTGTCCTTTTGTAATCCATACTCTGATAAATAGTATTCTTAATTAGCATTGGATTTATTCATGTAGTTGATTTCATTAGGCAGCAGGACGATGAACAATCATTCTGCTTCATAAATATAAGTTGCACTAGCCTCGTGTCACAATCTGGTGTGAGTTACACGATCAGTGTTCACCCATACGTTCTTGGGGGAGGAAGCTGCGTTTCAAATACAGACAAAAGAAATTTGACACCATTTGACTTGGTGAGAGAAGTATACAAGTATCCTGTCACAGACTGGATGCTCTACTTTATCTTTTAGCAAAGAGATACCATTTCATCCATAATGCACACAAGCTGTTTCAAATGATAAGGCAGAACAAGAGGCTTGTTAAAGGATGGTCTGCTTTTGCCAAGGTGGGCATGAAGCTCTTGCTTCTGTATTGCTTGTCATTTCCCTGCCAATGTAACAGCAATGAGGTAGGAAAAACATTCCTGATCTTCACGTTATAAGATGGAGAGTTTCAAGTAGTAACTGTTTGGACATTGAAAAACTGGGAACTTTCTGTTGTGGCAGAGGTTTTCTCTTAGGTGGGAAGTGAGTGTGAGCCCACATACTGGTTTTGTAAGTCATTGTCCCTTGCCCGTAGGACCCTAGAGTTCTTATAGAACAGTGGGAGTACAGAATGATCTGTGGAACAGAGCTTTATTTTCCCTCATGCTGCTGTCCTGAGTAATATAACTTCAAGGAACCCTTTTCTTTTAGAAAGAATAGATCCATTAAATAAAATTCCCCTTTCTGCACAAAATGTGGTGGTGTGATCAGTCCAAGGTTATGGGTGCCGATACTGTCTAATTACTCTTGCTGTCTGTAAAGTTCTAAGAACAGCTTTACATTCTTTCATTATCTTGAGACAGGTGGAAACACTGTTCATTAAAAATTTAGGACTCGTCTCATTTATTCAGAATAGATTAACATAGTGGTGCACTAAGATAGGTTGTTGCATATGAAACTGGTGGTGCTGTTACCCTTGAGCCAGACGTGGCTCTTTCTTAAAAGGATGCTGTAAATGCACACAGTTCTCTATCAATCACACAGTAAAGGCACAGGATTTTTTAGAAGTGTCTATTAGTTTCAGGTGCGTCACTTCTGTGGTGCTTATCTTCATACAGCTTAAGAGGAGCCTGATTTTCAAAGAGCAGGTGTCCATCATTTTATAAAAATCCAGTTATATTAAAGTGTCAGTCAACTGGAGGTATCCAGATGCACTAAGCCATTTTTTGAAGTCTTGTTCAAACCAATGTCTTTTGCAAGACTTTGTAGTCTAATTCACCAAATACAATGTACAGAATAAAAACAAGATGAGGCTTGAGAAGAGAGAGACATCAAAGGGAACAGAATGAAAACACAGAATTTGTCATATCAGAGCAGACCGTTGATCTGAGGAGAACTGTGTTCTGCTTCCAGCTGTGGCCAGTACCCTGTGATTATAAAAGAAGGGCCAAAAAATTTGATTCATAGCTTGCCATACAAAAATCCCCCCCAAGGTTTTTGCTTGTGTTGTTCACTGCAAATAGATTGGTTAAATAAGAATAAGGTGGAACAAGAAGCCATGCACGCCACTTGATAGTTGATGAAGGAAGTGTATCTGTGTCTAGCATACAGGCAAAATGCTGCAAGACTAATTCATCCTTAGGAAAATATTATCCCTGTAATGCTGCCAAATTCAGTGCTTACGTGGGTTATGTCTGCCTTGAACAGAAACTGCTAAGTTTGCAAGGTGAATTTCTTTGGAATTATTTATCTTCGTTTTTTCTGACTACTCAGAAAACTTCATGATATTTCATTCATTTCTCCTTTGTGCAGGAACTGTTGCGTAAGTTGGAAAACAGCTCACCAGCTAAGGCATTGCTTCCTCAAAATGCGGATGTAAAGCTGGGCACTGAAGTCATCCTGTGTGTCATATCCTTCTTACTCTTGCATCAGTTCAAACTTGCATCTTCCT
Source organism: Amblyornis subalaris (assembly GCA_018881555.1). Lineage (NCBI taxonomy): Eukaryota > Metazoa > Chordata > Aves > Passeriformes > Ptilonorhynchidae > Amblyornis > Amblyornis subalaris. The sequence continues at coordinate 5,516,066 of JACAXG010000050.1, forward strand.
AATTATTGCATTATCAGAAAGTCTGTGCAGAATCATGGAACGGGCTAGGGTAGAGGGGATCTTTAGAGGTCATCTGGTCAACCCTCCCCTGCTCAAAGCAGTGCTAACATTTGGTAAAGTTGCTCAGGACCTTGTCCAGAAAAACTTCGAATATTACCAAGGATGGAAGTCTCATGACATCTTTGTGAGCCTGTTCCTTTTTCTGCCTATTCTTCTTATGTTTTGGTTTATTTTTTCCTTTTGTATGTAATTGCAGTCTCCCGTGATGTAAGTTTTGAGGATTGTCTCTTGGCCTTCTGCTGTGCACTGCTGAGAAGAAGCTGTCTCTGTCTCCTCTCTGTCTCTTTTACCCTCTTTGGGAAGTTGAAAGTAGAAACTAGCCTTTCCTTTAGCCTTTTCTCTGGGTTGAACAAATCCAGTTTCCTCAACTTCTCGTTGTATGTCATGTGCTTCACAAACGTGATGGGACTTTTCAGTTTGTAAGTATGCGTTTTGTCCTAGGGAGCCCCAAACAACACACAGTGCTCCAGATGGGGTCCCTCAAGCACTAAATTGTCAGGAATAATTGCTTATTTATAAAATGGGTTATGATTGGTTTCCCCCTCATCCCTCTACATTAATACAAAGGTAAAGACAAAGAAGGAAAACAAGCTTTTGGGACTACTAGAAGGGAGAAAAGAGATGACGCGATGCTGTGCTTAATTTTTCTTTCTGGTTCTTTCGGTTTTCCTTTTTTTTTTTCCTCTGCATAGTGACACAACTTCAAAAGAAGGGGCAGATGGTGCTGCTACTGATCCCAGCTATCAAAGAAACACCCTCCTGGGAGGGAGGCAAGTGATAGGGGTTTCAGCCAGTTCCAGCTTGGTCCTGTCACTTGTTTGGGAGGAATATGCAATCCATTCAGAGATGATTTAGTATCAATTTGAATATTCCCACAGATGTCTTTTTGCATGCAAAAGTGTTGTTGTTTTGAATTTTAAGGCATTTCTTTATTTGCAGACATTTTTCTTGTCCTTACAAGAAGTAGAATGCGTGTGCAACACCTCGGGCTGGACTTTTGTACCTTTAGATATACTGCGTGTATTACTTTGGGAAGTGCAATGCTTTCATGATTTAGACATAGGAATTGCATTTGTAATTTCTAAGTTTCATTGCAGTTTAGACCAAGGGAAAGCTCTGTGCTTGAGAAGCAAGGTACTTTCAGGACAAAATGAAAGCTGAGTCTGGCTGCTGTCAGGTGGGTTGTCTAGGCATGTAAAGTCCCACTTAATTGTCAAAGTCCTCTTTTGGGGGCCTAACCTCAAGAGTAAATTTTTAGAAGTATCTTGGCAACTAAGTGAACAGATAAGAATGTAATGTGATTTAAGGAATTTTCAGCCCCTCCACGCCCCAATTACCTGGTTTTGACATGGACATATTCATTTCTTGCAAGAGTATTGTGAAGATGTAATTACATATTCAAGTCTACAGAGTTCTCAGACACTATATTSTGTGCAGGACATAAAGTTATTTCACCAGGTACTATGACAGAGGGATTTAATGCACCTCCTATCTCAGTCCAGTAAATCCTCTGCTTTCCTTCTGCTTGTTTGCCTTTTCCCTCTTGTTTTATTGTGATATACTTCTGTTCTTTGAGAAGCATATGTTGACGAATACTGATGGGTGAGTGAATGTTGTGGAAGAGGTACATACTCGTAGATTTCTTTTTTTCCGTGACAGTTCTACAAAAACTAACTGCAAAGCCATTCATGAAAAAAACCCAGGCATTTGGTATCACTGTGCAGAGTATAAATCACCAAAGAGGCAGACTTATGTTTGACTTTATAATATGCAACAGAATGCCTTCACATCATCAGATGTTGATGCTATGGCTGCCATTCCTAAGTTGTTCCCCCCACACCCCAAGCTGCTGCTAATAAATTACAAACACATTTGCTCTCATTAATCATTCTTTGGAATGGCGGAATAGTCTTTGCTGATTGAAAATAATTATTAGCTTCTCAAAAGGATTAAACAGCCTGTTTAGATTTTAATTTATATCACCATTTTGATGGAGTGATGTGGGGGTATGTACACAGCCTTTGTCTTAAAAGTAGTAATAATAATAATTAATGCTGTGTAACAAAGAGTTTCAGAAGGACTTCAGACAAAGAGAAAAAGAAAAGGCAGGCAAGGTGAGCTGTGGAATAAATGTAGGACACAGAACTGAACATTAGCGTGTGTTGGGCAAGAAGCCTCCTACTGTAGCAGAGCAGTGATAAACACAAAGGAAACTACAGCATTCTCTACATAGCAGTGGAGAGACTTGAAATTTCTGGCTAACATTACAATCTGAGCAGTGTAATTAATCTGGAATTGAAAGAATACCACAGATGTTTAAAATTATTTTTTTCTACTGAGTCAGTATCCTGCACATTTACAAATTGTAGGTTGTGGATTAATAGCCTCTGAGGTTCATTACCCGATGGGCCTTGCTCCAAGCTTTGAATTTACACTCAGCAAAGTGTATTTGGATTGAGACAATTTCCTGAAGTCGGGTCCCAAGGCTTTAAAATAAAGTGTGTTTGCTCTTAAAGTGTTCTGTGGGCACTGGGATGGGACTGCTTGCTGAAGTGTCAGAGGTATAAAAATTAAAATTATAAAAAAAGCACACCAGGTAAGATTTAACATGTGCATACTTCAGAATGGGATGCCATGTGGAGATTGCCAGATAGTATAACCCTATTAATGTCTTATACTCAGAGTGTAACACTGCTAATATAATATTATATTTGCCTGCTGAAGGGCAAGACTTATTAACTAGATCCATGTTTTACATTAATTTGATTGTGCTGTCTTGGGACCTGAGTCGACACATCCGTGCAGTGCAGTACACCTCTCTGTGGAGGTACTAGCTACTGAGGGTTCCTTATGTGATACAGGCAAGCCTTCTAAGAATCTGGGTGGTACAGAAAGACTATGGGTCATGTTTGGGTAGAGTGAATTCCATCAAAGTCGCTGTGCTTGATATTTCCTATTGGTTTTCTGTAGGCTGCTCTCTGCCTTGATCCTCATTTTAGTTCTTTAAGCCATTCCTTAGTCTGTCAGCCGCCCATGGAACTTAGATGTAAATGGGGCTGTTAAAATAAATCCCTCTGTGACTGTCACGTTCCATTCATCCTCAGAGGCATGCTTGAAGTGAGAGCCCAAACACTGGCAGGCCAATAATGGATTTTCTTCAGCTGGGGGGATGGGACATGTGGTGTTCCAGTTTCTACTCAGAAATATTTACATAGATTTTACAAAATGAAAAAGCCCCAGCAAGAAGGGTGGAGATGTGATCTCCTTGTTTGGGAGGGGTGGTGGTCATGTAACAGCCGAATTAAACCTCTAAAGCAAAAAGGTCTCCCACAGCTGTTAAGGAGAGGAGAATCCAGATTTGTTCTTTTATGTGCTGCTGTTTACTGATGCTCCTGAGAGAGAGATGGAAGTATAGTGCCTTTATCAATTCTTTTGCAGCCAATTAATGAATGGTTGGTCGCTGTTTATATGGTTGTGCATTTACTCATCAGCACCTTGTTGACTTTAGCAGTGAAAGAAGGGGATGTTTTAAGCATGGAATGTTCAAATGGTGCCTGAAAAGTTGGGCTTGGAAACCTAAAGAGTCATGCAGGTATCTTATTAATCTAACTCCGGTCAGCACCAGCATTCATTTCCTGATGGTAATCTTTGAATATGACTTTTTTCAACTAAAGGACAAATTGTATACAGATGCACTGAAGTGGTGTAACTTTTGTTCCATGTCACAATTTGTACTAAGAATCACAATTCAAAAGCTTATCTGGATTTATGGTTGGATAAATGGTTTTGTGACACGGGTCAAGGAACCCTTGACTTAATTATTTCACTAGCCTCTGGAGCATTATTTCTCCGGCTGTACAATGGGAATCTGAATTTCTCTTGCACTTTGCTATGCTTAATTAGTGTGCAAGGTCTTCTGGCAGGTGTAATATCTTAAAATATATGTAAGCATTTTAAGGACCTATGCACTGAGATCTCCATTTCCACTGAGTGCTGCAGTGAAACAGGTAAGGTGGGCCGTGTGACAGGGTGCATGGCACGGGGTGCTCTCAACCATAAAGTTAAAGACAGTGTGTACTCCAGACAGCTTGCAACCTAAATACTGGTGATTTATTTTAGCAGCTGTTTACATAATTCTTATATCAGTGTGAAAATTGTCTATGAAAATATTTAAAAGTAAATGCAATTTATTCTTCTGAACTTCAGTATCCAGTTCCTAAACATGGAGCTCCAGATGGAGGTTTATTTACTAGAAGTGAGTCTGTAACATTATGTGTGGCAGTATTTTCTCTTCCTTCCCTATTTACAGGGTGTTCTTCTTCCTGTGTGCAGGTTCCATTTTGAACCTACTCCTTACCAAACATTTTATTTTTCAGTCACCTTGGAGGACATTTCTGAAAACTGTATTTACTGAAATAGGTCAACAACTTTCTTGTTTTTCTCACAGATCACCTTAATAAATATTGTATTGATTCTTCACTATATTAGTTCTACTGTTGTGTCCTTAATTCAGAATTTTCCATGTGCAGCTTTTGTTTAAATGTACAGAGATCAAGAGGATAGGGTAGGTCAGACCTGTTGGTATTTTGCATGCATAGATCATATGATTTTATGAGGGCAAGGAACTCTTCTAAGCTAACAGTTACTGGTTGATTTGCATAATGAGCTGATGGCAAAGCTTTCCTTGTCAACAATGAAAAGCAATATTGGATTAAAATTTACAAAGTTGTAGAGAACGATAAATGAAAATATACTGGTCCTGGGAATTAAGGCAACAAAATATCTGTCTGTGTTCCACATGTTAGCCTAATTTCTAGTTTCTCTGGATTCAGATCTCCTTTGCAAGTGACTTCATGCAACCAGATGGGAAAGTATTTTCCTCACCTCCCATGTGTGCAGGGAAGATCCTTTCTCCAGTGAAAACCATGATCCCTTGATGGCACAGCCATCTGATGTGTAGGTGGGAGGACGCTTGACTGTGTCTCTTCTGACACAATCAGCATCATGTAGAATGGGAAGGAAGCTGTGGGAGATACAGATTTGCTGCTACACACTTCCACTATGGGTCAAGAACTTTCTGAACTTTATACCACAAAACTTTTTTGTAAGTTGAATTTGGTTGCATGTTGGCTCCCCTTGGTATGCTCCTGTATGTTAGCACCCAGTTACATATTTCTACACACAGCTCTTAAAATTAGATAGTGCGTGTTATATTATTTTAATGGCGGAGATCTTTGTTTATGAACAATTCTACTATTACAAAGCAGAAACACAAAGGATGAAAAAAATAAGCGAATGAAACACAGTAAGCCAGAAGGGTAACTTTTTATAAAAATATTGGCATGACTTATTAAAATATGGGATTTTATAGAATAAAATACATTTAAATCTCCTAGAGACGTTGAAAAAGTGGAAATAGACAAGGTAGCATTGAACATTCATTCTTTTTTTATGCACTTTATTAACTTGGATTACTATATAAAAATATAAATATAAAAATAAATATGTTATTTTATTATCAGCTGTTTTTATTTTTATACAGTTTGGGCCTGATCCAGTATCTTCTTACCAGTAAAGACTATTCTTTGTATAGGGAAAATAGGATTTTATCCTTTTGTTTGTTGATTTTGACTGCTCATTAGAGTTCACTTCTATTTCAGCTGCTAACAATATGTCACTATATCTTGAGAGTCTCCCTGGATTATTGCTTGATAATTGGGAGACTGTGTAATACAAAAAATTATTTTAAAAAGTGTATAGGGTTTAACAGAAGGCTGCTTTATAATTTGTTGTAATCATTAGTTTGACTCATTTGTCTATCCTAAACAAATTTTGCTATGTTATTGCAATTAATGTATGTCAAGAAATAGTAAAAGAAAAAAATCATATTGGCTTATGTTTCAAGAGAGTTATCAACAGGAGAACCTGAACTTAACAGCAGCATTAACCTACAATATCTATTTCTGCCTTTTTAAATCCAACAAAACTCAAATAGATTGTGTAGATGAAACTGAAGTGTATTTAAATTGTTTTGTTTTGCTCAGTGGTAGGATAGAATATGAAACTAAATATGTTCATCCAAAGATAACTGAAGTTCCTGCTCCTGTTTAGATTTCATAGTCTGTTAGAAATCTCCTAGGTGATTAAACTAATGCACTGTAAAAGAATGAATCAGTCCTGCAGAGCTCTTCTCTGTACTGAGGATAACTTGCTCAGTTAAGTACTGTTGGGGTTTTACTAAATTAAAATCCTGGGAATTTTTGTACATAATATATTTTATCTGTGAAAGCTGAGTAAAATTTTATATCTGACTCTCAAACTAAATTCCTATGGTAATTAATAAAGAAGATTTGAATACATTTCTGGTAGAGTCATCTTTGACCAATTTAATAACTTGATTTTCTTAACAGAGGAAAATCCTTATCTCTCAAGGCTTGTGGTAACATTGGGATACACCATGAAATTGTTAAGAGAATCAGAGAGTCTTTTCTTTGTTGTGAGAAGATGAATTCAGATTGGAAAGTTATCATTTACTGGCACAGGTGGAATACATTCTTAGTAATTATTTAATATTTATGTTTCAGTTCCTGTGTAGGTACCAGTAGATCCCTGAAACTCTTATCAGACGAATCATGTAGACTGCTTGCTTATGCAAAGCCGGCTCATTTTAACTCTTCACTTGTTTACAGATAAACATGGATATTGGGTCTTTTTGCATGTCAGCAAAGGTAGGTAAAAAAAATTAGTCAGATGTATATTTTTATAGCGTATACATATATATATACAAACTTGCCTTTTTTAGTAGATTTATTAAATGTTACTTATCCCCACCCCCTCTTGGCCTATTTTTTGTGACTGGTATGGCAAGGAGGAATGACAAGAGCTAAAAAAGAGATAAGGAAATGATCTTATCAGTCAGCTCAGAGATGGCATTTCCTGAGTGGCATTTTGCAATTGTTGAATGGAATAAAAGTGCAGATATATATAATAAATTTCTGCTTTTCAGGGGGTTTGTCTTTTAACTCCTGATCTCCAGCTGCAACTTACTCTTGCCCACTTCACTCAATGTCATTGTAAAGACTACAAGAAATTAATTGAAATCAAACAAATGCTTCCTTTTGTTACATGAAATAGCATTTATGTGTGCATTCACTGTTTAATTCTAATACAGTTTGATTTTTGATTGTAGTGAACAGAAATAATTATCTCAGTTTTTTTTTTTTTAATATGGTATGTGCTTTTCCAGTTTTTAAAGTGTTCTTTTAAAATTCCAGTAAGTACCTGCATGATGTGCACACTTCCATAGATTGCTAAATCAATGATAAATCTGAGTAGAGCTGAATGAATTGTGAAAAAAAACCCAAACCCCACAACCAAATATATGCACTCATTTGAATTCAAGAGGAAATTTTAATTCAATCATATTTGCTGCCCTTTTATGCTTTCTGTTTGTGAACACTTAAGAACTTGATTCTCGATGCTGAGATTATTCCAGGAACATTTAAGACCGAAGATTTTATGAAAATAATATGTAGTATAGTAGTAACAGGATGAGATTCCTTTGGTCCTTTCSTAATAAAGCTTGTGATGGCATTGTGGAATAAAGCTTGTCTTTATAAAGAGCTGGCTGATGTAGAATTGATTTAGAAGAGGGCTTTTCATGGTAAAATTTAGTAGTCTTACACCAGCTGGAGAAGACTACTATACTTAGGAAGTAAAGCTGATAATTTTTCATAGGAATGTTACAAAGTGGATATTTGATTTACTTGAAATGGTCAGTATTTTCAGAAAAGGGTTTCCTGTGCAACAGCACTTGGCAGAATGCAAAAGAGGATTGCACAGTCTGGAGAAAGGACTTGAYAGCAGCTCAGCATACAGTGCTTTCCTTAATTATTTTGGAACGGTACGTTTAGTTGCCTTTTGACCTGGTGTCCTCCTAAATCAACAGTAAAGGTCAGACAGATAAATAAGACAAATTTGATGCACTGGTAATTAAGAAGGTATTCTGATTCGGGGCAGTAACTTAGAGGAAATGAATGCAAACAGACAGATGCAAACAGAGGGGAGAGCCTCCAACAACCTTTGAGCTCTGCTTCTGCAGAGTACAGTACTTTGCCCGCTGTGGAGGGAAGGCTGATTTCGTTCTCTCTCACCTTGTTTTCAGTGTAGAGTCACTGCAGTAATCTCTGTTCGAAAGATGTTAGGGACATGGCAGAAGTTGCTGCAGGTGAGGAGAATTACCCACACTATTTCTATGTATGAGTTCTATTTTCACGACAAACATTGACTCAAACAGGACAGCACTGGTAGCTGATAGATTAGGCCAGGGCAGATTCTAAAAGAAAGAGTTCCTTTCAAGAGACGGGGTTTCGGCAACTGTCAAGTCAAGGAGTTTCATCTTTGGATGGAATGGAACAGAGATTGGAAATTCCTTCTACCCAGCTGGGAAGGTGAAAGTCTAAATTGCTGGAAAGTCCAAAGCTAGCAAAGCAATTGGTTAAGGATAGTATCAAGCTGGATGGAGCATAAATAGGTATGTTAATGAATTTAAGTGTTTAAGTACCCATCCTCTTATTTAAGTTGGCAATTATATTGGAAGATAGCAAATATTATATTTGTAAAAAGCCTGCATAATAACCTGGAGAATTACAGACCAGTAAGACTTACTTCAGTTCTTGGCAACTTAGCTGACAGGATGATTAAAGATACAGAGAGTTATAAAAAAATCTCAGAAACACAGAGTTTCATGATATGGTAGAGAAAAAAATGGCACAAATTTTGTAAAGGATTATTGCACCTCACTCATTCCTTAAATGTATAAATGATACAATAGATGAGTGAAAACCAGTTGATAAAGTATATTTCTGTACATAATCACTGATACTTCTTGAAGTGACAGCTAAGGAAACAAAAGGATGTAATTTCCCTAGAAAGGTGGTGAGAGGAGATAGAAGTCTGAGATTCAAGTATTCCTTCTGAATCAGTGCAGAAGATAGATTTGATCTTACATTCTCTGCATTCAAAATAACTGTTTAAATCAGTGGATTTCTGAGATCCCAAGGAGTGAATTTTTTGTTCCCTTTGTTCTGATAGGATTTACAGTGCCTGGCAGAATGCCTGCTTCAGCTGAATTGATGCCTAAACCCCACCCATTTCCTCTGTTTCACTGCTTAGCGGTGTCACATTCAGCCAGCTTTGGGAATCTCTGTAGCTGCATATTAATTGCATGCAAGTATGCCATTAGGCATCAGGGCATGTCTGAGTTAGGCATAGCAACACTTCAGTATCTTCGCCATTCTGAGCAGAGTAATACTCTGAGAAAGTAACATCCTGTGTGGATAAAAGAGTACAAAGAAGGAAAAAAAAAAAAAGGAGTGCATTATCCTCAGGGGAAATAAATAACCTTTGGAGTACCTCAGGTTCCAATTTATGGGTGGAAGTTGGTCTATTTATTAATCATTTGGAAAATGGAAGACCAATGATGTATTAAATTATAAATATGCTTCAAAWTCRTTTAATTAAGGTTGAAGAAATGTGGACAAACTTCAGGAGGAACTAGCAAAGCTGGCAGCAAAGTTGCCACAATGGCAGGATAAAATCAGTGTTGATTTAAAAGTGGTGATCCCTAAATCATTTTATGTCAAAGAACTGTTGTCACACCTTCAGTTTTGTCATGGATGGCTTTTAAAAATATGAGTGCAATGAAGACAGCATGAGGTACAGATGATAGAGTAAAAAAAATTCAGAATAAATTCAAAAATTAAATGAGTACTAATAAAGACGGACTTTTTTTCTTATCAGATTTTTAATGGATGAATTATAGTACTGTTTTATATGCTCCTATGGACAGTCCACAACCTAGTTTTCATGGCTTAGCAGAACTCCATGGAAACCACAAGAATTTGGTTTGGGATCTCTTGGCCTAAGAAAGCACTAAATATTGAAAGGTACAATTTTAAGTATTTTTACAACTTAATGGTTTCAAAACAGAGTACCTTGAGAAATTTCTTGTAGAGATGAAGTCTTTTGTGTAATAGCTGCAAGTGTTCTCATATGAAGCTTGCTTTTTTTTTTAATGACCTCTTACAGATCCCAGCAGTTATCCATGGAGATCCAGGAATACATAGATGATAGGAAGAAAAAGAAAAGCCCACCAATTCAATAAGGGTTTTTAAAGGAGCCCTTAGTTGAAAACACTGGTGATTAGGATTAGAGCAATTGTACCTAAGCATGTGATAAAGTGTATTTTATGTTTCATGCCACAGTTATTTTTAGCATCACTACTTTATGTTTTTCAATTTGAACACAAGCCCTTTGTTTTCACTGAAGTTGGAAAGGAAGACATTCTGGAGTAATTAGAACACTACTGCTCTTTTCAGCTTTAGTGTTCCCTTTATTCTTACAGTTAAAAAAAATCAAACTAATGGACTTCAGAGCCTTGGTGGGTGCATGGGCTGGGAGAAGCAGCAGGGAAGCAATACACTTAATGCGGTAGAAGGTGAGATAGCAAACTTTTATGTACCCTGGGTACCATGTATTAATCTCCTGATAACTGCTTTCACATTTGAACCTTCTGTCTCTTATGTGAGATCCAGCACTCTTTGCTTTTTTCTGTTCTGGGAGCAATTTTCTGAATCATTAATTTTCAGTGGCCAGGCTTCAATTAGCTTAATCAGGCATTGATTAGATTTCTCAGGTCCCTGGCATTTATTTTCCACCTTGCCTATATGGTTCCTTGACTCCATTACCTGATTGTTCACTTATTGCATATAAGGTTGATTCCTCTCCATTAACATTCCCTGATGAGAGGTCTCCTTAGCCATCCAGCTAGCCACTTTCATTAGTGATGGTGGCAATTCATGGTGAAGGCCAGTTTCTACTGCCCTTGCAAAACAGGATATTTTCTTCTAAGTTGTGTTACTATATCAGCAATTTACTCTTAGATGAAGGTGTTGCTTATGAAGGGTTCTGACCCAAAGGAAAAATACTTTATTTGGAATACGTTTCATGCTTTGTTAAAAAAGTTGTGAAATTGTGGAAAATGAGTGAATCAAACTACCAATTTTTTCAAAGCATACTTAAGGCAAGTCTAGGGTTTTTTTACTTCTTCTTTCCTTAGTGTCTAGCCTGACATATTAAAATACGTTTTCATAGCCAGTGCTCCTGATTTCTGAGAGAGTTTGACACAGTTTTATAACCATGGCTGGTGTGAGGCACATGTAGGCTCCAAGTCCCCATAGATAGATCGATGCCCTGTTCCTAGATACCAGTTGCTCAGCAGTAACAGCTTGTGTGCAGACTCATTCCTCATGGTACATATTTTGGGGAGGTGTGACCATGTAGCAAGACAGGTGAAGAATGGGGCTGGAAGTGAGGGATTGGACAGAGCTGGAAAATGGGACTTTAGATTCAGGTGAATTTTTCTAGGTTGAAAAGCACTTTCTTTTCTCTAAATTCTGCTGAGGTTCTCACATTGTCTGTGGTCAGATCTGTTCACTATGTTTTGTTTTTGCAAATTATGTCTTTTAAAGGCACAGACCTCTTTTTGAAATTCTCTTTTTAAGTCATGTGTCTGCCTACATTACATTGAATTAGACAGACCTGAAGGTAAATGAGCTTGTGCCAAAATCAATAGTAGGGAAGTTCTGATAGCACAGTTTTGATTTTAAGAATTTTGTGTAATATGTGCTAATTAAAAACTCTGATAAAAAGTTTTTTAACAATAAAATATGGTTTTGAATTAAAAAAATATGGAATTAGATCTTCAAACATTTTTTTTGCTATAGGTTTTTTGAGTTGGGAGAGTTGCCAACATTTCCTTTGTAAGCAAACTGAAGTTGCTTAACTTCAGTTCTGATGAGTCAACATTTCCAAAAAAAAATGACATTTTGCCAGGAAGCTTCTAACCTACTCTAATCTTCACACACTTTTATAATTAAATATATGACTTGTCTTATCACAGTCCTAGGACGTATAGGTGCTTTCTAACTTAAATGATAAAGCATAAAAAGGGATCCTTTCAAGGTTTAACATTTGGGTTTTTTTGAGATTGTTCTCAGAAATATTTTGAGGATCAGCTTCAGCTTTTGGTCAAAAATATTAGCAGAAAAAATTGTAAAAAGCAATTAATGATCCCTTTCTTCTTAACAGCTAGTTGCAACAGTGATTAGATTCAGTGTGAGACTGTTCTGAAGTTAATTTCCTCTTTTTGTACTCTTTGTTTTAAAGAGTCATTGTGATTTGCTGGATTTTTAGACAAAGAGAGAGATCTCTTATTTTTCTTATTCACTTTGTTGTTTATGCTCCGTGTCCTTATTATGCACCTAAACTGTAGCCACTTACTTAAGAAATATAAAATGTGGGGGTTTTAATAGGTTTTCTGTCTTGAAATTATTCTAAAATTATTTTTAGGGGATTTTAGGGGATTTTAATCTCACATATATGAGAAATATTCTTTGGCTTTCTTAAAACATCCCTCCTCCCCATTTTGAATCTTCCCCTCTCTTTTGAATCAGAGGTCCCCTTCAGCAAAGAAATTTTCATGTGTCTGAAGCTGTCTTTCTATAGAAACTACGGTCTTCTGTGATGAAAAAACCCTTTGAAAATATCTGACAGTTCATCTCTGCAATTAGTAATTTTCAATTACTACATTCAGAATGGCAAGGAGCATTAACATATAACTATCTCAGAAATCACATCCAGTGTCATCACTCTTTCAGGTTTGGTCATTAGCTGTCTCTGAAGTTTCTGGGCTTATTGGGACCATTTGGGGGACACCATCAGTTTGGGCCTTTATCTTTACTGACTAGTGAAAGCCGCTGCCGATTCACTGCATTACCTAGGCAGTTAATAATGCTCTGTGAAGGACTGCTAGGAGGAGGTATTTTGTCAACTGCAGAGGCAATGATGTGGGGCTCGTGTTGCTCCAGAATCGATGGCACAACTCTGACAATCCTGCCAGCTGTCCAAGCATGTCTCATTTTCAGTTTTGCAGTGGGAGGTTATTGATAGAGTCTGTGTTAAATGGTGTGTTCAACAGAGATTCTTCCAGGCGTAGCTTTACGTGGTTTACCCAGCTGAACCACCCTAGCACAAAGCAAATGTGAAAATGGTTGCCCTGAGGTGCTTTTTTCTTCTTTCTTGGATGGTCCCAAAGGACATTGTTGGGTGCTATACTTCGGTGCAGATTCTACAAGGGTATTTTAAGGATCTGTTTAGAAATCCCTCAACTCCAACATATGCATAAAATAAGGTGCTTGGTGAAGGGAAAAGTTATAATCCTTGGTGGAGAGTGCTTGTTAGACCTTGCTTAGTTCTGGCTAGTCAGAAAACTGCTGTGGCACACGTCCCCTCATTTGTGTTTTTCCTGCTGATTAGGCAAATAGGCCTATTTATTTCAGATCCTCCCTACCTTGCAACACCTTTTTACCTTCTGAGTGGTCTATGAAAATGTTCCTCCAACAAGCAATACCTCGTGTTCTCAAAACTGAGCTTAGCATGGCTGCTCGATTTATTGAAGTGGGTTCTTAAGAAAGTCCTGTGACATCCGGTTGCTGAAAGCTCAAAGCTTCTGACTAAAAATGAAGTTATTTGTTTAAATTAGAGCTAATCTGGATAAAAGGAACAAACTCATAATAACATTCTCATAGAAGTTCATTTCCATTTTTCATCAAAGGTTTCTTCCCAATGAAATTTTCTTAGAGGCAGAGATTAGATCTATATAAATTTAGGTGCTTAACTAAGTTGCCAAAGACCAGAGCTCAGTTTTTTTAGATTCTCTCTGCAGTCTAGGGAGAGAGATGGGTAAATCTAAAAGGATTTTAAGTCTGGTTTATGTGGGCTGGGTTGCATATTGAAGCAATTTGTCTTTCTCCATTGACTATAGACGACAGATACAAGAGCTGCATAATCTTGGAGCTTGTGAAAATAAGCTTAGATGAAGTGCAGAAATGCAGAGGGAATGATCTGGACCTAACCGTCTTTACTGCAGTGTGAATGAGTTGGCTAGACCTCCAATTGTCCCATATGGTCTGCCTCAGGGAATAGACCTGACTTAGGTAGGGAGTAGTGACGGAACAAGCAATGTGAGCCATCCTCCCCTCAAAGTTGTATGTTCCATAAATGGCCCAGGAAATATTTACAACTATTAAGCAAATCTGCTTTCTCTGGAGAGGTAGCTGCAGCTGAAAGGCTCCATCTAACTCAAAAGTGTTAGGTGTGGAGAATTTTATTCCTTAATACTTTTTTCTTTCAAGACGGAAAGAACAAAAGCCAAGAGCTGGTCAAAACCCTCATCCTTAAATATTTCGAAGTAGCTTGAACACAAAATTTATGGCTGAAATTCAGTGCTATATAAAACAAGAGGTTTACAGTGTTAGTGCTTCATATACGTTAGTTCTTATTTTGTCTTAAAAAAAATAATGTCAATAACATGTGATAACAATACATGTGAGTATTGTAACTGTGAGCATTAATGCTCTGAAATAGAAATTACTGCATACCTTACTAGCTGCTTTGGCTTATGTTATGATTAGAAATAAAAAGGCATATATTCTTGCTAGAAATTAAAATAAATGTGGTACATTTTGTGCAGGATCTAAATGGAAAAAAAAATTATCAGTTTTAGACAGTGAAAGGTCTTTCTGGTATGAATAGTACCCTATACCTTTGCACTTTGTACATGAAATATGATGCATGTATTGTGCCAACAGAAAAAATATTTTCAAAGCAGTTATATTAAAAAAAATTGGAAAAAAATTTTTACTTTCTGCTTGTAAACTCTGGTACTTTCCACCTGTATATCTATCCAAAGCCTCTGAGGCAGTCATAAAAAACAACTTTAAAATATTGGGAGTTTGAAATTTGATATTTCAAGAAGTTTTAAGAGCTAAATGCAATCACAAGGACCTCTTGGGAAAAAGAGGGTTTCTCCTTTCAGTTACCTTTACTACTTTACAAGGCTGGAAAAATTTCAGGCTCTAAGTTATGATTTTTATTAATACACAATTTTTCTGGTATAGAGAAATATATTGTCTGCCTTTGTCCTTAGAAGTAATTTGTTAAGGCAGAAAATCATAGACTTTTGGAACTTCTTATTACCCTAAAATATTAAAATAAGTCCCAGAGAGCAGGATTAACATTCAGAGGTCAAAGATGCTTGATAAGGATATTTTTTTTACACAGTTAATTTCTCACGTGGCTTTTACCGAATGTGCTATTTTGCCATGTCACTCTACAATGACAGCTGGGTAAATTTATTGGATGGTGAGTGCAGGAATTTCTGCAGATGGAGGAAACATTTCTCCTGGCCGATTGATTTAAAAAGAAAATGGTTTGTCAGTGTGCAAAAGCATCTGAAGGGAAAAGGGTAAAGGAATGAATTAGAGGTCAGTCAGGATAATCGTAAGTGAATCATACAAATGTGTATGTGTGCTCAGGCTGTGTAGACCTGACTGAGTATTCATTGTTCTCATGAACATTGTGCTGGACTTGGATTTTCCTGAAGAATATTGGAAAATGTTGATTCAGTGAAACCAAATCTTTTTGCAGACACATGCTTAGTTTCACCTGGATTTGGTTGGGAATGTTTTTAGATATTAGGAGAGAATTAGGGTGGCAGGGGTACACCAGCCTTTTCACTGGAATAATGCACTGGCTGAGGCACCTGGCATGGATGTGGGCAAGAGATTGCAGAGCTACCCCATGGGCCCACCTTGCTGGAGGAGGTGAACCTCTTGCCTGTGCCTGGGGTAATGCCTTTCCCCACCCTGATGGCACTGCACGAGCAGGATGTGCTCAGTGTGAGCTTTATAAATAGGACCATTTTAAACAGATTTATGTGGGGTGTTTGTTTGGGTTTTTTGGATGTTTTTTCTAATCTGGAAAGATATTTTTGACTCTGAAATTTCAGAGAGAGAAAATTCAATTTTCTTTACAAACTATCCTTGAATCCCGATATTTGCTTTTAGTCCCATTGCATATTTAAGCTCCTTCACTTAAGAGAGTACTATTTAATGAGTAAATCTCTACCTATATTCCTCTGAGTGTGCTGCTTCTTCCTTTTGATTCTTCCTTTTGTTTTTTCTTGTACTTCTGTATTCTACCACAGACCCCCTGGAACTGAGGTAGCCTCCTCTTCCTATATCCCTGTTTTCCCTAAAACTCCTGATCCAAACAATCCTTAACAGTCTTTCCTTCTTTTTTCTTTACCTCACTTGCAATTATTCCCTCACACAGCTCTTCTGCGTTGTACAGATGAGTTCCAGTTCTGTAGCTGGGTCTTATCCCTTGCATTTTTCTTTCAGAGGTGTTCTTTTAAGATATCCATAAAGTTTTAAAGGTTTAAAGGCCAAACTTAAGAGGAAGATCTGGTAAGGGTGCAAGGGACTTTGCTATTCTTTCCTTTACCCCAATTTTTTCTTCTTAAAATATATTTTTCCATTTGCAGCTTTGCTCCATGAATAGCAGTCAGAAGCCCCTGGGGCCTGTTTATGCAGTCACCCCTATTCTTACACATTTGGGGTGCAATAAAATGGGCTCCAGATACCATCAGCTCCTGCTGCTGGGTAGAAGTCTGACTAACGTTATTTTGATAAAAACCAAAGACCCCTCCCCCTTCCCCCAGGGGATTCTGCATTTATTTTATGCTTTTAAATTGAACAGAAAGGAGCCATCATTTCATTTAGCATCTCCTCCTTCTAGCTGGTCTTTGGAAGACTGGGAAAGGTGGGGTATACTGTTGGAGCACCCCCTTTTTTCGCATTACCAGTTCCCTGTGGCTCTCTTCCTCCCCAGGCACAGACAGGCACACAGGCACACGATAGTCTATCTGCAACCCTGTTACCACCGCGAGCAACTACAGCTTTTTGTTTAACTGTATAATTGCTCTCTCGGTGGGTTTTCTTTTCCCCATCTCCATTTGTTTTCTTAATAACTAAGACCAGTATATTTAAATGGTCCTTTTCCTTTTTTTTTYCCCYYYTTTTTTTTTTTTTTTTAAATTATTTTTAACGAGCATGCTGGATGTAACAAGATATGGAGCTAAAAACATTAATCATATTAAAAATAATTAAAATCTGAAAAGTTTCTGTGCATTCCAAGCACTGGGGGTGGGAGGGGGCAGGGAGGCCTTTGGTCTGAGTACTGGCGTTTCCTGAGCGCAAGCAAATGCCTGACACATGGACTTCGCCGAATTCCAAAATGTAGCAAAACAGTGCCTGCATATTTGGCAGGAATCACCACCGGTTCAGGTCAGTGTCTGTTTCAGCAAAAGACGAAGCCCTGCATGTTAACAGAGGAAAATAATTCAGAGGAAAAGGGGAGGAACAACATGTGACATTTTGTAAGTGCAGCACTTGCGTTACCCAAGGCGCGCCATGCTCTGTAAACACTTCCTCTGATGCCAGTGCCTTCGGACGCATTTTTTCAGATTGGGGCGGGGGGAGGCAGCGGGAGGGGTGAGGGGGAGGTCAGGGCTTTCAAGCTGTTTGGATATGAATGAGCTAGGGTTCCCCCCCCCCCTTTTTTTTTTCTAACTTCTTCTTTTTAACTGTTGAGTGCAATACATGTTTTAAGGAGACACCAGTGTGTCTGTGGCTGGAAAGAGGCGAAAGCAGTGCTACAGGACACTAAACCCCAAACCAGTGGGAGCTTGGAGAAGAGAAGGGGCAAAGCGGCAGGGAAGGGGGTGCAAGTGGTGGGGGGCTCTGCAGTGCAAACTCACAACACCAGGTGCGGGGGAGGCCGGCTGGGAGGGGTGGGTGACCCTCTGAAGCCCCAGCTCTGCACCTTGCTTCCACCTTGCTGCTCCACAAGCCTATGCCATGGATCTCAGTCACTGGTCCCCGATCCTGGGGTGGGACAACCCCTGTCTGCTTAGGGGCACAGTCTGATCCCCCCAATTAACTTAGAAGCAAAACCATTTTTAAGCCCTTTCCCAGTAAGAGTAGGTCATTAAGATTTAAAATACTGTTTTGGTCATTGTCTTCTTACTTCTTTCTTGAATTTTGGCACCTTAAGCTGCCTTTGTTGTTGAGGAACTTGCTATTTCTTCAGAGATAGGGCTGGATCACTTGTTATTGTAACACTTCTTGGTGATAAAGTTCAGTCTAAAAATTAAGCAGCTGCAATGTTGCAGCACAAATTAGTTTAATGTAAGCAGTCAGGAGCAGCTGTTTGGCTCGGGACTCTGCTCCGAAGTGGGGGAAGGGCGCTGTGATGCTGACAGTGTTTTTTTCTCTACATAAACATTTTCGGCTGTTGCAGCTTTTGTGCCGATCATGTGACAGTGTCCCTAGGCAGATAATTTATTTCTGTAGCTTTCATGAGCAATCATTAACCTTCAGACACTGAGCTTGCTTTCTGCTTTGTGGCATTTGTTATTTTTTTTTTGTATCCTAACTAGTTTAATTCACAGAGTGTCAGGAGAAAATTACAACCAATTTATAATAGACTGTAATGCATAATACTTATGTTTCTATTAAAACAGACCTTGCTTACAAGACCATTCTTACTGCTTAGCTTGTGTTCATGGATCAGAATAATTATTTTCAGTGATGTAAGTGCAGCTGTCATCATGATACTCCCATAGTGTCTTATTCTGAATGCAAAGCCCTTCAGAGTCCTGATTTGGGACCACCCTTTTGAATTCCCCCTTTGCTGGAGACACTGCAAAGTTTATTGAGATGCAACAGGCTCGGGAGAAAGGGCATAGCATTTATTCTGGTGATTGCTATTCTCCCACCATGACTGGCTGCTGAACAGGTATTGACCGCCACAGAAAGTGTGTCTAGAGGAGAGGCAAGGCATTACTGATAACAATTACAGCTCGAATCTGTGCTAACTTAGTCTGGGGTTTCAGAGCAGACTCAGCCGACAGTCGTGACTGTTAGAAAAAGACCTCGTTTTCATTCCTGTCCATTTTGTTACAGTAAGGGAAACAATAAATTAGGTGATTTTGTCAAGGTCACAGAAGAAATAAATGTCAGGGTAGGAATTTCCCTTTCCCTCATCCTTTTCCCCAAGTCCTGTGCTTTTGTCTAGGGAAGATGACAAAAGAGTGAAAAATACAGAGTCTTGGGCAAAAGAACTGAAAAGTAAGCAATAAAAAAAGTGGGAGGTGAGGGGGGGTGGGGAAGAGAAATCATAAAAAGAGCTGAAAGCCAGGGTGACTGCTGACTTACTGTGAATATCATTTTCCTTCAGATCTGAATGTGATTTTTGCTTTTGTTCACTGCCTCCCTGCCTTATCTTAATTCCTTTTTCTAGCTGGTCATTCACTAGCACTGGCAAGTTCATCTTTTTTGTACCAGAGAGCAAGATATTATGTTTGTATGTGCCTGTGAATAGGTGTAATCTAGACATGTGTATTCCTCAGTTTATTTTTTATAGCTTCTGCCATAGTGGAATCAGACATTTATGACAGAAGTTCTCTCCCAACATAATGTTGCAGATACAATGGACAAGACAGACATAGGGTGGAAGGGGACAAAGATGGAGAAAGAAAAAGATTTTTCCAATGCCCCAAGGGATAAAAGGGACTTTATCATAATCTGGTCAATGGAAGAGCAGTACTATCCAGATAGTTCAACTATTGCTTTATTTCCTTAGGACTCAAATGAAACTTTGTCTATCCTATGACTGCCTGTTAACTTATGAAAAAGGCATGTAACTGGAAGAAGACCAAAACATATTCTTAGTCTGAGATGTGACAGTAGTACATGCTGTATATCATCTTGTAAAATATACAAATAGGTGGATGGATTTTGCTGTCAATGTCACGAAAAATATTGCTTTCTCATTAGTTACCAATAATGTCTGAAATTGGTGTTTTACTGATGCTAGGTTTCTGTGTGGAAAGATGAATGAATGAGTAGCTCACTGTTTGAAACCTCCATCTTTCAAAATGTTTAATGAAAATGAAAGCACAACATATGGTAAATGTGGACTGAAATCAGGGATGAAAAAGCAGAAGCCTGGGACGCTCACTGAAGGGCAAACAGGACTACAGAGGCGCTTGGTGTTGTGTTACATATAGAAGCAGGTAACATTTCTGGATGTATTAGAGTGATTTAGGAGTTATCATCCCATTGACTTTTGACTAGAGTCAGGATGTAACTGCCTAAGTCAATTCTGAAAATGGGAATTAGATTTCTAAGTCATTTTAAGGTGCTTTTGAAATTTTTAGCTCTAATCCCAGGTTGATTAATTTGTAACAAGGTGATTCATTCGTATCTTGTCTTCAGAAGCCTGAATGACACATTTGAGATGCACTCTAAAAGCACAGGTAATAGTCAGAGTGCTACCTCAGCGACTTTAAAAGACAATTGATTAATTTGAATTCATGCTTTTATTCACACTTTTAGAGCATTCTGAAATTAGTAATAGCACTTTGGAGCTGCTTGGTTTGAACTGTCACTTCCATGCCCTTGCCTTCATAAGGGTTTTCCTATTTTTCATTTCTTTTTTGATTTTTCCTAATCGTCCCTATGCCTCCCCATTGCTAACAGCAATGCAGCCCCTATGGTCACAGCAAAAGCAGGAGCTCTAAGATAGTAGCTGCTTTGCTGCAAGGAATGGCTGAGTAGCTTTAGACAAAACAGTGTCCAGGATCCTGCTGTGAACTTGCCTCTACTAGTTTGCACTGGAGACTACAGGTACTTTTGCTGGAGCTGCCCTACAGTGAGCAATGCTGGGAGAAACGACTGGTCAGATAGTTGGTAAGACAAGACTTTCTTAGAGTCAATTCAAACCACCTAACCTGCTAGTTTGTCCAAAGATAAAAGAAGACTGATCACTTTGGTATTTCTCCAGATTTTGTTAGAATCTTGCTAAGAACATACTGTAGTGTTTTATGAACTTAATTTTTTTTTTGTTATTACTGTCTTAATCTACTGTTGAAAAGCTGAAACTGTAGTAATACTGGTATAGATTTGGTCAAGACATTATATAAATTTATATTTACTCTTGTCTTATGTCAGCAACACTATTGCAAAGGTCAGTTTCCATTGCTCCTGTGAGCCCCTAAAACCCTGTGTTTTAGGGTGTAACTGATGACACAAAATCCTTTCTGGAGCGAAAGGAAGACTGCCAAGCCTATCTGTGGGACTTCTCGAAAACATTAGTGCTTACCAGAAGCAAATCTAAATATTTGACTTGACTGTACTTTCAGAATYGAAGGATCTGATGATCACAACGACTTTACTTTCATCTCTTGGTACAAATGCAACCAAACAGAGGTCTCAAATTAATTTAGAAGGCAAAGGCTGGTATTTATTGTTTGGAGTAAGGAAACTTGGGTTTGCTCGCATGTCTTCAAGGACAGAAATGGAGCAGAGGGACTGAATGCAATACAAGTTTGATTTACGGACTAATATCACCAACTTTTGACTGTGGAAATTATTTTGTGGAAT
The DNA here is from genome assembly GCA_018881555.1 of Amblyornis subalaris. NCBI lineage: Eukaryota > Metazoa > Chordata > Aves > Passeriformes > Ptilonorhynchidae > Amblyornis > Amblyornis subalaris. The sequence goes on from JACAXG010000050.1 coordinate 5,537,536, forward strand.
GATTTGTTTCATGCAATTTCAAAATAATTTCCCTGAGAGCTAGGAAGTTACCTAAGCTTTCTGTGCTGCAGGCTGGAGAGAATCATGGTCCCAGGGAGCCCTCCCGCATTTCCCAGTGTCAGCAGTCTCAACCACTTTACATCTTTTGATGTAAAGATTCCTAAAATGTCCAAAGCAATACTGGGGACACCTGAGTACTAGGGAAAACATGACTTTAAAAACATACTCTAAAGCTCCCCACTCTCATTCACACAAGAGTAGGAGCAAGGTAAAACTTTACCACAGTCTGGGCTGCAGCACCTGGGCTTTTTTTTTCCTGAGTCCCTTGTCTGGAAAAAGTGCTGCACATCACTTGGACCTTGAGGAATGGAGCACTTTTCATTGAGAGCTACCCTTGCAGGCACTTCTGACTCACACCGTTGTTTAGGACATCAAGCACCAAGTTAATGAGTGACAGAGCTTTCCTTCTTGGTAGCCCAGAGCTGTAGAGGGTGTATCTAGAAGATCTAAAGGCTACTGTGAATTTTACCACCATCAGTGGTAAACTTGCTTTTTAAAATATAAGCTGGTAAAACATGAATGTGTCTATCATACTTAAACATACTCTAAAACAGATCCCAGGCTGTGCACCGTGCTCTCAGGAGAGACTGATAAAGCAGATTGATTTGTGCAGTAATAGAGCTAGGAAATGGTGACAAACACAAGGTAAGAATGTGTATGGAGGATACTAAACCTGCTCTTTGAGGGCTTGAACTGGTAAATTTCTCTCCCTTGCATTTTTCATCGCTTAAAGAGGGAAAAAACAACAAACACCCTCAAAAGGCAAAACCACAAGACAAAACCCTAACCCAAAACCCTGCAGAGGAAATGAAACCACAAGAACATTTTTCACACCAGCTAATTTCAAGGGCCATATACACAGCAAGCCTAGGAAGTTCACAGGTGCACTCTACCATTCTCCAGAATGCATTGGGCTTTTTCTCTCGATATACACACGTGCTTTAACGTAGTTTTAACCATTTATTTATTTTCACTTTGATTTTTTACTACCTGTAATCCACGCATTCTTTTCACTGCCATGCAGCTGACTAGATCCAGAAGCTTCACAGTGGAGTAATCTTTCTTCTCAGAATGGGTATAATGTAGGGAAAGTTGAGCAGAATGAATTCATTTTCACAAGAACAAGGGACAGTCCTTATTTTCACAAGGACTTTTAGTTTATGAACACAAATCAGAATTTCATTCATCTGAACTGCAAAGCATAAAAAAAGAGAGGAGTTAGCCAGAAACAGGAAGCAAGGATCTAGAAATGCATTTTGACACAGTTATCCTCCCCTGAAAATTAGCAACACAGAAGAAACAATTGCAGAAGCATTGCAGAAGACTCTGTGGAGACCTCATTGCAGTCTTTCAGTTCTTAAAGCAGGCTCATAAAAAAGAGGGAGAACAACTTTTTGCAGGGGCAGATAGTGATAGGACAAGGGGGAACAGTTTTAAACTAAAAGAGGAGAGATTTAGATTAGATGTTAGGAAGAAACTCTTTACTCAGAGGATAGTGAGGCACTGGAACAGGTTGCCCAGAGAAGCTGTGGGTGCCCCAACCCTGGAAGTGTTCGAGGCCAGATTGGATGGGGCTGTGAACAACCTGGTCTAGTGGAAGGTGTCCCTGTCCATGACAGGGGATTGGAACTAGATGGTCTTCAAGGTTCATTCCTACCCGAAGCATTCTATGATTCTATGACTGGATCTTCTACATAAATTTTAGTTTCTCTTTAGGGTATCTGGCCACAGGTTTAGGAGTCTGGCTACAGGCATGAATATTTTGTCCTATTTTTTATTTTTCTCTCTTGAGAAGAATGTCAGCTTGAAAGAAGGTGATATGGTGAGACCGATATCCTTTTCTGAAGAATGTATTTCAAAGAAAGGGATAAATCTCTTTGAGAAACAGCAGGAAACATTTTATAATTTCATTAGCTCAATTTTAAGTTAATATTAAGCTTCTGAAATGTGTTTGTTCATTTGTTTGCTGGCCGTTTGTTTCCACATTCCCCCTGCTTAACACTGATTGGAAAACTTGTATTTTTATTCGTGTGTTTTCCTCACTGTTTGCTGAGGAAAAGAAAAAGGGGTTTCCAATTAAGCTTTCATTTTCTGTACTGGGCATTGAATGTTAAAGTTGTTAGATACCTGAGAATGGGTGAAAATAAAAAAGGGGCAACATGCATAACATCAGTTAACAATATTACTTAAGTGCCTACACAGTTTTCTCTTGCTACACTGTCTACTTCACATCATCATCGATAAAATTTGATTGATTCTTCTACAAATGCCTTCTTCCAGAGAGAATGAAATACCCAAAATATAGTTAAATGGAAAAAAATTCCCAGAATCTCCCAATTAGGGAAAGTTTCAGAGGGAGGTATAAATAGAGCGTAATTGAGACCTAAGTGGTACATACCCTGTTGTGACCTTCTGCAGAGAACACATTCACCCTTAGCTAACTATTTGAGCAAAGATATGCCTGCTACTGGTCCTGTAGTAAATAAAAGACATTCCTTCCCTTTAAATGTGAACTACTATGTGATTTGCAGCTCCAGCATGTCAGTTCGGTTTTCTTGGAGGGGAAGAATATGGTGTCTGTGAGCTGCTTTTTAAGTGCTTAAGTGGATTTAAGAACCAGGCAGCCATATACTTGCAGAAAAAAAAAGAATCCCTGAAGAAAAAAATTGATTTCCAGATTTCCCATTCAGAATTTAAAGGCAAGTCTCTTTATTTGTGTGCTCAATATGTAGTAAAAATAGGACCTATTATAGCCAATTGCTACTCTGAGTTTACATCCAGTTTCTTCACTGGAGCTCAGATTTAGCCCAGTATCTGCCTTGGGAAAGAAATATGTACGTGAAATGAAATGATGGAATTTGATGTAATACAGAAATAGTCCAACCAAGTATAACTAGAAATAAGGGGATGAAAGTGAACAAAGAAAAATCCATGCTGATAATGAGGAAAAATTTCATAGCAGTGAGGTCTGTTAGTCTGCTGAATGGTCTCCCAAGGGAACGAGTTGAACCCTCATTGCTTTAGTTATTTTTAAAATGAACAAAACAGTCAAAATCCTTGCAAGGAGACACTCTTAATTAACAAGAAGACAGGAAAAATGACCTAATGGTTCTTTTTTTCCATCTCCACTGTTCATGGCTATTATTGTAGGCAAAACCAGGTTTGGCAATAAAATTATGGATTTCCAATTTTCACAGCAATTTTGCAGCACTCTTATTCCATAATAATAGCAGTACTTTCCCACTTTTCATTTCCCTCTATAAACTTTTGTGCCTTACTTTTCCTTCAAAGAGGGCTATTTTGTAGCCCTCTGACTAAAAATGGCTGTCAGGTAGCCTAATTTACTTTAAATAATACTGCTTGTAAGTATAAGATAAATATTTGGACCTTGTGCCTCCTGATTTTCATCAAGAACTCTTCAGTCAGACCTCAAGTCCAGGGAAACAGTACGGGGCAAAATGTCACTGCCTGTGTCTATAGGTCATCCTGTGAAATCGGGGCTGCATATATAGCAAAGTGTTGGGCTTGTGTTGATATCCACAAACATGAATTATTAAGGCATGAGGTGCAGGACATCTTTGTGATCAGTATTTAGGGCTCCTTATATGATTTCAACACTTTTCTTCTTTCCATAGAAACCAGTTTTTGACCTGGAGTGTTTTCACACTAGCAAGAGGTCCAGGCAAACGGGACTCCTGATCCTCCTTCCAGGCCTCTCTGGTACCTGTCAATGCCCTGCATCCCTTCCCTTGTTCTCAGAAATCCCACATCAACTTGTATGGTGAACTGGCTCAGATGAATGTTATCTCAGCAAAAGAAAGAGATATGAAATACTGCAAGGAAAGCAGTAGCACATGGTCCTTTATGGGCTTCCTTCTCAGCAGCTGTTTTTTTCAGATGACAGTGACGTGAATTTTGATGGTTAATACTGATATAAAAAATGAAGTAATGCTGCAATGAGCCAGGTCCTACTTCTTCGAATTGCTGTGCAAATATTTGCCAGTTACTCTTCCCAGCAGCCAGCAAGCTATGCAACTGTATTGCTGCTTTATCAGAAGACAGATTGATGAAGGTAAAATGCAGGAAGTTCTGATTGTGATGTTATAGTCATACAGCAAGGACGGGCAAAAGGCATTTAAGCCTGTACTTCATAATCAGCCCCAGATAAACTTGTGAGTTGTATGACCAAGATGACTAGAGTACAAAATAGAGAGAGACATGGTGCTAATSTATATTTATTAGTGATTTACTGAGATGAACGTTCATCCCAAGAGTTAATCCAGGAATACCCAAACCACTGTAATTATCCCTGCACAAAGGCTCTCTATTATTTGCCTGTTAAGTAACAAAGGCTTTTCATTACCTAGGACTGACATAACTTTAGCTGTAGTGGTAGGTAGGCAGCGAACTAGCTTCCCTTGTTTGTGGGGGATGGGATGTCATGGGATGAAGCCCTCCCCCATCCCTGCAAGCTCCAGCAGAATACAAAYGGGATGCTCAAACTTTTCTTTAAATAAAAATTACTATCATTGCTAATATGCCAAATTTCCTGTACCACAAACAGCTGAAATCTTATGAACGGTACAAAAAGAATAAAGGAGCAAATTCCTATCACACACGAAAATGAAAACGTAGAAGCACTGGCCACAGGAAAGTAACTATATTAAAATTGGGAAAGGATCCAAAATCTGTAGTAGCTCTCTAATCTGCAACACAAGAGCGAGGATTTTCATTATGTTTTGCATTCCACATGCGCCTTTGCTTTGGAGCTCTTATGCAATTGTTGATGCAGTAAAACCATTGTATTCATAATGATTTCAAAGATGTGGATGCTTCCAGGGTTTGACCTATTTTACCACTCATGCATTATACACTGGGTAAAGCTACTCTCATAAGGCAGTCATTAGTACTTAAAATGTATCTATCTACTGCTGTCCCTTCTCTCTGCAAGGCTGCTGATTTTTTACAATTCTAAATCAATTATTCTGTATTAAATAATTTATGTTTACGGGCATCAATGGAAACTGCCCATGCACATTTTAAGGCAGAGCTCAGTGTATAAAGATAATGTAAAGGGTTACAACTGTTATTAGCCTATAGCAAATATTTCTGTTAAAGGTTCCTTAACCAAAGTCTAAATAGTCTTTTCCAATTTGTGATATTTTTTACTTTTGAGATATAAAAACATACCTGTGGTCATTACTTCCAGACCAACAATACAACTCAGGTTTTTTGGAGGCTCAGATTCAGCAAAATTCCTAATCCCATGCTTTGCTTTCAGTGGGATGAAGTCTTCCCTAGTTAAGCATGTTTGAGACCTATTAATGTCTACAGGACTCAAACTTTGCTCTGCACAATAAGGTGCAAACAACTTCTTGAACATCAAGATGTGCAATGCTTCAGGACCTTTCCATGAGCCAGACTGCTGTACTCATCATTGCAAGGACAACCCTTCCTACTTCTTTTTGAAAAAAAGAATTAACACCTGATCAGGAAACAGTGTAGTTCAGGACTTATTTTCTTTAGATCCCTTGAACCATCCTGTCTGGTACTGCCAGCAAGCTTGAACTTTGAAGACAGCACTGATTTCTCCAGGCTCTACCATGGGTTGCCACAGTAAGAACAGGCCCAGGACAAAAGGATTCTCCCACTGCTGAAGTGTTACCGTGGGTAAGGCATACAGCATTTTTGGAAATGATCTCCAGAAGTCCCTTCCAACCCTAACAATTCTGTGATTCTGTGAGGTAATGAGAGTGGGCTCAACCCAAAACTTTGCAGCGATGGGGGAAGCTAGTGAATACCACCCTTCCCCCCTCCCTCCTCCACAGGGATCTTGTTTTCTGTGGGTCAGTCTTCCCCTTTCTCCACAAAAACTGGATTAGTCTCTCTGAAGCAGCTGCACAACAAAAGCTTAGACATCTGCCCAGAAAATCTCTCCTCTGTACCAGCTGCAGTAGTGGTAGTGGGGCACAGATCTTCCCTTTACCTACCGGGCAGAGAGAGGCTCTTTGCTGTTGTGTCACTCTTTTTGACTTGTCTGACTTCTCTGAAACCATTGTGAGGAAAATGCCACTACACTGCTGAAGATGACCCATCCGCTGGTCACTTTGGCACCAGGGGGCTTGGGTCAGAGACCAGAGCTGCTCCTGGGGGTGAATTTAGGGCAGGACCAAGGGTTTTCCCATTTCCCTGTTCTAGTCTTACACCTCGGCTCTGGGCTGAGGTGGATGGTGTTTCTCTGCCTGACTCCAGGCTCTTGAGTGCTTTGAGGCCAAAGTGTGGTCTCTAATGAGAAGTTAAATGAAACCTTTGCTGTTTCTGTGACCTCCAAAAATAGGAGCAAAGTGAAAACAGAGGCAAGAGTCAATCAGCCAGTGATTACATTAAAGAAAATGGTTCTCTGCAGAAAGCATGAAAGAGGAAACAGACTGGGTGCTGGGATTGAAGTAAGGAAAACAAGACTTGTGGGGTTTTGAGGTCTTTTACTTTATTTTAATCCTTTCATAGTGTATTTTAAATTCATAAATAATGGAATAAAAAAGACACCAACAAAACTCAGCTAAATGATCTTGAGCCCTCAAGCCTCAATCAAAAAATAAACACTATAATGCTTTTAAAAGGAATTAGTAATGCACAATTATAGTATTCCATGTTTAAAAATAAAGCTGTTGAATAAATGAACAATACCATGGCTGAAAAGTATTTCAGCTGAAGAGTGAAATCCCTGCAGAGAGTGATCTGTGAGATTCTGCAGGAAATCTGCATTACAATACACCATTTCCATTTCCAGGGAGGGACTCACAGAAGGACACATGGAGGAGAAAAAAGAAATGAAAAAGCCCCAGTCCTTTATGCCTAGGTTGTAGGGGGCCTTGGCCCATCATTCTCATGCTAAACAGTTACTTCTTCTACAGGTACCCAACTTAAATGGGAATATTTTTTGAAAGAATAGTGAATGTGAAAAAGGCTAACAGAACTGGTTCTTAGGTTAAAGAAAACTGTCTCCATAGCTCACTTAGATACAGCAGACATGAGTTTACTTCTCTGTCTTCCTGAAAATGAAGTAAGGACTGTGTCTGAAGCGCTGGGCTACTCTGCTGCTCTTTGTCTTCTGCTCCTCCATTCCAACTCCTCCACCTCTTGTTACTAATTAAATATCTTTGCAGTGAAGGAAAGGTTTCAAGCTAGACCATTAGCCCACTAGTCAACAGCTTATGAGGGATGTGGGATGCCAGGGTCCTAAGGCTGCTCCAGTGACAATCACAATCTGGTGTTGCTGTTCTCTGGTGCAGGGGACTGCAAATAGTGTCCTTTAGGCTTGAGTCTTCTGGCTGTAATTTAGCAGCTGGGGAAATGGCCATCCAGGGACTTGGATACACAAAGTGTTTTCTCCTGGCTGACTGCCCCATCCCAAGGCTAGGGTGCAATGGGCCAGCCTCACTTGCGTGTGGAAAAATTTACACAAGACTGGTTTCCTTTTGCTGCAGAGTGGGAAAATTTGTGAAATCTTGGTTAAATTTGTGGGATAGGAAAAAGGGAAAGCCAGCAAGTGGAAGAAAAAAGAGTAAAATTCCTGGCTTCTAGTCCCCAGATTATAAAGCCAGCCACAGCAGAGTGTAGCTGGGTCACTGGCATTAGTATGTTCGCATGGTCACTTTGGGGAAGAGCAGCAGTAAACACACAGTGCTGTCTGCACCATGTGTAGCAGGCATAGAGAGTGTTTCAGCAGATGAAAAGAACGGGCCCATCAGCAGCACAAACCTGTTTGTTGCAGTCTGTACTATAACTAATACGATGGACTGCCACCCTCTTTGGGACAGGTGAAGACAGTCTTGAAGAYAAGTAGATGCCATGTTTCTGTTTCCTTAGCTTATCATTACACACAGAATGTCTTCTGCTTGGGCAGGTATGGAAAGGAAGAGAAACCACGAAACAATCAGCATCTGCTTATTTCTACTAATCAGAAATTTGTGGTGATTCCAAAAAGACCCAAAATTTGCCCCTAACCTCTACCCCTGGAAAGCACTGAAGGTCAGTTGTGAGTGTCTCCTATGTTTTCCCTTAGACTCTCATCTTTTGCTTATAGTTTATTATGGCTCTGCGTTATACCAAAATGTGATCTAATTARGGCTAGAATAATTTGAAATTTCCACATTTGTACAAACTCAAATACCTGCCTTCATACATGGATTTAGCCACATTTTGTGTATGTACATTATGTCTATGAATTTGTGTATTTATGTTTGTGTGTGTATGTGAAGGCAAACATTTCAAATAGGTATGTATGTGAGGAGGCAGTTTTAAAAGCATACCTTACATGGTATAAAATATACTGCTACATAAATCACAGGAAGAATTCCATCTCTAAATTAAAGTACACTCCAGAAAGAGCAATTATTGCCTCTAAAATGTTTCTGTTAAATTCATGAGACACCATACAATTTTATTCATGTTATCATCTACGGTTGCCTGAGAGTGGAAAAAAAAAACCTTAGCCACTAGCAGAGAAATGTGCAAAATACTGTCAAAGGAGTGGCAAAGGTCATTTCTATTGCCTGCCTTTTTATGCGTTCCATTTTTGTCTTTTTTTTTTTCTCATTGCAGTTTGTTTGTGTACATTGCAAAACTTTAATGGAAGAAAATATGAGGGGGCAAAATAAATATAAAGAAACAGACTGCTGTTCAACAGTGCTGAGCTGGTATTTCCATGAATGATGTTAGACTCGTGTTTAGAATAAAAATTCGGAAAGTCCACAAACAGAAGGTTGCAGCAATGCTTTTCTCCTTTTCTCTCTCTTTTACACTTGATACATTTTAAAATTAACATCTATTTCTGTGTACTTTGATAAATGTGTTATCATTAAGCACAGCAGTACTGATTCTGTGAGGCACAGAAAGGAGAGGCCATGGAACAACTGGACCATACATTTTCTTTGGTACTGTAGATGGGCAATAGCTGTGTGCATGGGATTTTGTTTGTGCAGGTTCAAATGCCAAACTTGCTTGCTTAACCCCTCCAATAATAGCAACTGATTAGGGTTTAACACAGCAGTAACAACATTTTCATATGCAGGTGCCTAACATCAAGCGTGGAAGCTCCATCTGAGATCCCTAAGAAAAAGGCACCATTTTCCAGAGATGGCAGCAAGCATTTGCAGTTTTTGTTGAATTCAGTTGTATCAGCATGTCCTTCATATTACTGAGAAGGAGAAGCTCTTAACTGTAGTTAATCAGTTGAACTATTATCTTGATCTTCTTGGTAGAGTGTCTTAAATTCAAACGAGCTTTTCTTGTTCAGAATCAGGCTTAGCAAAGTGTATAAATAAATGCTGAGGTGAAAGGCAAGACTGAATATAATCAGACACTTAAGTGCTTTGCTGTATAAGGGCACATCTTAAGTATTTCCTTGAGTCAGTCCCTAATTGTCTGTTATGCCTGCCTTGAAATGAGATTTACAGGTGTTCTGGCAATGTTTAAAGATGGTGTAGTTTCATTTCTATAGCTACCTCTTTACTTTTTTTTGCTCTAAGTTTGCTTTCTCCCTTCTTACTGTAACACTCCTTCAAACGGTGAAGAAAACTCAGTGTCAAGAAGGAGCACAGTCCTTGAATGAACAGTTTATTCCTTGAGGTAAGGAAAATGTCATGGATAAGTCGACCTCTGTAAAAAACCCAAACCGTTCCTGTTTCCCTCTAAAATATTGCTCAGTAGGTGATGGTGCAGGTTTTTCACCCTTCACAAGAGTCTGCACAGTTAAAAACCTACAAGAGTGAAAAACRGTGGAGAAACAGCGACATTACAGTTAGTGGCTGCACCTCCTGTGCAGATGCAGAGATGACACCAAGCAGAGTTTGTGTGAAAACTGGGCAAGCCTTTCCCCAGAGGTCACTGCAGAAGGGGGGTGAAATGGTAACAAATGAAACAAAGGTGTCACTGGACAGCGCTTGAGCGCCAGGCAGTCTCAGCTGTACTGCCAGGACAAAGCAGCAAAGACAAATAACAAGGTGTTGTACACAAATATTTCCGTCAAGAAGGCAGAAATTCCTGAAATCTCCATATGTTGAATGGACTTGGGAGAGTTCCAGCATAATTTGATATGATCAGAAACTTTGAACTTCCAGAGTTTTTAGATGTTTAGACTAACTGGATACTAGGACCTCTAGGGCCATTTTATAGACAAGAACAAAATACTGACACTCCAATCCAGCAACATAAGTTGCTTGTCTAGTAGCAACAGAGTATTTCAAGGCATTTTCATATTTATTTCACCTATGGAGAAGGTTAGATCTGAGCAGGAAACATATTCCCAGCCCTTTGAAACTGCTTATGGTTGCAATTGTTTTTCCTGTTGGAACAAACCCAACAGGCTTTTAAATTTTTTCACAGAGAGAAAGCACATCACTGGACTATGAAGAGCCTGCTCATAGTGAATTAAATCAGGGACCTTACAGAACTCAGAGTATGGATTATTTGGGCTGGAATTTGTGTATTTGAATTCTGAAAAATCCATGTATACTTGTGGAATATGTGGAATATGATGTATTCTGTCTCCAGATTTTTTTATGATTAAAAAGACAGGGAGACAATTATACCTCAGAAAATCACTGTTTACAAATAATGTCCCAAAATGAATTGAATTCCTGTTGCAGAGACTACCACATACCACTCAAACTGTTTTGTCTACCCAAGCTTCTGGCTTTACTGCCCACCTGCCTAGCCAGTGAATATGACTGGCACATTTCATCACTGATGTAGAATTAAAGTATCAGAAAGTCCACATTTGCTTTCACCTGGTCCTGGACTGAACGCAGCTGTGATTTCTGGCATGAACAAAGCCCCAAATTCCTTAAATTAGCATTGGCTTCTGACTCAGACACCCCTACCTTCTCCCTGACCTGCAAACACTAGCCTAGGCCAGCCAAGTCCCCTTCCTACCAATATACCTATAAGGGCACATCTAAAAAAAAAAAAAATTCTCTATTTGCCCCGCAGTAAAATAGTTTTGTCAGTCTACGTTTCTCAGGCCTTTATGAAAGGAACTTTCTTTTAACTGTGACTCGTGCAAGCAACTACATGCATAATTTCTGTTTGATAAACAGTAAAAACAATGCTAAAATTAAAACATTCTTTTTGTCAACATAAGTAGCTGGGATGCTGAAGGCTGTTCTTCTAGTAGGGAGAGATCTTGCACACATTTATTTATCTGGTTAAACTTTGCGGCTCATTTTTAAAGCCAGCAACTTCTCAACCCCAAGCAGCAGAGCACAAGTAAAGGCAGATGGTCGAATGAAGCAGAAAGACTGACTATAAAAAGCTCAGCCTTCCAATAACGTTGCTGCCTCCCAGTTTTTTCATACAAATCTCTCCGTTTTGCCTTCCAGAGCCTCACAATTAAAATTCTATTCTGCCTGTCTAATCAAGACAGCAAATCTATTGAATTGCATAATGCTGAGGATAATCAAGGAAGGATGTGACATGAATCCATTTTTCTTTACAGGTAGAAAATGAAATATTTTCTGTCTTCCCCTGAAAACAGATGGGTGGCTGAGGAATTTTTATTTGGCCTATCTTCTCCCTCTTGTTCCTTTCTACCTTTGGCACCAGCCATTCACTGTTGAGTAAATCTGCTCTCATCAGGCACCACTGGCATCAGGGCAAACAGGTTTCAGTGGTGACAGTGTCTTACTGGTGTGGAGAGGCTCTGCATGTGGCTCTAGATGCAAGTGGATTTAAGTGGCAGTGTTAATCTCCTCACTGCCAACCCCTTTACTTTAAGGTTATTTTTCCAGTAGCGGGGAGAACTGAATAAAATGTGTATCTGCTCCCTAGTTGCTAAACCCTGTTTATTAATGTACTCTGAAATCCCTTCTGCACCTCCCGTAATTCATGTTTACATCCTTAAGGGCTGGTCTGGGCTCTTGGGAAGAAACCATGGGCTTGCAGGATTTGATCCTAGAGTCTGTGGGTTCTCACACTCAACAAAGTGACCAAATGTAACTTCTGGAGCAAGGGCACATCGCTCCCTCTCAGTTGTTTTAAGAGGAGTTGTGTGAGCTTGTGCAATGATTGAAATTACCATGTAACTTCCTATCCACCAGTAAATCCCTGTGCATCGAGGTGAACAGGCAGACTACTTTTTGTGTAAAGTCAGAGAGGGAATCAACTCAACTGAGCTGAATTGGTTTGTAACCCAATCATGCTTAATTTGGTTACAGGAAAAACAAGGTCCACGGAGTTTCAACCTTGTTCCTGTGCAACATCGGGAATCTGATTTGTGCCGATCTCATAATCGGGTGCAGACAACAAGGAAAACAAGTCCTTGCAGTGGTTTCTTTACTGAGCCTAACAAACCACATCTGATAAGCTATATAATTTGCTACAGCAATTTGTGCCAAAAATAAAAGGCACAGTCCTACAGTGCAGCACGTTTCTGAGAAAAACAGAACCCCACCTCTTGCTTTTGCAGCATCTTTCTCTTGCTTTTGCTCTCTCAGTGAGCCTGAGCAGATGCCTTCCATCCTGAATGACTGCTGCTGTGCTGCTGTCGAGTACCTTGCCCACCCTGCTCCCCAAACTGATTTTGTCTCCCTTCTTCTCTGCAGAATGATCCAAGGTGATGGCACTGGCAGTATTAGGAAATGATCACAGTACCTTGATGACTTGAACAGTGAAGGTTTTTTTTCTTGGCTGAGTGTTCCTGACTAGAGGGGAGGAAGCTGAAGATCTAAATCATCAAGTAATAAGCTACACAACTTTTTCTAAAAAAAACCAGTTTCATTTGTTGTTGTTGATTTGACAGTTATTCTAATCTTGCAAGAAATGTGCCTCTTTTTAGTTCAGTGACCAGAAAAGGAACTGTGTGTATCTTCATGTGTATTTTATGTATCAGGCCCCTCATGGAGAAAAAAAGTTCCTATGCTTTTTTGGGTGTTTATTTTTTTCTTTGTCCTGTTGCTTACAGAGAGAGAGGGAAAGAAAAAAAGCAAACAATACAAAGTTCTGAAGAATGCAAGCTGTCAGCTATGCTGTGAAATAACTTGGAGGTTAAATGTGAATCACTGCAGTATGTTTTCTAATTTGGATTTTGCCAAGGTTACCTTAAAAACCTTAAAGCTTTTTGCAGTGTTTACAGCAAAAACTGCAGATGTGCTTCTTGGTTATTAAAGGGAAAGCATATGAGAGGGAGGTGGACTAAGAGGAAAGGAGAATGAAAGGTCAATGATTTTAATTCTACCTCGCCGAATTCCAAAGTTTGAAGGGATATATTTGCTTGAAAGGTCATGCTATGGAAGGTAAGCACCCTGAAAGCAGTGTGTTCGGGGTTGTACAGTGGAAATAAACAACAAGGTAACTTGCCAGGATGTTTGCATGTCAAAGGTGACAAAAAACCTGCCTTTCTTTTCGAAGCCTCTCAGCTCTCTGCAAACTCACTGGGATCAGGACTGGAGTTTAAAGGCAACACACTGGTGTTTGCTTTAACTCCTTAGACAAATGCCCGATCCAGAAGCCAACAAGATTTCACTTCTTACTGAAAGCAACTAAAGGAGAGAGCAGCTCTCCTATCAGAGCAGTGGTTGAAACTTTCAGTGTTTGTGAGTTCAGTGAGTTCACACTATGTTCCCTTAAATATGAAAATTCTAGAAAAACAAATGCTGGGCACAAAGATCTGCAACACTGACTTTGATTATGAAAATCCTTCTGATGATAATTTTGAGGCCAAATATATCATACTTTGGTCCTTTGCTTGCACATAACCCAGCACAACAGATTCCAAATTTATGACTATTGCCTCTGAGCACTACTACAACACAACAGTGGATACTGATAATGTTATTTATTCTTCAGTTAAAGTTACCTGGAAGGAGTGAGATACTTCGAGTAGCAAGAAAGTTTTCCTTTAACACCCACGCCTCCTCTTTGCCSCCCTGGCCAGTTCTTGCATGATTCATTAGTGGGTTTTAGCTATATAACAGTACTGGAAGGAAGGAAAGTTCTTACAGCAAGGACGACTGAGGCACAAGGCAGAATAAGTGACTTATACAAGGTCATGCAGGAAACCTGATGCTGTGCCAAGAACAGAGCGTAAGTTCCTTGAGTTCTAGTTAAGCTCTTTGTCCATTTACCCATCCTCCTGCCTGCTTGCCTAAGCCAAATAAACAACGACAGCCACACACACACGTGCACCTACGTACATGTGCACACATTGCAAGACAGTATCCCTGCAAACAAACTCCAATGTTTGGAAGCAGCAGGCAAAGCGTGCTTGTGCACCTTTAGTTTAAGCAGCCGTGTCTGTGTGCATTGCAATGCATGGTGCTTAAACAAACTCAACAGTTTAAAATTGCAGCCCATTGAGCACAGGGACAGTGCAAATTTCGAAAGGATTTTCACCTGGCAACATTTTGGTGGAATACGGTTCATCCCAGAAATAAAGCACACTGGGTTTTAAGCTCCTTCCCCCAAATGTATGGGGAACAAGGGCTTTTGAAGGAATCATCACTAGACCATTTTAACATGAGAAACAGCTGATTTAGCCCTTGCCTCATTGTCAGAAATCTTTACTTGAGGCTGAAAAGTACCACGAGCATTGTTAGCCTAAACCATTACAGCCTGGCAGACACAAGCAATGGTAAACAGGATTGTATAATGGTGTCAGCAGCTTCAGGAGTAGCTGGTGCTACTCAGCCTATATTTAATCCTACAGTGAGTTTGACTCTCTGATTAGGCTCTACTCCTGTATCCCTGCAAACAGCCGAAATATTGTCTCTGCCTTAAAAGAGAGGAGGATCAGGCTTTAAAGAAAGGGGCTCTTATTTTTTGCAAAGCTGTACTCAATGAGCATGTTTTGGAAATACATCAGCATGACCTTTCAGCAATGTGCCAAAAAATGGGAAAAAAAGGAAAGGCTTTGGGAACTGCCAACCAGGAAACATTGTTTTGTTTGTTTAAAAAAGAAAACCAGAAACCCATCCAAGAATTTTTGTGTAAGTTAGAGGCTAAGTCACTCTCCTTTATAATCACTCATCTTTTTCTGGATACTGTATTTTCAGTGAGGGTAGATGAAATCTGGCAACATGCTCATTGGCTCTGTGTTTGGATTCAGTCCCCTTGACAYTCATCTGCCTCCATAAACTTTCATCTCCTAAACTCAAAGCAAGTTCACCCAGGAAAGAAAAAAGAGGGAAGGGGGCTGGGGCGAAGGCTGGTGAACTGCACAATAAAAATCCAAATTGCAGCTTCTGCCGCTTCTAAATGAAGAAAACATTAGCAATGGCCAAGAAGTGCAATAAAATGCCATAAATCACCCAGCTTCTATTTCCTGTATGGGAGCCCTACATAAAGATGAAGTTCTGGCAATTTCTAGATACACACAGGTTTTGCAAGTGTGATTATTTCATCAGGTTGTGTTGCACTGAGTGATTTCATAACACGTGCAGAGAGTGAATTGAAGAGAGACCGAAAGGTGAAAAGCTATATACACTACTCCTTCACCCTCTCCCTGCTCCCTTCCCCCTGTGCCGGCTGTTTTGCAGTGTCAGCGTTCCATGCATCATCGGCTCTCTGCAAGCGATGGAAACCCCCTCCCTAGAAGTCAGAGGCCTTGCGCAAAGCCATAGGATTTGGCTATCCCAAATGCACTCTGGTGCATTTCTTATTCTCCTCCTCCCCCCTGTTTACATTCCAGCTCATTTCTCATTTTCCATGGGAAAGAAAGAGATACTAGCAGGTATAACAAGGGGCCCTTTAAATATTTCCTGATTCCTGCTTGCTAATGGGACCCTGAAACATACTGTGTTTTACAGAGGTTCTCAACAAAATGTGCTTTTAATAGCAGCATAACTTTTACTGAAGTTTCGTTAAAGTGGGGAAAAGAAGTTAAAATAGATTATAAATTCTTTCATTGCTAATTGCTAATGTAAAGTGGAATAACTGCCATTTTGTTAAATACAAACGAGTCTAACAAACCCAGTCTTCCAATTTTACTTGGAGCTTGGTAGTTTTTCTTGGGTGACTGTTCAAAGGGATACTGTCACTTGTTCTAGACTCCAGTTTAATTCATTTTAAAGCTCATTCTAATTTCATAGGTAATTAGAGATACTTTTCTTCATTTTAAACATACCTGATCTCACAGAATGATAACAAAATCCCCAACAGCTAATGTTTATATAGGACACATTAAAACACCCCCCAACATTTTATGCCCCCTCTAGCTTTACAGCTCCTATCAGCTGGTAAGCACTGAGCCAAATTCTGCCTCGGTGACACATATGCAGCCAGCCTCCCCCTGACCTTAATGAGAGTTCTGTGCCTACGTCTAAGGGCAGAATTTGACCCATTTTTTCCCAGGGTGGTAAGGGGCTCAGATGCATCTTCCTTCTCCTATTTTGCTTTGCTGATGGATGAGTGCAGTGCACCAGCACAAACAATCGTGGTATAGATCCTAAACATAAATGTGATGTTAATTTCAAGGTCTATTAGCAACACCACGAAAAAAAATAAATGTTTGACAGGACAAAATCTGCAGGGGAAAAGAAAACATTATTCTCAAGCTTCAGGGAGGTTATTATTACAAACAATGGAGAATCGATAAATTATATTTAACACTATTAAAGGCAGTTGACAGTGTTCCTTTGAGTGAGCACACTGAGGTTCCGAACACCGTGTGACTGCTGCCCGAGTGCCCAGAGCTTGCTAACTCACCATCGGGTCACGTTGGGAACACTCTGCACAGCATTTGTGGAAGAGCTGCTGGGAAGTGCTCTGTGCTGAAAACACACACACACACACACACACACACACACACACACACACACACACACACATCAATAAACTGAAACAGAGCCTTTCTTTTTTTTTCCCCCCTGAGCTTGTTATGCTTAATTTCTGAGTTGGTGAAGTGGGCTGGTGCGCACTCTCAGGGTTGTTTTTTGTTTCATTTGAAAGCAAGTGGAAAGGCAAAAGCAAACAGGGTTTTGGCTACGAAAGGATGACCTTCCTTGTAAAGAATTTAAGTCTTTTTAACTTCAGAGGGGAATGAGGCAGGAATGCTGTTTGTATCTGAACACTAACACGGTGAAGGGGAGTGGGGGGAGGGAAGCGGCATCTTCCTCCTATCACTTCGGTGCTTTCAAAGATCCCCATTTCCCAGAAGTACTTCTGCAGCAGGATAATATAATTATTAGCAGCTGTTAAAACAAACAACAAACAAAAACAAAAAGCACAGGCCAGGACTGGCATGTCTGCACATGCCTGAATGCTCTGACCGTTACACTGAAAACTCCAAAGAGGCCCCTTTCCCCACGCCACCGCTCGGATTCAGGCCTGGTGGAGCCGGAGCGTGGAACAGCAGGGCGAAAACTGCAGCCAGAGGCATTTATTTTCATCCTTTCATGTTATGAATGCCGAACACTCCTCCATTTGATGAGTGGAGCATTGATTCTTTTGCTTCTYGAACACGCTTTCCCATAAACAAAGGGCAGAAGAGATGACTTATTTCAGATTTAGAGAAACACAGGGGGAACAAATGAAACAACAGAAGGAACAAATGCAAAAACTTCCACGCTTTTAAAGAGGAATATGGGGAGAGGGGGAGAAAGATTGTTTGCTCTAGTGGCTTTAAAAATCTGACAAGTGGTAGAATTTCTGATCACATCTTTTGTTGTCATGTGGCTCGTTCCTGGGGTTGCAGTGCGGGGGATGGAGATCTTTCTCCTTCCCTTTTTAACAAGAGCCTTCAGGGCCTTAAATTCTGCCTAAAAGTTTATAAACATGATCCTGGGAATCTGTAAAATCCAAAAGCAAATAAAAACATTCCCATGCGAATTGTTTATTAAAATCACATGATTTTTAAGTAGCTCTCATGATTCCTTGGGCAAGTTTCATGATTCTGAGTGCTCAAGGCTGGCARTATAATTTCTACCTGCTCCTTGGGACTACTTTTTCTGATTAGCTGGCTCTAGGCAGCTACTTGGTCTGCAAATTCCTGTTCGGAATCCTCCATTCATTTATTAACAAGGCAGAGGGGCACAGGTAGAATGTCAGCCCCATGAATATGAATGCCCTGCTTGACTGATCCGAGTGGCAGGCACCAAAGCAGCGACTTACAGCAATTTAGAACGTGACTGCCTCCAACAGTGCGCACCCTCCCTCCCTCCCTTCCTGCTTCGAGGATTCCATGCCCGGCACAGCGATCCGGTGTTTTAGTGCAGAGCTGCCCCTTATTTAAGCCGTGGGCTGTGAGCTGCAGTGGCCGAGGCACGGGCATACGTTTGGGTTGTGCTGCCGGAGCTCCCAGGGAAGGCAAGCAACATCTGGCCCAGGGGCAGGGCGGGCAGGAGGGTTTGAAAGCTCTGTAGCAGAATGCACCGGCTCTCACTCTCCGTCTGCAGCTAAAATGAAATGCAAAATGGCACATATCGCATGCATGTCCCCTTTGTCTGGGAGGGAGAGACTTCTCTCTTTAAAGGGGCAGTACGCAAAAGCTGCAAGGTTTCTGCCGCCGCTAAGCTTGCTGGTGTCTTTCCAGGCTGGATGATAATCGGCAAATGTCAAAGTATTAAACAATATTTAGTGGTAATTAAAAATGTGACTAAACGCTGAAGTTTGGCATTAAATCCAGGCAAATCCGTTTAATATACTGGGCCAGACCTGCTCTAAGTATTTCTGAAACTTTGCAGCTTGGACCCCTCGCCACTGATAATGATGGTCAGTCTTGTTATCATGGACCTCTTTCTTTGTCCTTCCCTTGCCTGCCAGGCAAAGAAGCTCTGCCGCTTACATTTTCTTCTTGACCCTCCTTGTCCTTTTCTCAAGTGCCTCTTATGTTGGTTAGATAAAAGGTAGCAGTGTTCTAAAACGCTGCCTCTGTAGTTTTGCTATGTAAAATGACATTCATTCTGAAGAGTGGTAAGAAAATAATGATCTCATTAGAAGAGAGTTTAGCTGTGTAGTGGTTCCTCTCTGTAGTGGAGATTAAATAGCAGCTAACTACAAACAATAGTCGTTTAAACAAAGAGCTGGCATCAAAGTTATTATCTCTCTTTCTGCCCTTCAAGAACATCATCAGAAATTGATCCTCTCACCACTGCACATTTTCATCAAAGGTCCTGAATTTTAAGCTTGAAACACTAATTGTTTTGTGCATGTGTGCATGTGTCTACGTGTGTTCTAAACTGGTTTCTTGGGTTGGTGTTCTTAACTAATTATTGGTGACATTTCACTTTTTTTTGTCATGAACTTCCTCAATTGTTGTTTTTTTGTTCTTTCTTCCTCAGAAAGAAAGAATACAAATCCTGACTCAAAAAAGGCAGGTGAAGTGGCAGAAATAAAGGAAATAATAGTGCAAACAGCTTTCTCTCTTCTGTGTATGAAGAATGCTGGGAGCGCATGGCCCCTGCACATTTGGGAAATGGAATAAAAGAGATGGTTCAGAGCTGCGGATTCTGCCCAGGCTGTAATCAGAATAAGAGAAAGACGGGAATGGTGAACTTGGGATTTTCAGTTTCGTGCCCTATCCAGGAGAACGTTAAAGTGGAATTGCAAGACAATAGCAAGAAGCAAGGTAGCTTTGAAAATAAATAGCCACCTCTCTCTCCTCTGACCCAAAACCCTCCACCTTCTAGGGTGATGGTACATAATTTGTTTCCTTTCTGAAACAAGAACCCACATTCCTTGGTTGATGCCTGCCTGCTCACAGCAGAACGTCCGCTCTTTACACTCATGCAACTTCTGAGCTGTGGATGGGGGAGAGGCATGAAAAGCAAACCATACAGGAACAGGTTGCTTAAAACTGGAGCTGTCCGGTTGCAGCTCATGCTGTTGTAATTGCTGCCATGCAACACCACAGAGGGGCCTGTGTTTCAGGGAGGGCAACAAGCAAAAGAGTGGTGGGTATGATGATGATTATGATGCTGGTGCGTATATGCACACAGGCAGCAAACCCCAAGTTGTTTGATTTGTGGGTGACTCCAGATCGGGCATATATTCTATGTCATTTAGGAAGGAACAGCTTGTGAGAAACTTACTCTCACTGTAGAGCATGAAGATGTTTCATTTTTCTATACATCTTTCTTCAGTGTGAAGAACCAGATTCCTGAAACCCAAAATACAGAACAGTCACTGTTTTTTTAAGGGAAGATATATGCAGTCACCTACGTTAATCATGACCTCCAAATGCCAAATATATCTCTAGGAAATTTGAAAGAAAAATGTCAGGCTTTTTGTCTGAAACTTCCTGTGAAGAGTGAAAACTGAAGCAAGAGCTTGGTTAAAGCCTCAGTCTAGTTTGGATTGGTCTGATCTGAACTGATTTCTTTCTGTTCTGGAACAATCCTCTTTGCCATGGAAAACATTGTAAAATATATATTTTTCTCTCCTTGAAAGAACATTTTTATTGAAAGAGGCTTTTTTGTCTTTTAAATGAAAAACATTTTGACCAAGTCAGCCAGGGACATAAAAGTGCCCAAATACTAGTGAGTCTAAATTCCTGACCTCTGATCTGGAGAAGTTACTGAATGCATAATGTTGAAGAATAGCTAAAAGGGAACAAGTGTAATAAAAGATAATAGCAGTGGCTTCTACTACCCACATACAATCAAGAAAGAGGTTATCTAAGGACATTGTAACGCTCACAGAAGCAGCTAAAAAGAAAGCAGGAAGAAAGAGAAAACAAATTATGATTAAATGGCGAAGTTCAAAATGCTGTTTGAGGTAAGCAAGATCCCCTGGAAAATGGAAAGAGAGCAGGAATGAAGCCAAAAGTAAAGAGTGCAAGCTATGATAAGGAAAAAGAAGATGAAAATTCTGAAGAATGGCAATTACTTGATAATAAGGGTTATTTAAATATGTGAGATACTGTAAGCCTGTCTGTCCACAGGATTTCAAGGATGCAAGGAAAGCAATTAAGGGGAACAGGGTTCTTCCAGAGAGTTTTGACAACTCCTTTGATTGCCAGCAGGGTAGATGGTACAGAGGAATTCAGTGAATTTGTGGAAGAGTCAAGTTAGTTTCACATTGGTCCTGTGCAACAGTGAACAAAAGCATTGCCTTGTGCAGCAATGCCAGGCCATCTGTGTGACCTACCTGGGGTTGTGGCTGGAAACACTTCTTCCAGAGCTAGGGACAACCTGCAGGATGAGGATTTGCGTGGACAGGCTGAATCCGTGGGAGTTGCCTCTGCTATTTCCTAAGATTTTTTTAATGCTGTTACAAGCCTCTGGGAGTTCAGCTCTGCTGCTTGCCCTGCCTCTCTGGGGAGCAAAGCAGTCAGGACAGCACTGGCTAATGAACAGAGCACAACAGCAGGAGGTCTTCCACCCTGGTTTATTCATTGTGGCCCCAGGTTTTACTTAGCAAAACTCCTTCACTCACAAAACAAGTTTAATGCCGTCTCTGATACAGTGTATGGCTACTGTACCTTGACTTTCAATTACATTAAATCCTATTATAATCACTTTCTTTATAACAAATCCTCTTTAACACCTGAAAAGCTCAGTTCCCATGGGTGCAGTGCTGTGTTCTTGAAATAAAAAACAGAGGAATTCTAATGGAAATGCATTAACTGGGAGAATACTTTGAAAATGTGCCTGGCATGAAAGGCCTTCAGCACGCAGCTTACATTCAAATAGCAGTGGAGAAAAAAAATTCCCAGAGCCAAGCACTTGTACACCAGCTGCCTTAAGATAGAGTGTCTGAATCACTGTGTTATCACAGTAAAACATCTTGTATGGAAAATCATCACTATCCAAAGACAGGTCAAGTACAGGTTATCTAAGTACTATTATTATAGAACTGAATGTTTTCCATCAAAACAGGAGCAAGAATTTGAAGAGATTTACGGTGGTGGCCAAAAGGCTCAGTGGTATAGTTGATAAACCATGGAGATTCTTTGCGACTTTTTTATTTGTTGTTGCTGCTTTTTTTTCCGGCTGGCTGGAAGGCACTAAAAGTAGTATGCCACATTTTGCTAACAATTCTTTTCATGGTTCTACCCTTCTTGGAAAAATAAAAGATTTTGTGCATGAGTCACGTGATGCTTGTTTTAGTTATATAAAAATTATCCCGCTGTTGCCTATTAAAATGAGAAATAATGACTCAGTTGCATTTCTTTGGGGAAGATAGCGAGAGAGGGGAAGAATATTTCTAATACAGATGTGAATCTGGTACCTCCATCCAAACAACTGCCTCTTTCTCAATGCATATTACATACAGCTTGAAAAAGAAATGCTCACTCAGGGGTTCTAGGAGATAGCAGGTAAAATGAATGATGTGAATAATTCATGCCTTTAGGGTACCATACTCATCTTCATCTGTTTCTCGTGCTAGTGGAGTTTGCTGAGGGAATCTGAAAGCCTGAGGTAGACCTCTGTGCTTACAAACTGTGTGTGGGGTCCTCTCACGCGCTGGTCAAACACTGAAGAATAGAGAACATCTTTGTGTACAGTTCTTAGCGGTAGAAAAATCTTCAGCCCTGTTCTTATCCTGTCTGCGTACTGGTTCATGCCTTTGCTTTCTCAGTACAACCCCTAAGTGGGCAATACGTTGCAGAGACACTGTAGTAAATGTTTTCTTGCATAGATCTTGCTTGTGAGATAATTAGACACATCCACTTCAACTTACATAACCCCTCTTGGTGCATACACGCCTTCTTTAAATGCCACCAAGTTTTGTTTCATTTCAAGAAGTACCTCTCTTCTGATTTCTAGCAGTGGTGCTGGTAAATGCTTTTAAAGAGCTAGAAGGACTGCACACATGGTCCTTCTAGACCATGTCAGCAACAAAAAAATGAAATAATGATCACGGTTTTCCAGTGTAGGCGAGTGCCTTCTGACCTAGAGCTCTGTTTTGGTGACAGGGGGCCCTATATCAGCTTATGGTGACGGTGAATCTGCACCCTAAGGGGTTGGAGTCTGTCATTAAGTATGTGCACACATTCCTCCTTGATTTTCAAACTGGAGAGACAGGAGTATGTGCTGGCAGGTTCTGGCAAAATGT
Organism: Amblyornis subalaris; assembly: GCA_018881555.1. Taxonomy (NCBI): domain Eukaryota; kingdom Metazoa; phylum Chordata; class Aves; order Passeriformes; family Ptilonorhynchidae; genus Amblyornis; species Amblyornis subalaris. The sequence goes on from JACAXG010000050.1 coordinate 5,560,588, forward strand.
GATGGCTTTGTTGAATGGTGAATGTGCACTGACATAAGGCAATACTCTCTGCCAAAGAAAAAAGCCCATTATTTTTTTCTCTATAGAAATCTTTTTATAGATTATTGTGTGTATAATTCTGTGGAAGTAGCATACTTCTTCTTGAAAAGTGGAGCTAAAAAATTGTCTGAATTTTGTGGAAAGGTTATGTAACTGTACTCTTTCTTTAAATAGTACTTTTTATTCATACTGCTTACTTTCTCATCAGTAGGAAAAAAAAATATTTTCCTAGCACAAAAGGTAGTTTCCAAAGGACTGTAATTAGTTCATGAAAACTCTGCCTTTTGTCATATCTCCTCAGTTGAAATGGAAAAAAGGATGGACCTTTTTCTTTGTTAAAACAAAAACATAGCATATGAGGAAAGGGAACCTAAAGGAATCATATGACAATTTATGTCTTAGGTCTACAGAAAATGATATTGCAGCAGTACTGTGGATTCATGACTTCTCACTTTGATTGCCAACTTTTGGAAAACCTAGAAGTGGCAACTGTCATCTATTTCTTTGCTCATCTCTCCTGAGAGAGAGCTTGGAGGCTTATGAAAAAGAGGTACGGTTCAAGTGCTAATGGGGAGATAAGAAGGAAGCTATAAAAGCCCTAATACTGCAAGGTGACTCTAGCACAGTCACATATACTTTTGATCTCGGAGGATCAGCTGACTTCACCATCGTTTCTTGGCCCCAAACAGGAGGAAAAGGGTACTAACATGTGGAAAAAGACTGGCAGAGATTTGGGTAAAATGAAAGGAAAGAGATGAGTAAAGAAGAAAAAAGAAAAGCTACACATTGAAGGCAGTAGATAATAAAGAATGTCACCTAAAATGAATGGTCTGGCAGAAAATATATTTACAAAAATAATTGTGATAATTTCATTTTGGGTGATGTTTTTAAACACTGGATAAAAAGATCATAAATTTTACAATAGTCAAAGACAAAAAAAAAAGAAAGAAATTGYGGGAATAAGTGGAACTAAAATCTTCTCACCCTCTCATGCTCATCTTTCTTGTATGTTCTTATTACAAAACACTGCCAATAAATGATGTATTTATAATAACAAGCACGTGATGCAACCATTTCTGTTACATCCCTTAGATTATGGTCATGGATGAAGAAGGGAGAAATATCTTCTGAACAAAGGTTCTTCTTTACATAAAGATATAGCTAATCCTAAAATCATAAAAAATGATACTGTAAATAAATTTGGGGCCTATAAATAGAACTCAATTTTAAAGGGCTTACTTAAATAGGCTCAAACCACAAAATAGAAGTTTATTGAAATATGGTTTTAAATAGAAGTTTATTTGAGTAGGCACAAGCCATAAATTTCAAATCCAGATTTAGAAACCGCCAGATTTTAGGAGTGTTTGGAGCTATGGTTTTTGTTTCATCCCATTATACTGGAGGTTGCTCTTCACTTAGATTAGGGTTCACATTTCATATGCATTCAAAATCTGGAGTTTGATTATGTGCTCTGGTTAAAAGCTATAACTAAAGAATGAACAAGGACTTCTTTATTTTTGCCAGTTGTGTTTTAATCAAATACTATGATTTTCTTTTGTAGTTCTGTTGTTGTTCAATAACAACCATTTTTAACCTGGGATTTTTCAGTAAGTGTAAAGACATTGACCATTAAGCTAAGGAAATTAGTAAAGACAGGAAAACTATAAAAATATTACAAGGTATTACTAAACATGCATCTAAGGAGATTGAGAACACTGTATGGTTTATTACTTGAGGATCAACGTGGGATACTGTAACTAAAATCTGTTTCATAATTCATACACACAGGAGGATAGACTTAGGGTTGGAAATGGTGTAACTCAGCATAAATTTAATGGAACTATGCCAATTTATAACRGGAGGCTCTCTGCATCTCAGAGGGGCTGACTTTTGCTTCTGAAAAAAATTATCAATGCAGTGACAGTGTCTCCCACTGCAGCTGGCACTGAGGGGCTAGGTGGCAAAAAGCTGGTTTTGCCCTTGATGGGGCAAGCATCTGACAGCAAGCAATGGCCATGTTTTGACTAAAGGGTTTTCTCTGTGGGGCTAAAGAAGAGATAGGCTTTGATATTCTCTGAAGTAAGAAAGGCAAGAAAGACACTGCTAGATAAGCATGTTGCCAAAGCTGCAGCAGCCTCAGCGTTGGTCTGCCTGGTTTCTCTGCTGGGGAGTTGGGCGCAGGGAAGAAATATTGGTGTAAGGAGGGCAAGGCAAATATAGCAGTAAATGGTGAAGTCATGTGTGACTGGGGTTTTTTGGTAGGGCTCCTGGCTGAATCTGATGAATCATTATGCTTTGAGGAAGTATAAAATTTGGCCATGTGAAATGTAGGATCATGTTCACAGGGAGCTGCAAGTGTCTTTCCTGCTGCCAAACAGGCTGCTACTGTGGCAGGTAAAGGGATGCCTCTTAAGAAATGATGCCAAGTTGCTCTACATATCTGCTCTTTGGACTCGGTTCTGGTTTGCAGCAGCAAAGTGTGCTACAGGCTCCTTAAGTGAAACCCTGACTCTGGTGAAGCCCATGAGTTTTTTGTTATGACCTGCAGTGTAGCAGGGATTTTAGCCTTAGGTCAAATCTGCTCTGAAAAAGTAATGTAAAAAAAACCCCTCTAGGTCCTCAGAGACGGGAAGTGCCTAAAATTCCCTTACTAAGATTACGCTGTGCTGCCCTTTGAATACTTTGCTTACACCTTTGTAGGTGGCCTGACTACACATGAGAGTTGGAAATTTGAGTGGAGGGTAGACAGTATTAGCAGGTATTTGGTGGTTATAACAAAATAAACTAAGGGAAATACAGAGAAATGTCTTAATTTTTCTCAAACTACATGGCCATCCTTACTGGACTTCTCATAGACTCCTTGACATTTTGCTTATGTGATTATTTAGTATTTAGCCATGTCTGCCTTCAAATCAAGAAGAGCAAAAAGATCTTTTGCTCACTATTGCATTAATTCTTCTTTAACACCTGCTTAAATGCCTGATTCTGCAGGCTGTAACATGCTCAGAGATGAGAGCCTGCAGGATAAATACTGACTAATATACTAGAAATAATGCAGTATCTCTGTGGAAGCAGAATTAAGTACTGGATTTTGTCTGGGTGTAAAGTGAGGCTGTTGGGAAGAGAAAAAGAAGGAAAAAAAAGGGATTGAAGAATTGTGATACAGTGTTTCAGAAATTTTATGTACCTTGTGTAGCTTCAGTAGGCTTACTGTTCGATTAATACAAGGCAGCCAAATCTTTTCAAATAGCAGATAGCTTTTGAGTTTCAGAAATGTATCTTATGCTTTTGGCAAAGGTTGATGAGTCATATATATTCCTTGTGTGTTCAACATGAGGATCAGGCTAAAATTAACCCCATTCTGAGGCAGAAGGTAGGCAACTTGACACTGTGATCCATTATGCTAAAGAGAAATGTTTCTGTCTAAACCCAGAGGTAAACTGCACAGACAAGGAGTCATTGAAATGAATTATGTGGCCAATCTTGTTAGGCCTAGGTCAGAAGCAGAGATATCTCTCTATTTCTGTTCCTCCACCTCCTAAGTACATTTAGCCTTTACACTATTAGACTTCCCCGGGCCCTTTTTAAAAATGTCACCTGCTCCACAAATTCCAGCATTTTGTATTTTTAGATGCTGGGGTCAGAATGAGTGCAAAAATAATGACATTTCTGCCCTTACAAGTAATTCCCTCATTTTATTGCTTGTAGGAATGAGCCATAATACAGAGTGAAGGAAAACTGCTTAACCATTTTAACCTCTCACAATCTGAGAGAGAAATTACAAGGAAAATGAGCCTCTTTCCTAACCCAATAACCTCCTTGTACCTACCATCTTCATGAAGAAGCCCCTTCCTGGTGTGCTTTTGAAGCTGCTTGCATGGTGGACAATGGGGGAGTGTATTGTTAGGCATTACGTCCCTCCAGCTGTTCTGGAAAGCAGCTTTGCCGGAAACCCAGCTGATCTGATACTCTTATTTCTCCAATCTCAAATTTTATTTTTTTTTTTATTTCATTCAGCACTTACTATTTTTTTCCTTCAGAGCAAGGTCAAATGCTTGTTCTGGGCCTCTCTTTCTGTCTTTGAATTAAGGTCCTTTTCTCCCCCTCTGCCCCCTTTAATGTGCAAGGCTATGTCACTGCTCCTGAACAAGGAAGTGAAGCTGTTTTATGTGGAATCGATCATTCCTGGCACACCCCAGAACACCATTTGCAAATGGGAAGATCTGGCTTAAAATTTTTTTCTTCTAAGACAAGTCCTGCTGCTGAGTCCACAGTAACTTCCATTTTATGTGTGGGCATATTTTCTCAAGTTAACATCTACTTCCAAAACATAAATAAAAATACCTTAACAACACATTTTTCACTTTGTAACTAGAAGGTCTATTATATTCAAGACCTGGCCATAAGTGTGGATAAGAGCTTCTGAGCGTTGCCGTACTTTAAGGTTAGGACCAGTAACACTGCCTCTTACACACTTCAAGGGAAATCACCCAATTTCCCTTCTTCTAAGTGTGAAGATTTTTTACATGTCCAGAGATAGAAAAAAAGATACTGAATGCAACATATATGCAATGCTCCTTGTTTTTAATTTCTAAGTAATTCTGGTCTTTGGTGCTTAATTGTCTCAAAATGGTGTTTTCTGTTCCTGCCTTTCACCAGCTGAGATTGCTTCGAAATGTGAAGAGCAAGACTATCAAAGGGAAAAGACAGTCTCACAGAGGTATTCTGAGAAACAGTGTATTAAACTGAATCTTCTGGGAATGCATTTTTAAAAAAGGATCTGATTTACCATAAGGCTGCCTTGCAGTGGTTAGCCTGGTGTAGTTTTCCTCAGGGGAATACATTCAAGTGTGGTGGTGGGGTAAAGAAAAGCATGTGTTTTTTATTAAGAACTTTTAGCCCTTTACCATTTCTGTAAGGAAACACCACCACAGATGATAACTGAGCAAAGGAAAGATCGTATTTTAAGTGAATTCCTATGCAATCAGTGATGATTTTTCATGCCTTTTCATCACTTTTATTAGTATTTTAAAGCAGCAATAAAGAATACATAGCTATTAAACCCATGAAACCCTCCACAAACCCTCTGATGAAAAAAAGAAAGAAAAACAATCTAAACCATTCATTATAATTTCGTTTGTCAAAAAAAAGATTTAAAAATAGAAAGGAAGGAGAAATTACGTGTTGAGCTATATTTAGTGTAATCAGACTTTTGAATGAAGTTTTGAGGCCCAGATTTTCATAATTGTGTGTGTGCGACTGATTGGAATTTTATGGCAGGCAAGCCTTCCTTGAGGGAGGGAGATAGATTACTGAGTCAATATTTGAGGGCTCTTTTGTTATGCTTTGTTTTAATGTTATTGAAAAGTCTGGGTGGCAGCCATGATAGGTGCTTTACAGCTCACAGATTATTGAAAAAAGAGAAATAATTACTAAAAAAAGAGAAAAAAGCAATCAATTGGTTGCACATGGCCAGTACAGGACAGCAGTGGTTTAAAATATTTGTCTCATGTTCTTTACATCCATACAAATACCATATGAAGCCATATTAATGATCAGGATAATTTACTCGAGAAGAGACTTCTGGATCAAGTTAGTTTGTATTAGAATTTCAGACCACCTTTGAATGTTACCTGTGAGGCATTTAGTGAAATGAAGAGGCGGGGGAAGAAGGTTGTTGTGCTTTTTGCTAAATATTAATAAACAACAGAGCATGAAGTTTTGCACAACACTTGAAAGATTTTAAAGCATACTTCTGTGCTAAAAACATCCTTGGTATCTCAATAGCTTTCTGTAATTTGTAAGAACCTGTTGAAAAAAATAAAAAACCTATATCTTTATGTATCATTATCCACTTCTATCCACGTATAGGTAAGTTTGTTCGAGCAGGATGCAGGTGACCCTTAGACCACTACTGCCTACATACAATATTTTCAGAATTCTGGGAAACACATTAAGAAGTTACACTTCTGGAAACAATACTCCTCTGTCAGATCTCATAAAGCAATACAAACCAGAGAGATTCCATAAACTTTGCAAGTTTTGTACAGCCATGTTTTTTGAAAAAGGCAACTCCCCTGTTGCCCTTGGCTCTGAGTAAACTTTTTGACTTCTCTTTTGCCATGCACTTGGAATAAAATTAATCCTTCAACTTAATAAGACATTGTCGATTAATTGAAGTTGAGAGACCAGATTTTATTCTTTTTTATTTCTTCTAAATGCTTTACAGAACCAAACATTAGTTAAAGTATATAGATGCACGTGTTCCCACCCATATACGAACACACATATGCAGATGTAGTCCTAAATGGAGCAGCATTTTATCTCCTAAAATGTCAACTAAATAATTTTTTTAATACATAGAAAATGAAACCACCTATTATTTGAAAAACTTGACTTCAACTTTTCGTTTAATATTTTTGGTGTTTCCAACTCTCTGTGTTTTCCAGAGTGGAGTTGTGTATTCTCACTAGAGAAAACATGAAAAGCAAAAGACATCTCAACTGGACTTCATAAGTATGAAGTAACCTAAATCAATGGCTGCCTTAAGAAAAATAGCCTTATTACCTTGTTGTTTCTCTGTCCTCTTATACAAAACAATTTTGTGCCAGACTGAACACTGGATAATTTGTGTTTAAGAAGTTGTAAAGTCATAAATTCCAGTTTATTCTCATGTTGGTTTAGGCTATTCATAATATCAACACTATCTTGCTCTTTTCTGAATCCTTAATTGAAGGATTTCAGAGATCGTAAAGAAGAAGGAAATCAAGAAAAAAAGAAGGAAAAAAAATAGAAAAAGTGCTAAGAACATGTTTTCCTGATTTTACAGCCCAGAAGCAGAAACAAAGTAGAGAAAAGTGATTTTCTCAGTGTCACTCATGAGGCCAGTGGCAGAAATGGGGACAAAATCTGGGTTTGCTGARAACCAATATAACATGCTATCCACTTTCTAGAAACTAAAAAGCATTCTCCCCTATCATGGGATGATATCACAAACACTCTTCCTCAGGCTACTTGTCTACCAAGCATGCACAAGAATGATTTTTCTCTTGTTTATTATTACTCAATCTATTTTTTACTCTGAAACTAAGCACAAGAGACCCATGCTAAATTTCACATCTCAGAATCAGACATTTTTGCAGGAGCTGTGTTAATACCTTTTTTTCTTTTTACAATGAGACTATATCCTTCATTCTTCCATTCCTCATAAAACTGACAAAAACATTTCCGTCAGAATTTCTTTTTAAGGATCACCTCAGGCACTATATAATAATGAAAAATTGAAAATAGCCATAAGACTGAATGTTTGGAGAAATCATATCCACCACTCTGGTGTCTTAAATGCAGCATGCCTAGACATGGTTGGTTTTGGAGGCCGCTTAGAAAGGCAGTCATATGCGTGGCCATGATCAGTGTCTGGGACTCCCTGCAACATTCCCAACAGCCTATGTCCCTGGTGTGGCTGGCTGGGAGTTTTCCCCCCAATAACAGAATGTTTCTTTTAGACATTTCTCGATAGCTGCCCTGCATCTCATGGTTAAGGACTCACATGAATTAAGAACTGAAAATACATAGGTGGACGCCACTTCAATTTCAGTGAGGCAGGTTGCAGATCACTTGAGAATTAGGGTGAGATGGTAACTGCTACCATTAAACCAGACTTTTGGAGATAATGATGATCCAGCATTAAAGTACTGACTGTAATAAAAGAACAATGCCCCACTCCCAAACAAGTAAAAGACTTTATGACTGTTACATCTTTCAGAGGTCCATGTGGTTTGCTTTGTCAGATATCTGTGAAACAGAGCAGATATGGCATGATGTCCTGGCAGCAAGCTTTGGTTTGGTCTAGGGGAAGATGGAACTGGAATTTTGGCGTCAGAGAAGCTTTTCCTGTATAGTGGAAGAGTTTGCTTTCTCCTCTTCAGCTTTTGGAGTTGCAGGGGGGAGCAGATGACTGGAAGAGCAAGAAGGTTACGAACACTTCACCTGACTTTCTCTGGCTGTGGAGTAACAGCAGGAGAGATCTGGACTTGGTGTCTTATATCTTCATGCTTTTCTTATCTTTTTCCGAGAAAATTCAGCTTCAGTGGTGTCATCACCTGACTTAGTGATGACTTTGCAGTCATCTGACTTGTTACATTCAGATAGAATTCACTGGCCTTCACAGCCGTATCCTGCCATGGAGTTTCATGCAATGGTGCTGTTCACTTCAATGGGAATTCCGTATAGGAAACAATGACTGGAAATGCCTGTAGAATTGCATATAGTGACATTATATCCCATGAAAGMAGCATAGAACAATAGCCAGAGGTCTTCCAAGGCAATAAAATTATGTCTAGTTTCTTTACTTTTTCTCCTCTCCCCATCCTGGGAAGCTTCCATAGCACGAGGTGTAAATTTTGGGGCTGACAAATTAATTTCTGACATCCCTTTTCATTGAATGAGATCTTAAAAATACGCCACGATTTAACCATTCTACCGACAAAGTATCCAGTGAAGAAGCCTTTCATAAAAAAATGGACACAACTGACATTTGGTCTTGTAAAATTTCTTCTTCTAAAAAAGGAAATTAAAGAGTTTTCTTTCACTAAAATTAAACAATGAGCCCTAACAACAGGAATGATACTGGCTTTGATCCAAAACCCTCTGAAGTTAATGCAGAAGTTTGCATTGATTCCAGTGGGCTTTRGGTCAGTCCAATTTTGAATTAAAGACAAAACATTAGCTTTGTTACAGAACTGTCCTCATTTCCTTGGTATCACACACCTGCTGTTTATATAGTGCACATATTTTTACCAGTTTAATCTTCTTCAGGTGTGACGCAATTAGAATAAAAGAAACACCTGAACCTCCACACATAGCATGTGTGACTATTATCCTGGACAACAAAGAATAGCAAATTTAATGCTTTCTTAGAGGTTCCTTAGCTATGTAAAGCTATTATTTTTCTTGCTCTGGGTAGAGGATTTTCCCCTCCCACAAGTACCTGGGCAGGGATACCCCTCTAAAAGACCTTGTAGGATGAAGAATCATCCTTTATCTGCCCCCTTTTTCTCCCACATACTCTCGAGCCCTTGTTTGAGGAACCAGGGTTTGCTTAGTCATTTAAGCTGTCCACCACAAACAGGATTCCTAAGAGTGATGTATTGCTCACAAACGTGTCAGCAAAACGCTTGTTTAAAGATACCAGAATTTTGTCGTTAATATGCCCACTTATTTAGGAAGGGTTTTCAAAATATTTGTTCTCTTTATGATGAGCATAGCATTGTGAGATGACAGTTTCCCCCACATAAGTTGAGATCAAATTACCCCACCCAGATGAACCAATAGCAAATGTGACTCCAGCAGCCAAAACAGGTTTTCCTCTCTAAGGGGAAAGCATCCATATTTTAAGTTTGCATTGCATCCTATCAGATAATGTTAGACCTTATAATCTAATGCAGTACTTACAATACCCATAAATCACTCAATCTGACATAAATGCAGAGAATATTCATTCTTTTCTTTGAGCAGAATGCAATCATGCCTTCATACTGCCTTAAAACCAGTGAGGAGTCATATCCAATAACTATCCCAATTATCTCTCAGCACAATGTTTTCCACCTGCAAGGAATGATTATGTGTCAGTAATGATGATAAAGTCCTTAAAGAGATGTTGATGCCTCATGGAAAAATTTGAAAGACATATTGTTTGGAGAGAGTTCTGCTTATAGACTGCATCATATATATCTGATGTATTTCTTTTCCCTATTTTTTATTACTAAGGACATATGCATAAAGAGATATTGTGTGTCAGGGAAATAATCATTATACAGCTAAAGTAGAAACTGGCAATCGTGTGTTCTATTCTTGTTTTGACAGAGACTTCACAATGACCTTGGGGAAGTTTTGTAACTGTTCTGTGTCCTACTCCAATGTGAAATGGAGACAATGCTTGTGTGAGGCTGAGTGTTAATTCATGGCAATATGTTCCATACTGTTGGATGGAATGTGCCAGGAAAGGGTTACGGAATGTTCTTGCCATTTATACCACAAGTCGTAGTTCTCTTCCTATTGAGCCTAAATGCAGAAATGAACATCTGTCCATTACTGGTTTAGGTGCCATAATAGAAGACATACCAAAAACTTGCAATTTAAGTAGTAACAATCAAGAAAAAAATGGACAGAGAAGACAGTGATGTTGAGAGGGGACAATCTTTATCAAAGTTACAAAATTTTTTGATATCAAGATGTGGAGAAGAATCTGTATTTCATGTCTTGGTTGTTACCTCTACATAGGCAGATAGAAATAGTGCTGCCCTAACCCCACTTAGGCTCCAACCTGCCAGAGCTGTTAGATCATGGCATTAGTTGGAGCCTGGTGCTTTGTGAATGTAGCTGAATGGCTTTTAGACAGGAACAGTCAGAGGAGCTTTGGTCTTTCTGTGTGAACAACTCTGGGTCTCACAGCAAAAAAATATTTACTAAACCACCACCCCTCTGACTGCAGGAGGTGCTGAATGTGCTTGTGTTGCAGAATTCAACTGATTTGCAGACCTCACTAACATTCACTCAAAATCTGCTTTCCTAGCAGCATCCTTTTGAGTGAGTTTTAATGAGCTGCACCTCCTGCAAAACAAGCAAAGTACCAGAAACATATTGCTTCCAGTTCCCTCCCTCCTTTCTTCCCTCCCTTTTTTTCTCTCTCTCTTCTGGAAATCTTTGAAAATACTCTCATCTTATTATTGAAGAGTTTTCTAAAGCATAGGCTCCAAATTTCAGGGTTCTCTTTACCTGTTTCTCTTTTTAAATCAACATGAGCATCTTTATACTAAGTATCAGTTTTCATGATGAGCAAATGCTAATATCCACAAACAAAATTTTCAGAAGTTATGGTTCTTTGCAGGGTCCCTTCAGCTTGTGACCACGTGACTGACAGTCTGGCGAGTGAACCACAAAGGTTTACATAATCACCTGGACTTTTAATTATGCCCCTGTACTGAATTAGCTCCCCTAATTTTTGAATTTATCTATCTCGTGTTTTAATTGACAGTGCTTCTTGATCTGGCTGTCATCATGCAAAATGTATTGTTAAATGGTTTTAATAACTTCCTGCATGTGCAGCAAGTAGTATCTAGCATATGTTAAGGGACACGTGTCAATCATAATTGACTTATACTTAGATTTCATTGCTTTTGTGGGTTTAAATCAGATCCTTAATGCTACTTGAAATCTTCTTTTGTGGTTACATTTTAATGCTTTTTTGCTAAACCTTCCAGAACAATGTCCTTTCCTGGAGGGTGATACATCGAAACCACAAGTGCCAGAGGGGAAAAAACCTGCCATTGAAATGCACGAAGATACGAATGACAGATTGTTCACTTAACTTGCACATTCAAAAATATCTAATTTGTCCTTACCAGAGTGAAATGGCTGCTTTGGCACAATTGTGGTCTCTTGTATGATGTTAATCCACAGTGTTGAAGCCATTATAATTCTAGTTCAGATGTTCATACTTTTAAAAAGAATTATAAAAAAAGTCACTTTTACATACTCAGGCACTGACATTTTTATGTTAATAATGTTGCATTCAATCTCTAAAAAATTTAGAAATATGTCACTATGGGGAACTTTTGGGTTTAGCAAGTCTGCTAGCTACAAAATTCCTTTTTAAAGAAGTAAACTTCTTTGTAATCCAACTCTAGCAAACTGGTTATTTTCCAGAGGATGTTAGCATTCATGAAATGTATTGGATTTACAATTCTAGAACATCTGTTTGCTCAAAGAAAGCATTAGTGTAAACACTAAAGAGATCTTCATATTGCTCTGCTAATATTTTGGCCTCAATTTGCAGTAACTGTCTAGTTTCAATTTGCTCATATCCAGTGTGCTTAAACTCTCAGATGAAATTAATTGTTCTTTTCATTATTTGCAATCTTTATACCTGTTCATTAGGAGTTGTAAGGAGTCACAATCAAATTTACGTTGTTCAGTCGTTCTTTTAGAACAACAAAGAGCAGCAATCCAGTTTCATCCGCAGCCTGTTTCATTTCCTGCCTGTTAACCCTATTTCGTTATCAATCCCTTTTTCACAGCATCATGTGTTTATTCTCTAAGCTTTCTTAGGACTATGATGAAACATAAATATCTAACATCAGCTTTCAAATAATGTGAAAATTCTAGAAGGACTACTAAAAAGGTTAGGGATAATATTTGAAGAAATTGATCCTTGGTCTTTTCCAGTGTCCATMTTCCTGATAATACAGTGCCTAATTTTTTTCTCTCCTGTTAGAAACTATTGAAAAGGTATAGCTCACTACAAATGTTACCACCAAGAAAAACAGAAATTTTCACACTTTACAGGGGAAGCACAAATCAACACTTTAAATTTGAATTTATCATGGTAATGATAAAACTCCAGAGGTTTTGAACTGAGAAGACTGTTAGGATTGCTCCAGCTTCAATGAGCAGAGAAACTGAAAGCATCTCTCCAACGCATATTGAAAAAATGCCAAAGGAAGGAAGTCCCACACTGAGCTGGGAAAGCACTCAAATGTTTATCTTCAGGACATCAAAACTCTTGGCCTAAGTATTTTCTGTAAGACATTGTATGATAAAGTTTGCATTGCTCAGAATTATAGTATTGAAGGAAATCAGGCTATTAAATCTTAAAAATGGGTAAACTGTGAGGGAAGGATGCTTTAATTTTATATTATCTTGGTCAGAATCTAAAAGATGCAATACATTAACATCTGATTGTGGAAATAGGCAAAAGTGAAGAGAAGTATGCTTTGTCCTACATTTGAACCAGTCTCAGAAACGGGGTGGAAAAGTTRCCAACATCATTTTATGTTATATGTATTGATGTATACCAGAGAAGCTGCATGTAAGGCAGTGCACAATCTAAATAAAAACAAGGGCAACAGGCTTATTCAGAAAGATGAAGTAAAAGAAGACAAGAAAGGAGTGATACTATAATGCTGTGAATTATAGTTTCAGCATACCAGCAAATTAGTTCCTAAAAATCTTTTTGTGTGATTAAAAAATATTTTAAGATGAGCTGGTATGGGAGCAGACTTTCTGGGTGTTTATGAAAACTCCTTCCAAACTTGAGTGGAACCTTGGGTGGAGCATTCAGAGCCAAGGATGGCAATGAAGAGCCTCAAGAAGAATAAAGATATACCTTCTATTGCAGCAACAGAGAAGGTGTTGCTGAAAAGACATAAAAAAGAAAGCAGTATTTGGCTGAATGAGTTGATTAGGATGGTTTGTGTGTATAGACAAAAGATGATGTGAATAGGGAAGAGATCTACATAGGAAATGCTACATAGGAGCTGTGGAACACAGCATTGGGATATCTAGAGAAAGGTGCACGACATGGATCTTTCTTAGAGTATATGGAATAAAAAATTATGATATTTGGGATTAGAAAGAAGAATACTTATTGAAGGCGATATAAAGCTAAATAAGGAGCACATTAAAAGATATAAAAGTGAGGCTGTGCTGGCTCGAGTCAAGAAGCTATGCTGAGAGGCTTTTCTCTGCTCTCAACCTCAGAAGTGATACACTCCTCTCTTCTTGCACATTAGATAGGAGCCTGGCTGCACTTCAGACCAGTCTTTCCTTTTAGATCAGTTCTTAGCTTGCATTTTAGGTAAATGCTTTGGTAGCAACAGGCCAAGTTGGATATGAGAATTGGATCCAGTGCATATAGTATGTAAGGTTAATACCTGTTTTGAGATTTCTACTGTAGAAGAAACTAATAATAATAATAATAAAACCCCAAATGCCACCAATCTGAGTGGTATGATAACCTTAACTCTAAAATAGATTCGTATTGTGGCCTTAGGCAAAATGCTGAAATTTAGATTCGTCTATTTTTATATGTCAAACATGAATTCAAATAATTCACTTCATACATATTTAAGATATTAGAATCATAAACTCACCATGAAACAGTGAACAMGTTTCACTACCTTAGAAATATACTGACTGTCAGGATATAATCCAAATATACATTTCACTCTGTGTGCTATAATTGCTGCTGTAAACTTATGGCATTAATGTATGGAGAACAATGTGTACTGCATTTCCCGTGCTATGTATGCAATCATGTAACTTAGGTGTGAGATTCTCATGTGTCTTCTGAAATCATGGAAGAAATTGTAAACTAATCATATGTTTTAGCTTGAACTGAAGCAGCACCCTTCAAAATCTTAGGAAAACTGTGTGGTGACTCATAACTGACTCCCATTCTTATTTTTTTAAATAAAGCAATAACACCAATTCCTCAAGGAAGCTAGCAATCAAGTATGTTGCAGAAAGAATGTACTAGAGACTATGATGTTTCTGTCTGCTCAGAATCTGTACCACAGAACTTGTGCTACTGCAGAAAATTTCATGTTTATGTTAGATTGAAAAAAAAAATTTCTGATGTCTGAAATTGCAGCTGTGACCTGGGATCTCAGCTGAAATCCAGCCCATTGCAAGTCTCAGCTTCAAAACAGGGAATTTTGATTCAGTAGGGATTTCTGGAAGTTCAGATTTTTGAGTGTGGTCCCATCTGTTCCATTTGCTAGTTCTATGGGCTAAGTCAATCTTCTGGAGAGTGCAGCATTGGTTACCACAGAGGACAATATAAGGCCACTGGTTCCCTCAAAGTTTATAAGTGCTATATCCTTAAAGGATATAGATATATTTATTTTCTCAATGGTTCCTTTACCTGCAACATTTATAGTTCAAAACAAGGTAGAATGGGTTTTTTTAGGTAATAAAATAATTCAGTCAGTGCATTTGTATGAGCAGCAAGTTTTTCAATCAATTAATTAACAGTTAATTAGATGTAGGAAAAAATACAAAGGAAAGAAATGATCAAAGGGAGGAGGGAGGTCAGTACAGCTAAAGTGAACCAGTATAGAAGAATTTTGAGCATCACTAAACTAGCATCACTAGGACCGCTGGTACCTGGTTATTTTATTTACTCACTGACCATGTCTTTTATGAAATTTTCCAATGGCTACTTCAGATTGAAGAAAAATTTACCATAGTTGTGCCTGTCATGCCTATATCAGAAGTAGCTCACATCCGCAAGCTCTTCTTGGTTTATGCAGACTGAGCTAAATTACTTTTTTAATTGTATTTCAATGAGAACTTTTCTCTTTCAAGTCAGTGCTCAACAGTGATTGATGGAAGGATGTAGGGAAACATTGGCTTTTCTCAGGATATACTGTAGATGACCTTATGTCCTGTGTCCTTGTTTCATTTGAAAAGAATAATTACTAATCAATAGTGAAGGGTTAGGTGACACAGTAGGTTAATTTACTAGCCTTTTGCCTCTGGAGAGCTGGATTCTGGCTTAGGTCACTTGTAAAATGGGTTTGGTGGTTTCAGCCTTGTCCCTTGTGGATGTCTGGCTATATCACAGAAAACAAGCTTGAATTTGATATGTGTTAGATGCCTGGCAGTTTCTGCTGAGGGAAATCTCAGGGCTCGAGCCGTGGGGATCCAGGCACGGGCAGGACGGGCACACGCTGACATCCGCAAGAGGAAATGCGGCACAGCGTCGGAGTCCCCTGACACGGGGGACCGGACCCTCCAGCAGAGTTAGGGGCATGACTCCCACTGCAGCCAGGTGCATGCATACTTTCAAAGACATGAGCTTCTCTTTCTGCCTGTATCTGCTGGAGTCTCACAGGGAATGCCTTTCAGGATGTACTTTTATAAAAAACCATTTTCCTCAAAATTACCCATTCAGGAAGCTGCTTTCAGCTTGTGCTTCAGAAAAGTCCATTATGAGAGTTTTATGAGTAAAAATATCTTATCTGTTTATAGATTGGGAAAATAATATAGTTTCAGCTATTTTGTAAAAATTATTACATGTCTTTGCTCAGCAGCTCCAGATCCTTTATGCTTTGAATGAGCATCTTGACATTTTGCAGGAGGCTACCCCGGTGGCTGATGTGATATAAACTCTTATATGATCATTAGTATCAAGACTGCTTTAACCGTGATAACCTGTTGAAACTTGATTTTGTTTTTAAAATGTAAATTTGATTGCAGTCTTTAATATACTTTGGATTTTTAATACTCATACTTGGTCAGTGAAGTGTCTGACTTCACTGAGGGTGCACAAGGGGAGTTGAGAAAGATTCTGTACTTTTTTACTGTGCTCAGAGTGCTCCCATTTCAGTGATCTGTCCCATTGAACTGAAGAAGGTTGAAGAGTGAACAAGGTTAGGAACTGCAGGCAGAGAAGAGGTCTCTTTCAGCACTCACAGTTGCCTTTAGAGTTGAGTGAAACTATAATCTGAGTATATAAAGAACTGTAAAATACGTGATGTATTGATGTTTCCTGTTGGGCACAGAAAACTAATGGACAATTTTGACAATTTTGGACTTCCTCTCCTCTTTTTTTCTGCTGTAAGATGGACTATTAATACTCATTCTTCCCTTCAGGACATTGTAAAGATTGGTGCTTGAGAAGGATTTAGACGTGACTGTGAGTAACCTAATGAGGAATTGGAAGGGATGAATAATTTTATAATCACTGCAGGTTTTGATAGGCATTAAATAAGTTCAAATAACCAATGAGGAAGATGAAATGAAAATTTGAATAATCACTCATTTAGAGACTGTGCCAGGGGAAGTCTCATGGGGAGGAAAGTGTGTGAACATGACTGAAGACAATCATACTACATATACAAAAGAGGATAATGAAGGCTGGATAGACAATCTTAATTCTGCCATTTTCTAATCCCTGTAAGAGTAAATGTGGTGTCCTTTTACATAGCTTTTTTTGTGTAATAATGTAGGCATGATGCATAATAGTTCCAACATGGCTGGTGAACTGCTGCTGCTGTGTGTCTAGGCTGAATTGCCAATTGTCATCTGAATTTCCTTGTTACCTCCCCACAGAAACAGGCTGACTGTAGCACATAGTAATGCTATCACTGCCTATATCTGCCCTGAACAGCACTGTTGGTGAGAGCTGCTTGTGTAGGCACAGTGCCCTACTGGAACCTGTACACCGAATTAGTCGTTCCATGGGAATGAGGGGCAACTTGAAAAATAATTTCTTAAGGAGCTAAATGCCTCAGGCTCCATGGAGATATTTCAAAGGGACTTCCCCAGTGACACCATTTTGATTTGACCCCTGGGTTCATTTTTTAAGCTCTGAAGACATTTCTAAAAGTAAATTTCTAAGACATATTTCTAATTTGTAATATATACTTATTAGGTTTGCCATGTCATGCATTTTAATTGTGAGTTCTAACTGACTGGTTTAACGATACTTCACAAAGTAAACCCAACATGTAGGTCGTAAGTTCAGAATGAATGAATCCCTGGATGTTTACCAAACACCAAAATTAAATTACATTCTTAATTGTTTTGCAAATACTTTGGCCTAACTAATTAAATAGGAATGACTTTCTGTGTTGCTATAGTGCAAGGAATATTAAAGTCTTCAGGACTCATTTCAAATTAGCAAACTCAACTACTTTCATTGTACACTATGTGGTCAACTAGCACTTCAAAAATAGCAACTCCTGTATCCTCCCAAAACAGACAAACTAAATAACTAATAATGTGTTACAACTTCACTTGTAAGAAATACCTCTTGAGAACAATTATTAGACAGAGCATATTCAGTGTTACTAAATTTCCACCTACCTTCCCTGAGGCTCTTAGGGAGTCTTCCAGAGTATCCTAATGAGTTCCTAGACTAGGAGGAATATGTATTAAGAAATATTTTCTCTTTGTCTTGTTCCCTGATTCTTTACCAAATCAGTGGGGCACGGACCTTGGAATACACAGGTGGAAAGGTAATTCAAAACGTAAGTTTAGATGTTTGTACTGGAACAGCTGAGGTTGTGTTTTGTCTTGATGTCTTCCAGGCATGAATGTCAGCTTCATGTACTAGTTTCCTGTGTTCAAGAAATGTGTTTCTCTCTCAGGCCTAGCAGTTTCTTTGCTCTGGGGTAATAAGGACAGAGCTGTGACCAGGGATACTCATGTAGGTGAGCCAGGCTATTCTGCAAAGGTTTCTGAAACCTTGGATTTGACTGTGTTCACCAGAGAGCAAGACCAGCAAGAGCTGTGTGTTCTCTGTGATCTGTGATGCTGAGCAAGTGGACTGCTCTGTCTCAACCCTGTATAGCCTTTTGGTAGAAGAAGACTCTTTCATATTGTGTCATGCTGCAAAGGATTACAATAAGCCGAGGAATTATGGAAGTTTGGGTTACACAGAAGCTGTGGATAGAAAGTTTTAGATAGATTAAAATTTGGATGTCTTAACATTATGGATATCCTTGTATCTACCGTAAACCCACGTGTATGCAATGTATTTTGCAAGAGGATGATATAGAGACATCAAGGCTTTTAGGGGTCCTTCTGTCTCTTCAACAGAATCATTTTCACCTCCAGGATATATCTTCATCCATTTGCTGTTTTCTTCCAAGCCCTTGCAGTCAGTGCTGTTGGTGTCTAACAAGGCTGTTGTGAGCCATGCAATGCACTGACAAATGTAACCTCTTTTCGAAACTGAGGGAGAAAACTGTAACTGAGATTGTTTGCATATACTTTGCTACTGGGATAAACATGGCCTCTGTAGGTCAGGATAATACCCTTGAGTCCTGCCTGGGTCATTTACAGACTTATTCTGCAAAGCAAATTAAAAATGCAGAAGATAAAGAAAATATATATAGCGTTTTGCATTGTTCTCAGAGAGAACCATTATTAAAATGTTAGTCCTGAACAGCCATTAAGCTGTGCTGGGAAAAAAAAACTTGTGACACTTTTGACCTCTCTGCTAGTGTTTGGGAGAAGTGGTTGTGTGTAAAGCAGCTGATGACATCAACCATTAAAGTAGAAAAGGGTTCTTCTGCAGATGTCTGAACCAGAAAAACACCCCAGTTTGCAAAAACTTCTCAGAACTTTTAAGGGACTCTGCACTAGATAGCCGGTGTTCCAGAGAGTGGCTGGGATGTTGATACAGGAAGCTGGACCAACACGTAATGTTTTCTAGTTTATTTCTATGTTTTTCTCTGTTTATTTAGAAAAAAATATTACTAATTTTATGTAGTTTCCTGTGAGTGTTCTGGTTGAACATTCACAGGAAACTACATAAAATTCTTAAATATTAAATTATCACAAAGGCCTAGCTAGTTCAACAAGGAAGCAAACAAGCAAGCAACTAGTACATATATTCCAAGTATAAACGCCTGAATAAGCGAATTTTAAGGAACATGTTCAGCATCTGAAATTCCACCACAAGTTTAGGTTTAGGAAATTTTTTCTGGTAGTATGATTTTACCTTTACATTAGAATAGAACCAAATAATCTTCAAAATAATGCTGTCTTTCCAGAAAGGCAATAAAATCCCCCCCTGCAACCAAGTGAGGACAACTAGTGTCTTTCAAAGTAAATTTTTCAAACTCTGTAAGAATAACAGTTTTGCTAAGAAATGAAGTATTTGTGCAGCCATATATGCATCAGAGGTAGTTGTGCTTGTAAGAATCTTTGTGAATGCTGCAACACTCTGACAAGTGCATATTCAATATCCTAAATAGGGATGGGCTCTGGAAAATTCAAACTCGAAGCTGCCATTTTTGAAATTGTGTGTAAATAACGGATTTTGCTGTTATGAAATTCATTTAAGATCAGTGAAACTAATCTCTCAGAAGAGGAACATAGCAACGAAAACAAACAAAAATGTACACAAGATAATACAGTGTTGAACTGGAAGTACAGCTTAAGCAACTTCTGTATTTTGAAGGAAGGAAAACAGAGCCCTTTTCAGAGAAATTGTGCCTCTCAACTGATTTTACTTAGAAAATGAAGAGTTTATTTGCTGGGTAGATTTCTTCTCATTGAAGAGAATGTATTTTCAGGTTTGTGTTAATGATTTTGAATAATCACTTCCTGTATCTACTAGCAGCTCTCAAAGAGATTTCTCAAGTGATAGCTAAATAAATCCCCTATTCAGCCTTGCTGAGAATGTTCATAGTAAACAAAACTTTGTGGTTTATTGGTGTCAATTGGGAAAGGGGCTCTTTGCTCATTGTGTTGCTCATTGTATTTCTATTGTTTACCACAGCTCTTAGTTTTATTGTGCTAATTACTCGATGAGAGGTTACATTTTTTTTATGTGAAACAACATTTTCAATGCTTGATATCGTATTTTTCTTCAGTGGCAGAGCCCCACCTTGTTTTTCACTCACCATAGTATGGCATGAACTTTTCCGTACAAAAGCCCTTTGTAGATAGGCTGGGATCAAACACCTTGAAAAATATCTGTTGCTTTGAGTAAATGCACTACTATAAGAAAAGTATATCTATTTTTACATCACATATCTTTTGGAACAGTTTTTCACTAATATTTTTGGGCAGTCCTTACTCTACTTCTGTCCAAAATGAAACCTGATATGACCCTGAAGAGAGTTCATATTTAAAAGCTTTTAACAAAAAGAATTAACTTTGTTAATAAAGGCCACAAAAATGATAGAGTTCCTCAAAGAGATACAAGAGGAAATATGATTTCAAAGTGCAGTCATATTAAAGGTGAAAAGAAGTGAAACACAGTCCTAATTTGGGTCTGACTGCCCTGTAATCTACAACACCATTACTGACTGTCAACACCGAGAATTGGTATCACATTTGCAAATTATAACCTTTTTTTCCCTAGGTGCTGTTTATCTCTAAATTTCCCTTTATTGACAAAGTAAACATATACAGTACTTAGAAGTGAGCAATATACAGTACTTGGAAATAAATTTCTGGTTTATTTATTTGAGTAACCTCAGAGTTCCAAGGCTCATAGCAGAAGAAACTCAGAGGAATAATATTTTTAGTGATTTTTTTTCTTCCAAGGACAGAGTATTCCGTGAGGCATACAATGACAGGAATTACTATGCACAGCATTTTGAGAAGGGTAGTGATTTAAAATACTAAAATGGCTAACCATTTTTAATAGTGTATTCTAATTGCAATAGCCTCTTTCTCTGAGCAGGCTCTACTAAGAGATAATTGACCTCTGCGTCTGTTAAGCACTCTCACATTTGGCTTGGGAAGCATAATTCACATCACAGCCAATTACCTTATGATATAGCCTACAAAAAACCCCTCAACTATTGGCATAGCCCTGGCCATTTCTTTCCCTTTCTGGCTTCCTTTCGTCTTTCTTTCCTGGCTATAATATTTGGGTTGTCATATTTGTCAGATGCCCTCTTTGTTCTCTTCCATCTATTCTTTACTGTAGAAATCCAAACAGAAGAAAATAACAGACTCAGAGCAGCTCCACCGTTTCAGTGCATAAAGCTAAACAATGATTTACAGTGACATAGAAAATAACTCTCTGTTAAATATTACTTTTAGTTAGTTTTGTATATAAAGGCTTTCAAACTAGATGCTGAACTGTGTGTGATAAGGAAGTCTGATAAAAGAGATTCTGTGTTGCTTGCTGCTATAGAATTGTCTGTTTTTGCGCCAGATACTTTTAAATAAAGATTTAAGCAAAGCCTTTCAATTACTCATGGTTCCTTAATTGTTTCTTCCAGATCTGCTATACTGACCATCATGTTGGCACCTGGGCAACTTACATAAATTAAAACAGTGTATTTAGAAAACMTGACTCCTTTGGGAATAAAAGTCTCACTAACTAGACCTCTGCCTCTGTTACTAAAAATGGCCTAGAGGTCAACTGACAATCAGAGTGATTAATAGATCTAGTAGAGTCTTGCAGACTGCCAGAGTCTGGATCCCTACTGGAAATCCTTACCTATTGGACCAGGCTGACCATAAGCCAAGGAATGACAGCAAGAGATGATCTGACCAGCAAATGGGCCTCAGCCTTACCTCAATAACTCATAATCAAAACCTTAAGCTGTTTTCCCAGCAAAAAAGTTGTGCTTTCATGGCCATTACAACCATGTTTGAAAAGCACCGGTTGGATTTCTGCTGACAATATCTTATCTAGGCTGACTGTAGTTGCTGATGTCCCTGTCCCTGCAGTTGCCAGAAACTGGGAAACCATGGAAATACCAACACTGGGTAATTCTGGGTACTGAATTTTCTGGATGCTGAAAGAGTTGTGACTCATGACTTTATTAAAACATGGAATGCCAAAAGCGTTGAAATTCAGATAACGTGATTTTCAAAGATTCCTCTGACACTGAAGAACCAGTACTGCGTACAGGGGACCTGTCAGAACCTCAGTCAAAATCTCCAGAATTAAAACACTTGTCATATTTCAGGAAAATAGTGTCTTTCTATGAGCCAGATTATTCTGTGCCTTAACACCTTAGGAACTTAATGAACACTTGGACCACATGATAGGTTTATGAAGCAATCTTCTGGATGCTGGAATGTCAGGTTAAAAACATAAAATGCAGTGCTATTTTGTAGAGTAGAATTTCTGAACTTCTTTCCAGGAATGCATTGATAATATTCTGTGACTGAATACACTTGCTAAGTCTTTAATTTGCCTAATATCTGTGACAAGATAGTTAGTAGAGGTTTGAATTTAAAAGGTGGTGTAATATATATTGTATATACTGTATTTATATGATACTAATCCCATGCTTCAGGGCTTCCAGTGATTACTTTTGGAGGCTAGAAAGAATTTGCCTTCTTTGATCCATAATGGGAGCTCTTTTTCTCACCTGCCTCTGGGCAATGGAGCTAGAGATGTATAAAGTATTTTTAGTGACATTAAATTCATACATGTCTGATTGGTATATATTGCTCGCACACTCAGGATTAAACCTGTGACCAGATTTGGGGTCAGGAAGTGTTTTTCCTATGGCTAAGATTGACTACCTACGTGGTATTTTTTAAACCTTTCCCTGTACCATGGAACATCACTTGCTTCCCAGCATTTTGTAGAAATTTAATTTGAAAAATTCCTTTCTGCCAGATACTGGAAAAAAATCTCTTAACTTTTGGCACAATATATTTATGTACCTTACCTTTTTATGAAAGAACTCAAGTTTGTTGCAGGGTGTAGCACAGTTTTGGTAGCTGGCTGTATGTGCCGTAGGCATGGCCCAAAATGTAGATATTTTATGGAGTAATATAGATGATAGGCAAAAAGACATTTCTAGTACAGTAGCCCATGACTGCAGTTCTGGATGCACTTCTGCATGCACACCCTGCAGGTCCTATTTTCTTGTGTTTCGAACAGTCACATCAGAGATGGGCTGGGAGTGATTTTGATATCTGGCACAAGGTTTTCAGCTCCAATCTTTCGTTTAGTTTTGTAGACAGAAAATCCGGTAAAAAATGGCAAGATGGGGGTAATGGGGATGGAAATCCAGTGGCTGACTGTGCAGCAGTGTTTGGAACAGGCACCGAGTGCAGCTTGTTGTATGGAAAGCAAATTGGCTGGAGAGGTATCGAAGGTTTTGTTTGTTTCCATTTCTCTTTTACGTTGAAAAAAATGGCCACGGTTGCTTCTAGGTTACACACAGTGCTTGCAGTCCCAAGCCTGATGCCTCATCTGTTTTTTCCTTTCTTCTACTAAAGCTAATAGTAGTGTAAATGTGGGAAATTGTAGATATGTTTCTGATTTAAATAGAGAGTACAATGTGAACCTATTAGATTAATAGTTATAATGAAACCTGCATGCATTTTTCTTGGCAGTCATTTCAATCACTTCATTGTAAGCAATCCAGCTTTCCCGTGTTTCCTCAGTGAAGCATATTTCTAGAGAATTCAGTCTTTCCAAGTGCATTGTCAAGTGCTGATAAATTTTTATGAGCTTCAGCTAGTGGGTGACAGCCACCATGGATATCAGAAATTATAGAAGAGTGCTTAATGTGTTCTAGTCCTCCTCTGGAGTACATCTGCTTCAAGTGTCAAATCATGACTGGTATAATCTTTACTTTTTTTCCCTTGGTTGTTGGAGTAATAACTAAAACTCTCCTCAGAAAACCCAAACAAGGTTTCATTAGAGTAGTAGACATTTCATGCTAATATCATAAAATCCAGCAAAAGCTAGGATGGTCTGGGGTGGCAGACCACTGCATCTTTGCTTATCCATTCTTTGGTCAGGGCATAAAGCAGTGAAACAAGCTAGGGGAAGGCTTTAGCTGACCTAAACCATTCTTAGGTGACTGTCTCTTGTGCTGAGCTGGGACCTGTTACAAAGATTACACTTGTCATGATAGGATTGGCCTATCCATTGAGGCCAAAATTAATTTTATCTCCCTTTAGACAACTGAGCTTCGTAACATGGAAACAGAGAGGCCTTGCTATGCATAGTGAAGGAAAAAAGGGATTTCAACACCTAAGAGATCAATATTTACTCTAATATGCTTTTAAATGAGAAAAAAATCTATGTATTTCTAGGCTAATGTAGGTATTGAAAGCAAGGGAAATGACAAAAGCAGAATATAATGAAAGGCTCAGGTTTAATTATTTTTTATATACTAAACTATGAACTGATAAGCACCCCAAAGAAAATTAGCTATCCTATAATGTTTATCATCCCGAGAACCCAAAGTATTTTGACAAAATGGTGAAATTAAAGCAAAGATAAAATGGCTTGCCTAAATAGCTTACAATAGAGAGACAAGGGTCCCGGTCTATAGTCTAGTGGACCATGTAAAAGATTGCATCATGTTAGAAGAAGTCCCCAAAATGCACTAGTAATAACTTTTGGAACAGTAGCTCTGAATTTTTGATATTGATATGCTTAAACACTCCGTATGGGTAGTCCAGCAGTAATGAGCTGATGCAGGTAATGGGAGGGGGAGAAGAGGGACAGGAATGCCTGTATAGAACTTGCACGGAGAGTGCTGGGAGATTCAGTCAATGCACACCCCTGTGTTCACAAAACAGAGAGGAAACTCCCTCAATAAAGTTTGAACAAGGTCTACCGAGTTGGGAAGAAGGAAAAGGTTGTAGTGGAGCATGGCAAGAAGAGACAGAAGGGGTGATAAACAGAGATGGTGACTGGAATGCATGATCAACAAATAGGGGTGGAGTAGGGGAAAATGTGATGATTAGTTAATAGCGGCAGAAGCAGTTTCTGTATAGAGATATATGACATATTTTTGTGGAATAATTCACATATTCACAGTTGAAATATCCACCAACACTTAAGTATTTTGACTTCCATGAAGTGAATTCTGTACCAGCTAATGGTTTTGTCACATCCCTTGATATAATCCTTGCAGATTTGAGCACTGTTCACTTAATTTCTGACATATTTAATTAGAGTATAATGAGCATGTAAAGAAAATAAAACATCATTATATGTAACACAGATGTACCAGATTTTATTTTTACATTCCTCCGAGTTATAACACTTACATTGCGGTACCATCTGTAATCCCTGGCAGAGCTGAGGCATTCTACAGATATATAAGAAATGACAGGTACCCTATGACAAACAGCTTACTGCCTAGCACACTGAGCAAGCTGATGAAAGAAAGAAGGTACAGAATATGAGCGAACAGCCTGAGCGAGCTAGCGAGGGACGTAACAAAAAATAGAAAATTAAATTTACGTAGGCATGTAAGTAATCCAGGATCCTAACTCAGAAGTCAGTAGGTTTTAAAACTGGATTGTGCGTCATTGTTTTCCAGCACATGTTAGTTTACTGAACACCCCACTATCTTCAAAATGAGATGCTGTTTCTCATACCAGTCACAACTTTGTGGCCTATGGGGCACACCAGAGGAGGTGGAAGAGGTTCTGGGAAAGCATGGGAAGACATGAGCAATAACAAGTTCGGCTTTATGTCCGTACATTAGCTACATCGCTGTGTATTAAAACCCACTACCTGCTAAGTCAGTGGGTAGAGTTATACCTTTAGTGTCTCAAAGTATATTTTAATGAAGCATTAATAAAGTAAAATATTAGGCTGCTTAAGTAACACAGGCTGCTAATTTGAATTAATTGACATGGACAATCTCAGGTTCTTACTAGGCTATTTATGTGTTCTGCACTTCCATTTACATTGCAAGAAAAGTCCAGGACATGGCTTGCCTAAAAAAAGGCTTATTGTGCCTTCATAAGAGTGATAGCAGAGTCCACAGTAGTGTGGAAACAATTAATTGAACGCATAATGTTACAGTGAAGGCACTGCAAGATCTTTTTACCTTATAACTTTTATAACAGAGTCACTTGCTTCTGTAGGAGTACCACAGTGCAGGAGGTGACTGAATATTTCACTTTCCGGGGGACTACACTCAATAATTTTTGTTCAGTTTAAGGGGATCTCCACTTTTCTTTGATTACGGTATTTCATTATTGTCCATTTACTGAATGAAGTTTATTGATGATATAAGCCTGGTGCATGACATATGCAATCAAAAACCATCAACGAATAACCATGAAATAAAAGCCATGAACATAGAAAAAGCACCAGTCAAATGATGCTTCTATGCTATTATGTTATGTGTTTGTATCAGCATCCAGCCCTCCCTGAGGGGATTACCGAGTCTACCTTAAATTTTTTTCTTCAAGATGTCTAAAAACAAAGAATTACTTGGCCAGGTTTATATGCATTTAAATAGAAGCACCAGTTCTAGAAGTGTAGGCGTTTACTGCTGATGGAAAACCTCGAGGATTTATATATTTTTTGGCATTCTTCCCACAGTGACAAATTGTCCTTTATTCAGTGATTCATTATTCCAGGTGATGAACTCTTGCCAAAATTTTCAAGCTCAAGTAACTAAAACTAGATACCCAGAGAAAAGGTTCCTAAATTTTTCCCATATAGTTCCAATTCCTGACAACAAATGAGATAAATTAAGGAGTGTTGCACATGTGAAGCAATTTTGAAAAGAATTTTATTGTCACTTAGATGACAGAATGTGGTTGCCTAAGTATGGAAATTATGCCTGCAGATTTTACCTGAAAAAGCAAAATCCATAAAAGATACACACAGGGAGGACAAGTGAATAAATTAAATGTTTTAATAAGCTGGAGATTAATACGGCAAGGAAAAAAAAGTAAATAAGTGGTAAATGATTTATCAGTTTCTTGGTAGCACTTTTTTTTTATGGTTCATTTCCTCCCCAGTGTGAAATCTATAAAAAGAATCTTCAAGGAAGTTGTGCAGAGTGTGGGGTTTCATTAACATATTACAATTACCCTGTGGCCATTCCTTGCTGTTAGTCACAAGACCACAACAACTTCTAAAAATACAAAACCACAAAAGGGTAACTGTTATGAACAGATTTCTATCTTCTCTACAAAGAAACCTGGACTTTAAGAAAAGAACCCAGGCTGTTCACCATAAATAGGCTTTAATTTTTATCTACACTGTATTCTTCTCACTTCTATAGCCTCAGAATTTGTGGCTGAACAGCACTGTTTGGGCAGCCTATTGCCTAGCTGAAGATGTCAGAAGCAATTACTCTCACAGATTTAAGATTTTATCATACAAACTGGACAACACAAGTGAGGCTATTTGTTAAGCATTTAATCATATTTTATCAATTGTCCGGAGTTTACATCTCACCATAGATTATATCTCACTTTGAATGTGAACAGCAAATGGAGGAGAACCTTAACTAAATGAAGTTGTCTCAATTGGTATTTGAATGGCTTTCTTGAAAACTGAGTGCTTGCCTGAGGCAGGGAAGGCAAGGAGATGGGAGGTGGGACTTGTGATGTTGAGCAGCGATTAAAACATGCATAGTTCACACACAGCTCCTTCAGTGGGAAAGACTTCAAACGAGTCACAGAACAACGAAGCTGGTGAAGTGTCTGGAGCACAAGTCTGATGAGGAGCAGCTGAGGGAATTGGGGATGTTTAGCCTGGAGAAAAGGAGGCTCAGGGGTGACCTCATCACTCTCTACAACTGCTTTAAAGGAGGTTGTAACCAGGTGGGGGTCGGCCTCTTCTCCCAGATAACAAGCGATAAGACAAGAGGAGATGGCCTCAGTTTGCACCAGGAGAGGCTTAGATTGGATATCAGGAAACGCTTCTTCCCTGACAGGGTTGTCAGGGAACATGACATTTCCCTCCAGGGAAATTGTTGAGTCACCATCCCTGGAGGTATTTAAAAGATGTAAATGTGCTGGGGGACATGGTTTAGTGGTGGACTTGGCAATGCTGGGTTAATGGCTGGACTATGATGCCAATGCACTTGGTCTGATATTAGGGGTCTTTTCCAACTGAAACAATTCTATGGTTCTATGTATTTGAGGTAAATTATGGCCAGCTTTTCATACAGGGAACTGCAATGAGGTTCGTTTCATACGTAGATGTTGAGTAGCACTGTTTGCAGGTTTTTAGGTACTGGATTTGGAAGAAGAGCTGACAAAGGAGAACTGGTCTCAGCCATGTCTTCAACAGAAGCTAGTGTTATTAAGATTTTAATTTGGATGGGAAGATTGCTTAAAGGATTACTAAAAAAGTYGAGAAGACTTTACTCATGCCATCTCATCCAATGTCACTTTTTAATTCCATCTATCTCTCTAGAAAGGTCTCTGCAATTGTTGCAGTTACACTGGTGGCACTGGTACTAGTCCAGCAACAGCTTCTCTTCCATCTGTACCCCTCCATGTTAATTTCAAAGGGAATACCTAATAATCTCTATCAAGGTCAGCAAACTCATTATGTGTGAGATAGGTTAAAGTCAATATTTCCTTATAAACTGAAACCATGTTTTGTAAGCTAATTTTCAGTAATAGTTCTCAACAGTGCATCATAATATTATTATAGAAACAATTTTTTTTGCCATGCAATTATTTTGTATTACAGGAATTGTACATATTTTAATATCTTTGTACAGTGGGATGGACATTGTGACTTACTAAGATTTCTTCCAGTTTCTTTATTCAAAATTTCTATTTCTATATATAAGAATATTGATTTTCTTATTTACCTTTAGGTCTGGTTAATTGTAATTCATTAAAATAGTAAAGCACTTGGTTAGCACCCCATTTTTAGCATATATATTTTCCTCCAATTATAGTACAATTTGTCCATTTTTGTCTGTCAGTAATATCACACATTTAGATGTATTCATAAGGCATCTTGTTCACACATTGTCCACGAACAGAGATATTTTATAATATATTTTTCTTTGCTAAGGTGTTTTATGAGAACAAATTTCAGCCTTAGAGTGAAAGGGTTTGTAGTAGCAGTAGATATACATTTTTTATTTTTCTTGTTCTTGCTATTCCATTTTATGGCTGAGGGCCTAATCTTCATACTCCTGACTCAAACTGTAATAAGTTTTGTTTAAGTATGGCTAACAAATGGGTGATTAATTATTAACTAGCAATCCCATTGCCTGAAAGCCTTGTACTTGGCACCCCAAGTATTGGTTTTGTTAATTTGATTCTTATCTGATAAATCTGACCCAATGTCATCATACTTAAGAAAGCACTGAAAGACCCGAAGCTAAAAGTGAGCCTCTGCTTGGACAAAAACATACTTATGCTAAAGCCATTTGTTTAAAAAACATTTAAACTTATGAGTTCAATCATAATAAACTGAAGTCCTTCAGAAAGTCATTGAAGTTGTCCACGGTTACACAAACAGAGTAGACTCTGATTCTTCAATCAGATATACATCTACTTAAAGGAACATTGACTTAAAGCAGCATTTACAGGGTGTCAGGGGCTTTCTCAAATACTTGCCAGTGGTTTTACTAACCCTCTCCTTCAGATGTAAGTGATGATATCACATCAGAAAATACACATAATCTCACCATTTGATAGTGTACCTCAGAATTTATTCTATCCCTCCTCAATACCTCTTTGCCCACCTCACTTTAAAAGTGAAAATATTAATCTCATTGCCTCAAATCTTGCTACTTTTTTGCTATAGGAATTCCATCTTTCTCTGTGCATCTGAGTACCCTTTTTTTTTGGGTCTGAGGAATCGTTGCAGTCTGGGTGTGGGGAGATGTCCTCTGCCCAGGCAAATGGTGGAGGTGCTTCCTGACTCAGGAACATGCGCAGCCCAACCGAAGATAATTTCTTCTAAATATGTTATGGATTAACCTCAGATAATCTCTCTGTTTGGTTTTCTTTTTTTTTTTAAGCTACTGAAAGTACTAGGAGTAAGAATTAACATGGAAGAGGAAGAAGGGAAATAGAAAGCACTGGCTTTTGCTACAGAGAGTAGGTGAGGCTGTCACTCAAGACAGGATAGCAGTGCAGACACAGTGGCTGGACACAACCCTGGCTCTGCACATATTGGAGAATGCTCCAAGGCCATAGCCAGGGAGGAAGGGCTAATGCTTAGCCAGAAGGTCCCATCCTTGTAAACCTTTTCTGTAAAAGTTCCTACACAGACCACATAGTTTCAGTTTGCCTGATCTGTATTAGATTTGGTGGATTTCTTTGTTGCTTTTAGTTTATGGTGTCACATGAAGCAACACTTTAGGTATAAATGGGTAGATGGAAATCGCTATTGTTCTTAAAAAGGCAAAAGAGGTCCTCATGGGGGATTTCAACTACTCCAATATCTGTTGGAGGGACAACACAGCAGGGCACAAGCAATCCTGGAGGTTCTTGGAATGTGTCAAAGACAACTTCTTTACACAAGTGATTAAGGAGCCAACAAGAAAAGGTGCCATACTGGACCTTGTGCTCACCAACAGGGAGGAGCTGGCAGGGAATGTAGTGCTCCAAGGCAGCCTTGGCTACAGTGACCGTGAGATAGTGGAGTTTGAGATCCTCAGGGCAGTGAGGAGGGCAAGCAGCAAGCTTGCTGCTCTGGGCTTCAGGAAAGCAGAGTTTGGCCTCTTCAAGGACTCACTCGGTAAAGGACCATGGGATAGAGCCCTGCAGGGCAGAGGGGCCCAAGGATGCTGGCTGATAATCAAGGACCACGTCCACCAAGATCAGGAACTATCCCAACAAAGTGGAAATTGGGCAAAAATGCCAGGAGGCCTCCAGCTGCCTCTGCAACTAGGTGTTGGGCAAACTCAGAGCAAAAAAAGAAGCTTTCGGGAAGTGGAAACAAGAACAGTTGGCCTGAGAGGAATAGGGGGAATTGTACGGGAAGATAGGGACAAAGTTAGGGAAGCCAAGGCCCAGTTAGAATTGAGTCTGGCCAGGAATRTTACGGATAACAGGAAGGGCTTCTATAGATATGTTGCAAGCAAGCGGAAAACTAGGGATAATATGGGCCCTCTCCGTAAGGAAATGGGACACCTGGCTACCCTGGACAAAGAGAAGGCTGGGGTTCTCAACAACTTCCATGCCTCAGTCTTCAACGGCACATGCTCCAGCCACGCTGCCCAGGTTGGGAAAGGCAAGTGCAGGGAATGAAGACCCTGAGCCCTCTGTAGGAGAGGATCAGGTCTGAGACCATCTAAGGAACATGAATGTGCACAAGTCCATGGGACCAGATGAGATTCATCCATGGGTCCTGAGGGAACCGGCAGATCAAGTTGCTAAGCCACTATCCATGATTTCTGAAAAATTGTGGAGTCAGTTGAAGTCCCTGATGACAGGAAAAAGGGAAATATAACCCCCATTTTTAAAAAGGGGGAAACAGAAAACCTGGAGAGCTACAGATCAGTCAGGCACATGGAAAATGAAGAGGTGATTGGTAACAGCCAAACATGGCTTTAGAAAGGGGAAATCATGCCTGACAAATCTGGTGACCTCCTATGACGAGGCTACAACATTGGTCAGTAGRGGCAGAGCAACTAACATAGTCTACTGGACTTATGCAAAATGTTTGACACTGTCCCACATTGACATCCTCGTCTCCAAATTGGAGAGACATGGATTTGATGGATGGACCAGTTGATGGATAAAGAACTGTCTGGATGGCTGCACAAAAAGAGTTGTGGTCAACAGGTCGCTGTCCACGTGGAGACCAGTGACGAGTGGTGTCCCTCAGGGGTTGGTACCTGGGCCGATGCTGTTCAACATCTTTGTTGTCGACGTGGATAGTGGAACCCAGAAAGGCAGTGGAATCCTGGGCTGCATCAAAAGCAGCGTGGCCAGCAGGTCAAAGGAGGTGATTCTGCCCTTCTATTCTGCTCTTGTGAGACCCCACATGGAGTGCTGCATGCAGTTCTGGTGTCCCCAACATAAGAAGGATATGGAACTGTTGGAGCAAGTCTAGAGGCGGGCCATGAAGTTGGAAAGAGGACTGGAGCACCTGCCCTACAAAGGCTGAGAAAGTTGAGGCTGTTCAGCCTGAAGAAGAGAAGGTTGTGTGGAGATCTCATAACAAACTTCCACTGTCTGAAGGGGGCTACAGAGAAGCTGGAGAGGGACTCTTTGTCAGGAACTGTAGTGATAGGACAAGGAGTAATGGGTACAAATAGAAAGAGGGGAAATTTAGGTTAGATATTAGGAAGAAATTTTTTACTGTGAGGATGGTGAGACTCTGGAACAGGTTGCCCAGAGAAGTTGTGGATGCCCCAACCCTGGCAGTGTTCAAGGCCAGGTTGGATAAGGCCTTGAGCAACCTGGTCAAGTGAGAGGTGTCCCTGCCCACGGGCGAAGGGTTGAGACTCGGTGGTCTTTAAGGTCCATTCCAACCCTTAACTTTCTATGATTTTATGATTCTATGTATGCACATATTTATTTGCTAGCCAAAAGCACAAACAGAATTCCTGTCCTAAATWATCATGCTAAATCCAGCTTTTTGCTTTTTCTGATGTTTTCTCTCATACCTAACATATACCAGAAGGAACCACCCATGGGTGGTTCACTGAGGCTTCTTTAAAGACGGAAATTGCTCATCATCATCCACCCTAAAGAATTAAAGTCATTCTTTTCTATTCTCCCTATTAGATTTGCATATGCTGCAGAGCTAACCAACTTTAAGAGCAGAGAATAATAATAAATAATTCCCTTTCCTTCAGCAAAACAAGTTAATTTAATTTGACCAGCCACAGGGAAAAAAAAAAAAACAACCAAAAGAAATAATCCCTTCAAGAAAAACATCACTCTTCTGCCAACTGCGTTTCCCAAAGTGTCACAGATTGAAAGCCAAAGTTAACACTGCCTTCTCAGTCATATAATGGCAAAGCAGGGAGTCCAGGTTGCAAACAGGTCATCCAGTGTAAGAAACAGCTTCTCATCTCACTTGCCCACACTACTGCATGACAAGCATGCAATATTTAAATGGCAAATGCAATATTTAAATGGCAAGCCAGATAAGGCATCCCTCTTGTTAGGATTACATTTTGACCTTTCCTGAGTTGCATAATATTAGAGTAATTGTATAATCGGTCTCATTTCTTCTGTGCTCTCCCTTGAAAGTACCCAACCAGCAGTGATTCTCACCCTCTTCTAGGCAAAAGCTATTTCAAACCACCCACCTATCAGCTTTATCGCCTTCTCTCTCTCTCAACTGGTTCATGCCCTTATTGGATATAATACACCTTCCTCCCCTATGGCAAATTGATGTTACTTAAATTGAGTTTTTCTGAATGCTATGAATACAGCAAGCAACAGTTATGAAATAGTTGAAAGATTCGGATCACCGAATCTTTAAAAATGGTTCCTGATTAGCAGGTAACATGCTTCAGACTAACTTTCTCTTTCTATAGCTGCTCCATTTCCTTCAATACTTGCATTTTTGGGCAAGTTGTGATACAATGACTATCCATATCATGATTTGAATCAGTGGTTAATSAAATTGTGTGTAATGAAACAGCAGGTTTTTTTGTTTGCTTCCTATAGTGCTGTTTGCTTTGAATTCTATGCCTTTAATATTTGTGCTGTAGCTTGGCTATGGCTTTGTTATAATTATTTCAGATATTCAGCTAGCCATTTGAGAGATAGGCTGTTACCAACAGGAATATTGTCAAGGACACTTCTAAAGCAAATAACCAAACAAGACTTCTTAGGTGCTTTGATGTCCTTTGTTTTTCAAACATTTGCACTGACATATTTTCCTATATAATTATCACAATCACAAACAAGATCTGATCAAAGCATTCTGCTGCTTATGAAGGTTGAAACTTTTAACTTTTCATTTTTGGTTTTAAAGATTTTGTGCTTACGGTTTTAAAAGCATCTGGGGAAGCCCTAGTTGGCAGGTCTATATAGATTTGAATGTCTCTGATACAGTCATTTTTTTGTGGTTTTATGTGCAGAGCAAGTACTGGATCTACCTTCCAAGTTGATGGTACTGCACTGCAGTGTAAATATCAAAAAGCCAAAGCATTGCTATAATTTTTTAATCATTGTATTACATGAAATCACTAAGAAGGAAAGCTGTATCACAACTGAATACAGTGACAATTTCTTCTGCCTTATTCTAAACTAAAAGTAAACATGATTGACGTAGATCTAGTGGCATGCAGAAGTAAGAAAACACAGTGCATGAAAGTGGTTTCCATGCCTGTGGTCAGGTAGCCCATGTACTTTGCTCCTGTAGTGGGGAGGGCTGCAGGTGTGAGGGAGGGTGGGCTGACACACCATCTCAATTGGCTTCAGAGACTCACAGACCATGAGCTGAACACATCACCACAGGAGTTCAGGAAGCAGAGCCTTCTTCTCAGCCTGCCCACAGCTCTCACTCATCAGCTGGTTGACTGCATTATCTGTATCCAGAACTGTGGTAATCTGTGAAACCAGTCCTGCAACTACATGAATGTGAACACTTGGGCCATGCTGCAGTAGTGCTACCAGGATGGGGCTCTCATCACGTGGCCTATACTTGTCAAACCATTTGTGTTATTGGCATTGCTACCATGCTTCCCGTTATCATGACTGTTTCACTACTTTCTCCACTCTTCAGCTAGTTACCCTTTGTTAATCTTCATTGAAGCTTTCYGTCTTTCTTCTGCTTCCCACTTTGCTTTTAACGTCTTTCATAACCAACACAGGAGGAGAAACAAACCTGTCATTTATTTTCTGCCCATATACATTTTTGTCCATCCTATTAAATTAGTTCTTTCAATGAAATTTAATTTAGCCATTGCAGCTGTACTCATTGCTTAAAATAAACATATTAAGAGGTGTGGAAAATGGTCAGATGTTCAAGGAAAGTGCTTGCACTTATCCTTGTTGCTGACATTTGCAGTGSTCTTTAAGAGGCCTGAGCTGTTGCAATATGTTTCTGCAGGAAAAAATGGCCTAAGATTCTATTTCAGTCTCTAATTTCTATCATTAAATGAATATCTCTGGTAACACTGAGATGGAACTTCAAGTTTCCAAAAGGAATAGGGGATAACCCAAGTGTCTTAAGCAATGTTAGAGTCACAACATCAGGACTGGAGATGAGCCAACGCTAAGGTCTGTGTGGCATCTGTCTCTACCTAAGCAAGTTAACTTAATACTCTAGTGGGCTAATGTTTAAGAGAAGAAATTTAAAAGAACAACTTTCTGTGTGACTTTCATGGAACTATCGAGATACTTTAAGAAAGTCAGATAACTAGAAATCTGCAAGCATTTTTTTTCTTTTTTGTACCTTTTCAGTTGTGCTGGACATTTGGCTCCACATCGTGTTTTCTTGCTTTGTAGATGTAACATTCTGCATACTTCTAGAGTTGAAATAAATTGCTGTTTTTCCGTGTTGGAGTAAAAAGCAGATAAAAAAATATGGGGAAAGAAGTGATTTGCTCAGCATAGACATCCAAATGATACAGATAGAGAATTATTATGTTTGAAGCTTAGGATGACAAAGTAGAGAAAGATATTTCATACTGCCCTATTGTATGTGGGGAAGTGTAATCCATCAACTACTTTGATAAGCTTTACCATTTTTTTGGAGGTTGCTGTGCGATGATCTCATGAGCTGAATCAATTTAGGCATTCCAAACAAATGTCTTTTAAAATGCCCAAATGATGGATATGAAGAAATGATTGTTATGTTTGTGTCTAGAGATCAATGCATTTTTCTTMATTTGCATTATGCTGTGACACTGCTGCAGCTTCTGGAGTTGCATTTCAGTAGGACTTGCTGTTGATTTATTTTTAATTTGATCTTAATCAGCTCTGTGTTTTTATCCCCTTTCTTTTTGTCATTTTATTTACTTAAGTATCAGCACAGTTCCTCAATAAGAGGCTTGGAAAGAGAAAGCTCACATTGTCTGGCTTCAGTAACCATCAGCTGTATTACCACATGCACATCTATCAAGATTAGTTACTTTTCCAGTACATAAAATCCATTTATGTAACAAGAAAATCAAATAAACACCGCTGTGTTTTCTTAAAATCTCTAGTGTCCATGCCTTTCTTTGGCCACATAAAAATGATTTCTGGGAATTTAACAGCATAAGATTTAGTTGTTATGTTAAAGTCTCAAGCGAACTGAATAAAAAACTGGACCTGTCAATATCCTATCTGAAAAGCAAAAATAGGTGAGGTTGCCTTTTATTTGAACAACGTGAATTTAAGTAAATGCTTTGTTATTCCAATATCATTTAACATCCGATACATAGACACTTGCCTTAGTCTCTCACCAATGAAAACACATTAATCTCCTCCAATTGTCCTGGAGCAGACGAGTGGAGCAGTCTCCCATTTATACATGCCTCCAAAGAATACTGGTCATCCAAGAGATCTTCAGGACGTGAGTCAGTGATCTATCACAGTCCAAAAGCATGAACTTAGCAGACAATATAGCCAAATTCAGACTTTGAGGGGCAAACTTGACTGCAGAGAGTCTGTGGCTGGAGACCCAGCTGACTTGTAGTGGACACCCCACCTTGGGGAGAGCCGTGGAGCTGAGTTGAGGTGAGCACAGAGGGGCCAATGCCACGGCTGAGACCACAAACATAGGTAAGGTAATGTAATGGGGTCTCTCTTTCAATGATGAGTTTTAGCTGGATTGTCCTGCCTGCTCCCTTCTCCGAGACTTTGGACTGAGTAGAAGGAGTGCAGGCCAAGGCACTACAGATACCATGAAGCAGAACAGCCTGGTTTTCCCTCAGGCCATGGCAAGTATTGACAGAGGGGCTTTAAGTTTGAGATCTCACTAGGCAGCTCTATAGAGGGGCACCCTCCTTTCCCCACCCCAATTTTTCTTTCTCCTCTTTTCCATTAACCTTTCCTGTACCAAGGATCCTGAAAATGTGTGCTTCCAGCAGGGCAGCTGACTAGGCTCCTGGAGTCCCTCACACTTTAGCAACTGTCTATGCCAGTGGGAAGTTTTCTGTTCCCCCCAGTTTTCAGAGAAGGACAGCCCTAGGGAAGCTTGCAGCAGTTTTCTGAAAAATAAAGAGTATTCTTGCTTATGTTTTCTTTATTTCAGGCATGTTCATACCTTGCGTGAGAAAAGTTCCTAGTAAAGTATAAAGATGGACATTTCAGAGAGTCAAACTACTGCCAAGACAGACTTTTAAGGATAAAGAATACTGTGCAGGATTTATTTTAGGGCGGTTTCTGATTAGCTGCTCATCACTATTATGTCTGGATCACAGCACTGGCAGTTTTGTATAGTCAGCTATTTGATAGCATGCTCGTTATCCAAAGGTAAAAGAAATGTGGGAAAAAATTACTCTAAGAATTTATTTTTTGCATTTTTTTCTCTGTCTGATTATGTTCCTTTATTGCACATATTCTTTCTAAAATTAACAAGGGTTTCTGAGTGGATTCCCTGTTAGCAGCAGTAGAAATGGACCAAATTTTTAACTTTTTCCTTGGATTTATGGGTATCTGGAACTCAAGAAAACATAGTATGAATACATGGAATTTTTTTTGTGATGATCTTTTCATATTTGATCCATAAATAAATAGCATTTGATTCTCTAGTCCTCATTTCCCAATCCACCAGTATCCATCTTCATTTCCCAGTGGAAGTCAATGCCATTCACTTTGGCATGTTCTTTTTTGGGGTGGTATTTCTATATGGGAACCAGGCTAAGTGAGTCTGTGCGGGGAGGGGAATGACAGTTACCAAAACTGGGAAATGCTCCTGGACTCCACAGAGCAGACATAGGTTATGTCAATATCACATCATGGGGCACAGTTTAAGGCATTTCCCAGAAAATAGTCTGGAATTATTCTATTCAGGTCAGCTACAGTTCTGGGGGGGGGCATGAGAAGGAATTGTTTGGTATTTTTAGGGCAAGCCCTTTACATGTTCCCTAACATGGATTTCATTTTTGGAACCTCTTCCTTGAGAAAGCAAATGAACAAATAAATATACATGTCTGTGTGAAAGGTGATCTATGAGGCACACCTTAATTCAGAAGGTGTGTTTAAAAAGAGAGGTAGTTCCTTCTTCATTGAGCATTCCCCAAGTATGAGCAAGGCATGAATGGGTTGTGAGCACTATTTTCATGATTTTTTAGCCAATAATGTTAATTTGAGGAAGGACCAGGAAGTTAGGGTGTTTCAAGTTACAGCTGAAGAACTTGTGCTGGCTTCTGTAAATTTCTACAATGTACTGTGTTTGGCTCTAGTTAGGGTTATAAATCCTTCATTTTCACAGCACTAAATTCACTTACAAATTTTAAAAAGTGATTCTCATTTTTTCTGAGTGTTGTGTCACAAAGAGAGGTTGAAGACATGAGAAATGCTTGGGTTAAATGCCTCCTTTGGAGTAGCTGATTTAGGTGAAATATCTAAGGAATGTTAATCCTTTTAGTTTTAGTCATGTTTACAACTAACCATTTTAAAGTGATGCAATGAAAAAATTCAGATGTCACTAAGCATGTTATATCTGCGGAGGATGTAGAATGATTTGTCAAGTTATTACCCAGTATCCTCTTAAGCTCTCATCATTGCATGATTTTGCCAGGCTTGCAATAATTCACAAATTCAGTAGGTTCCTTCAGAGAGCCTTGCAAACCACCACTCACAGGTAGCCTAATCTGACACGATCCTTGTAGGCTTTTGTTTACTCTGCACATGCACTAATAAATCCTCCACAAGCTCTTGTTTACACTTTGAGGAAGGGTGGTTTGTGAAGATAGCAGGGTCACACAATCCATAGTACTGCTGCCCCTTTTAACTGCAGGCTGGAGCAATCCATGTCAAGCCTCCCTGAAGGATACTGGACTACAAAATGCAGCAGTAAAAAGACAATACTTGGGCATTTAAGGAGTCAAGGATTTAAAGAAGCAACCAAAATCAATTGGACCCTGATCTAATGAGTCTGAAAACAGACACAAAGAAGCTTCAGGCACTTTGACTCAAAAGTACACTGTATAGTGTCGCTGGTGTCTTTTATGTTTGGCAGGTGGAGAGCTTTTTAATGTTTCTAGAAAACAATGTTCGTATGTGTTCTCAGGCCCATGGCATCCCTTTGTATTGCTGCCTGGAAGGACATACATACTCCTCGAAAAAAAGAGATGAATAATCTCTTTCCTCATTTCTGGGCCTGCTTTGATATGGGAACCCTAATGGCTGGATTAGTTTACTTCAAGTAATTACTGCAATTTCACCAGTTATTAGGCCACTTGTGGTTGGGTGACCCTGGCTGGATGCCAGGCACCCAACAAAGCTGCTCTATCACTCCCCTGCACAAGAGGACAGGGGAGAGAAAATATAGCGAAGGGTTCATGAGTTGAAATAAGGCCCAAGAGAGATCACTCACTGAATACCATCATGGGTAAAAAAGACTCAGCTTGGGGATATTAATTGAATTTATTACTAGAAAATCAGAGCAGGATAATGAAAAGCAAAATAAATCTTAAAAACACCTTCCCTCCACCCCTCCCTCCTTCCCAGCTGTATGTCCTCCCTCTCAGCAGTGCAGGGAGACAGGGAAAGGGGGTTACAATCAGTTCATCACATGTTGTTCCTGCGGCTGCTCAGGGAGAAGAGTCCTTCCTCTGTGAAAGGATTTGGTAGGGTTGTGTTCCATCTGAAATGCTTTCTTCTTTGCTGAAGTTCAAATGCAGGTATGAATAAAATCTGTGATGCTGCCTGGTTTAGATGCTGTGGTCTCTTGAAGAAGCCACACTATTGCATATATTAAAATATTCATGGCACTGTGATTATTTCTATCTGGTTTTTTGCATTATTTCTCACCATGTCTTAGATTGTCCATCTTGATTTCCTGTTTAGGTTAAACTGCTAGACTGAAGCTCATAGTATGTGGATACACATTTTTCTTGAAGACTTTTGTTTTCTTTTTAATTCAAAATGAAATCCAGTCAGTAGTATTCATTACGGACTTTTGCAATGTAGACTCCCTGACTCTCTTGAAGTTTGTGGAGAAAAATAGATATTCCCAGAAGGCAATTCACTTGGCCTGTGTGGATGCTTACTCTGGGAGGTGATTCACGCTTTAAGAGTTCCTCTTTTTTTCAGTGGATTGTAAAAGACTCTGTATGGCTAACTTAGACCAGTACTTCATGCTTCGAAGTCACAGATGTCTAAAGCCTTAAAAATTGTACCCTAAAGCTCCTCTATGTGCTTGGAAAACAGCACAGGATTGGAGTAAAGGACTCTAATTAAGGTGGGTTTTTTTAATTCCAGCATTATTTTGCTGAATTTGATTAAGTTTTTCCATGTGTGTTAAGGATAATATAATAACAATTAAGTAGGAGCATTGTGTGTTAGGTCCTCTGGAGGTACAAAGGGTGTAGCTCTTAGTAATAGAAATTTTCTTTTGCAAAATTGTAGACAAAACCTAAATGTAATTGTATATAACATATCTATTAAACCCCCATATATAAAAAGATAGAGCACAGGAAAAAACACATACATGCAGG
Source organism: Amblyornis subalaris (assembly GCA_018881555.1). Taxonomy (NCBI): domain Eukaryota; kingdom Metazoa; phylum Chordata; class Aves; order Passeriformes; family Ptilonorhynchidae; genus Amblyornis; species Amblyornis subalaris. Next base: position 5,601,162 of record JACAXG010000050.1, read on the forward strand.
TGTAGCCTAGACTAACCCCCAAAACCAGCAGTTTGAAAATTGAAAAGTCGATAGTGGAATCAAAAATTTCTTCAGTGGTGATATGTTTGTAATGATTTTTGCATTCAGATCAGGTTAAAGGGAAGCTGGATTCTAGTCTGAGGTCCTCCTCTAGGTAATCTCTGAAATAACTGGTGATTTTTTTCCCAGAAGTTCAGTCCACTGTTTCTTGTGCATGCCAACTCCCCAGTAACTCCCTGCAAAATTTCAGAGTTCACTCAGAGGTGAAGTAGCTTTATAAATTGCAAGCTGGCACTTTGTATTTCCAGACTAACTTTACTGGCATAACGCTACAAAATCATAGAAGTCCCCTCTTGCTTACCTGTAAAGCATCAGCTGGAGAAGGTGACTAATGTTTTGCCAGCATAAATATTCATTTAGTTTTTAATCTATCAATAAGAATTAGCAAGCAGGGTACCCCATGACTATTGGGAACCCTTCTTCAAAGTTATTCCTCAAGAAGATAAATGCATGCAGCCTTTCGCCCACTCCACAACTGCATTGATTATGTCTCAAGGAGGAGACACTTGGCACTTAATTTGTGAAAAGCATTTTGTCTGAGTTATGTCATGTTTATTGTAACAGTATTATAACATTCTTTAGTCCTGCAGATTCACAGTGTAATTTGATGGTGGAGCTTCTGGCAGCAACCCACATAGTGTTCCTCCTCTTCTTTTCCTGGTGTTTCTCACACTGCAGTGATGAAAGAAAGGTCGTGAAAGTTGCTGTGTGGGTCACACCCGCTTTTAGAAGGGAAAAGATATTCCTTCACTGCACATTCCATAATTACCTAAGTATGCACAAAACAGGAGTGTGCACTGGGCTTAGTGGCATCTTAGTGGGCTGTTGATATGTAACATGAATTGATGTGTGAGATTGGACCGTACTAATTGAACTGATTACATAATTAACTGGAACAAAAGTGAATTGTTTGCATTACCTGTATTTGGAATTTCTAAATTTGCTGTGGGTATTTTGGATGGATAATTTTCAAACTATGTTTGTTTGTAGACTGTCAGTTTTAACTACTCACTTTTCAGGGCTTGCATTAATAATAAGGTTCAGTTTCTTTTCAGTTAATTGGATGACTGAACCTTTTCAACAAATGAATATTTTTTTTTTCTGGAGGATGCACTTCGTGTATGCAGTTTTTAAGATTCGAGGACTTTTTAAATGAAATTGTCATTTCAATATTTGTGCATAATGCATATTATAAGCACAAATCTAGTGTATTGAATTCAAGCTGTGTGCTAGATAAAGCACTTTGAGGATCTTTTCCCATCATTCAGCTTTAATTAATATACCTACATCTTGATAATGATTGTGTATGTCAAAGATCTATTAAAGATAAAGATCATCTACTGTGCAAGAAATATGTTTGTGAAGCTCTTCTTTTCATGTTAGAGAGTATCTGGAAAATGGATACTAAGCTCTTAAACACTGACATCCAATAACCATCTCAACATGGCTCTGGAAAATGTGTCAGATGGAACAAGTAATTAGTAAGTGGCACGAACAAAGAGGAATCAGTCCTAGTTAAGTAGAATATTGTAAATAATGGATTTTATTTAAACAAGCAAGGTTCTGAATTACTATAAAGTAAATATCAATTATTCATTTAGTTTAATATTTTATTGCATCCCTCATAAACATTTACATTAGAACAGCAGTGAGCGTACCCTAGAGATTCGGGCTGAGCAAACAGGCTCCCTTCCTGCTTCCCAGGCTTACAGCCTGACTGTCCATCACCACGTAAGCTCCGGATGAAATGAGTTGAGAATTGTATCACTTGCCGAAACTCCAAGTAGTGCCAAGCTGCTCCATCATGCAGGGAGCCAAAGGAGTATCTGGAACTCTAGTACCTTGCTTAGCATGAGATGCCTGGTATCAAATCTCATTTAGACGGCATGTTTGTCTAGTGGTGATGCAGCAGGAACCAAGTCTTATAGGCGCCCCTATATGGTACTTTTGAAGAATCAGACTGAGAGACTACAGGCTTACGAGAGTCCTGCTATAAGAGAAAAGTGCCTGACTGAGAGTGCAGGGCACTGATATATTCTCATTTAGGGCAAAAGGGCCTACAGTGAGATGAAGCCCTCGCACATGGTGTCTGTGTGTGGGTGAAATGTCCCTGGAAATCTGCCAGAGGGAAAGCTCCAGCAACTTTTATACTTACTGTCACTACCATTGCCTGAGCCCTTCTTGGAGAGGATTGACTCTGAGTATATGCAGGTGGTTCAGATTTTGTGGCTTTGTGTTGTCAGCATTTTCATTACTATTGCAGGTTGCAGCTTAATAAAACCTCACTTAATGCTGGAAAACACCTAGCCATTACAGAATGTACTTCCACAAAGCCTGATTTATTCTGCTTCTTACTTAAGGCTAGTTAGAGTATTTCTGAACAATAATTCAATCAGCTGGCTGTGTAGATGTACTGCTAACCAGGGTGTTAGGTCGTGGCTATTGTCTTAGCCATGCTGTGTGACACCTACAAATACGCTGTAAGAGATGGACTTGGGCAATATATTCACATCTCATGGGTCATTAAACAGGCTTCGGCTAGCAAAGCTTGCATCAGCATCAAGTAGGACCAGAAGTTAAGTAATGCTGAGTACTATACTCAGCTTTACTTAAACTATCCCTTGATTAATTTGGAGCACTTTTGTGGGGATGCAATTCCTTATTTTAATATCACCTTATTCAGCAGCCTTTTTTCCCCAAGTTTTCAGGCTTCTAATTTCTGTTTTAATGCATGTGATATAGTGCAAAATAAAAATAAATGAAATTGAAGGACCAGCTGGTTTGAGTGAAATCCTGGACAAAACATCCTGAGAATACGAGAATGCAACCTTCTGGCAATGTTGCAGAATGACATTATCATAAAGTGCTTATTCCAGAAGAAGTAGCTAAGTAATCTTAGCTACTAATCTAAGCATCAAGCTACTTGATGCTTCACTGTTCGATTTCTGTGACTGAGGGCCAGAGTTTCACAGGGTCCGTGACCCTAAAATTGAAGGAAGATATTTTGGAGGGTCTGCCAGTGTTTGCAAATGTGTATTTTCAAGCACTTAACTCTCATGGAAAACCTCAATCTGAAGATTCTTGGGGAAAACAGAGGTGTCTTCATAAGATCCTCATGCCCTTTGGATTGTTCTGCCAGCAACATACTCCGAGATTGATTTGATTTTCCATCAGAATTATTGGTTCTTATGGTAGCACAGTAAGCTTTAAAAAACCCCTTCACCCTGAGTGCAAACTGTGCTGTTTGATGGAGCTCTAGATTGAGACCAACCAGACAGCCAAGAGATCTGGGCTGTGAATCTAACCCACTCCCTGCTTCTCTGGGTAAACATGAAGGAGCCAACTTGACCAAGCCAAATGATTTTGGCTGTCTTCTTTTCCAGTCTTTTGGATTTATCTGTTTAAATTATTCCATCTAATTCTGAAGCTTTTGACATGTGAATTTTTCAGATATTAAGCTCCATGGCATGTGTAATGATCATGACTACAGCTTTAACTATCATTACTTGGCAATGATTTAACATGACACAGAAAGTTCTCCATCATAATCATAGGAAAAGTGAATCTATTCTGAGGAACCAGCTCTTTCACTTAATTTGCTAAAGACTGGGTGTCAACTGGACATATAAAAATTAAATTCACGGTAAAAGCTCTTGTCTGAGATGTATTTTTCCTCCTAGGATTAATTTTGTTATTATTCCATTTGAATGAGACAAAATGCCCTTTGGGTAACACTTTATTATTCAGTTGTTTTAAAAAGCTCTTGTGGAACATTGCAGTGCCAGTATTTTATTGAAATGATATTTGGACAGCTGAAAATGGTGAAGATTTCATGGAAATAAAATTGGCATTAAAATTCTGAATTTTTGAAAACTGGAGCAAGTGGGCGCTGACAGTTGTCTGTGGGTGCCTGAGGATGCAGAGATACACTTCCTGGGCTATTTTCTGTATTAAATCCTAAGAAGTGGTGAATAAAGAATAATGGGCTTTTTCTCTTTTCAGGACAATACCATGGTCATCAGAATGCCATACAATAATTTGCATCAGGCAGTCRGGTCTAAAGAAGTCTTTGATATTGGAAATCTCACCTGCAGTTATTTTGTTATCTCATGTAAACTTCCTCCAAAGCTAAAATCCATACCAGAGGCAAGTGTCCTACCTCTCTGGAGGTGCACTGGCAAATGAAACGTATTTTACACCCTTGAAGAAATATTGCCTGTCCATATCACTATGTTATGCTTGAAAAGGGGGAGTGAAAGAGTCAGACAATTTGACTGTGATAGGGAGAAAGAAAAAGGAAAGAAAGGCACCTCACTTCAAAATGGGAGGTGGCAGGAAGATGGATGAACTGAGGAAGATGCATTTAGGAAGGGAAATGAGTTCTTTCAAGATGAGTGGCCATGCTTTCCCTTTCATCTTGCTCACTGATTTCCTTAAGCTCATGCTTCCCAAGCTCAGGTGACAGATGAAGCAGCCCATCCATGCACTGCCAGCTGGAGAGGCAAGGAAGAGGATTTGGCAGGGCGAAAGGCTGGAGAGATGCACCTTTGTGTCCCTTGCAGTGGCTAGCAAGGGGGTGAAGCCTCCCTTTCACCAACGTTGGGTCACATCAGCCTTTGATTCCTAGTGGTTCTGTTCAGTGCTACTGGAAGGTGTGAGTGTGTTGGCCAAAGGTGTTCTACAACTCCCACCGCACCTTTCATACGGGGAGAGCTCTGCCGTGACTGCATTGAGCTGGAAGGGCAGAAGTGAGAGCACGGACATGGTGATCAGGACATCACTTCTGCAAGGTGCAGAGACATTTATCTGAACCCAAGCATTCAACAATGGGCTGATAGTGGACCCATTACTGAAGTGTCCCTGAGAGCTAGGTCTGCCTTTCCAATTCTGTTTCTTTTTGGGGGAAAGTGAGAGAGCAACCTTCCCTTTTTTATGTTCCCTTAGTAAATACTTCAGATAGGGCCCATTCTTATTTCCTTTGTGGGGTTATTCAGTAAGTTTAGTTGTTTGTAAGGCAAGCTGAAATTCTTCCATGGTGAAAGACTTTCTGCCAAGTATTAATATTTTGAAAATATAAACTGTATTTTGTATAATACAAGACTTTCATGCATCATTGTATTAATTTTGGCACTGTAAGTTCAAGGACAAGCTCGCCAACTCAGTATTCCTGGAATAATAAAAATAAAATATGTGATTTCTTAAGATTCTGTTTTCAATATATATTTTGAGGGCCTCATCTTAAACTAACAAGATGATGTAACCTGTTTTTGTCTCTTCCTCAGCAGATGTGCCTCAGGGCAAAGGTTGGTGTTCAAACAAAGATTTTATTTTTTTAAAACAAAGTTGATTGTAACATGAACTGCCTAATCTTAAGAAGCCTTAACAGGATGTTTGGTAAATGTAAAAAATGTTAATTTACAACTAATGCCTGTGATATCCCAGAGAGTTTCAGTCAAGAGCATATTCTTACTAGCTTTACAAGTCCTATATTTACTTAAATTAATTTTAAGATCAAGTGAAGCTCAAAATTCCTGAAGCCGGCTAATGCTATTCTCTCTAAAGACTGTGTGCTACTGGCATTAGGCTTTTAATGTCAAAGCTCCTTTACCTGGAATGTAAGAACACAAGAATAAGAAAAGGCCCTACTGAGTAAAAGAAATAAAAGATTACCAGTCTTTCACTCCTACAAATAATCTTTTTTTTTTTCTTATCTTCCCATTTAATCTGTGAAGGAGTGATGGCTATGTTATCCTTAGTGCTGGTCCCAGAAAACAACCAGGAGCTGCAATGATGCAGTGAACAATGGCATTGGGTAAAATGGTGGAAGTGTCACTTGTTTGGTGTGTTTTGCCTCAGTATGGATGGTCTGGCTAAAAGCTTTCATCAGCACTGTCAGGCATCTTGGTCCATTCTGATGTTTGTCACACTGTTCTACTAGTCACAATTGTTTTTACTCTTTCTCTTTTGCTTTTACAGCGATATTGTTAATTTTTGTATTTCTCAGAGAAAAAGAGGATAACTGAAAGAAACTCAATTATGATTCTTGGACATTCTTCAAAAATTCCTTTTTTTCTAAACCAGAGAGGTGCATATATATACATGCATATATACACGCACACATACATGTGTATATATATGTATAGATATGTGTGTATGTATGTATGTATATGTAGTACAGTCCAAGATGGCATGGTAGGTGGGTTTTATCAGGAGCTTTTAGAATGACTCATATAACTCACTCAGCACATGCAGATAAAACCTTGATATCCCATTACAACATTGTGTAATCTCTTGTAAGCCCCTCAAACTACCCCATTATCATGTGTGCACACATAGCCTGCCTCCACTGAAGCAGGTGCACTTGGAAAAGTTTAGCTAACAATGCTTCTTTCCTCAATCTGCCACTCATACCTGTCGACCCGGTAATTTGCTAAATCGTATGCGAGCAGCTCAGAAGCTTTAGCACTTCTTTTCCCCTTCTTGATAGCAGAGTGCTACAAGTGATCATATGTCCATAACATCAGGATAAAATATTCTATCTCTTTTCCAACATCTTAACAGCTCTGCTTTCCCTGAGATTAGGGGGTGAAAGTGGCAACAGTAATGCAACTGACATTTATGATAATGCCACATGCTGTCACTTAGAATCAGACATACTACAGGATTAGTAGTAAATGTTGTAAAAATGCCAGGGCCTTCCTATGTATTGGGCCTGCTTCCTTATTTTCTTATGCCAGCGTTAATTCATTGACTTTCTTTACATGGCCAGCATCCAGGGATTTGTCAAAGTCTGAAGGAAGTCTTAGGCAAGTATAACTCATGTCACTGCCCACTGATTCTTGTCAGATGTGTTACTTTGGTTACAAGTTGTGGTATCTCTTCAGGGCGATTTTTTGGGTCTGTTTTCCTTTGTTGTCTGAAAATTGATTAAATCAGCTCTGAGTACCAGCAGGCTTTCTGTAATCCACGTGTCTACCAGAAAATAAAGCTTTCAGATGTTCAGTCTCTTCAGCTGGAACTTCACATAGAAAGGCATTTATAAGTTCTCATGATGAAGTCTCAGCCTGAAAAAAATTCTCAGCAATGTGAAGGGTGTTATTTGAAGGTTATCAGAATTTTCTTTTTCTCTCTCTGTTCTCTATATGAGTTTTGAAAGGCACTGTATTATGCTCTGATGGTGTAGAAACCATCTATCACTCTGAAGAACCTGGACCAGTTGTGGAGGAATTACAGCTAGCCAGATCAATCTTTATCCTCTGTCTGATTTGGCTAAGCAGAGGCAACTTTTTCCAGGACCCTTAGGGCTTTCCAGATGAAGTAGGACGGAGCAGTAGGGAAAACAGCACTTTTTTTTGCTTTCAATAGGGCCAACAAAATCATAAGGCGCATCAGGTAGCTCTTTAAATTTCATGCAAAGTGTGAAAAGTGATCTGGAAAGTAGCAGCTTTTTTATTCAACAAATCTTGCCCTCTGGTGTGATGTGAGGGAGAAAGAGGAAATTAATCTATTTCTTCATGTGCATTGTGCATTGTCAGCCGTCCAATGCATTCCAATCAACTGCACCAATACTAAGGCACTGGAATTTGTGTTGTATGTGAGTATCAGAAATAATAATTCTGAAGCCAATGGGGCTGCACAGGTATAAATGAGGAGTTACCTTGCTCTGCAGCTCCCTTTGTGGAGGATGTTCAGTGAAATGAAGGAAGTTCAGCTTCATTCTCAGAATCCAACCTGGTCTTGCAAAGCTTTGCAAATTCATGGAAAAGCCATATTTAGAGTGAATGCATTTGATATGGAATTGGAAAGATGATAAAAAAATTGAGATTTTTGGAGAGCAGAACTACAGTTTAATAATTGTGAGCATGCTGTAAAAGACTGGGAATTTTGGTCATAGTAAGGAAAGTAATTGATTGCAGATGTAGAGATCTGGGCAACATGCATATGTTGGCAGTAGCAGCTTTTAGATTCAGGGGTGCAGTGTTTGGGACTGTGCAGTGTGGTTATTCAAGTTTATAAGCAGACTTTTATTAGAATGTAAATTTGAATGCCAAAGGCATAAGCCACACTGCTTTTAACCAAACCAAACAAAACTTTATTTACCAAGAAGATTTGAAAGAAGGCTTTAAAAACATTCCCCACTATAGTGTGTGCTTTTCTTACTTTCTTGAAATACTTTTTCTCAGAAAATAAAATTTCCTCCTCCTTTATTTTCCTCCTTCTTTATTTTTCAGGCTTCTGTCTGTGCACTGGAGTGGAATAGTTCAAGTCCTTTGGTCTCAACTGGTGCTATTCCTTGCAGATCCTTATACGTAAATACATTGTAGTAAGCCWAAATACTACTTCTCCTCTTCTACTTCTCTGTTCCTTTATTTCTCCCTCATGTTTAGAATGGTATCTGTAGGGGAAAATGAAGTGATTTGAGGCAGAATGTCTATTTGAATTGGAAACTCCTTAACAGATATTTTGTTCACTCTAGAAGTCATCAATTAGCCTTCACTCCAGATTTCTAAATCCTCGCTCAAAATGCAGGTTTGCTTTTTTTTTTAATTTGGAAAGAAAAGGAGCTTGGTCTCTCTTACTGCTAGTGTCTATGACAAAAGCATGAGGAATGAAAACAGGAACGAGAAAATGTCATCTTTGTAAAGAGGAATGGAAGACAACTGGGTGCAATTATTCTTGGTGCCTTGCTGGCAATGTTTAATAAATAGTTTCATCAGTTATTCTCACATAAACTGGCTATCTTTTTTTCCTGCATGTTTTAGCTGAGAACATTTTACATMTTTCTCTGTACTAATGAAAAAGATTGCACAAGGAGAGAAGCAGATTTTGGCAATGCCTAGTGTTGAGTGAATAGAAAGTAAAAAATAAAAATATTGCATTCAACATCTGGATTGGCCTCAGCAGAGTTGAAAGGAGTCCAAAATGTTTCCAGTCCTGTGTGCTGAGTACAAATGACATGGAAGTCATACTGGAAGTGAATATTTTAAGGTGAAACCATTTTTTTGGCATTATATACCTTTTTTTCTTCAGCGGAGTGTTACTTTGAAGTTGTGCGAGATAAGGATTTTTAGAACTTACCCTCATCTTATTCTGGATGATTAATATGTCTAAACAACATTATAGGAGGCAAATAAAATGCTAAAGAATACTAAAGAGCTCTTAAAATAAATTATTCAAGAGACCTGCCATGAATTATCCATTGATACAAATATAAATAAATAGCTTTATATCAGTTGTGTAAGCCATCTGAAACAGCTTGACCGCCTACACAACATGAGATTTACCATCAGGTACCTAATCTGACATGAAGTATATTGCCTTCCCTAAATCCAGCTTTGTGTGTGTCTTATTGTGCTGCCCTCATTCTCAGATGTTGTATCAGCATTAGTTATGCCACCACAGTGCAAAATAGGATGTCAGATAAGCAATGTAAGTTTCTCAAGGCATGTGTTTTAGAACAACAGACTTTTTATTTTTTTTTTCAGTTTTCACCCTTTTCCAGCAGTAAGCAGTAATTTGCAGGATTTAAATGCTCTCATCTGGAATATGAGATCCATAAAGATTAGGAGGCCTCTTGAAAGAGCAGACTATTAGGAAGGAGCTGGGCATAGGCAACTGCTCCTACCTGTGTGTTGAAGTCTGGTTCTGATTGACTGGCAACACAAAAAAATCAGTTTTTCCTTAATTGAGGTTTTCTTGGGGTCAGGAAGCACAGAGACCTGATAACTTACTAAACTGCGTGTCTGACCACCAATTCCAGCAAATCAAGCACAACCCACAGCCAGCAGTTAATCCCAATTTGTTCCCTTTCCCTAGGTGACCATGAATTAAAATTATGTGAAACTGGTGTGCTTGAGGATGAAGTATGCAAAGCATGTCAGTATGACTGTTTTCCCACATTTTCCCAACAGAAGCAATTACCAGATTCAGTGCTACTTGGGATTTCTGTGTGGAACAAACTTTGAATTCCTGTAAAGCTTCACAGACCCTAGGTTTCAGGACCATTGTAGTGACATCTGTGTTTTTTCTGACTTGGAGATACTTGAGAATCTCAGAGAATATGATAATCTCTTTTCTGGGATTARGAGAAAGAGAAAAATGAGGTTGACTGGGGTCAAATAAAATGATCAGACAACATATGAAGCCCAAAATTCAGCTATTAATTTGGTGATTTGTGGGGAATCTGGAGACCATAATCAACACATACCCCAACCTCACAGAAAAAGTTAGATTTGGCACAGAAATATAGCAAAAATCAGAATTTGACTGCCCTCTGCCTGGTCTGCAGCAACTGCTGAAACCTCAGGTCTTGCTTGTGTTTCCCATGGCCAGGAGAGATTGTCCTCTGACCTCGAATAGAGGGTGCCTCTGTAGAAATGTAAGTATTGACCTGGCTTCAAATATGGTCCACGCAGGCCATTTCTGGGTGGTGCCTACAGACAAAGCTGAGTTTGTTCTCCCAGTGATTTCTATAGAAGTTGTAGGTTTCTATAGACATGACATCACTTTTTGGTGAGAAGGGACACCAGGGGGAATTTCTCCATGTTGATTTCTGATGGGTCCCCTGCAGCTGCAGTTTAGCCAGTAACACCTTTGCAAAGTCTTATTATTGATTTCCCTCTCTCTGATGGTTCTCACAGGCAGTCATTAGATTAATAGTCTGCAAAGCACTAATATAGTGAGGATTAAACTTAAATATTATACCTATTTCACTCTTTGCTCTTTTTGTTTTGAGGAGCTTTTTTAATTTTATTTTTCTGGCCAAATCAGCCCAATATTTATAATCTTTTTCTTATTTGAGTCTAGATCCTTAAAAGAACAGGCAAAAGCTGAGACAGTGTGATTGGCAGGAGGAATATGGTAGTAAAAATAAACAGTATTCACTTTTTCAGATTTTTGTTCTTGAAAAGCATTTTTTTGTGTAAATGGTGAAAAGGGGGAATGAATATGTATTTCCATATTTAAAGTAGCACAGTTAACAATCCAAAATTTTTTATGTGCATATGCATGCTTGTGTAGACATACATATATATATACTCATATTTACTACATACTGACTTGTGAACTTTTAATGGTGTTGGTTCAGGCTGTGTTGAAGTGTGTGAGGGCATGTGTATGTGTGCCCATACTGGGACATATTGAGGAACTGGGAATGTGTTAGTTGTTTTACTTGCCTGAAGCATGACTGACAGCACCCTTGTTTTTCTCACTGGTAGCGAGGTCAGTGGGCTGCATGACCAAATTAAATATACTTTGTGGGAACCACAACAGTTCACTCTGCAGTGAGCTGTGAGCGGAGTAGGTTTTGCCCAGAATATCCAGGGCCAGAATTTTACCCTTTGTCACCAAGTGCTGCTGACTGTGTCTTCCTCCTCTCCAGCCCTGAAAATGAGAAATAGTAAATACACAGTTCATCTGTTCTGCCTTTCGTTTTCCTTCTGCATATTAAGTAATAAATTGGCTAACTGTGACACAAAGCTGCAGAGCTTGGCTCCCACTGGGATTGCCTATCAGAACATGCTTATCACATTAGAACCTTGCTATAATATTTGATGAGAACATCTTCAGTAATGGTAAAGCAACTGCACTCTCTGCATATACACATGGTGCAGTATCTGGTGTTACCAGCTGTCTTGTCCTGTCCATTCACAGGCTTCAGGAATCCTGACTGATTAATACACTGAAATATCCACTGATTTTGATATGGTGCACTCAGTGATTTTCAGTAGAAGTCAGGTTTTAAATACAGACATCAAGGACAGAGGAAGAAGCTTTTGGAGTTATGTTTGAAACTTGCAACCTTTGTCTTGGGAAAAGAGCTAATTCAATAAGTGCCTGATGCAAACTCTCCTAAATTCAGTTGAAAGGATCCCACACAATTCGTATGCTTTGGATCTCTGCCTAGTTGCAGTGTTTCTTAAATAGCTCCAAACTTACTACGGGGACTATTTACAATTCGTAAATACGGCGATTAAGTTAGTTATCTAAGGCAGCTGGCAAAATTTTAAAGGGTGACCATACATATGGTTCTGTTTATAAATAAGAAGCGATTTATTGAACTATATTACTTTTTTTTTCTTTTAGGAATATYTACTTTATAAAACTCTTTAAAGGAAGAATGTCAAGACATTTGTCTTTTTTAACTAAATGAACAACAGAGAAGTTACATCAGATTCTTAGAATTCTAAAGCACTCTAAAAGCAATTCTTTGGAATTGCCAAAGAAGGTGCACCTGAGAGCTAAATGTAGCAAGCAATAACATTTAATTCCATCTGTTGCACATATATGTTGGACATTCATTTTCTGAAATGCCTTTTTGTAAAGAAGCTCTGATTGTAATTACTTCAAAAATAGGTTGTAACTTGAAGCTTTAGATGATGAACGTTTTATTTTCTAATCTGGACACACATCTTGTACAAAAACCTCTTCAATAACAGGCATAGGGCGGGCTACTACCAGACACTCTAAAGTACAGCAGCAAATTTTGGGTAAGCATGGGCAGAAAGCTTGCTGAAGTCTCTTCCTGCAGGGATTTCCTTCCCGTTTTAGTGGCAGCTGTCCCTCTTCCAGTTATTTTGTACGTGCAAAGCTTGGATGCACACTTTTGACAAGAACTCAGTCATTTCCTTTCCAGAAGCAACTTCTCTGAATTTCCTCATTATGAGATCACTGAGCTAACAGCATCAGTAAATGTCATCAATCGTTTCAGACACCTCCATCAGAAAGAACTGTCCATCGGTGTTGCTTGCATGAATTGATTTTCTTCTTCCTTTGAGCTTCTTCTTGTTAGGAGAGTTGTGAAGCTTAGCATGTACTTGTGAAATGCCTTACAATTAATGGGTTAAAAGGATTCTTTGAAATTGTACAGACATAGTGTTCTTTCTGCCAAACTTTCTGCCATTGTGCTCCAGGAGTCTCTAGGCCGCTGTATGCATACTAACCAAATGAAGTGGATGTAACAGGCAGGTGCCTTAGGACAACCAGTTTTGCTTTTACACAGATAAGCATTTTTACACCATTTATTTAAAATTTGAAGACTTAACCAATCAAACATACAGATTCATGAGCTAATTGCAAATATTTTATTTCTGCATACTTTGGGATAACGGGTATAATAGTCACATCTTAGTTTGGGTTACAGGAGAATGCGTTTTGAAACCAATTAACAACAGGTAGTACTGTGCAAGCTCTGCAGAGCACAGAGCTTGCTGAGAAAGCAACCAAGGATTTGCCATGGTGCTCAGAACCCTAGCATAGCCAAATGAAAAGGAAATGTAGGCAGGCTCATAAAACTAAACAGGAACTCAATGAATTGCCACTTAAAAGCTTGGTGCCCACTGATGGCACAGTAAAAGATTTAATTTTTTTAATTTTTTTTTTTTTTTTCCAAATTAAGCTTGTGCATGAATGAATGTGAAACTCCATGCGGGTTGTGTACTCATTCCTTAGTTGCACATGCAAATTGTCACTTGGACATGCATCAGTTTGGTTAGATCAGCAACATGGTTGAGCTTAGTAATGATCTTGGAGATGAGACAAATTGGTATGGAGTGTAAGGAAAGTTTCCACAGCTGCAGTACCACCCCTTTAAACAGGGAATATGGGTTCTGTGCACTTCTGCTTTGGCACCTTTTACTAAGTTTGCTTGCACACAGAAATGCTCAATAAAAATAAGCTTATTGGGTGGGATTTATAAACCTTGGTCTCCACTGCCCTTGAGTGGCAATGTCTAACTCATTATGAGTAGCGCAGTTTTCAAACAATCTCCAGTTTGCCCATCTGGTTAGATGTATTGCTACATGTGGAGGGCTTTCCCCCCCAAATACACGTAAAAGCCTTGTTAAAAAAATAAAAGTGATGCCATGAATACGCGGTTACCATGGTTATGAAAACAAATTGGGTTTTTGCAGGTGCAAACAGTCTATTAGTGACCTAACTGATCACTTCTTCATGTAGTTATTTCCACAGAAATATGTGGCAATTGCATGGAAAATATTATGCTCAGTGTGGTGCCCACATCTTGGTGATTCCAATCTTGAGGCATCAGGAGAAGCCAAAATTTCAGTAGGTTTCAGAAAAGCCTTAGACATTGTTATGTATAATGAGCTTATTCCCAGTGACATAAAGAAAAATGAAAAGAATACTTTACAATATCTGTGCAAATCCTTTCACCTGGTGAGTGCAATACAACTGTGTCACTGTGATGGTGAAGAAGAAATTATTTTTGTGAGCAAGCTATGACATGGCTGACGAGTAGAGGTTTAGCCAGATCATCCTAGGTCCATTCCTAGAGAATGAAATACAGAATAAATGGATTTGTGGCTCAGGACTCTTAGGTCTTGCATTTCTTGAGAGAAATTATCATAATTTGTGTTTAATTAAACTGATGGTGATATTGTTTGGTCTTTTAAAAATAACATATGGTTTCTTCCTTTTTTTTTTTTGTGGTATGGGCACATTTGAAAATGTTATTAGACAGCCATTTATGAAATATCTTCCAGTAAATGTGTCATGTTTAACAGGTAGATTTTAATTTTTCTGTGGCAAATCATTAGCATATGAAGTTCATATAAAGGAACTACTTTGCCATTACCCATTTTGTAAGTCTTGACTTCAAGTTGTGCATGTGACCCTCAATACGAGACAATTAACCAAGGCAAATATGGCTCTTATATATGATCCATAAATAGTGTCGGTTAGCCCTTGAGGTGTGGAAAGGCTAGGTTTCTTAAATTTTGGTGAACAAGTTTGAGTTTTAATTAGGCTTTTAGGCCATGTCCTACCCCATTATGTGCCTGCCTAATCCCTGATACATGTCTGTGGTAGTCTACARCTTCTCATTCTTGATGATATTGGCAGGAGATCCCAATGAACAGTTCACAAAAAACAGTGAAAACCTTACAGCTGACTCCACCTGACTTTTTTATGTTCTCTGTGCAGATTCCTTGTGCACAACTGATGGCAAACTGACAGTCTTTGACACTGATGCTCTCTCCAGAAAGAAATGGATGCTTTCCGGAAGGAAAAAGTCCCAGTTTGGAATAATCAGCTGCCCAAATATAAAGTGGGAATAACTGATTGGTGGCAGCTTCCTGTGAAAGGCTATGAGGAGTATCACATCTGAACATGAGCCAACATGCCATACTGTTGCCAAACAAGGCAATCATTGCACTGTTCTCATTAAACAGGTCTATGGTGTGCAGCAGGTATGAAACAATCCTCCCTGGCAGTGGTGAGGCTTCAAATAGAGCACAGCTTCCACACATGATCTTTGAGAAGGGCATAGACTAGAGAGAGCCTGGAAGAGGGCAAACACAATGATCAGAGAGCTACAAAACGTGACTGTGAGGAGGTTTTAGTAAATTGGCTTTTTTCAGTCTATTGAGAAATTTTCGAGGACTGAGGAGGGACATCATATAGCAATTTGCAAATAAATGAAAGAAGTGGAAGACCACTGTGCTTTCTGTCCATGATGGGTAAGACAGAAGAAATAGGCAAGGCAGCTATGAAAACCTTGTAATAATAAGGACAGCAAAGAGCTAAAATGGGTTATTCACAGAGGTTATAGCATTGCAGTTGGTGTATATACTACACAGACCTTTCAAAGAAGTGACACAGATATAGCTGCTTTTGTTTGAGGTGCTGCAAAAGCAACAGCTTCAATGCTCGTTTCCACTCCTGTAATTCTTTGACTTACCAATAGGTTGGTATGAATTGCTCTGTCAACTTAAGGCAATATTGTTTTAGAGATGGATTGAATAATACTTTCAGTAAGAATGTTAATTAGGCACATCTGGTGGTTTTACCATATGAAAATGCACCTTAACTACCTTGACAAATGTAGCAAAGATGGAAATAGGAAAGCTGATTTTTTTGGTATCTTTTTCTCATTTTTTTTCTATAATACAGATGAGTTTATTGGCTGATTATAACTAGAAACATCTTGTTTGCATTTCAACCTTTAATGATAGCATTGCAACAGTATGGTCATGCTCCTGCCTATGTGCAAGTCAGATTGACCATCAACCTCTTGGAAAATTGAATGACTACTTCAGATGAATTGGAAAGCCACAGAACATGTGTTTTAGCTGGATTTTATTCTTTTGCCTATTCCCAGTGTAAAACCATCATCACAGGACTTGATCAGTCTCAGTGATTTCTCCTTCTGTCTGAGCCCCTCATCTTCAGCTGTCAAGATCCAGCCCATTCACCACTAAGGCTGTCAGAGCTAAGTCTGTATCCGAAGGAGGGAGGATGGTGCATGTGGAAAAATCTGGACAGATTGTTTCCGAGTTCACCTTTAGGAATGCCAGTTGTTTTGTATTCGTAGCATTTGGGCTTCCTCAGCGGTGTTTCCAGCAGTGAGAAAATTCAGTTTGAATAAAACCCACACAGCTGAAGGAAGAAGGCTTGGCTATCTGTGCTACTGCTACAGATGGACCCCTTTTAGTGTTTCTTTATAGCAGTTTGTGAAGATGCYTTCTACTCCGCAGGCATTCATTTGTCTTGTTAACTAGAAGGAGCTGTAGGGAAAACTGGAGTTTTGGACTGTCTTCTGTGCTCAGTGGTGATGACAATGATTTCAATCAACTGCTTAGAAAGTTAGTAGTGTTTTCTTCATATAAATAATTCCCAGCAACTGAAAATCACCGATCCACACTTTTCCTTGACATGTCAACATTCCAGAGRGAATAGCAGCACATAATTTCCCATTGTTCATGAAGGATAATCAAGGGGAGGAGTGAGTGATCATTCCTAAACAGCAAAAACCCCAGGACCTATAACAATTAACATAGCCTTTGTATCATTTGTATCATTTTACTCTACTAGCTTCTGCAACAGGCAGACAGGATTCAATGCTAGTGCCTTCCTGCTTCATATGCTGAAAGCCTTCTATGTGACAAGTAAAGTCCTTCTGGGGAAAATGAGTCAGATGGTCAGTTTTTTCCAAAGAGACAGACTTGGCAGGTCTTTATGTGGTGCCTCAAGGCAGGAAGCTAGAAAAAGATATGTAGCATTGTGAGTGTRTACAGTGGGATGAAATTTTTTTTAGCAAAATCTACTCTCTGATGCCTCACAATTCTTTATTTCAGATTTCTTAATTTTGGTGTACTTGGGATCTCAAAAGAGCATTTTAAAAATATCGGTAACTACTACTAATTCCAGAGTGAGTTCTTATTCTGGTAGATGTCTGGAGCTCTCTCTAATTGGTCTTAGCACTCTGACAGAGAGAGCACACAGGTCTACCTTTGATTTGAATTGGAACTGAACACTTGTATCAGTGAAAACATTTGACAAGTACAGCTGTCCTATTTGGGATTAGAAAACTGTTATGTGACAACAGTGAAAATATCATTCAGAGACTAACTTTTTTTTCTGACAGTGTATGATCAGACTTCATAGAAAAATAAAAACAATATCTTGAACCTTAAACGTAGTCTGTTCACTTCAGTGAAGAGCTTATTTCTTAAATGTCCATTCTGACTGTCTGCCAATTAAAAACTCAAACAAACTATATCGGACTTGCCTATTATTTCCTTGACCACACAGTTTTCTTGCTGACAGGTATGAATTTATGGCAGCATCCTTAAGCAAAAACATGAAAAAACTGGAGGAAACCTGAGTTCGAAAACTGTTCTGATATCTCTGAAATATTTTGACAATTTAGAAATGGTTTGTTTTCAAGTATTAATAGTGGAAGATCAGGAAATTAAGTGCTAAATTAGTAAAGTAGCAAGACATGATGTCTGACTGTCTGAGGACCAATGGTCATATCCAAAGTGAATTACCCTTGTACAGTAAAATAAACAGTATCATTGCCATTTCTTTGACTTGTGCTCTGTTGCCATGGTCTGGCTGTCCCCATATGATTTAATTTTGCTGATTTACAAAGAAGGAAATAATTTGGGTATGTCTAGCTGTGTAACTGGAAAAGCTTCTGAGTTAATTTGTGAATCATACCCGGGAATTGATTGGGAGAGTTTTGGGTAATCTGAGCAAAAAGCATGCCAGGGACCATTTTCACCACTTGGCATAGAGCATGTGCTCTGAGATTGTGACCCTGAGCTTTGCAAAGTATTTCCTGCTACAGGGACAGCTTGAGACTTAGGCTGGTCTAAACTAAGTTCAGTGGGGAAACAGACTGAAAGGAGGTTTCAGCCACCTGAATGAAAAGGTAGTTATTCACTCCAGCCTACTGCAAGGCTCTTCATGCTCTGGTTATTCTCACTCCAGCACCTACTTGATTGTGGATCCTTCTGGGCTTCRTTTCCCTAGCAGACTCATGATGTGATGTGGTTACTTGCTAGAGCGGTATGCTAGAGTGCAGTGGGAGTGCTGAGGTAGAAGGAAGGTATTGTCAAAGGTAAGATATTGTCAAAATGTTTCAGAGATGTCAGAATAGTTTCTGAACTCATGTTTTCTCCATGTCTTCCCTATTACAGCATAACAGTAGTGCTGTGAAGAGCTCTTGCTGAGACTAGGTTGCATAAACAATGAGAAGTAATGTCCTCTCTCATTTTGTTTGAACTCACAATAATCATACTATCTTTGGGCATATAAGGTGGAACCCAAAAAGATAAACAGGACAGTTTTTCCATTCAGGGAATCTTTCTAATTTCGGAAGTGTGGCCAGTCCCTAATGAATCATGACCTGAGCTGGTCTCAGTATGAACCTCATGACTGAGGCTAACTCAGCAAACACGACAAACTAAAGACCATGATAAAGGCTTCAATACCGGAGAATGACCAGGTACCCATGGTGTCCTCTGCCCCACCAATACAATGCACTCCCTCTCTGTTTTTCTTGGGAAACATTGTGAAACAGGTTAGCCTCCCTTCCAGCACATTCCCAGCTCATGYATAACTGCCGCAAGTTTCCTGTGTGACGTTGAATTTGTCACAGGTGGTTCATCTGCACTCATCCTGACTTGGATGCAGTGTTGTAATCATGAAGTAGTATCAGGTCTGAGAAGAGTTGCTATCTCTTCAGGGAGCTGTGCTTTGTGGGATTTCTGGGCAAACCAGGTCATCTGGAACCAGTCTGGGATTTTTATTGTACATTGTAATGTACAATATTAGCATATCCTGGATTGCTATGTGTCTCATTTGTCTGCTTTAAAATAGTACTAATAATACTTAATTTCTTTTATTCATTGATTTTATTATCTATTTGGAGATTAAGCTTTTCAGGAGAACCTGGCTTCTTGTGTGTGTGTGTACCAAAACATAGTTTCTAGCACTACATAAGCCAATAATATAATACAATTATTAATACCACTATGATGACTCTGACTGGTTTTAAGGGATGGTGGGTCATTATTAGGAAGTTGTGAACCGCCTCAGATAGGTAAATGATTTTGCAGCAAAATTTCACTCCCTGAAAATTCTATTTTTCTTTCAGGCAAAAATTAAAGTTTTAAGTACTTACTGTCCCTCAACTTTCCTTCCCTAATCCCTTCCTTCCTCCCTCCCCTCTTGCCTCCCTTTCTCATCCTTCCCTCTTTCCCTCCAGGGTGGGATCAGGCTTTTTTTGACTTGTGGATTTCCAAAATCTCCAGGGAGGTGAGGACTTCAGAGGAAGCTTCTTATATATAGGTTGCTGTATGGTATATGTGAAAATATACTTCTTGGGCACCACTCATGGACCTCTTCAGAGTATGATGTTGATCCCTAGGAGTCCATGGATCAAAAGCTGAAAAACATTCACTTAGGCAATTATCACAAACACTGATGATTGTAATGTCTGTATTTTTTGGTGAAAACACCTCTCAAGGTTTGTGAAGGTTTGTCTGTGTGCATGTATGTATAAGTGTATTTCTGAGACTTGTGAAATCATACTTTTCCTCCACAAAAATTGCATGATCTTTATGGTATTGTTGGACTATGTTATACCAGGTGCATCTTGATATTATTGCTTTAGGTACTCACTGGATAATAAATAAGAAATTGAAAGTTCTTATACAAGAACTCCTCATGGCTCAGACTTTTAACCCTAGTTCCTGGATTCAGAGCATAATTACCCTCATCATAAGACAAGTGATAGCAATTTATGAAAACTTCTCTGAGGGATGAGTGGCAACAGAAACAAAATCTCTTTTCTTACTAGCACTTCTGGACATCCCACAATGTCATCTTTATCTACTCAACCTTTAGGTGGGAGGGATGGGATGAGATTTGACTGAGTGGCTGTGCTAAGCTCCTTATCTTCCAAAACTATGTCATGTTTTTCTGGTCACTTATCAAATATATCCACTGTTAAAGAAATGTATTCAAATATCATTGGAAAAAGTCTGGAACAATTCTGCCAGGCTGGTATTTTCTCCTCATCTGCTCCATTAACACAAATCTAATGGAACTACAGTGCACTGTTCAGATGTCCATTTGAAGAAGTCCCATACAAATGTAGGGACATAGATTACCTCTGTGGAGTTTCTTTGTTAAGTGACTGTTTAGTTGCTAAACTTTTCTTTTTTCATAGAATCATAGAATTGTATAGGTTGGAAAAGACCTCCAAGATCATTGAGCCCAGCTGTTAACCCAGCACTCCAAGTCCGCTACTAAACCATATCTGTAAGCACCACATCTATGTGTCTTTTAAATGACTCCAGGGATGGGCACTCAACTACTTCCCTCGGGTTCCTGTTCCAATGCTTATCGACCATTTCTGTGAAGAAATTTTTCCTCATATCCAACTAAACCTCACCTGGAACAACTTGAGGCCATTTCCTCCTGTCCTTTCTCTTGTTATTTGGGAGAAGAGGCCGACCCCACCTGGCTACAACCTCCTCTCAGGTAGTTGTAGAGAGTGATAAGGTCTCCCCTGAGCGCTCTTTTTACCAGGCTATACACCCACAGCTCTTCATAAGACTTGTGTTCCAGACCCTTCACCAGTTTCATTGCCCTTTGTTTGACACCCTCAATGTCTTTCTTCTAGTGAGGGGCCCAAAACTGAACAAAGGATTCAAGGTGTGGCCTCACCCACTGGGCAGCTTTCCAGCCACTCCAAACCTGTAGTGTTGCATGGGGTTGTGACCCAAGCGCAGCACTCGGCRCTTCATCTTATCGATCTTCTTACAATTGGGCTCAGCTCATCAATCCAGCCTGTCCAGATCCCTCTGTAGAGTCTTCCTGCCCTCCAGGAGATCAACACTCCTGCCCAATTAAGTGTGATCTGCAAACTTACTGAGGGTGTACTCAAATTTTTGTTAAAGTAGCCAGACTAAGTTCTAGTTGGGTTTTGGCCTTTTCAGTTTTCTCCCTGTTTAAGTTCGTAACATCCTTATGGTCCTCCTGAGTTGCCCTCCCCTTCTTAAATTCTTTATTTTTTCCCCGAGTTCCAGCCAAAGATCCCTTCTCAGCCAGGCCAGTGTTCCCCCTGCAAGTTTCCTTTTGGCCCTTGAGGACATCTCTTTTGGGTTTCTTTCTTTCTTAAAGAATATCCAGCATTCCTAGGTTCCTTTGCCCCCCAGGACTGCCTCCCAAGGGACTCTCTAAACCAGTCTCCTAGACAGGCCAAAGTCTGTCTTCCAGAAATCCAAGGTAGCAGTTCTGCCGATGCCCTCCTTATTTCTGCAAGAAACAAAAAACTTTGATCATTTTGTCCAAGGTGACCTTCAACCATCCATCACATCACCCACCAGTCCTTCCCTATTAAAAAACAGCAGGTCAATGGGATGCCATGCCTAGTTGTCTCCCTCACCAGCTGTGCCAGGAAGTTATCTTCCACACCACAGGAACCTCCTAGACTGTTTCCTCTCCACTGTGTTTGTTGTATTTGCAACGGACATCCAGTAAGTTGATGTCCCCCACAAGAACAAGAGCTAGGAATTGTGAGAGTTCTCCCAGCTACTCACCRAATATTTCATCTCCCTCTTCATGGCTGAGTGTCTATATCAGATTGCCACCAGGATATCTGTCTTGTTGGTCTTCCTGCTGATACTTTACCCAGAGACACTTACCTATCATCACCATCATTAAGCTCTAGACAATCAAAACCCTCCCTAACATACAGGGCTACTCCATCACGTCCCCTTCCTTGCCTACCCTTCTGAAGGGTTTAGCCATCCATAGCAGCACTCCAGTCATGGAAGTCATCCCACCATGTTTCCATGATGGCACATATGTCACAATTTTCCTGGAGTGCGATGTATTCCAGCTCCTGTTTGTTGCCCATGCTGTGTAATGTTGCAGATGCATTTCAGCTGGGCTATTGCCTCCAGTACCTTTTTGGAGGGAGGAACCCTAATTTCTACATTAACATTGTCAGGCATTTGCCTGGTTTCTAACACATCAATAACCCTTTCATCTTTGCTGTGCACGTGTCTGCATCCCTTACCTCCACTGAGGTCAGACCAAAGGACCTTGCTAGCACACGGTCCCTCAAACACTGGCGTGCTGACCCCAGGCTTATCTCTAGTGAGCCTGGTTTTATCCTTTTCCCCCTTCAAATCTAGTTTCAAGCTCTTTCAATGAGCCTTGCTAACTCCTGAATGAGAAGCATTGTTTAATATATTTAATTTCTCTCTCTTTTGTTAGCACAGCAGAGTCAGGGGGACGGCTGCTTTGTCTGACCTCCTCTCCATGGGAATAGTAACTATAATGGGTTTAATTAACTATGTGGTATTGACGTAATTAGTTATCCCAGTGATTATACTTCTTTAATAAAAGCACTTCATTGGGGATGCATTTCTCTTCTGCATGTGCAGAGCCCTACACCTATATTTCATAACTGTCTAGACATCAGAACTCTGTGCATATTTTTGCATCAGCCCTTGAGAGAGAGGTTATCTTGCATGGCTTAAGATAATTGGGAAGAAATTATTTTGCCCCCTGCTTTCAGACTCACTTGCCTACTGAGAGCAATGGAGATGGGGGGAGGGACAGTAGCTCAGTTTGGGGAAACCAAAATGGGAAGAGGGGAAGGGCTGGATTGGGAAACTGCATGCCCAGGCACTGGCTCTTTCTAACTTTTCAAGCCCAGAGTCTGTAACACTACAGGGAATGGAGAAAGTTTAACCTGTGGGTGAAGTGCTGTATATCTGGTTTATTCATATGTATTTATGTACATAGAACTATTACTGCAGGTGTTTATGACACAAACCTACATCCATTGTGTTATATTTACATATGCCAAACCTCAGTAACTCTGTTACCGTTATCACACAGCCAAATTGACAATAAAGAATGAATTTTAGTTTTCATTCTGGTTTTGCCTTTTGTTGTTTTTTTTTTTTTTTTGTTTTCCTGGAAGTCACTGTTCTTTGTGCTTCATCCCTCTGGCTAATCTTGAAGAGCAATGCTACAAGGAGGAGAGATTAYCATATGAAAATGTCATTTTATATCATATGAATACCAAGAGAAAAAAAACCAAAACCCAAAGGTAAAAGGTCTAAGGGAGGAGATTAACTCACTGTTCATGAATCAATCTACCACAAAACACTATGAGTGAACTTCTTCAGCTTACATCTCAGTTCATAGCTGGGGGGAGGGATTCCTATCTGATAAAATATACTCAAAGATTAATGCATTCTGCACACGGCCTACTTCATAGGTAGGAGGTGTTATTCCTGTTGCTGTGTTTTATCTAACATTTTAAAAGTTGTTTTTTTTCTCTCTCTCCCTATCTGCTCTTCTTCATCTCTGTAGTTTACAGAACTGTGCTGCAATCCCGTCAGTCTTTCTTTCTCTCCCTGTTGAGAGAGACAGACTGAAATCACTGCAGGCATTTGAATGCTTCATGCAGCACAGGAGTGAACTCTGTGGGTCATTTTAACAGCCAAATACATAAACAAGTTTCCAAGAAATGGGGAAAGCCAAGCAAATGGTGAAGAACTGATTGTGAGACCTGCAAACACGGCTTGTTCTCTAATCATAAGGAATGCTCCACTGAAGCCTCCATCCCTCATTAAATCAATAAAATCATGTGTCCTTTATTTTAATCCTGTATTCAGGAAACAAAGATAGAGACTGAGGCTTTTCATTTCATTGTTTCTAAAAAAATCACTGAGATGATATTGACAAAGGTTGATTCTTTTACCTTGGTGTTTCAGAAAATGTCAGTATGGAGGCAGGTGCTGGGCATTCAGCCACTTTTTTCAAAAGCAGAAAAGGAGATCTGTGACAGCCTCATTGCAAATACTGTAGCTTTCTGAGACATTTTGTTTGGTTTGATGTTGTGCTGCAATGACGAGAGAGGAAGGATCTGTTATGTACAGCTGCATGAATCTCTGGATTGAAGTTTTTACAGCCTTAGATCCTCTTTTATACAGTAAAGGGGAGATGAAAGCAAATAACTCACATGCCATGAAACAGGTACTATGGGATTCTGAAAGGCTTAACATTCCTGGTAAGTATTTGATCAAAATTCAGACAAGGGAACTTTGCACTGTCATTTGGTGGAGTGACAAACATGGTAAAAATACCTCCAAAATCTTCATTATTTTGTCAGCTCCAGCTTGATTGAATTAGCAAAGAATGAGTCACAGTTAAAAAAAGAGCCATTCTCCCCTGAAATGTATTAAAGTTTGGGTGGTAAAGAAACACATGTTTATTTTCTAAATGAAATGCAGGCAGAATATGTATCAAGCCATGGAAACAGTAGTGCTAGTTTCCTATGCAAGGCATGTTCAAAAATTATCTTTCTCTGAGATCATAAAATGGCTCCAAATCTCACTGTAAATGGGGTTTCTGTTCCCCACAGTTATTTATCCACTGTCAGATCTTGTATATCTTACATGAAAAAATGCTTGGGTGAAAATGGTGAATAATGTAAATACAGGCTGGTTGTTTACCAAAGATTGTTCATCTTCAGGGAGAGTTTTTTTTTGTTCTGAAAAGTGTTCTGTATGTATTTCTTTTTTGAAAGATGCCACCAACACTACATCTCTGGTCAGTTTAGGTAGGGCTTAACCAATGTATATGTTAGTCACAAATCTGATACAACATGTGCTGTTACTTGTGGTAACTTCAAACACTGTGGTTACTGACCTAGTCTGTTGTTTACTTAATTTTTAGGAATGTTACGTGGTGATAGACTAAAAAAGAAAAAAAAAAACCCTTCACTGAATGAATCTACTAATTCTCAGATAATGCTGGGCAATAATAATGTAAGAAACACAAAGAAACAGACAAAAAGCAGTAAAAGAAGAGCCCCTTAGAATAACGTGGATCATTCTCACCTTCAAATAACACATGCCACCACACAGCCTTTCACTTGATCGATGAGTAATTGCAGTTTGAAGTCAATAAGACCCCAGTGAAAAGCCTTGAAATGTTCTAGATGCACCCTGATCACAGTTGCAGACCTACTGGGCTCTTAAATAAACAAAAGTAATATAAGCCAGCAGAGTGCTTTGCCCACAGATTAGCTTTAACTAGTAATTTTCTTCCAAGAAGTAATTAAAAAAGGTACTTATAATACATGAACAAAGTTAGAACATAACTCGAGCAGCCAAACTTAACAGGTTGCTGTAGCACTAAAGTGCAGCTATTTCACCAGTTGTAGAAGCAGCGAAGGCCCACAAAGACGACTGAGGGACCGGAGCATCTGTTGCATGAAGAGTGTCTGAGRGAG
This sequence comes from Amblyornis subalaris, assembly GCA_018881555.1. Classification (NCBI taxonomy): domain Eukaryota; kingdom Metazoa; phylum Chordata; class Aves; order Passeriformes; family Ptilonorhynchidae; genus Amblyornis; species Amblyornis subalaris. Next base: position 5,626,795 of record JACAXG010000050.1, read on the forward strand.
CCAGGACTGTTCAGTCCCTTCTCTCTGGAGAAGGGAAGGCTGAAGGGGGGGGTTCTTTTCAGTGTGCAGAAATACCTCATGGGAAGGACTGAAGATGAGGGGTCCAGGCTCTTTTCAGCGATGCTCACGGCAAGAGGCAACGTGCACAAATGAAAACATGGAATTCCATCTGAACACAACAGAACACACTTTTACTGTGAAGGTGATCAAACACAGGAACAGGTTGTCCAGAGAGGCTGTGAAGTCTCCATCTGTGGAGATACTCAAAATTCAACTGTACATGATCCGAGGCAACCTGCTCTAAGTGACACTTGAGAAGAGGGGTTGGACTAGTACAATCTCAGGAGGTCTCTGTTTACCTATTGAGTGTTCAAAGTAAGACTTCAAGTGCTATTTAGCACAAATTAAAAAAAAATCTTGAACTGAAGCACCTGCTATGCAATACTCTTAAGCAAACTAGACCAATATGATACCAACAAGAGATAGCTGTCTGTTTTGAGACCCAACATATTGCTAGATGACTCTTCAATCAGTCTTTAAATTGATATAATATGGTACTCACGAATATTTGTGATCAACCCATTTGGTACTTTATACCCCATGATAATACAGTAAGCATCTTCCTGTTCTGTTGCTCCTTTCTGAGTGTATTAACTAGGGATGGCTGGAAGAGCTCTGGTCGAATAACCAGAAAACATCAACCACTTACCACGACTCAGTCTTTTTTTGAAAATTTTTGAAATTCCAATTTGAAGAAAAAGGAAACAGCAAAGTTGCAACAGACTCAAACTGTCTATTGTCAAAAAGAAGTCCAATGTCTTCACTTCAAATACATTAACATGTGCATTAAATATATTGTTAAACCAAATTAAAATTATCAAACTAAGTCAATTTTTATTTTGTTTTTAATTGTCTGAAATGTAAAGAATATTTAGATAATCCAAATGAATACATTTTCTGAATTCATTGAAAACAAATTCAAAATTCTCTAAGGACTGGAAATCCCTGTCTTCAGAGAGCTCACAGAATGCTTTCTATATGCATGAATCAAACGCCCTGGCAAATCAGTTTAATAATGCTAAGCTGCATGTTGGCTGGGGAAGATATAGAGGACTCTGATGCATTTCAGATTGTACAAGATGTGAATATGAATAGTGTGAAAGATGTCACATAACAGCAAGGATGATACAAGTAACAAAAGACTGTGGGTACTCTTATGCAATGCAGTCTAAAGCATAGCTGAAATAGATATCTACTGTGCCAGACTCTGCCTATTGATTGTCATAGATTTGCATGAGTTAACTATAATCTATATTCCATTAAAGATTATGGGAGGAAAATATTATAAAAGTTAACACTCCTTAAATGATGTAATTGCAGGCTTCAGTCATGCAACTCCTTTACTGGCATCACTATCAATGATGTGAAAGTCATCACTGCAGAAGAATAGAAGAGGGAAACCATATTATTATCACCTTCATTACTTCTGTATTTTTGGTTAAGAATCATGGGAATATTCCATTCTGGAGAATTTCAAGAGCTGTTTTACAATTTAAATGGTATTTTCTTATTCAACCCATTTAAGCCTTAAATTTAGTCCATTCTATTTATTCACATAAGTGGCATAGAAATAAATCTCTATCTCTGTTTCCTCTCTTTAGCCCTGCAAAGCCAATGCAACTGTTACTGAGAGACCCAAACTTTTCCTGTTAAGCCTGTGAACAGAATAGCTAACATGGATTTATTTTGGCTTTTGGCTCTGCCAAGAAAGGCAATAGCTTTGCACAGGTGTAAGACACTAGCATCTGGCTGCAAACTCTTAGAGTGGACTATGAGGCAAGAGTTCCGAATGACACACCTGACAGAACCAAGGCTAAGTTTGCAGAGCTCCTGTTTAAAAATATGTCTTTTTGCATCAAGAAAGAACAAATGTGACTTGGAAGTTCAGAGGCTTTGATGACATAGCAGCAGAATATGTATAGTCATCTGGTTAGAACAGCATGTACAGACTTCAGTAATAGACCTTATTTTTAGGAAACTGAGTTACAATTACCTGAAATATGGGAAAAAGACTGATCCTGTACTGTGCAGCTGTAACAAGAAATACTGGAAAGTTCAGCAAAATCCCTCTTCTAAGTTTTCTAAACTAGCACTGGTACTTCAGTCCAATTTTTCCTGTATCTGCATCGTGGGTGAGAAATACTAACAGGAATCTTTTGATGTGCACTGCGTGGTCCATGGAAATCCCTGGTTATGCATTTTAATACAGGTAGCAAATTAATATCTAAACCAATGTTTTTGCAGAGCAAACACTGTTTGGTGAGCTTTACAGAGTTTGTCAAATCTTGTCAAGAATGGTTCGTCAAATACTTTAAGGCACAAACCCAAACAAATAATCAAATAAATYGTAGAAATATTATCCAGTGAACTCTGCCTTTATGAATTAGTGTCATTCTGTTATGCTTGGAAATGGCCAAGCTTCATGAACTATTTAAAGAGACCTGAAATGAGATGAGTTCAGTGGGAACATAGAATGGTGATCTTCCAAGACTAAGGGTACATCTCAACTGGGCACACTTCTAATAGAAGAACAAGGATCCTATAACCAATACAATCCCAGTTAAATGTAACGCAAAACTGTCTGGAGCAATCAATATAGTAAAAAGAAAAAAAATTCCTCAATAGCCTGGGAAATGATGATGCACAATTAAAGATGGAGGGAAAATTAATGAACATTGGATACCTTTCTCTGTATCAACTTTGACTGCATGAACATCTTCCAATTACTTTTAATATGTTCTCAATGTTAAGTTGCACTGAAGAGCATTAGGAATGCAAAACAGTAGAGTTGTAACCACTAATTCAAATATGCTATATTAAGCAGGAAAGACATATCCACAAATATTCAGAGAACTCATAGACTCACAGGACTAAAGGACTGAGATCATGAAAGTTTCTAGTCAGATCATAGGCCTCTGAATTGCACCTCTTACTCCCTGCACTGAGCCCATAAAACTCAATGTTATCTTTCTCTGACTTGAGCAGTTAGCCAGAAATCCAGATTCCGCTGAGTAGTTTGAGTCAGAAGGAAAGAGAAGTTGATGCTAAAATCCTATTTATTAAAAAAAAAAAATTACAAAGGCTTCTTTTCTTCAGTACAACAAATATCAAATGGAGAGAGATGTTATCTTTCCTTGAAGCTCTGAGCTCTTTTCTAATCAGCACTTATCCCATACAGCTCTCCCTTGGCTTGGCAGTGGGCTGTGTTCCCAGTTTGTGTTCTGGCTTTGTTTGCTGCTCTTTTAGCCTGTTTTTTTTCTACCTACATTTCAAAGACATGTACTAATTCACAGATGTCATTAAGCCACAGTTACACCAAAGTATCTAAGAAAGGGTTAGCTAATTTGTTCTAATAATTTATCTTTTTTTTTTTTGAATTTGTATCTTCCAAAGAGATAGCTACATTTTCCAGAAAGGTATCATGATATGAAGACATCAAGAGAGTCCTTTTCTTCCCTTGGCAGGTTGTTCATATGGTTMATCGCTTTAACTAGCAAACCTCTGGGCTTGATTCCTCACCTGATTTTTCTTGAGAACAGTTTACAGCTTCTGATGTTACTATTCTTTCTTTACTGCATTTAAAGGCCTTCAGTAACTGCTGAGTCCTTCTTATGAAAGTACTTATACACTGTGATTAATTAATTAATCTCTTGGCATGCTTTTTGATGAACTAAACAGAATGAGCTCTTTAACTTTCACTGTAAAACATTTCCCTCAGTACTCAGATAATTTCTGCGACTCTTATACCTTTGCCAGTTCATCAATGCTGCAAAATGTGGGCACCAGAATTGAAAAATAAGTGTTATTTCTATCACTATCCTATTTTGAGCTTAGCTACTCATCTCTGCTCTGCTTTTCTGCATTACTCTTTCGGTTATACATGCAACCGCTGAATTAAATGCTTTGCAGGAGCACTGGGATTCATGTTGAGTTGCTTATCCAGTGTAGGCCTTACAGTCTTTTGGGAGGTCTCTGCTTTCAGTGATGTCATGACACTTCTAGAGTAATGAAGTTCTAAAGCTTGAATGGACTGGGAGAAAAAAAGAACAGTCTGCTGGGTTGTTTCAGTTACGACAGGTAACTGGTCTTGCAAACAAGCAAGTGCACAACTCTGAGTTTACCAACAACTATTTGCAATTAGCTGATGTGTATTCAGATGGCTGTGGTCCATGTTGCATGTAAAAATGGGAAGCTTAGATGTCCTACAGAAGGCCTTGACACAAATACTCATGGCTGTGAATTCCGGTCTAAGCAAAATCTTATTCCATTTCAAAGCTTTAAAGAAACCATACTGAATAATCAGCCTGCTCAATCACCGACTAGAGAAATTTCTTGACTTCAGGGTCATGACCTAATTTGCATTATTTTTTGAAGTTAGATTAAGAGAAAACAGAACACATCTCTCACTACCACCAATGAAAATATATAGCACCACACAACGAAGTGGCCAAAGGATAATATAAATTGGAAAGCCAGAAGATTACTCCCTAGGGACCTCATTTTTTCTGTGGGTTGTTGTAGCAAAAAAAAGCTGGTTTGTTTCTTTTAAATATGTATTAAACATCTGGAAAAGTCATGTGCCAGGTGTGACCTAAATGTAAGCTAAAAAGTTGGGGGGAAAGCATAGTCCCAAAGTTTGTATCACAAACCCCATTGAACTAAATGGGAAAACAAAGTCCCCTACTTTCACCTCTGGTCTGGAAATATAAACCTACAAATTTGAATAATATCCTTTTCACTGAGATCTTCCCCTTATCTATATGAGCTTTTAGGTTTTTTGATCTGTGTTCCAGACTATTTCATGCAAAATAGGGCTTGGTAAAAAAGATAACCTACAAAGATTTGATGTCAAGATGAGACCATTTGGGTAATTTCTATTTTGTCACATTCTTCTATATGTAATTGAGGATGTGCAACTGGTCCTCTCCACAGAACTTTCAGGCTAACTCCATTATATTAATTTGAACAGGAAATCCTCATAAGGATTGCAATTACCATTCAACTGTACCTATATTTTAACAGAAGTAATAATTCTGTTGCTGATTGTGTGATGAAATACATACAGGACCTTCTTTTTCACAGGGAGAGATCGAAGATACATATGAAGCTAAGTTAAAGCTGAAAATGAAGCTAAGTATATGGCCCTTCATCTGAAAGCTGCTTTATCCACATTCTCAATCCCCATTTTATTTCTGACAAAGCCTCTCTGAAATCCATGGCTTTGACAGAATTGAAGGAATCCAGGTTAGACTCAGTCTGAGGTATGTATTTTGCCAGTCTTTTCTAAAAAAAAAGAATTGGTCCTTGATGTATTAGCTCTTTGTAAAATGTACATTGGAAAACAAAAAGATTTACAACAATTTGAAGTGGGAGTTCATGAGATTTACAGACTGTATACACTGATTAGTATTTGAGCTTATTTAAAAGGGATTCCATGGGCTTTGCCAGGATCGTATCTTTTGAAAAATTCATATCAAAGTACTATTATTAATACCTCAGATTTTTTTAAAAAGTACATTAAAATTTAGAATTAAAAACAGAGTAAATTTCCACTCTGGTGTTCTAACAGGCAAATTTATTGTGGCCACAGCAATAGCAGAATCAGGGTTGGAAAGGGTAAGATTCATCAAGCTAGTTTCAAACATGTAATAGATAAAAAATCTTCCTGAATGTACTTTGCGTAGGTGGGTGAATATTTTTTTCATATAATATAGATATGGTTGACAAACAATTCACCTATTTTGTTAAATTTGTAAAGTTACTTTGACTGAAAAAAAAGTATAAAAAAGAAAAAGGATTAAAAATGGAGAATTTTTGCTTCTGAAACACTGTCTGACCCTGATTTCCTGCAGTAGGCATGATCCTGACCCCCACCCAAATATTCATTTCCCAGCTCAGCTTCGTCCTGTCATTGTCCCCAGGGAGGTGCCTGGTGCAAGGGGCTGAGGGCTGCCCTGGTGTCCCCCAGCCGTCCTCCTCCTGACTGGAGTGCTGGGACAGGCCCTGGCTGTCAGGCCCTTTCCTGTGCCCACCCCAGGGCTGGAGAGCAAAGGTGGCAAGAAAACCTAATGGAGGAACAAGTTGCTTCTGACCAAACTCAACCGTAGACAGGAAGGGTACCACAGGTGGGAGCAGGGGCAGGTTGCTCAGGAGAAATATAGAGACACTGTCCAAGCATACAGAGGTGGGGTTAGGAAAACCAAAGCTCATATGAAGCTGAATCTGGCAAGCAATGTGAAGGGCCACGAGAAGGGCTGCCACAAGTAAAGCATCAGGTCTGTACTGGTAAGGCTTGTGTTCAGCAGTTCCAAGCCCAAATGGTGCCCATTGACAGGGCAGGCCATGGGCATAAACTGAAATAGAGAGGATTCCAATGAAACATAAGAAAATTTTTTTACTGTGAGTGATCAAACACTGGAAGGAAGCCAGGAAGTGAAGCTATCCTTTGAGATATTAAAAATCCAGCTTGACGTGGTCTTGGGCAACCTATTCTTGTTGACATCACTCTGAGTAGGGAGCATGGACTATGTGATCTCCAGAGGTCCATTCCCAACTCAGTGACTCTCTGAATCAGAGAAGCTACTCATGTTCAGAACACCTGAAAATTAGGCCTTTTGTTTAGAAGCCTGTACTGGAATGTGTTTACTTCCTAAAGTCATTGAAGATAGGTAAGCCATTTAGACTCCTTACTAGGAATTAGCTCTCTTAATTATCTGACCAATGTTAGTCCAAGAAAAAAACCAAGTTATTGATCGAAAAATTTACTATTAGACACAAAAAAAGAGACTGAATTTTTAAGCTGATATCAAGGTCTTAAAACGGAATTAGAGGTGGTCTGAGCCATCTCTTCTGGAACTTTGTTTATTAGGACACATAGTAACCTAATGACCCGTGACACCAGCAAAACTGAAATTTTACATGTTGCTAAATTTAATTCATAGAATCACAGAATATCCTGAATTGGAAGGAACCCAAAAGGATCGTAGAAGTCTGGCCCGCACAGAACCACGCCAAGAATCACAACATGTGTTTGAAAGTATTGTCCAAATGCTTCTTAACTCTGTCAGCCTGGTGCTGTTACCGCTTCCCTGGGGAGCCTGTTCCRGTGCCCAACCACCCTCTGGGTGAAGAACCTTTTTCTAGTATCCAACCTAAACCTTCCCTGACACAACTTCAGGCCATTCTCTCGGGTCCTGTCAGTGGGGACCAAAGAGAAGAAATCAGGGTCTGCCCCTCCTCTTCCCCTGATGTTGTAGACTGTGATGATGTCTTCCCTCAGTCTCCTTTTCTSCAGGCTAAACAGACCAAGTGACCTCAGCCACTCCCCATGCGGCTTCTCCTCAAGGCCCTTCACCATCTTTGTTGCCCTCCTTTGGACACTCTCTAATAGTTTAACATCTTTCTTGTATTGTGGTGTCCAAAACCACGCACAGGAATTGAGATGAGGCTGCACCAGTGCAGAGTAGAGCAGGACAATCACCTCCCTCAGCCGGGCCTGATGCGCCCCAGGACATGGTTGGCATTCATTCACAGCTCCTACAGTGGATGGTTTACCTTATCTCCCTTTACATTTCAGTAAACTGCAGCAATGGTCTGATGGAGCTCAAATCCCATTGGTTCTAGAACATGAAAATGGACCCCATTTCCTTTAATAGAAGAGCAGATCATGCTTTTTTTTTCTTTTTGCCAAGTTTTGCCAGTAAAGCCATTATTCTGGCTGGGTACATGAATTAATTAAAATAATTTTAATAGATGTTTTTACAAGGAGGGCTATTTTTTTTTTTTTACAGAAAAATATAAAAGAAAATGTACAGAAAAGCTTCTTATATCTTTAAACTATACAATGGCTTATGAGACAGGTAAAATAGAGTCTAATGCATCTTTCTAGATTATGCTATAACAAAATTAGCCCTTGCTGGCAGACATTCAAATAGAAATATTTGAAGTTATTTCCAGATTGCTAAAATCATGGTATTCCTTAAAATGATATGATATACATGGGCAATTTTTAGGCATGATGCTATAAAGGTTCATGAATCAGGGACACATTATTCCAACCAGCTGAGAAAATTTAAACTACAGAAATTACAGTGAGATATCTGTCGCAGAGATGCCACCCTGTTTGTGCAAAAGAATAAACCTTACACAAAAAGCCAAATGTCTGACAGTTGTACATAGAACAGGGAAATCATAGGAAAACAATGTTACCGTTCAGGAAGTATTCCAAATGCCAACATTTTTTTTTGCTGCAAGTTCCTTAGCTTTTGATATTTGATGAGTGAATCATGTGCAATGTTCTCTCTTAGGTCTGGATAGCTGTTTGAAACATAACAAAATATGTCTATCTAGTCTAGAATTCAGATAGACCTGGCAATAACAAAGGTTCTAATATGTTTAATAATATAGTATTTTTTTTTCTCAGAAAATATGCAGGTATTTTGCACAGACATGATGTAAAGTCTTGCTGAAATTTATGGTGTGCACATTGAAGTTATTTTTATTGAAGAATTTTCTTGCTGTGGCTCCCAGAGTGACTGAAGTGCATGTTTTCATTGCGACACATACTATGCATTCCTTTCTTGGAGAGTTAACAGTGAATGACATTATCTGTGACTCTCCAAAACATGTTTATTCCAAAAGAGTGGGCTTTCATAAGTGAATAGTTAGTTTGTGCCATGCTCAAAGGACAAATGTTTCATCATGTTTTCATGGAGCTACAGGAGTGTGAGAAATACTGCTTGAGATCACAGGTATTTATTAAAAGAGTGATGCTGTGTTGGAACATACAGATACAATGGCTGTGATTCAAATAATTCTCTTTATTCAAATAATATTTTTTTTTTTCAGAAGCAGTACCAKTTGCCTTACAGTGTGCCTAAGACTCCAAGAGAAGACCTGCTGTAAAGAGCCCACACTATAAGTAAGTGAAAGCAAATTGCTAGAGACAAATAGAGGAATCTGCAGAAGCAGATCTATGCAACAGACGGTGGCTTCATCATACTAGTACCTAAACCATTGACAATCCTTTCTGGGAACTGATTGGCAAGAGAGATTACTAAGAAAGAATTAAAACTGTATAATGAAATGTATTTGTTAGCTAGAAACTTCTCACAAACGGAAAGAAAAACATGGGAGAAAACATGAATATTTTAATGAATGAATAAGGGCAGTATTGGTGAAAAGGTAAGGAGTGAAAGACGTAAATATAGGAATACTCTCTTTAGACAGTGTTATACTGTCTAAATTCCTATACTGCTTTCAGTATAGGAATACTGTAATGCAATCTCATGCCCTTGCTTTATCTGTGTAAGCAGATATCTGTAATGTAAGACTGGCCCTGGAGATGCTAGAATCTGCAAAATTTAAATCTGCCCTGCAAGTGAAGACCTAGGGAGTAAGACAAGTGGTAGATATCTTACACAGGCAAAATGGTGGTCCAGTGTGCATGAAGGAAATTGTGCTTGAATGAACAGAGAACCAGCCTGGGACTTCTGTTAGATCTGAAGAAGATAAACATATAGCAAAAAGACAGCTTTGTGAGGTGCCTGCTCAGAGATAGCAACAGAATGAATGTTTGCTTAAGTGATTACCCAGGCTATAGGTGGTAGCTGAGTTAATGTTTGCAAAGAAGATTACCCAGAAATATGGTAGGTGTAGCAGGATGGCCATTTTCCAGTTTAACATTTTAATTTTGGAAAATACTACTTTGTAAGAAGTGCAAAGTGTTGTAGAGGAAATTATTCTTCAGTGTCAAGAATTCAACTGGTAAAGATTACAGGAATTTTGACTTATGAGAACAGAATTTCAGTTGACTTACCAGGGTTTTGTTTCTAGAATAACTGGCAAAAAATATACCCTTTTGCTCTTCTACTTCTGAGTGGAAAAAAATATAATGAAGATATCGGTGAAGCAGGAATCTTAGTTCTTATCTAGGCTGGACTCTGCGGACCCTGTGACAACATGAAGCTGTTTCCTGTGTTGAAAATGTCAGTCCATACGTGGAAAACATGGAAGAAGTGCTGGTTGTTGGACAAGGAAGAGATTATTACAGATTTTACTGAGTGATTCCCACTGAATGGATTCTCTGTTGAGGGTCAGTGCTAGGAAGAGATGAGTGGATTGAAAAGAAGGTCATCTCTCTCGGACGAAATCAGTAGGACTCTGTGAGACCATACAGACAATGTCTCTGCTTCATTCCCTTTGAGTACTGCTTTCAGCTGCTCCTTAAAAAACTAAATATGGTCCCTCGGCATCATACATGGGTGGGTGACTTCATGAAACCTATGCCAACATCTACTTAATCTCGGCCAGCAAAGGCAGTAACAGTGTTTGGATAGAAGGAGGGGAGGACCTTTTCATGCTGTGTTCTACCTGTTCTTTGCTGACCAGGGTATGTGTAGGAGTTTTTTTTGAGTCTGTGCAGGTTGCTSGTAGATCTGCTGAACTTCAGAGCAGAACTGGGTATCACCACTTCTCCCCTGTTAATTTCCCTGCCCTGAAGTAGAAAAGAAATAAACAGGGTTGCTACGTGGAAGTACTGCAGCTTTCTAAATTATACAATTTTCTTGCTTTGGTGGCTTTTTCCATTCTACTTGAGTATTATTTCATTTTACCTAATTCTTGGTGTTTTCATCATTTTATAAAGTTGTACAGCAGATGTGATGAGAAAAGACATCTCAAATCATATTCTCAGTAAATACTGGAGGAATTCTATATGCTCTCTGTTTTGTGTTCACTAGAAGCATGCAAATTTGTCCTAACTCAGCTCTTGCTAGCAAACTTCCTTACTGAAAATCATAATCATATGAGCTGCTCACGGTACAATCATGAGAAAACCGTTTGTGTGTGAACCAGCTGAGTGTGCTCACAGGGGGAAGAATTCAGCCCAGCAATACTATGCATTTAATAGCTTTATCCATTCAGCTTTATAGCTTGCCATTGGGTGCARATGTTTTATGACTTGTAACAGTTTAATGTGTCCTGGTGGATTACCCTCCAAGTTTCTCTTCATCAAAGCATTTGCTCCAGGTAACTGGAATGTCAGATTTAAATGAAGTGCGATGCGAGAATGGGGATTGTCAGATTTTAAATGAAGCACACAGTGGTGCTAACTAAAGTTTTGAACATGGTATGACATTTCCATGGCCCACCTTACAGGCTCTCTACACCTCTCCTTCTTTCAGTGTGCAAATTATTGTAGAGAAAAAGATAAACCAGTCATATACTGCATTCTAGTACAGCACACAGCCAAGCTAAAAATTATCTGAGAAGAGATAATATTTCCCTTGAATTCAAAGTCAGACAAAAGATGTAACAGACTGGGCAGCACCATTTCATTCCCCAAAGATAACCAGGCCCCTTATGGGCACACTGTTCATTAGCAGACTGGTGAACCTTTGCCTCGCTCCTTCTTTGCTCCTCCTCCTGTTACCCATGTGTCCCTTGGGGACATGAATATGCCCAGCCCTGCTTCCCCTGTCTTTGCAGACATTTCTTCCATCTTGATTTTCCAAATACGCATCCTCTTCCCTCCCATCTGACCCCACCCCCTTCATTGCTCATCCCAGTTGCTCTGGTTTAGCACTGGTGAAAAAACGGAACCCTCTGGAATGCTTTTGTTCTGCGAAGAACCGAGTGGTCAGGGGATCCATGCTTGTAGTCCCTGGAGTCTTTGAGTGCCTTCTTTCTCTCCTTTTGCAGAAATTTACCGAAGCAATAAATCTAGTGCAATGATGGAGAAAAACTAAGGCAGGGGATCTCTGGAGAGAGGGAGAGGAAAAAAGAATAGTAAACAGTGCAATAGGGGTTGTGCTGCTTTTGCCTGCCTCATGTCTTACTGTCATGTTTTTCTATAAAGCTTATGTACTATGAGAGGGGAAGCAAAACCAAAAATCCTTTCTGACAGAGGATGAATTGCCACGAAGGTCTCGCATGGCAGCAAAGTCCAAATTTCTCAACATCTGGAGAGCCAGCATTAAGTAGGTTATCTGATACCTAAAGAGTCACAAAGGTGGCACCGTAAATGGTATCTTTTCCTGAGGCAGACAATGAGGTAAAGACAATCACAGTGCCAAAAAGACAATGCATGTCATGCTGAAACAGATAGAGTACAAACCTCCAAGACCTCAGAGTGTGTCAGAGAAGAGATCTTCAGGGTTTTTTGACAGGTTTTGCATGTTTGACTATTATTAGCAGAACAAAAGGTTGTACATGGTTATTACTGAGGTGCCAACCTCCCCTGGTTCACTCTTTTTGTTTGTTGTTCTAAGAGGAGTGCAAAAGAGTCACTTATTTTCTGTCTTTTCACATTTAGGCTGTGATGGCTGAGGAAAAAAAAGTTTTCGCATTAAAAGTCAAGATGGTGAGCCAGAAAATACTCATTCACCTGAAAGGAAAAAAAATACTTTTATTTTCAAAAAATGAGGGGGCTTTGGAAGTCCTGAAAGTATTACTCTATAAATACCACTGAGAAAATAATTTGTATGGATAATATGCTTTGGTTTTCATTAACTGAATACCTGAGAGCAATATTTTCCATCCTTGTGTCTATTGCTGTTTGTATTTTGTAGATGGTGAGACAATCCTAGGATCCCAACTAACATTATTGTTCTGCTGCACAAAGTACATTTTGGGCATGTAATTCATGGGCCTGCTGGCCTGAAACATCTCAAAATACATTTTAATACAATAATAATTTAATAATATGTTATAATAATAATAATTTAATAATATATAATAATATTTTAAGGTCTGTGAATTGTGTTTCATTTGGCTCTGCTTTATATATATGGTATTTATATATATACATTTGACTGTACTTTATATATATGGTATTGTTTCTGTTTTCTAGGTTGGATGGAGATAACTCACAACATTGTTATACYTCTAACTGCAGCAGGCAGCAAAATTAAGATCTGAGGGAATTTCGATGTATAACCTCCCATTCTGCTTCCCATGAGTATTTCATGCAGGTTACATTGAAACTGAACAAGGAAGGACAGGTTGAATGTGACTTTATGTAAATCTGTTGAGAATGTGGCTTGAGTATTCACAAAAAGGCTTTTTATTCATTAGTTATTCCTCCATAGTTAAATATATGATGCCCATCAACTATGGCACGTAAATGTGCACCTGCAGAAAGAAATCTGGTGAGAATTTGATAAAGGTCTTGCTTGGCTGAAGCACAAATTACCACTAGACTTGGGTGCAGAAGTTAATCTTGTGATGCTGATGATTCACTTGGGGGAACTGTGGAGGGCTTGTAATATGAGTAATATCAATTTGTAGTTATTGCATAAATGTAGTATTTAGATGGAGTGTTCACAATAGTTTGCCACAATAGGAAAAAACAATGCTAGAGGAAGGATTTTTTTTCCCTTTCATTTGTGTATGTAACCGTTGTCCAAGACACTCTGTACACTCCATGGAGAGATACAGACACTTTAAGGAAGTGATTCATGTCAGTTTTAGACATCTAAAATAAGGCAGATGGAACAGTCTGTCTCTCTCCACAGCTGAACTTTTAGTCTGAACTGCATTCTAACAGGCAGGGCCACTGGTTAAAGCAGTATGACCACCTGCAGGTAAACACAGCTCGTGTCTTAGCACCCTGCCACCAGTACAGTCAAACACTAAGTGATAGTGCCTGTCTATATAACGAATTCTTTTTCAGCTGCAGCAGAAGTAGCTCATCTGCTGAATCAGTAACAATTGTGCTCAAACATGTAGTCAAATTTACACAACACAGAACACAGTATTCCAGTCTGTCAGGAATTAACCCCCACCACGCAGAAAAGTTTCAGTTTGCACTTGTGAAGTTTGTATTAAGTAAGAACAATTCTGGTGTGGCTGTAAATTCAGATTTCCCCCCCCAAATAGTTGAATTGAGATTCAGGATTTGATTTTGCAAAGATGCAGAGCACATTCTGGACACTCAGTTCCCTGGCTACTTTGAAGAGAAGGGCACGGTGCCTCATGAGACCAAGTCCTTGTGCCATGTGGAATGTCTGTATCTGAACTGCTGTGCTCCTTGGATGCGTAGCGTTTTGAAATGCCCCGTAAAACTATCACTTACCCTCCACTACTGCTTCCAGATGCCAGACAGAATGAGTCAAGTGTCTAAGCTTGGCTGATTGGCCAAGCTCTATCTATAATTGATGGAGACAAGCACTTCTGAGGGGAGAGTCAGCTGGTCTATGGAGACTGTGAACCACATTTCCTATCTCTTGCCCCTGGTTATTTGTTGGCACCCCTGACGCACTTTCTGGCACCTTTGGGTTGCACTGATACTGCTGTTTGTGGCTGTGGCATTCATCAAGTAGCTTAAATTGTTTGGGTTAAAAAACAACCAAAACAAATACTAAAACCCAAGCACTCCTCCCCATACTACCAGTTAAAAGGAAATCTGTTCCCTGCTTGTACCTTATTGTGTGTGGGTGTAGAATTTTATGAAAATCAAGTATTTTTAAAACAGCAATGGCAATCTATCTAGGGAACTAATTKAAATAAAAAATGTGCTTTTGTTGTGTCTTGTGTGCTTTCGTCCAGGCATTAAAGAATAAAATAAAAAGATGTGTGTTAAACAAAATTGCCAGCTTTGTAGTTCTTTTTCTTAACTCTCTGGTTCTTTCCCTGCCTGGTTCAGTCCTTCTCAAGTCCTGCAGATCCTGGGGGAGGGAGTATGTACTAAATTCCTTTCAGCCTTGGTAAACATACTTTGCACAATCTAAACCAGGGTAGTGTTACACTGCTTTGCTGGACCTTTTGAGAGCCCTGAAAGGGGAAAAAAAAAAGGATATTTGACATCTGCATTTTACTGGAGTAGCTACAAGCACTGTCTGTTATGGAAGAGAGGGAGAGGGACAATGCTTGGGATTTTGTACTGGAAGGAGCTGACCTGAATTTTTGGGCCTCCCGTCTCCCTTCCTTCCTTGTCTGAAGGGCACTAAGCCTGCCCCTCCTTCCCACTGGAGGGGAGCGGATACTCCATGGCCAGCGGGCTACAGGAGGGACATTTTACTGCAGATGAGGGACAACCTTTATTTCACGTTCTAAATGCAATTTTCTTACAAAAGGATTCAGCCTTTCGAATTTTAATAATATATAGGTATTTTTGTTGCTGGTCTCAATTTCACAGCTTTTCCTTTCTCTCTGAAGTCAATGCTGCTCCACAGAGTTTTTCTTAGGATCTGCAATAGCACTAGTAGTTACAATGAGAAACTTCATGTTTAAATAAATAAATAAATAATAAATACCAGATTTACAGTGAGAGTCATGGATGCTCCTTGTGGACATCTGAATCCCTGTAATTGTAATCTGTCTTTGTTTTACATCTACTTTAGAGGGAATGGGATCTTCCCAACTAATGTAAAATGCTTTTTGAGATGGCCGTTTGTTACTGACACAGGGAACTTGGATTTTTCCCTTTTGCCCAGGACGTGTGAGAGCAGACCCTCTCGTTTATTTTTTTTTGGTTCCCCAAATGCATTCATATTTAAAATTACCTACCATGGTCTCCTTGCATGCCTTTTTTGCAAGCAGTTTGCTGTGAGGGCTTGATATTTGGAACCCAAGCTGTTGGTAACCAGCCACAGAAGTGACTCTGTCTCTATTCCTTCACTGGCCAAATACAACTAACATACAGGAGAGGGGCTTTGAGAATCCACTGAGGATTTGCTTTTCCCTGAGAGAAGTAGCAGATAAACAGGATTAGAGTATTTACACAGTCTTGAAATCTGGGTCGACTAGGTCTTGCCCAAGGCATCCTTCTTATTTAGCAGCAAGATTTGATTGACTGAGTGCAGTGTCAACATTTAGCTTTCTATCCTCACTTCACACCAGCTAATCATCTGAGTACAGTCGGCTCCAAACTCAAAAGGTGTAGTCAGGTTTTTCACCTGGTTGTGAATTGGCTCAGCCCAAGGCCGTGGTGGATGGTTTGGGAAGCACCATCCTTAAGTTGCATCAAGCAGTGTCAAGCAGTATCCCAGCTCTCCTGAAGTTCAAGCCTTAGTTTTGCTATTGATCTTGTCTTAATATAGGTGGGAATTGCATTCAGCAGTAGGTTGTCTGTGTGAAGGGTCTTGTTAGGGCTTATCTTGCCTGTGCAGTGAAATGGTAGTGTTGAACTTCAGGGTGAGCACAGGGCCTGCACCTGAATTTGTGTGTGTCAAACCACATGTTGGGTCTAAAGCAGATCATGAAGCTTCCACCCATGGCTGCTCTTGCTCCTACCCCGTCCCCAGTGTCCTGCTTGCTTTCCTTCCCCACCGTTAGCAGATACTCCTTGCACTCAACCAGGCCTCCCAAGTCATCTACTTAAAAAACCCCTTTCCTTCTGTCCAGGAAAACCAAACCAAACCAAACCAACATTTCAAGGAAGATAATTTCTTGGATGCAGCTTATGGTACAAAACAAATAAGGTGGCATAAATGGAGGGGTTGCAGATGTTTATGGAAGGAAGTACATTTTGTAGCGTGACAGTGTCTCAGCATCAAAAGATCTGAAAATGTAGCCTAAGACCATGATTTGCTGATAAAAAATAAGTAGCAGCAGTTCTAACCTCAGCAGTTGCTTTTGTCTCCCTGCTCTTTATTTGTGTTATTATTTGGTTTCTGGTTTGTGTGTCTTGGTTTGGTTTTTTTTTCCAATTGGGTCAGTTTCCCGATTTGGTTCAACCCTGCAAATGGTTGTGGTGATGGAAACAGGAACAAGCAGCTGGGAGCAGGGAGGGGGGACAGCTTAAGCCACTGCTGCTTTTAAACATTTGGTGTCATTGACCACAGCCGCAGCATTTCCCTGGATAAACAGAAGCATGGTATCTTCTCATCTGGTGACATTTCACAGGTTATCTTAATTCTGGCTAGATAAACTTGTCTCTATATTTATTTTCTTCTCTATTGAAACTGTGCTGTGAGCAAGTTAAAATAAAGATATCAGACTCAATTGTTTTATGGTATTACCATTGGCTCAAGGAGAACAGTCTTTTTTAGCTTTTCTGGGCAATTTCTTTGAGCTAATACCCAGAAAACTAGAACTGCAAGGAAGCAGGCAAGACGCTTAGCTTTGAATGACCTGGGTGGACTGCTCACTTGGGAACAAGAATGAAAAAAAACCTAGCGTTTATCACAAAAGATCTTTGCCTTACTGCACCAGTAAAAGTGATACAGGAAAAACATATTGATTCTCTGGATGACTGATAAAGCTACAGCACTGAAAGAATTCTTTGCAGTAAATCCAAGTTAATTTTTCCATTCAAATGCCTTGAATAATGCAGCCTTCATCTGCTGGTCACCTGTCTGCAGTGCTGTTAAAGATGATGATAGCTCTGTTTACCCAGGATAGGATCCTGAATTGTCCTGCACTATCACAATTTCCAGGAGCTTCCTTGTGTGAAGAGTGTTGCATCACATCCAGAATGGTTATCTGAGAACTTGCCCATTGCACAACAATAGGAAGGCTCTTTATTGTTTGTTTTTTTGGCTGTTATTCTCAGCCTGGTGAAACTACTGCTGAATTTTCATTAAACCAGGACACTTGCATGTGCACATGACACATACACATGCACTTTAGGCTGCCTGGCAATCTGAACTCATTGTATATTCAGCATGTTTTCCTCGTGGCAGAGTCCTCTTAACCAAGACAACTATGAAATACATTGCACCAAAGGATTTCTCTTGTGCGCGCGTGTGTGAGGATACGTGCACACACACAGAATGCAAAACGTTCGGTGCTCTAAAGAGCTATCTCCGTGTATCTCTGCGTGAATGGTATCATATCCCACAGCCGTGCCTCCCCCCCTCTGCTGTACAGGATAATAATGTGGTGGAAACCTTGTGTCTGTGGGGGGAAGGGTTTAAAAGCATCATACTGAGGCTGGGCATTCTGCCAGGGGGAAGGGACAAAAGTGAAGTGCGCCTGGAGGTTTTCTTTTTTTAGACAGTGATTACTGAAGGGGAAAGAAGGCCAGTCATCATAGGAGTACAAAAAGACAAAAAAAGTATTTACTGTGGGCTATTGGCAAATACTTGAGTCTCACTTTAAGCAAGAATTCCTCACTGGAGATAAAAAAAGGCACAAAATGATTGTGCTTGAACAAGAGAGTCCAGGCTCACCAGCTGTTTCAAAATTAGTGATTAAAATGAATGATATCTCTATGATTTCCCTTTTTCACTCCCAAACATGCACAGATATATTCATACTCATAAAATGTGCGTCCTTAAGGTCCTGGGGATTTGAAGAAAAGAAAGGTGCAGAGGGGATGTCTTTGAAAATCAGTGACTTATTTTTACTTAAAACCTGAAGATTCAGTGTATGCAAGTCCCTTTTAAGAGATAAAATAACAGAGTTATAGAAATAGCAGGTCAGTAAGTYTCATTTGCCCTGAGCTCTCTACAGAGTCATTCAGCTTCTTGTTACAGTGAAATGTGGAATATTTATACAACTCAGAACCTCTGGCATCAGCAACAAAAGCCTCATGTCTTGTTGGCAAGGCAGGATTGACAAAAAAACTCTTATATCTGGTGTTTTGATTTTTTTTAGGGGCGGGGTGGATAAAGTCCCCACCAGCCACGTGAACCCTGTCATTTTATTAGCTCTTGTGGACAAGAATATCTACAAGATTGCACTGTCTTTCCTGCACCTAAAGAAAATCGTAATGATAAGCTTTGAATTCACATTCCTTGTTAGATGACAGCATGTTTAGGAAGCTTATGTCCCTGTTAAGCTTCTGACTTTTGAAATTAAATTAGACATGGCAGAGGGAGGGCTTGGGGGATGAGGGAATATTTTTTGGCAAGTGAATGCAAAACTGAAAAGCCAGATTTGCCAAGCATTTTTCCAGGGATGTGTGCATGATTTGCATGTCCCCACTCAGTCTCATAACACATCCTCAGTGTGAAACTGATGGGGAGTGGTAGGGAAATGGCAGTGGTGGCTGAGAAATTAAGGGCAACATGAAAAATATTTGGGTTTTTTGATGCAAACTAATGGATCTTTGTGAATCAGTGGATTTGTTCCCCCCGCCCTCCCCCAAGGAAACTCTTCTGTCCTCTTCTTTTTCTATTTTATTAAATGGTTAAAAATGAAACTGTGATCATTGCATTAGCACTGGTTGGTGAACCTCAGAAGGAGGTATCAAAATCTTTTGTACCTAATCCAGAAGCACAACAATGCATTTTCATTTAGAAACCAGGGGAAAAACCTTTCAAGATCAAATTCCCTTGTGAGATTTCCACTTTTACATGCACAGAAAATATCATGAGACTGTTCTTGCATATCACATCATTGCAGTAATTCTCACTGCAGGAATTACAGTTATGTGTGAATATTAAAGTAAATAAATAGCCAAGCTAAAAAGTTTTGAGTTCATTTCAGGTTATAGGCAATGATTGTCTGTTGCTGATGCACTTTCTGAACTGTTTCCTTTGTCCTTAGGCTTTAATTTAGCAAACCACTTTAAAGCATACTCAAATGTAAGCATCTGGGTTTTCCCATCAAAGTCACTATTCTATTCACATATTTAAAGCCAAGCAGGTGTTAGAGAATTATTTCTAGGTAGATGATGCAGAGAAAGATTTTCAAAAAAGAGTCAGAGCTGTCTACAGAGGAAACGGGAGATTCTGCCCCAGTCTCCCTCCATTTACTGAAAATTAGAAAGTCCTACTTACTGCTCTGCCCAAAAATTCAGTGTGCTCAGCGAGGAAGTGGCTCAGTTTCTAGCAAGACAGTGATGATTTTGTGAAGATTTACCCTTAATTACTAAGTTGGCCTTACATGGCAGCCACCTGCAGGATGGCTGCTGGTATCAGGATAGCAGGTATCAAATCCAACACTTGCTAAACAAGTCAGTGCCATCAGCAAGGCTCAAAAGTCTCAAAAATTATTAGACTGGATTGAAATATTTATTATACTTTGGAAGCATGTGAAATAGTTGAAATTTTGACCTTTGGAGGAGAAATAGCTCCCTGTTGAAAAGCAGTGTTCTTGGGTAGTGTTGAGCTTTATTCAGATATCCTGTAAAACTTTTGGCATGGATAAGGGTATACATAGAATCATGCATTGTTTTCTGGAAACTTCATAATGTCAGTGAAAATGCAGATAAATCAAAGGTAGAACATCATGAAGAGACAAAAAGAATTGGTTTATGACAAAAGATTAAAAGAATCAAATTTATCCAGCTTGTCCAATTAAATATCAAATCATGATGAATAAACACTAAGACTGTGAACAGCAAGGACAGACACATTATTCAGGGGTTTTTAGAGACATCACTGGAAAGATCAGCATGAAAATAAGCAGTAGGAGATACTGACTGAGTATGAGTAGAAATGCTCTATAATGATATAGAAAAACAGGCTCACAAAAGACAAAGTAGGTCAATAATTAAAAGTGTATTGGACGAAACATTGGAAAACTATCAAATCTCTATCTTAATATCTCATTCATCACTACGATGATATTCCTTTTAGAGAACACAATTTCACTTACACAGGAATGTGATAGTGGTTCATCTTTTTCTTATTTCACTAACTCTAATTTCTATTTTCTTTTCTGCCTCTACTGTCCATTTCTTGCTGAGAAATGTGTATTGGTTTGGTGCCTGAGATGGAGTTCATAATCAGTGGTGTCTCAGACGTTACTTTTTTCTCCCTTCCCAAAGAGATTTCTGAGGGCCCTATGGTACATGATTTTCGTCAGTACTATTCTGCTTCATCCTGTCTGGTGTACCCAATAGGAATGATCAGGACTGTCAGGATGATTGTCTGGTCCGACTCCTCCCTAGTCCTGGAACTGGGGCTGTACTGCTTTTCTGTAGTCTCACAAGACTTCTCTAGCACCCATCTTTTACAGCCAAGAAGTCCAAGCAGTTGATTTTGCTGTTCTGATCACTGCTGAAAACATGGCAAACTTTCTCACTGGGTTGGTTAAAAAAATGCCTAATTTGAGATGACAGTAGAAGCCATCAACCTATGGATAGAGTTTAAATTTCTCGTGCACTGGCACATCCTACTTCTGTTGAACTGGATCCTCCATCATGCTTCCCAGTTTCTAAATTTTATTACCTCCTTTTTAGTTTGTAGCCAATCTTTTTTTTTTTTGTCTTCTTCTCAAAGAAGAAGAAATTTCACTTTGAAATGCAAAATAATTGCATTTTACCTTCATACCAATTTCAGTGTGCTCTCACAGGTACCTATTTACTAGTGCAGCACTTCTGTTTCACTAGATAAAAGGACCTTGCAGAAGCATCTGTTCCCCTGTCCCAACTGTCTAAAGTACTGCGGTGGAGGCGTCCAAAGCAGCAGGACTTCAGGGAGGGCAGCCAAACTTCAGTGATGATCCTGGCAGCCACAGGCGAATACTGAATCCACCCCATGTGCAGGGAGAAAGGTTGAACATGCTGGTGAGGTGCTTTAGCTCCGTGCACGCTTATGTTTGTGTATGCAGAGGAATTGTAGGAAAAAAATAAACGGCTGTCCTTGTGAGCGGCAAGGGTAAGTGGGACTATTGTTGGAAGAACACTTGTGGCTCATCTTGCAACTGTGGCAATGTGATTTCTACAACACACCTGTGTTTGTAGCACATGGAGCCATTACGTGGTGTACAAGCTTGACTGAAGCACCAATGTTTCCCCCCACACTCCTTAAACTTAATAGATTTAAGCGATTTGGTGTTCTTAGCACATTTGGCACATGCAAGCCTCTTCCTAGTMCTCAAGTGCATCAAATCCTCATGTCTTCTTTCCCTATCCTTCCTTAAGAGGCATGTTTGGCAGACCCTGTGGTAAAACTGGTCCGCATTGAGCCCTGCAGTACCCAACTGGACAGAGAAATCTCATGGCACTGAGCTCACTGCAAAATCATGGATTTTTATAGGAGTTATGTCTGTATAAGAATGATGAAACAAGTTTCACAATAATTCTCATGGTACTCTCAACATGAATCTGTGCCTTATATCACCACTTACATCTGTGAAATAGGGAAAGGCTTTAACACTGGCATGGCAGCCGGTACCTGCCTTTACCAGGTGGTGGAAATTCAGCAAGAACAGGGTGGAAAGCAAATTTTCAAACAAGAATGTGTAGCATGTCCCAAAATACAAAAATAAAATAAAATTTCTTTATGCCTCTGTTTTTATAGTCTCTTAAGAATGAGGATTAGTTTACTACTAAGACAACTCTTATTCTGATAATTATAGAATGTAACAGACAAAACCTAAATCTGCCTTTGTTTTTCCAGAAAAATACCTTTACTGTTTTCTGAGTACATATGGCAAGCAAATGCATACAGCTATTTTTGCTGGTATCTGAAGCTTGGAAATCACAGCCTTTATGGAGGAAAAGTTTTTTTTTATTACATACTGTATGGCTGGCCAGTAACTTTCTGCAGCTTGCTGTACTTTATCCTGAAGCCAGCAACAGATCTCTTACACTGAAGGGCTGTTGCTGGTTTAGTTATTGGTTGTAACACATTTGAAACAAATGGTTTAACTGCAATTTATCCAAGTCTATAATTATTCAAATTGCTCAAGGGGCTCTGTAGGTTCCATCCCAGCTGGAATTCTTCTTCTTACTTTTCTTTMAATAACATAGAATGTGTTAAACAAAATACACATTGTTTTTAATTTCAGAACAATCTCATGCACTGGTTCAGCTGTCCCCATTAGTCTTTCCATGCCATACTACTGTAGCARCCTCTACTAGAGGGTTTTTTTTTTTAAGTTTATGTATCTCTCCTTGTTCTTTCCCTTCCCTTTCTTCTTTCCACCACCCCTCCCCTTTTTTTCTTCCTCTCTCCCCCTTCCCACCACCCCTGRCCAACAACTGGCCTACAGGAATCCACTCAAATGCTGTAGACTGAGAAACTTCTGCGAATTTGGAAAGCTGACATTTCTGTAAGTGTAGTGGTTAGTATTTATAATTTTCCTGAGATTTTGTCTTGGCATTTTGAAAAGAAATAAACAGGAAGTTGCAAAACAAAAATAATTTAAAAACCCAGTATCCTTTGTATCTCGTAAAAACAACTTATTTTTCTGTCTTCCTTAATCAGAGTATGATTGATTCTTTAGGTGCAGAGTAACAAAATGTGACATGCAATAATAGACAGCTATTAAGTAGCTCAAAAGGAAATACTGACTAGCCCACAATTTGTGGCAGATAAAAGGTATCCTAGTGTCCTTGATGTGGGGATTGTATATTTGACTTGTCTATTTAACTAGTGGCGTCTATATTATCATATCTTGTAAATTACCAGAAATAAAAACTAGTCCTATGATTTGTGGGAAGGCCTGGGGGGTTACTTAGTCATGTATGGCATTGCTTGACCTTCTGCCTTTGGTGTTTCATCAGGCATCTAATCAGGAATGGTACCATCACAGTCACCAATTTTCCATTTGCATTCTGCTGATTCTAGTCTCTTTTGGTCACACTGTGAGTGGGAGATATCAGGGCTAGAATCAGGATTACACAGTATTAGATCTTAAGCTTGTCGTTTGGAAGTCATACTGTACAAAGTGTTTATATCTGACTAGCTTACCTGTAACAATATTGCCTGTAAAACCCATGCTGCCCTGCAAGCGAATGTAGAAAAAATGATCAGTTCAGTCTTGTTTTGGGCCTCAGGTATCATCTAACTTACCAAATCGGAAGAAAAAGGAAGTTTGACCTTTCTGACCACTTGAAAGGAGGTGATAACAGCTGCCATATGGATCCAGCCTGAGGTCCCCCTGTAATGTTGCATGTATTTTGATATTGACCCATAGGTGGAGGGATGCTGACAGGTTTACTTGGGGGAAAACAGATTTCTGGAGGTAGCAGAAGCATAGCTACTGGGCTGATACTGGGACATTCTTGCTTGGCCCCTCTTCATCCAGCTTTCACATGGTGGTATGAAATGATTCCCTTCAGTCCCTCAGGCTCGTTTATAAACAAATCCAGGAAAATTATTTTGCCAAAATATCATTCTTGACAAAGAAGATATTAGGAATGAAAAAGTTAGAATCACTTGTCCTTTCCATTTTTTGTTTTATTTTTTATTTCTGTCTGAAATAATATTGCTTCCAAAGCTAGGATTCAGTCATCACTGAAGCCCGATGTAGTCTGCTGGCKTAACTAACACTTGACACTTGATGTTTGCAGCGGACTGGGAACAGACTCTGTCAGTCATCATGTCCCTTCCAAGTGCTGCTGAACTGAGCAGCTTCCGCCTTAGAGGGAAAGGCAGGAACAGAATCAACTGTGATCAGTGAAGTGTAGCCTTTAGCTGTGTCTACACCACACGGTGTTCCTGGAACAGTTAGGTTAGTAAGGAGGGTAAAAATACATTTGGGGATATATGGAAAAATGTAAATCAGAAACCTGCTCTGCACACAGGTAGATGCAATTMATTTTTTCTCTTCTTTCTGCATAATTATGACTAAGTGTTAAAATATCTGCTGCTTTGGTTTCTCGTACAGTTTCAGAAAATGTTTTATGGCATTATTTTCAAACTCAGGCTTGTGCATCCTCCAAGTTGCTCTTCCCAAGGGAGAATACTGAAATRAATAAATCAAAACATCCAAGGCCTTTGTGTAAGCCTTGAAACCAGCCAAAGTTTRAAACAAAAAAGCTCCATAAACGGATCCTCAGATAAAAAGTTGATGTAACTTAACTGTGAGTGGGATCAGAAGAATTCCCGTTATCCATTTTAATTGCATAGAAAGATGTAAGGACTGATTTCAATTAAATTTCATATACAGTGAGCTGTGTTCAATACATTTACACTAGTACCAGCAAAAGGAGGGCTGGGACCATTTTTACTACTCTGGATATTTTAAATTGTTTAGTAAAACTAACACATCTAAATCTCTTATTATCACTTCACTGTGGTAGTGTTTTATAAGAAGGAATGAAATTCTTTCAGCAATGTCCCTGCTGGAAGACTGTTCCCATTTCACAGCCAGGGAGCTGAGGCATGTAGGTCAACAATCTAACCCAAAGCCCAATTTTTAGCACTCTTATGAAAGACACTTGGCTTATTTCTTTGTGAATTGAAGGTAGGTTTGCTTACTTCTAAGCCAGAATATAATACTGTAATTTGTTTGTAAGGCAGCTGTGCCCAAGCAGAGCACTCAAGGATAAAGCAGAAAAGCCTTAGCCATGAATTTCAGTTTTGCAGAACTTTTTTGTTGCATCCCTGTGACTCTTCCAGCCTATTCACGGTCCGGGGCACTGAAACCAGTAGCATCATGGAGGTCAATTTCTAAAAACACCAGTAGGGCTAGCACAGAGCTGGTTTTGGGGCTGTGCCATCTGGAGAGAGACGTTGGTGGCTCCCACCTTCTGGCTCATTCTGAGAGCAGCAGGAGCTTCTGCCTCGTACAGATGCAATTTAATGATGATAGAAAATGGTAGCATATTGTTTCTGTAAGAGGCTGTCTCTCATGGATCCCACAGCGTTCTTACCAGCATGTTTAACCTCTAATCTGGGAAAGAAAAATACCATCTGGTACACACCATCCTTGAGAGTGTGCTGTCCCCTGCCTTGACGTGTACCTGGAGATCTCATGTAAGTGCTGCACTGCAGCACCCGTGCTGCACGAACCTGCCCAGGCCCCAGAGAAGTGAAACAACATTAATGTGATGTGCTGAGTCAATATAGCTGACTTTGCAGGAGGGCTGATGAGCTGGTGCAGAATGCCATRTTTGCCTGGCTAGGCTGCTTCCAGTAAGGGAGCTGGCTTATATAGTGCTCCCTCAGGTATCTGACCAGAACTGCACCAGGCCATGTTGGCAGATCCATAAATCCATCTTAATGTTTGATAAAGAATATTTTGCGTCTTGATTTTCTTTATCTCATCAGGGAAATGTCACACTTTCTGCCCTTGTCTGCCTATTTATGCAGTGTTAATCCTTTCTTCACTATTGGGGTGAGAAGGATTCTGGCATGAATAAGAACTTGCTGTTAAGCCCTGACAACCCTGGCTCACTGCAATCTATGCCTTACTTCTGCATTGCCTCTTGTAGCAGAGGGAACAGGAGGGGCTGTGTTCCACACTCAGTCAAAATCTACCGTCAACTGGCCTATGGATTTAAATCACCACAGCCTCAAAACATGGCTCTGGATAAACTGGACTGTGCTGCCAGAAACTGAGCTGCTCTGTTTCTGACCCAGGTGGGTTCGCCCTTCCTTAGGCAACCTGCTGACCTGAGCTCAGGGATCATCGGACTGAACATGCCAAACATGATGTGGAAAACTGGCTGAGCACACTGAAGACCCAGGCTCATGGGCACCCACCCACCTTTGGAAAAGCTGGGATGACAGGCATGGCCCACCACACCCAGCTTTCTCCTTAGAGGTGGTCAAAAAACGCCAATGCCAATGCTGACTGCATTTCTGGCCATGAGGGAAGGATATTGGAACAGTTTTCAGTGAGCAAATACCATGCCTTGGATTGACCTTGCTGGTGAAGACACTGCTGCTGTTTGAACACACAGCTTGTTCTGCTACCCCTGTGAAAGAAATGAGGTGAGACTTACAGRTGCGACCTCATGAGTTACTGCTGAGCCTATGAATCAGAACCCCAAGCCCAGTGGTGGAATCCGTTCCTTGCAAAGAAGTAATTCTTTCTCATCCCAGTTCTGCAGTTCTTTAATAATAGAGTGTTCTCTCAGAGGCAAAATGAAAACGTGAGATAGAAGTTTTAGGAAGGAGGCTGGATTACAGGCTTTTCTGTGCATAGGAACAGAGCTAACTGGCTGCTGCTGTGGTCTGTTTGGAAATCTCAGCCRTATTACCACTTTCATTCCTTCAGCAGGTTGCAAATAGAGCTATTTTGACTTAAAAAGATTCCTCATGTACATGCTAAAATGTGCTTATTTCATTTTTTAAAAGTGTCTGTAAAGTACCTTGGAAATAATTGGTCCTGATGTTTAATTAGGTAGTGTTTGAAAAGCACTTTGAAAATGAAAAATGAAGTAGAAGTGCTAAATATTCTTGCCTAAGGTTGATTAATTATGGACAGTAAATCTTACACTAACCCATGTGATAAATGTGAGCGAGTAGACTGCATAATCTATTAAAGGAAACCCAGGCATATACATTTTTCCTTCTGCATATGGACCTGGGGATGATTATCTGGAGGTTGGAGAATTGTGTCTGCTTTATAGCTACTCATCCCCTTTTTTCATTCAATACTGTTGAAGACTTTAGCAGAGAATTCAGGATCTGGTTTTTCAGAGCTAGCAAAGGGGCAATCCAGGGCATGGGAACCCGCTGGGCTGCTTCAGAAGTTTCAACTTCACAGGAAGTTGTTAGACAGTGAGGCTACATCTATATTAGTAAATCAAACATGTCCATCTCTTTGCTACTGAAGTCACCTGGCACTGGACTGCCCATATCCACACGATTAAACACTTTTACCCTCTGAGAGCAAGGTGGTTGTAGCCAGGTGCTCTGGTGGAGAGAATCCTTGCTCTGTGCTAGCTCAAGAAGTCTTCCTGGAGATTGCTTGGGTGAGTGCAATCAGTCCTGGGTCAAAATCATTCTAGAAATTTAATAGTAGAGGTGATCGAGGTTCAGTGCCAAAGCCTGCCCAGCACTGTTTATTTTACCAGTACAGATGTAGGTTGAGGGGCTGTAGCTTCACCTGGAGCACTTAACTCTGTTGTGTTCAGGGCACCTTCCACTGATGGAGGGGCACAAAGCTGCTTTCCTACGGGTTAGATCATGTCACACAGTAAGCGAATCTTGCCAGCCTCTCTGAGCTTTGGCTGTCTTGAGGCAGCAAAAGTGATACCTGGTCTTAAAGAGCTGATGAAGCCAACCACCCAGCTTCACTTGCACTTGCAGAATTGATGATATATTACAGGACCACTTGGTGTCTTTGACAGGTTTTAAGTGGGGCTAATGTATAAAGAGCAAATRTTCTTATCACACCTAGACCAAATATGTGAGAGGTCTGTGCTAGTTYTTGCAAATATGGTAAGTGGCTTGAATAAACTGACAATCACTTACCTAAGATAAAAAGTCTGGAGAAGCCTGTAGAATGAAAACAGAAAAGGAAGGAGATGAGTCCAGACACCGCATAAGAATCTGTGGAAAATATAGACAGCATATATGCCTTTTTATTTTTTTTTCCTATATGACAATTTGCTTATATGCATAGTACAGTGGTCTTTTAAGACTGAAGGAGCAAGTTTCTACTTGAAATGGAGAATTAGGTCAATGTTGTTAACATTGGCACATTGGAGTCAGCACTGAATGATTCATGTGAAATTGTTGCTYAAAGAGGGTATTACTTTGCGATACAAGGACAACCAATGACTAGTCATTAATGTTGTTGACTTACAAAAAGAGGCAGAAGATATGAATCACAGAATCAATTAGGCTGGAAAAGATGTCCTAGATGATTGAGTCCRAAGAACACCACCGTGTCAGCTACACCATGGCACTAAGTGCCACATCCAGTCTTAAACACTTCGAGGCTTAAACACCTCGAGGGRCAGTGACTCCACCACCTCCCTGGGCAGTCCATTCCCATGTTTAATCACCCTTTTTGTGAAGAAATTCCTCCTAATATSTAACTTGAACCTCCCCTGGTGCAGCTTAAGACTATGTCCTCTCATCCTGTTGCTAGTTCCCTGTGAGAAGAGGCTGACCTCTACCTGGCTACAAGCTCCTTTCAGGGACTTGTACAGAGTCATAAGGTCTCCCCTGAGCCTCCTTCTCTCCAGTCTAAACCCCCCTAGCTCACTCAGACGCTCCTCATAGGACTTGTGTTCCAGACCCTTCGCCTGCTCTGTTGCCCTTCTCTGGACTAACTCCAGCACCTCAATGTCCTTCTTGAAGTGAGTGCTGCAGAGCTGAATACAGTATTCAAGATGTGGCCTYACCAGTGCCGAGTACAAGGGGATAACATGATAACTGCAGAACTGTCACTGAGGTCTCTGATGCAGAGTGTAGTGGGAGGGTTGGAATCATGGCAGTTTGCTCGGAAAAGAAAGTACAGAATCTTTACTTTTCAAATCCAGGTGACAGATCCTAAAATATTAAATTACGATCTGTTTGAAAAAGATTGCCACATGTCCCTGAAAATGAGTCCTGACTACAGACATAAACTCTTCAGCAAAAGCTCTGGTTTTTTTGGCTTTGGTGAACCAGCTACAGTGTGGAAAGGTAGTGAAGGTCAGATCTAGGCATTAGGAAGTTAAGGCAAACTGTAGGGCYGTAGGCATAGCCTTTGCAGCCCCTCAGAATTTCCCTTTCTCTGCATCTATTTGCCAGGCCCAGCCTGGTGGGAGAGACTCKGAGAGGCGTGTGTTAGCCTGAGTGTGATACCTGGTCTGCAATACAGGGGAAAGACCAAGATTGTGAAGACAGGACACTTCTGGAGACAGGAGGCTGTTAAATTGTCACATGTTCTGCTGAAAAGGTGAGTACTTGCTGCTTCTTCTCTTATTCCCATTCTCTTGCATGACTTTCCCAAGCCAAAACACTTCTGTTCACGTCTACATAGCAAGGTGATACTTTTTGACACGAAAATTCATCAAGTAGGTTCTGTAGAGCTCTTCAAAACATCTCTGAGAAGACTGTGAGCTAGCTGGTTGGGGAGGAGCAGATGAAATGGCGAGTCACCCAGTGGGTAAGAGGCTGGAATGCACGGTGTTCATTGAAAGGAGGCAGTGGGAAACAGAGAGGTGTTTGGAAAATACGTGTGAGGGCTGGGAAGAGAGCACAGAGACTTGGAGGGCAGGATCTTTTTCACGTTGAAATGGAAAATCCAAACAATGTGCACCTCCCCTGTTTCCTGGGCTCACGGAAACTCATAGAAACTTCTGAAATCTAGTTAAGTAAAGGCATGCTATTTAGCACCTCGCTTTTGATTGATCCTTCTCTCAAGAATGTGTGAATGAGATGCTGAGGTGTAAACAGGGACCATGAGATACACATCTATGGTGAACTACACACACCCATTCTATTAGCATAATTCACTCGTGTCAGGTGCTTTATGCAGCATTTCATTTATTTAATTTATTTTAGCAAGTTTCTCAGTTTCAAGAGAAGCTTCAAAACACAAAAGCAAAAGATCTAAAATGCTTTCTTTATTTTTGTATCAGGAKTTCTTGAAGATATAAAATGCGATGGTGTCTGCTTCACAGTGCTATGCAACTTGGTTGCAAACTATCACAAGTGACCTATAAACCAGATTTATTTGACACTAAGTTCAAGCTGAAAACAACTTCCCAGAGCCCTAGAAAAAGCAGTGAAACTCTATATACTCACTCMAAGGAGGCTTGTACACGCTTTCAAATATGCATCCCTTTATGCAGAGATATAATCATGTATCATATTCTTGCTGACCATCTGTTTGCTTCCTGTGAGCTCTGAAATGATTCAGTTGCTATGCCTTTGGGGAAAGCATTGGTAAAGACCCGCATGTAAATGTGAAAGGAYGCATTTGGGGATACACTAACTCCTGTGTGCTGGGACCTGACATGCTATACCTGGCTCCATCTATCCGGTGAGTCCTCCTGGTTGTGCAGGCAAGATGGCTCAGAGATCTGTCACTAAAGCCGGAGTGGCAGGACCACCTAACAGCAAGGAAGTGTGTGAAACGTAGACAATACAAAATCTGACTTAGTTTAGGTTGCCTGCAGGAGCCAGTGGTGTTCAGGAACACACAGAAAGCAGGTTGCTTTTGGTACTACTCMTCTGAGATAAAAACATTATATATCCATTTATCTATCTATCTATTTATCTATCTATCTATTGCTGTATCATTGTGGGACAATGCAGACAATAAACCAGAAGCACACAAAGAGGAGCTGCAGCCACTTTTATTTAGGTGGGAATGGTCAATTTGTAGAATAGAACACCCTTAAAAAGAAAGATGCTGAATCCAAATTGTTTAACAACTATAAGAATGCTGTCTTCACATATTTCACTCTGGTGAAATCTGGCTGTCAGAGTTGTAGCTTGATCTATGGAAAATTTACCTGTCTATGAAGGAAGTTCTGCAACAAGCAAAATCTATTAATAGTGCATCTCTATTTATTCACAGGTAGTACAGTTGTGCATTTCAGATAGGTCTGAAAAGACCGCACAGCTGGAAGTCATGAAGCTTTTAATTTATATTTCCTCAAATCCATGTTCTATGTAACGTTTTCTGTACTCTTCCCAATGCACAATGTACCTCTGTCAGACTCTATAACCAAAAGTATATCACTGTCCCCAAAATCTACACTTCTTTTTGTCTAATGGGTTTTATTTCTGGCCTAATTTAGGAACTTACAGAAATATTGTGCTGAGACAGGAGCTGAAACACCTTACATAGATGTTCTCTTAGGCTTTTTTTTACCAATCAAGTTAAAATCAGGGCTGCTTGCAAGAAACTTCCCTACAGTTCTGTGCTCTGCAAAGAGCTGGCACAGGCAGACCTTGCAGTTGTGTGCAGTCACATGCAGAATAGAGTCCTGGATTTTTCTTCACAGTTTCAGGCAATTGAGATTTGATATTTTGATTAGAGTTTTTCCCTATTTTTCCTCTTCTGAGTCAATGATGAAGGAAGCTCTCAGATCCACCCTTGCATTTTTGTCCCAGTGAAGCAGAGCTTCCTATGGTATTTTCCTTCCTCCAGAACTATTCATCACTAACACTGTGTTGATAATGTGATGACAGTTGTTGCCAAAACTTTCCTGTTCACCCTAAATCTGTTTTTCTTGGTATGAAAATAAAGATACGAAGCTCAGCGGAGAGGGAACACTCTGTGGTATGAGAGCTCAAGGTGACTGGGAGGAAGGTAGTTATCCAAGGACAAAACCCAGAAGTGGGCGGGCAGCATTTTCCAGATTCCAGAGGGGAAGAGGAGAAGAGGGGTGTGAGGCTAAAAGGGGTGGGATGGGTGGGATGTACCTCCTGGGGGCTGGGGAGAGASACAGTGCTCCTCTTTTAAAGGAAAATGAGCAGCCAGCAGAAACTAGATGCGTCTCACCATGGGGTGAGGGTGGGGAACCCACCAACTGCTGAGACAGTCAATAGGCAGATTATTCATCACACATTGCTAGGAGATTAACTGAGCAAACGTTCTGACAAAACTGATTAGAGCCTTCATCCTGTATGGGGGAACAAAGAGACACCAAGTTATTASACCCAAGCCAAATGCCAGATGATGACTGCATGTAGTGGAAACACAAAGTATGGAGTGATTTCCCCCCCACACACTGGGGTGACCCTCCCTTTGTCACTGGAGTCATCACAAGTTACAGTTTGCAAATACAGCTACCTACAGAACATTTCAAAAGCCAGATTGCTGTGATGTAACAGATTAAGGATCCCCTCCCCTCAGTTTGCTTCTCTGGAAATGTTATCTCAGAGTGTTATCGTGTCTAGAGTCGTCTCTTTTTTAAACTGCATTCTTTCCCAGTATTATCACCASTGCTTACAACTGCAGATACTTAAAATGAGCAAAATACTTGATTTACCACTGTTATAGTAAAGTTCGGATGGTACTCCCTCAGGCAAATGTAAACTTCGTGACTGCTTCCACTATCAGTGTTTGCTCAGTCCCCAGCACTGGTAACGGGGGAAGTGGATATGATGTTTTACTGTGTTCACTAATTGCCGTATTTTCTAGCTCTGCCACCTCCTAAAACAAGAGAATTGATATCAATAAAACTCAATCACTTAATTGCAGAGTTCTGAAGATTGGGGAAGTCACGAGAAAGAGCCAGAAAGGGAATCCCTTTCCAGGCAACTCTTGATTGTTTTCTTCTGACAGTCAAAAATTTAATGAGTCATGGAAATGATCAGATTAAAACTGCCAAGTGTCTATTACCTCTAACAAGTGCCTGCTAACAAGTGTCTGAAATGAGGCACTGCTGAAGCCTAAGCACCAAACTCAGCATTGGTTTAGATATACCGACGCATGTTCACTGTTTCTCAGGCGTGAAAAGTCTTCCTGTAAGTTGTCCTGGTAATGTACTGACACTTTTGGAAAGGAAGGCCATCACCTGTCAGGAATCTGAGACGTAAAATTAGACAGCCCAGCCCCCTAGGGAGTGAATAGCAGGAGCTAGGCAATGCCATCGGTGTCTCCTCCCTCTCTAAACCCCTGACTCTGAGTGTGAGGACATTACAACTAATTACATCTTTGTACTGTGTAGACATGAATAAACCATTTGAGGTTAACTGTCCTGCTTCTTAATGTCATAAAGCCTTCTTTTCACAGAATTAAAGCCTTATTACATAAAATTGTGTCAAATCATTCATTTGTGCTGGGTTAGATCATATAAACTGGTCTAAAAAACTTGGTTTTCAGGAAGAGTTGGACTCACTCACTGCAGTAGTGTCCAAGTAATCTTTTATTATAAAGGTAAATGTATTTTTTCATGTGTCAGAAAAGTGAATGTCAAATATGCAGTGGCTTTTGAAAAGCAATGTCTTCTCATGTAATAAGAGAAATCTCTGAACATTAGGGGAGCACTGGCCCTGTTAGGAATGTTCCAAGATTGTTAACTAAATTATTATTTGCTACCTCGTGGGGATTTTTGTTTGATGATTTGTATTTTTTAACTTGCATTTACCTTAGCTATGGTTGTCAGTGTCATCTCTTTAATATAAGCAAAGAGGAAGGAGACAGCAAGTGAGAAAAAGATCTTTCTATTTAATACTGTGAACCCTGGACATTGGATTAAAGAATGGCTCACATATTAGAAGCAGATCTGATAGAAATATTGATAACAAAACCAGAAAAATGCAACTTGCAAGAGGGTACAGTAGTACATATACTGTAATAATATGTAAATGTAACAGGAACTGTTATGTACATGAACTTTATGGATCCAGTTGATGTGTTGAGGTGCAGCAGTAAAAAATTAAGAAACCTCAGGAGAATTGCAGAAAGCTTACATAATTTATAGCYGATTTTCCCCTAAGTTGTTAAATACTTTATCTAGCAACACGTTGCATCTATGACAGCATTTCACAGCTAACATAAATCTGAAAAGACGCTGCCGCCAACTGTTTGGGGGGTGGGGTGTTTGATTTTTGTTTTTTTTTTTTGTTAAATAGGCAACTTATTCACCACTCAAATGATTCTCACAATTTTGAGACCGCACCAATCATTAGATGATCCTTGAAAAGACAAGCATATACATCTGGATTGCTCTGGCAAGGTGAGGACTTTTCGAAATGAAGGAAACAGCTTCTCTTTTAAGAAACCTTTTATATCCTTGTAAAAAGGCAATAAAATATATATCAAACATAGATGATACTGACTGCTCTTTACAGTTGCTATTAAGATTTATGGTCCCTGAAGTTAAATATTGACTTTGGCATCACCTTGGTCAATATTTATCTCTGAGATCAATAAATCTTAATATTGACTGCAATGGAAGTCACCATGCTTCCCGGTGTTACCTCTGAATGATTTACATCAATATATTTTCCTCTCCCCTCAGTACATATTTTACTTTCCTGTGTTTCTATTTGATGGGGTTGGAGGATCTTTTTGAATGAGGAGACCTTTTCTCTGCATAGAACATTGTTATTCTCATCAGTTTGCTCTACTCTTTTCCTTATTTCTTTGTAAGTTCTGCTGTAACTGCATAAACCATCCTAGCATGAAAAGATTTTTCCTAGTGCCTAACTAAATGTATAACTTTTGAGAGCATACTAGGCTGGATCATTTTCATTATGATGTTACATACTGGAAGTTATAATCATCATAATCATCTTAATCAGTATTAGTGCTTTCTGTTATTATCCTTAAATTTCTTTATTAACATGTGCTTTCCTGCTTCTCAATGTTTTCCTTCAACTATTAGAGTTACAACACAACTGAAAATTATAGTTTATTTAAAATTTAATTATTTCGTCCTACTTGGCAAGTTTTTATTATCTTATTTCCCCAGCACAATTCAGTTCCTGAAGAAGTTGGTGACATGATCACAACTAGCTTTTCCTATATATAATTTTCCTAATATTAGTGGGTTTTTGTGTTAACAGACCCTTGAGGCTAATTGAATGAAGCTCCTTTACAGAGTCCAATTAGAAGTGAAGTTCTTAGTGAACTCCTCTAAATGTGGTATATAGATGCTTGTTAAGGCAAAAATGGGTTTCTGGCTACCCTTTCTGCATTATCCTAACCTGAATCTTTGAAAAATTCCAGTATTTTTTTATCTAGAAGATATGTGTGTTATTTCCTTAACTATATTCT
This sequence comes from Amblyornis subalaris, assembly GCA_018881555.1. Lineage (NCBI taxonomy): Eukaryota > Metazoa > Chordata > Aves > Passeriformes > Ptilonorhynchidae > Amblyornis > Amblyornis subalaris. Next base: position 5,662,045 of record JACAXG010000050.1, read on the forward strand.
CCCAGTTGAAATCTACAAGCATGTTCAGCGGAAATAACCCTTTCCATTATTTTTTCCCCCCGTTTCTTTCTGTTCTGTTTTACAATGTCTAAAAAGGCATCTTGCTTTTGTTCCCCTGTGTGAATGCTGCCTTGACTATGTTGTGCCTGCACTGACTGCTCTGCAATCCCATCTAAGGGACAGAACCAGCTCAAACACCCTGTGATCCACAGCATTGTCCACCTGCTCAGTCTTTGATCCAGTGTTACCCTTTTGCTACTGTACATCTCCAAGCACAGTGATAAGCAATAGTAATATAAATGTTCTTTGCATCCATATCAATTCCAAGGGTAGGCATTTCACTACAAGAGGATACTAATATTTTTTCTATTATCATTCAATTGCTTGAGACTGTAAAATGTCCATATGAGCTGTGCTCACACTTGAACAAAGGAACAGTAGGAGTTTCTATAACTTCTAAGTTTTATTCCTGCCATTGGAAAAAGCTAGAGGAATGCTAAAGTTAAATAATCAAATGAAGAATACTAACCTGCTGCCAAATAATCAGCTAACCCTTTTTTTGTTGATGTTGTGTTCCCATGTGAGGGTTGCACCCTACAGAATAAAATAGTTCTCTTCTACTGAGAGTGTCATGGAAAATTTGCCAAACAGAAACAAAGGCCTTTCTTCCACTTCCGCCTTTTGATATAAACAGCTGCACTGCTGCACGTGATAAATTATCAGAATGGATAAAAATCTTCCTTTCCTTCTGTTTTCTTTAAAATGAGATCAGAGTACTCAGATGAACACAGCTTCTCTCCCTATCTGAGAAACAGAGTGAAAATGGCTTCTGATGACCTTCTGCATTATTTGGGTAGCTCAGCTAATTAGGGACATGGCAGAACTCCCTTGTGACTTGCCCTATCATGATCTTTCCCAACTAACACAGTTCAACCTCTGACTGCACCAGCAAAAAGCAGCTTTAGTATGCTCCTTGTAACCAAGAGAAGAAATAAGTTTTCCTCTACTTGGATGGAAAACAAAGTGGCTGCAGGGGAGAAAAAAAAGTAATTCACCAGTACCTTTGTGGATGCAAAATGAAACTGAGCAAGGGTTTGAAGTTGAAATACAAATAATTTTATGGTCTGCTCCTTATCACTTATTAAGGTCCTAAGCTTCTCCCATTAGCAAAACTGAATAATTTTCTGTACTTCCTGCCTTAAACTCTGGAGTAGCTTTGATATGCACCTACCAGCCTGTTGCACTCCAGTCCAGGGGGAACCTACATCTCTCTGGTTGATGAACAGGCCAGCCCTGCAGCTACTGAAGTACCAGGGATCACAAGAAGTGCTCCAGAAATGCTTTAAAATGTCATGGAGCCCACAAGGTTAAAACACCTCACTTGACGTGGCCTCTGTCTCCTCAGCTAACTGCAGCAGAGCTGGGTGAGACTGAGGATGATGGGTAGACCCTTGAGAAATTGTAAGGAGAATTTATCTGCCACTTGTGTGAGCAAGTTGGATTTCTTCTTCCTCAACAATACGAAGGGCATTCCTTCTGTAGGTCCCACAAAGCAGATTTACAGCCACTTAAAGGCATCTTGGGCACATGTGCCATGCTTCAAAGTCCTGCTTCTGAAGTTGAGAGACCTCGCAAATATTGTGATGCTCTGTATGTCAGATAAGGCTATGAGGCTGGAGGGACTGATCTGAGAMCAAATTAGAGCAATCAAATATTTTTAGTTTGGATAAACAACAGCTAGTGGGTTGGGAATGCACAGCATAAAACTGACAAGTTTGAGAAGGCTGTAAACAGCAAAGGCAGCAACATAATTCTGAAGGTTCAAGTAGATTCAGCTAAAAAGTAAGGGCTTGTTTACACCGAGAAATTCACTGTTATAATTATGCAGCATAATTATACAGCATAATTGTAATTATCCTGGAATTATTCTGAAGGAAGAGTGTCCACACAGGGAGTTATGCTGATATAAAGATACTTCTGAATTTCCCTATGTAGACAAGCCTCAGCAAAAGGAAGGATTGTTTTTGTGTAAAGCCTCTGTGTGCTACTGTTACTAGTACCACAGTGCAATACAAAACAGAGAATGTAAATTGCAGTCATAGCTTTTAGTTGATTTAATCTATCTAGTTCAAGCCTTGTCCCCAGAGAGAGACCCCCTACCAGCATTGGCTTGTGTGGCGCATATTCCCATTTCATATGAAAAGTCTTTGCACTTTTCAGTCCCCTGATTCATCTGAGACTGTGTCCTGCTCTGTAGTTTAGCTCAGCTAAATAGCTTACATGACAATAGCTCACTCTCTGCCTCTATGGCACTGTCATCCACAGCTGTAAGGCACTTGTCACAAAGAAGATTTACTCCAGTCTATTGCTGGTGTGTCAGTCTAATAGGGGTTTTTTCATACTTCTCTGGATTTCAGTTAACGAGCTTTGAGCTTCCTCTGGGAAACAATATCATATGCTTAGGCAATGTTTCTGCAAAATGCTGTTCTGCATTAATGATACCAGAAGAGACAAAGTGATACATTCCCTTCAGTTATGGATGCTCATATACAACCACATCTATAAACCATTTCCATTATTTTGTTCTCTGCGGTCATCTCATTGGASTAGAAAACCAGGTTAACAAATTCCATAACCTCCATGCACCTAGGCAGGTGCAACTGCTTGAGGTAGAATAATAAAACCTCATGATAATTGTAATGTCCTTCTTACAGTATATTTACAAGTAGATTTATTCCTATGATTTGTTTAAGATTTCAAACGGAGCAATCCAGAGGAGTTTAAATATTTGAAGGAAGGTTCAGAAAGCAAACAGTATGACAAGGAATCGCTGCGATAATTAGTTTGAATAATAACATTGCTACTCTTACCTTGTCTATTCAACAGGAAGACTGTCATAATCTCTGTTTTATAGATGACAGACAAAGAGGGGAAGTGGCCAACCCAAGGTCCCATACCACCTCCCAGCTGGGAGAAGCAAACTGGCATACAATATCTATTGGACAGATATTGCTGAGAGGCYATGCACCAAAGACGTGTTTATAATGAGATGTATTTTAAATACTTTAAGAAGCTGTGTGATTGCATATAGAGGAGAAGCCATTTTCCTGCTGAAAGAGGAGGTTGGGAGGTTTCATTGAAATAGACAATTTTAAAGTGCAGCTGACTGTGAGATGAATCAGATCGATTATCTCAGAACTGTGTTTTCCTACAGCTAAGCCTTTTGCTGTTCTTTGTTAACACCTAGAGTTTTGAAAACCTGAGTGTTCTGCTTGCACATTGTTTGTTCCATGCTCCTTTATTTAAAATGACACCTACCTCTTATTTGTTTTTGTGGATCCAAAATGGAGAATTACTTTTTTTGTCTTCAGCTTGTCACTGTGGTTCCTTCTTTCTTTGTAAATGGTACCATTTTTAAACTAAGCATGGCAAAAATAATATAACTTATCTGCCTGTAAACTCTTCCATGCCACAAAACTCATGTCCAAATTATCATTTTTAAAATGGGGAAATGACCTTCATACGACATTTCTCTTTCCCAGTTTCTCTTTCCTATTTTATGACATCTTTGTGTTTAATTTCTGCATCACATTCTTCCTCTGCCAATTTGTGGACTTCAAGTTAGATTCACGAAATGACTTGGGCATCATCTGGAAAGCACTGTGACATCACTGTGATGCTACTGCTCAGCTTGTGCCTTCATGCTACAAACAACCCCTGGAGACCTGGCTGTGGACGGGGTTCAAACAGGCTAAAGGTCTGACCTGTTCAATATAGCTCTGAGGAAAAGCTTAGGACAGTGCTATACTCCCTGCTGCACCTTGGAGAATATGGTATTTAGCTCTTCCAGATGGGTTTTACGGAGATCTGGGTGCCCAAACTGATGGAATGTAAACTGTGGGAAAGGTTTTGCCTTTGTCTAATGCTCCAGTGAGCACAATACTTCCCTAGGGTGCAGGATGTCCAGGTTTGTCTTTGTTTCTTCCTTAAGAAGACAGGAGTCAATCTCTTTCCCCTCTCAGAATACTGTCATCAGCACCAGGCACTAGCAGGAGACCTCCTCTGATGAGGCTTATAGCCTTATTGCTCTCCTCCTGAGACAATTCCTTAATCACCTAGGTATTAGGAACCAGTTTAGATACTTCTGCAAAGCACATCTCCAGGATGAAGAACCTCCGAGGTTAAGCGGCAGCTGAGTGGGATTTAGAATTAGCTTTGTGTGGACAGTTGGATGGTTTTACAGATTTATCCTTTTCTTCCTTTAAAACTGTTTGCCTTGTCTTCAATTCTAGCTCCATCACTATTGTGTGGGTTCACCAATTACTAGTCCATGGTGCAGAATTCTTCTTTTTCTGAGCCATTATTACATTTACAATCACACTGGCTTTTAAAGACACCATGGCTTTGTCATTATGCAGAGTTAAAGTTAATGCTGATTAATTCAACCTAGCATACACCTTCCAGAATTTCACARAGAAAATGAAAGTGGGTCTTTAAACAGGGTAGGCAGTTTGAGCTATAAACTCTAAGCAGCATAGCTCGACTAGCTCACCACCTTTTAGGCTGCTGCCTTCTATACACTCAGAAAAAAAGGGAGAATCTATCGTATTCTAGCAATGTACCTGGTGTAGGCAAAACTGAAGACTTCTGTTAAATTTTCTTCCTTCGAAGACAAGGTTTAATTTTCTTTTACACACACACCCCCACACCCCTAGACACACACACCCACACACACACCCTTATCCAAAAATGGGACCAGTTTTCTCTTCAGAAAATATCACATTCACAGTCTTAGGTGGAATTCAAATATTTTGGAACACTGCCTTAAATTTGGCTTTCCGGTACTTGAAAGATACTTGTATTGGAAATAGTCTCCTCTCTGCCGGAACACTATGGYAATACGGTATAAATAAAAGATTGTAAATTATTGCTGCCTAACATTATTAGTAATAGATTTTGCTGTGGGGAAGAAGTTGTCGAGTCAAATCTCCTGTCCTAATTGTTAATTATTGTTGTCTTTGTCTAAAAGAAATTCTGTTATGAGACCAGGCAGCTTTATTCAGCTAAAATGTTCCAGGAAAATTCAACACCAATCACATTTAAAAATAAACATTCAATAGCACAACGAAGAAATATACAGTAGCATATCTATTACATGTTTTTCCTCTTCATCTCCAAAGAATGTTTTCTTGTATTCCTTGTCTTTTAAGAATGAATACTGTGTTGATGGAAGCTGTTCGTTTGACTGTCCTAGGGAATGAGCTCTGCTTCTGTGGGTGAGTTAGTAATGCATGCTTTCTGCATGTGAACTAATCATTGTTTATAAAGCCCTGCAAATGCAGTCTGGTATTTATTTGGTGAGAAGACTTAGTTGCAAACTGGTTGTAATCCTGACTTCAATAAAATAAGATGTAAGTTTATGTAGCAGTGATTTCCTCCCCTCATAGGGACCATTTTTCCAGTTCTGGAAAAGTCTGAAATGTGTCTTAGTACAAAATTTTACTTACAGGCCCCAGATGTGCATCCACTTGATAAAAGCCTTGTAGGAAGAAAGTCTTTCTCTTTAAGGCTAGGTCCCACTCATACCAATGTATCARTGTGTTTTGATAAAATCATAGCTCTTTACACTAGCATTAGTAAAAATCAAAGGTCACACATAYGAATTTGCTATGGTAGCTTAACAGCTTGTCAGGTGTCAATTCAACTGTACCAATGGCTGGTAGAATTTAGGCATGTGCTCTGGGTCTGCTCATCTGTGAAGTAATAAATTCCTTAACTCCTTAGTTTGAGCTGATCATGCATACCATTGCTCAGCTGATAGGAGGTAACTTGTACAGCCATAACTTTATTATTTATCTATGCTTCAATTGCCATTTTCTATAAATTTTTTTTTAGAATTGCTGGTATCAATAATAGATATGTCTAGTGGCTGGGAGTTATGTAGGCTTTTATAGGCCTGTACGGACCTAAAGATTGAAGCCACCAAGACACTTGCTCACCCTCAGCTATCAGACAGTAATCCTTTCAGACCCCATTAGTCTGAACAAAACTGTAACTTCTGTGGTAGGGATTGTCACTTTACTTGTTTAGTATAGTAGAGCAGTACAGCAATCAGCCCATTCAGGTAGCAACATTTTATAAATATAATTTCTGTTTTATTCTCAGCAAATATTCTCACTGTAATGCCACTGATCTCCTCCAGCATGCAGAATCTTTCTTTTGTCAGTCCACATCACTAGCTATTTGTGCTGTAGATCATGATGAAACATTTACATACATGGACCATATGGCAAATTCCACATTTGAAGCACCTTTGTATGAAGAATATCTGTCTGAATTGTGTTTAATATCTGTCCTTTTTTTCCCCTCAACATCAGCTTAAACCCACATGACTCCAATTAATTCCTATCTATCTCAAACAGTTTATTGGCAGCAATCTGTTCTCAGTATTGCCAAAATACATAAAACTGCTACAAGTCCCATGATTTTTATGGTTTTCTTTACAATTCAAATTTCAGATGAATACCTTAACATTACAATGAGATGAAAAGAAGTGAAAATTACCTTTCAACTCAGAAAAACAAAACAAACCAGAGCTTGAATCGAATTAGCCTCAGCAAGAAAAGAAATCATGGAGAATGAAAATCTCTCCACCTCAAAGAGGCCAAAACAAAACCCTCTGAAGTCCTAACAAAACTCTTGAAATAGGATTTAACTGGTACATCAGTGTTTCTCAGGCTGATGTTGATGCTCTGTATGGAGATTAATTTTAGGCTCGTAAAGGAGGCTTCCTGCCAAATACATGCAGTCTGTTTTATTTATGACTTTGAGTCCAGAAAATCCTGGAAGTTCTCTGCTTGGACCCCTGTATTTCAAAGAATTAGGTTATGGCAAACACACAGGGAGTGAGTATTTCCTCATGCCTGGCTATTTACTGGTGTTTTAAGTTCCAAAATTTATGTAGGGCAAAGATTTCTGGGGCTCTGTGTTCATTCTTTACTGTCACTACTGCAAAAATTTCAGATTTAAATAAAGTTAGTACAAAGTTGGATAGAATTATAGTCAGTTCACCCCAAGGCGGCTAACAAGCAAGACAATATAAGCAAGTCTCCAGAGAAGAGTAGATGTCTTTACCTTTTACCCCAAAGATGTACTCTGATGGTTTGCATAAGAATTGAGGATCAGAATTAGGGAYAGGATTTTTAACATCGCCTTTAGGCAACCAGAGCATTGATTTCAACTCCRTTTTAACACAGGTAGAATCTGTTCCAACTGTGAGAAGAACTGTCATTTGTAAGTATTTTAATTTCACTTCTCTGGTAACTGAATTACTTTGGGGAATGAGAGAGTGAAAACAAGGGTAACAAATCAGGTGACATTTGAACAGCATTACTAGCTCCCCATTCTCTGCAAATGCATAGACAAAATGCTGTATACATGATGTTGGGGTACACACAAAAGAGAACAGAGGGCTTTCCCTGCAGCCCAGGCTGTTTCACAAATGAGATCCAATGCTGTACAGAACTGTTCTATCTGCAGGCAAATCTTTATGGAAGGTGCCAGAAGGGCATATCATGGATGTCTTGCWGACCAAGACCCCCAAGCAGTAACCTCTCATTGAAAACTGTGGCAGCTTCATTAGCTTCAATACTACTTCTGTGTATGTGAATACTTTGCCACTGGACGAGTGTCTTTCTTCACGGTATTTCTCAGCATCACTCCAGCTGTCAGAAATTGAAGCTTCCCTGAAGACATAAACCAAGCCTCAGATTATGGCTCAAAAATAAAGAAATGGGCATGGTGTTAGAGAGCGTCTTACAGCACTTCTGTCTGTCATTACTTCTGCTGCTCTTTSTGCTTTGCACCATGCCTTCAAAACCACATGCTTCACTGCTGGAATCCTCAGTACTTCTGTAGATGGATTGGAAGAGTAGGAGGAGAAAATCATATTCCATTTTGATTTGGGATTGCTAAAAGCTAAGCAGACAACATGGAATAACCTTGAGATCAGGACTGTTCCACATAATAATTCCAGATGAAAGCTTCAAGTTCAGCATCTATCAASAGTAACACAAAACATACCTGAAAGAGTATAATTTTTCCAGATATCCTGCTAGGTCTGATGATCCCTTCTTTTAAAAACATGATGTATTCTTGAAAGTGGAAGAGCTCTAGTATCAAAAGTGACAAAACTGTGTCTGGACATTGGTTACTGTAGTGGGTTTGCCTGGCTTGGCCATAATATCTGTTTTACCTCATGAAAGCTAGATAACTGCATGGAAGACCTGTTACACTGATTAAGAAAAAGGATTTTTAAATTTTTTTTTCAAGCAGACGTTAAAGGCAGGGTAATTTGGGTTAAAGAAGATAGTACTGTCTGTGCCTTGTCCGGGAGAATGCTGCACGTRTTGTTCTTGAGATAAAATTGCATGAGATGAGCTGCTTTAAGAATTCACAACCAACTGGAAAGGTCCTTCAAAAAGGCTCTCCTACTCAGGTTACTGACCTCCTTCTTTCAAATTATCTCTGCTGGAATGGGGGGACCCCATCCCTTCCACTCCCAGACTTCTGACTTGCTTCTGATTTGGCTCTGACACTAGACCCTCTTTTGGGTCAATTAATTTTATGAACTAAGAAGAAAAATTAATTTTTTTGGATTTTTTTTGCCACATTAGAGAGCTATTTTATATAGGAGTCTGACAAACACCAGAGCTGGTGACAGAGTGGAAATGTGTGGATGAAGTGTATGGATGAATATATAGAAGATGTATATCTGAAGGGAGGGTGTCAAGAGGATGAAGGCAGGCTTTTGGTGGTGGTGCCGAGCAGTAGGATGAGAGGAAACAGGCAGAAACTGGAATACAGGGAATTCCACCTGAACATGARGAAGAACTTTATCATGTGGGTGACCAAGGACTAGAATAGATTGCTCAGAGAGGTTGTGGAGTCTCCCTCAGTGGAGATATTCAAGAACCATCTGGACACAATCCTGTGAGAATTGGACATCCAATCCATGTACTCGAGGATGCCCTTGCTTGAGCAAGGAGGTTGGACCAGATGATCTCCAGTGGTACCTTGCATCCTGATCCATTCCACAATTATGTGGTTCTGTGAACTGGCAGGACCTTCCCCTTTCACCCACAAGGAGCTGTTAGATTTGCTTATTCATCTTTTATAACCTAATCCTTTATAGAAAATGAAAATACCAAGAGAAATTAATGAACTCATTTAATGTGCACGTGGGTTGCTTTTTGTGAAATTGATTTTGGAAAGAGGTGCTCTGTTTTATTTTCAAGATCCATTTGGATCTCTGCTACAGTGCCTTTCTACAGACAGTTACCAAAATGAGGGGTTCAGCACTAACCTCACGYGTTTTACATAATTACAATTTATATTTTCCAAAGTGGCCTTTGAGGGGAAAAAATAACTGTATGAAAACTGTTCTAGAGGGGAAAATATACAAATATGCTCCAAGTCAGCAAAAAATACCTGCAAAGTTTCAATGAAGTGTTATTCTGCAGGGACATCTACAATTTTATAGGATGCAATTTCACAGTTCAGGCTTGGTTTGCCATGTGTGGAGAGCAGGCTGATTGCATCAGGTGGTGGAGTATTATCAAGTCATTGTTAACTCACTGCCACAGAGGACATAAATGGCCTTTCCCACAGCAGTCACTAACAGTGACATAGTAAAGTGGTTTGGCCAGGCTGTTATTGGTGGAGGGAAAGTTCTCCAAGCTGAAATATGAAATGAGTGGAATGAAAAATATAGATTTTTTTTTCTAATTAAGATCTTAGGATTTTTGTAGCAATGACATGCTTTACAGTTTAAGAATAATGACTCTCTCCTGTCCTGTCCAGTTGCAAGACAGCATTTGCCACCTCACCACTCAAAATACTTCACAGTTTCCCTTTAAAGTGCTTTTTAAGGTCCTTCTTCCCTCCAATCCTAAATATCCATTGGTGAGCCACTGCTAAACTTTGACTTTTTAGCTAACCGCCAGTTCTAGCAATTTCTGTATCCTGACACTGTTCTTGGTGGGATCTTCATTTTATTCTGTATTTGCACAATAACTTCCATCTATTTTTGTCCATAAATATGATGAGCCCGACTAATGCAAATAATAAATACGTATAATGGTAAGCTAGCTGTACTGGCCTGAAAGTTTATCTTTGTATTATTCAAATACAGATATTGACATATAGACCTAGTGTAATGAATCATCACATTTTGACAAACTGCATAGAATAAGATATAGCAGCTGATTCTTAGGAGATGAATATAATGTGCTGAAACAAGTCATTCCACTAACCTTCTACCTGACAGGAATTAATGGAAGTGAGATACCAGAGAAGATTGTCAAAACCACTATGGAGGCCAGCCTTTATCATGGAAGCAGGATGCTACAATTTTTGCAGGAATTTCTGAACATGCTTGGAGTAATATTTCTTTGTGTTAATATTATTGGTTTGCTTATCCACCTCTGCTCTCCATTTCCCTCTTTGTATCTCAGCAACATTTCTAACAGACATTTTTCACGTAGTATTGTAAATGTAACCAAAGGCTGCAAGTTGTTGTCAACATAGTGTTCAAAACCTCTAAACCTTGCACAAACCTCTGCTGTTCAACTTGGCATGGGCTTGCAGCAAGAGGTGATCCCAGTGAATCCCTGTGTCCAGATACAATAGAGATGCTCCACTAGCACTCCCTTGCCCCCAGCGACAGGTAACTTCTATCCCTGCACTGGGTCATGGACCATCGGGGAGATGATGAAACAAATTGAAGCTACTTGGCTAATACAGTAAATATTATAAGACTGCAGGCAGGGAGCCAGACCATTTGTGAAAGTGTCATGGGACAAATAAAAGAGCAGATGATAGAGCGTATTCATGGAGGCCAGAGGACCACACAAACTTTACACAATAGTAATAACAATAGGAATTATTATTAATATTCTTGTTAGCATATTGGCCAAGACAAACCACAGCATGACAAAAGCTTAGATGAACAAGCCAGGGTACTTGGGGTGGGGGGGGAGGGTAGTTGTCTCTAATGAATCAATTGCCTGACCAAATGTGCAAAGAGATTTCAGAGTTATTGGAAAGCACAGAATTCCAATTGTGTTCTGAAAGTGCTCTAATTTGGAAATAATAGTAGGACATAGTGGGACATAACCTATTATAGTTTTCAACAAGCAAGTAGCTACCCACTAATCAGTCTTTCTGTCAACAAATTACTGATGAGAAAAGATGGCAGCAGAGGACATGTCTGCATGTGACAACCTGAATTAATTTTGAAGGTGTCAAGGCAGAGCATAAGAATAGCCACAGTGGGTTGAACCAAAGAACCACCTAAGCTGCTCTCTGAAAGTGGTCAAAAATGGGTAATACTTTTGGATAAGTGATGGACTATACTACAGTTAATGAATTCATAGTTAAAGTAATAGTTAATGAACTTCTAGCAATCTGCAGTTCATGTATTTCCCTAATCATGGGCATTTTCTCTGTGCCTAACAGGTATTGATGTCTTGTCCTTTTATTACCGTATTAAATAATTTTGGGAAACCATTTTGGCTTCCATGATGTGCTGTGTCAATAAGTGATTTAACTGTACTTTCAGAGAAGAACATCTCATTTCATTAATTTTCAACATACCACCATAGCTTTTAATTTGATGTTCCCTAATTCTGAACAGACATATCTGTTGCAGTTGTATCACCTCCAGCTGTATCTTTGCTATGTGCTTTTAACTATGCTACAGCTTGATTAACATGGCTTCATTGCAAAGGTTTGTCAGAATAATATTTTTCACAGTATTGGTAACAGAGTAGACTCCAGAGCCTTTGGTTGAATATACAGGGGTGGATATTAATTGCCATCAGACAGTATTAGCAGAACAGCATTCAACTGATGAGCAGCAGAGGACAAGGGTGGATTTCCAAAGAGTCAATTTCAGATCCCAAGTGGACACAAAAATCTTCTTAAAATGCTTGCTTTTAATTTAGTAGCCAATTTTAYTAGAAGGTCACGATAGGTAGGAGGTCTGTCAAAAGAAATGCCGTAAAAACCCCTGTTTTTCAGTGGTCTGGAAAACTGTTTACACTGCAGAAACACCATGGAAGTAGGAAATGCATGCAATTAACACCATAACTGACAACTGAAGCTGAAGCCCATTCCAAATCAATTGCAGACATTTCCTGCTTCCATGATGTGGACATTCACCTAATTCAAGCTGTCCTAATGTTCAGAAAGGAACTGACAACATTGGTGTAGCTGAAATTACTGGATAGATTTTCAGACAACTGTGTACTTTTGAAGAGAAATATTGGCACTGTGGAATATTAAGGTAAGTAGTTGGACTGGGATTTCGTGGAATTGTTTGTGTTGTTTATATGGCTTCTTTTATACTAGCAAGTGCTTTTGTATTGAGGGAAAAACAAACTGCAATCAGTTYCCATTCACCCTTTTATGCTATTGATTTTATAGACTTCTGTCACATCCTTCCTTGGGCGTCCTTTTTTTCAAGCTGAAAAGCCTTAGTCTGATTATCTGTTCCTTGTACAAAAACTATTCCACACATTTGATCTCCTGTATTTATCTCCCTTGAAATTTTCTAGTTCTTGTATTTTGATGTGGGTGCCCAACCTGGCACATGGCATTCAAGGTACTTTTATAAGTCCTCCTGATCAGCAAATTGACTTTCCTTGCCATTATTTGACTAGCTGTATCTAARATCTAAGGTATCAATGATTTATGTRGAACCTCAAACAGAATTGATCACACATTCATTTTTCCCATGAGCAACCTCTAGGGCTTGGGTGGCATCATGCAAGTGTGTAAGGGCTTCTGAATCCCATCCTATTTTAAATGAGAATTGCTTTGTCAGAAGTACTAACTATATGAAATACACAAGACACTTTGCTAGTTGCCCAATTCACATATTTATCTTCTATAGAAATAAAACTAGACTAATATATGATCATTAAGATGTGCCTCCTTTTTGAATGTATTATGCCTTTTAAGATCAGTTTTCTGTATAATTTTCTTAATGATTTTGAGTTGAAAAAACTCCTAATTCTAGGTGAGTTCCGTGAGAAGAATGATTTCAAGTGAAGTTTGCTCTGAGGTTTTGAAATAATTTGGATCTGAAGCTCCCAGTGAGACTGAAAAGGGTAAAGTTGAAGCTGTGTGGACTCAAATCAAGAAAAAATGTACAGATAAACTCCCCATGAGTGCAACCTCTTGAGTTTCAATGAAATCTAGTGACAATGAGCTCAGATAGTTTCCAAGTCCCCAGTGCTTTGCCTGCAGCATGAAATTACCAACTCTATTTTCATTCTTACCTCGACTTGGTTTTCATGGTTCATTGTGCAAGAATGAACAATGATTTCTTTTGTCAGTCATCCAACTGAAAATTGTTTTGCTTATTATTCAATATAAATTGTTCCTCTGCTAAAACATAAGATATCAGCATGTGAGGATTTATTGCCCAATTTTACCTCTCACAATTCTAAAACATGAGAGCAGTACTTGCTGCTTCAGTAGAGAATGAGAAACATAGTAAAAGGGGGAAATGTAGGTTTTGCTACAGAGACAGTATTACATAGCTCCAAAATTTGCTATCGTTCAAAGCATTAGCTCTGGAAATGCATTATTTTGGAAGTGGATTATGGAACAATGCCATCTTCATATTGAATATGAAAGGATAAGTTTTTCCAAAGTGTTGTGGTGAAATAGGAGGCAACATCCTGTTGACTCAGAATCCTTTGAACTCGAAACTCCTAATATAGGACTGGAAAAGGTACAGCTGAAGTTATGCAGACTGAACATAGCACATAACATCTGAGTGAAGAATAACATCTGAGTTACAACTAAGTCTAGCAATCCAGCTCTAGGAATTTAGAAAGATAGTGGTCTTAAGTTTTCTCTTTAGACATTCCACAACGCAGATCAGAATTATTCTTGATCACTTCTGTGGACAACTGCGAGGTTGATCTGGGCCTGATAAATTTAAAGACCTTTAGTTATAGTGAGGTGGCCTTTTGCCTTTKAGCAGGCTCAGAGGGTATAATTATCATGAAGTAAATATAGATACCTTACCATCACTATGAAACCCCTTAAGTTATAGCTGAACTATCTTTGTGGTGTGAYCACAATGAGAGATTAACACTTCTCTGACAATGAAATCCAATAGAGCCAAAGCAATTAAACAAATTAACTGGTTTGTGATCCATTGGATGTATCATTAGTAGAGGCTTTTTGGTCTGAGTTGTAAGAGACAGAAGGAGGAAACTGGTTTTATTTTCAAATATTATTTGCATATTTTGCACTAAACAGTCACTTGATAGACATCATAAACTATTATTGAAGAATGGTCCAAAAGCTAGAACTGTTTGATTGAAATCTCCTGTTGCTTAACTTTAGAATAAAACCCTTCTCTTCYGTATTTTCTTTCCAACCAATGAGTTTTGAAGTTTTTTTCTTGGCAGTGAGACTGGTTCAGCAGAAAGAGTAGAAGTTATATTTTTATCCAGTTAATAGTTTGATGACCAAGTAATTTAAACTCCTCTAGACCTGCAGGGAAGGCAGATTTGAGCAAAGAACCTATTGGAAAATGAAGGGATTCTCACTTTGTTGTCTGTTCTGTCTATCACAGTCTCAGAAACCAACTGAAAAGGATTTTCAGAAGAGTGGTTGGGGGTTGGTTGTAGAAAACTGCTGTACTTTTGGATTGTCTTTGGAAAGTAACTGTGGGACTATTTTTCAACTGACCACTGTCATAAATGCTTTCTGTTGGTGGGTACCACTACTCAGAATAGCACAGACTGGTGCACAGAGAAAAACCACGCTGGAAGATGTCAGGGGGGTGTTTGGGCTCAAAGTAAATACACAGAGCTGAAGGTTAGAGAAATCATCTACTCAAATGAAAATCACTGTTGTAATAAACTTCATGTTTAAATTTTTAGAAAGACATGTCTAAGGTGTCAGGGACCAGCAAGAACAGGTTCCCTTCAAGAGGGAGGACAAGTCAGGAATCAAAAGTGACCTTCACAGAGGCAGGGTGCTCATCAGTTAGGCACTGTCCCACAAGGTCTGAACAGAATCAGGCTGGTGATAATGGCAGGCTTCATCAGGACAAGACTTATGGATGCCCTTGGGGTTCTCACATAAGGATACTATAATTTGAGCAAAGCTGTCATGAGTCTAAATCTTACTAGCTTTGCTTTTTGTTTATTTATTGTGGTATGGGTTTAACTTCAAGCCAGCGATCAAACATCTAAAAACTGATGACAATTTGCATTTGGATCCAAATAYCCTTATCACTATGTGCTGATTATTTGAAAGCAGACTGGAATTTTGTGCTTTGTTGCATCTCTTCAAAGCAAATTCAACCCATGTGTCCTCAGGCAGGTTTGCAAATGGATGTCACTAGAAGGATTCTTGGTTTCAGTGGCAGCTATTCATGGTATCACATGATGCCAAAAGCAGTACCCAATCCTTCTTATTTAAGTTGYATACTTCATCACTGGGAATTTGTAAAACAAAACAATTCCCATTACTTCTGCAACTCTTGAACCGAGATTACTTGTGCCCCATCTGCTGACTCCAAATAAATAATTAACTAAGCACACTATTTCCCGTGCAATTGATAATGCTGGCAAAAACAAAAAGGTGGTTTGGCATGACTAAAGATATCTTTTAACAGAGATATATTATCAAGGCCTTGATTTCCTATAATCAGTAAAATTCTAAATTGCCATAGGTGTTTTGGCCTGATTTCACTGGTTAGGAACACGACTGTAAAGACATCATATTACTGCATAGGTCTTGTTATATAAACTGTAGATATTAAACTGAAACAGATGTGTTGATTTCAGTTTGGCTCAAAACACACACAAGAAACCAATGTTTGCCAAATGGAAAAGGATAAAAAGCAGTTGATAAAATGTTATTTTCATGCATCTGAGATAATTACAACCAGTAGGCAGTGAAACAAAATTAAAATCTATAAAGAATAAGCTGGCAGTAGCTGACAGTAGATGCTACGGAGGGAAGTAAAATCCTTGTCAGAGAACCAAGGCAGTAGGCAAGTAGAACTATGTAAGGACAAATTGCATTTTCTATACAGCCCATGACATAACATTTAATACTAATTTATGATGACTTTCATGTCTACAAAAGGTATTAATGGTTATAACATTAGCCTTCTTTTTAGACTGTATCCATAGTATTTCACTTAATGACCTTGCACAGTGCTATGTCTCTCGTAAGTAAATACWTTTTCTAATTGGAATTTATTGCCTTTTAATTTGCAATCCTCTGTTGTTATATGATTGGACAAGTTTAATAAAAGGAGAGATTGATCAGTTTATTACTATAGTAGTGGCAATTTTGTATACCTCCATCAAGTCTTCTGTTACTCTTGTTCTGTCTGGGTTAATCTCTCATCCAATATAAATCCCACTTTACCTCTATCTCTACTCTGAAATTCATCAATCTCTGCTTTATCTTTCTTGAGAGTGAGTCAACCACAACTGAGCTCAATATTACAAGTCAGGATTGATCATTTTTATATGGTGCTATATATTTTCTATATTGTTTCTATCCATTTTAAAATGCAGTATTTTAAAGTAATTCTTAAAATGTGGCATTTCTCTTTAAGGCAAGAAGTCTTCTTAGCAGTTCCAGCATGCAGAGATACATGCAAATTGAATTTTTATTTGGTCTTTTCAAGAAATTTTTTTATAGCAACACTTTGTTTTCCTCAAGAGTTGAAAACTAATGAGCTCTGTCAAATTGGACAACACTGTCTAGGAAACTGTTAGAGGAAATGCTGATTAGCTAGGGAGCTAAAACTGTAGCCACAATTTGCTGTTGATTGTCCAAGGCAGGCAGTTATTGAGTTTGTCTACAAGATAACTMTTAAACAGAATGTATTTAGCTAGTTAGATTCAATAACAGGGAATCACATTTATTTGATGGCATGGGCAGAATTATATTTTGAGTGATGGTCTAGGGAGAGTAATAGAGTGGGTGTTAATGTTATTAGTTTAGAAGCAGCTATTTTTCTGAATTGGGGTTCTGAGTATATGTACTGTGATATGGAAGGAAGTCAGTAAAGTATTTAGGTATTTAAATAGGACTCAAAATCACCTGAGATTCTAAAGGAAATCAATAGAAGATAAGTTTGGAAAAAATTTAACATGGACTTACATGCATCTTAAAATGGATAGATATGGGCTTGGTACACACACCTTTCTCCTGTGTGTCCTTCATTTGGAATACAGTAYGAAATGTAGGTCTGTATGTTAAGTCTACTTCACCCTATGTCTTATACTGATCTCACATATAAGGGCATGCCCTGCATGTACTAAATAGGCATAATGCTGGKTTCTGCTTTGCTCAGTGGGAACAGAATAATACAAGGGCGCTTTTGGATTTACTGCTGTTCAGAAACTCGTGACTGAAAACTACCATGTATTCAGTGGTATCCAAACAGGATAGTGCTGAGGATGTTTAGATGTTTTTTACTAGTGTTCTGTCTCTGATGGCTGTTCTTGCCACATTGCTGAAGAGTTTGAAGGCTTTTGGAGTTTCGTGATGGATGTTTTCCAATAAGAGACATTTACATGATTAACTGTACATGTCTTAAGACAGATCTTATACTGAGTCCAATGTGTAGTGTTACAGCTTCATTCAGCACTTGATCTACATTTCGACAATGCCTACTAAATAATTTCACTTTGAGCAAAATATTATTTTATTGCTACTATTTGCAGTTCTATCATATTTCTCAATTTCCTCTAGCTTCTTTTCTAAATCAGTCTCAATATAACAAAATTGGAAAAATCATTACAGAAAATTTTTGGTTTGAATCAGCTGTAGCTAYAATTTTATTCTAAGCAAACTGATATAATGGTGAGACAATTCATTAATTGTTGGTACTATAAAGCTTTCCTTTCTTTGTAAAATTTAGTCCTATTTAATAAAAGCAAGTTGTCAGCAGCTGATCATAAGAAAATGAATGATGCTTAAAAGCTATGTTGGAACAGTCGTCCCACAGTCTCACATATTTTTTTTTTAATTTATTAGAGCTATAATTAATCCTCACTTATACCAAATGCGTGTGACTCAGACACACTGACAGAGGGCTGATGACAAAACATGTTATTGTTGATGCTGTAAAAGATGCACTATGAGCATCTTCCAAGGTTTGGAGAACACTCCCTTGTTCAAGCTATTTACTCAGTAATCACAAAATCACAAGAACTGTCTCAATCCACTCTTCAGAGCAACCGTATTTATTTATTTATTTATTTATTTATTTWATTTTTAAGGATTAAATTTAATTTTTAAGGATAACATTCTAGAAATACTTCTTTACCTGTTTGCTGGATATTTTTTCTATATTTTGGCAATCAGTAAGTGACTAGCTCAGGTAAAGCAGCTGATCAGCTGGGCTTCGCACTTCTATTTACATCCCTGAAAYCCTGGAGGACAGAAAAGTCTTTTAATTGGTGAATCAACCTCGGTAGGAACATGCTTTTAGGAAATGAGGCCTAGACCGTGCTCTTCACACCGGGCACACTTGCTCTGGTTGCCATGGTGATCTGCTGGGGCATGCTAGATCCAATGATGTGGAAAACAAGATGGCTTCCTCATTTGTTTAGCCTTAAGGAAAATTACAGATATTAACAAATCATTACAGGGCTAACAGACACTCTGAAGACTTGACCTAAATAAACAGCATCTTGTCAGATAGCTAATAGCTGCCCAAGTTTTACTTCTGTGACTCTCCTGGAAGTACTTAGTTAATGAAGATTTTATTACCCTAAATATTTGTTTTTCTCTACCTGCAAGTAAAATCTTGTACTTTGAATGTTAGGGTGGACCTCCTATTCAGTGAGGTGCATTTAATTTGTCAATCATTTGGAAAGATATTTAAATGTTAAGAAACCAACTGACRCTTTTGTGAATATAAAACCAAAGCATTGAGTTGTTCTTTTCACTGTCTCCTGGGAAGGATTTTCTGTATTTCAGAGAAAGCTGTTCCCTGGTGCAGAGCAGCTGGCACGCTCCTCATGGCAGTGGAGTGAGGTCTCAGACTCCTTGGCCTCCGCGGGGCTGTGGAGGGTGACGTGTCTCCGAGAGAGGAAACATTACATATAAAGTTGGTGCTTTGAGGATGGAAAAGAGGAAAATTAAAAGCAGGCATGAGAAAAAGCATACTAACRAATGAACCCATCTGCTAAAAATATAGGAGGAAGAGACAGCCAAAATCTGTAACTGCAGATACAATGGCGGTAGCCTCATATGGGGGAACCGCGAGGTCAGTAGAAGAAAAGATTACGTCTTTCAAGTTTTCCCAGTTAAATGGTCTGTAATTTCAAAGCAGCCGATTTGTTGGTGCCGTCCACTTCCTCAGAGCCTGCTCCCTGGGGAATGAAAGATGAAGGTGAGGAATTTCACAAGTTGCTGAAAGGAATGTTTTAAAAAAAAGACTTGTTTTGGTAAGCCTTCTGACATACCATGTCTTTACTAGGGACTTCCAGTGTCCTCTGGAATCTGAACAATAGAAGAAAGCAATTAACAGAGAAAACACATGGGACAAGTTTACTGCTTCCTTGATTGAATTGTGTCAGTGACAGATACACATATGTAGGCACACGCTCCCCATTTAGCTCTGCTCACTTTAGTACATGACTGGAGAAACTACTCCTCTGACTTCCCTTGCTAGTTTTAAAAAGCAATTGCTCTTGTTTTCAGTTTGGCCCAGGTATCTTGGAGATTCTGGATGGAAATGCCTGCATTGTAATCAATGCAGACTGATTTTGTAAACTGTAGAAAATAGCAACACTGAGTGCTCCTTTTCACATGTAGAAGAATTGTCCAAGGACTGCAAGACCTAATTAAATGAGATGACCTCCCCACAAAAAAAAATTAACCACATTCCCATATCATCACATTTATGCTGAGAATCTGAATTTCTCAGATCCTTATTAATTATTTCAACAGTGATTCTTTCCATCTCTGTGCATTTCCTTGTTCTAAAACTCACCCTTGCAACCGAAACAACATCACGTGTTTCTATTGTTTTTCAAGACAAGTTGAAATTTCAGCAGTCAGAGCATGCATGAACTTAGCAGAGTGAACAGGTATATCATGGACAGTTGGTATATCAGGAAGCATGGTATATCAGGACAGTTAATACAACCATCTGAATGATGTTTATTCTTTTTTTCTGGATTTTTTATTATATTAATATATTATGATACAGTGCAACTTACACCAGGTATGCTACCTGCATACATAATTGCACTTGCACTTTTCCTTTCATATGGTRTATCAATTAGGTAAATTTCAAAAAAAACCAAAGCAGCAGTGCGCACTATGACAGATTTCTTTTCTTAATGTGTCAAATTTACTTAGTTCAAATATCCTTAAATAAAAAAGATAAAATGTTGTGTTTCATTTCATGCATTAGTTGTATCAGTACTTTTATCCCAGAGGTCTTTAATTTTTTTACCCCCCCTACCTTTTATGTGTGTCTTACGCAACAAGTGTAGCTGTGATAACATTGCATTGTGATTCTCTCTGCTCTGACATTGCAGATGTAAAATTTCTGATATGCTTTATGAAGCATTGTTTTATTGTGTCATACTTAAAAATGGACAAGGTTTACAAATTGAGTAGAATAAAGGGAATTCTGGTTTGGTTGTGGGCAGATTTAAATCAATTTGATATACTGAATTMTCTCATCAAAGGTCTGGGTTTACAACTGAAATGCATCCAAATATTGGGTCTTCATATGGAAAGCTACAAATATTTTGAGACAAATTCAAAAGTATTTACTGAGAATTCTGCCATATTTTACCCTTTTTTCTTGGAAAGACACAGCCCTCGACTCCAGATGTTCCTATGGAGCATTTGTCTTGTGTCACTAAGCATGTTAAGAGGAAATGTGAACATGTATAAAGGAGGAATTACTCCCTGCACAGTTTCAACAGTGAAAGCTTGGTTCTGATTCAGTTAGGCATTACAAAAAGCTCTGAGTGCACTATTATTTTCATTTTAAATGATTTGTCTATCACAATATCATTGAGTTCTCAAGCTTTTAGTTCTGGAAAAGCGAAATATTTGAATGGTATCCTCAGAGCTCCAACTGGCTAAGATATAAAAATCACTAATAGTTCCTGCAGGAAGGTTGGTTATATATTTAAAAAAAAAAAAAAGAGAAGTAAAGATCATTTGAAAAATGAATGGGAGAACAATGAAGCTGAAGATAAAGATATTAATAGAAGATAATGATGGAAAAAGGAATGTGATGATTTAAAAAATGTTTAGAAGATCATTCAAATATTGCTCATAAGGAAAGATGAAGTTGCTGGATGTGGCTTTGTGCTGTGTTACTTTGTATATCTTTTCTCCATAATGAATCACCTCTTCCATTCTGGTACAGAAGGAGAGTAATACGTTTTCCTTCTCTAATTACTCCATGTGTTCATTCCTTAGTGCTTTCCTYGAGACTTTGTAGCACTGAGTACTGTTGAATGGGCGATTGAAATCCTCACATGATTGTAGCTAGGATGACTGTCAGGAAGGGACAAAGCCTGACTGCGAGTATCTGATCTATAGACCATTCTTTTCAATTTGGACCAACAGCTTTGTCCTTTCCCTAGAGTTCCTATTGTCATTTCTAGATTTCCTGTCTTTTTTTTTTTTTTCTGTGATGGTAGATCCTATGAAAATAAAAGATTATTTATATTGTGGAAATTATTTTGATATTCCTTGCAGTTTTGGTCGTGTAGTGGGTCACAGGAATCAGAAGTTTGTTTAAGGTAAGTTAGCAGAAGGCGACAACAACCACAAAGGATATGAAAAAAAGCAAAAGAAAAAAGAGAGAAGGAAAAGAAAGAAGACAAATAAAGAAGGGAGAGAACTTTTTCTGTCTGAGCAACTGATGTTTTCCCTGCAATGAAGAAAACAAGTGAATGATGAAGTTACCTCATCACATGCTCATCCTTGGGGTGGGGGTTGGAGAGCAGRGGGAGGGAAGAAATTAGTCTGGAAGCACTACTCAGAGAGAGCAGCCTAAAACCTTTAACTGTGATCTGGTTGGGGATCCTTGTCCTGACTTATGCTTGGGCAGAAACTAATGAGACTTTCCATCCTGGGGGCAGGTGGTAGCAGAGATTTTGTCTTAACAATCTCCCATATCAGAGCTAGGCTCTGTTCAAATCAAGGTTAAACTCAGCATGGCTTCTCTATTGGTCTTTCTTTTCCCATGTGTTGTAATATTTTTCCATGGCCAGAAGTAGATACTACCTCTGCCTGTATTTAGGCAATTCAAATCTGTATTTTTTCTCTACTATATAGGCAAATCTCTATTATTTCTCTATTATATAGGCAAACTAGTCAGTAATAATTAGTTCAAATTGTAGTTCTTATTGTCTCACCACTATTATAAGACATCCATACTTTTGTGAAATGAGTCTTGTCTTGAATTCTGCTGGTGTAGTTTCTGCCCCAGTATGATTTTTATGTTATTATTTAAAACTTGAACATAAAGGATGGACCATTTCTGAACAAGTCAGAGAAAAATTCCATTCTCTTCTGTTTCCCTTTTGCTGTTTTTGCATTTCATTAAGAAGGAGATTTGAAAGGTGCCATTTGACATAAAAAGTCTTCACTAAGAGGCAATGAACCTTAGACTGTTGGAGAAATAAATATTTCCTGTGCTATGTTGTAATTCTGAACTTTAGAATATGATCCAGTCATTAAGAAATGCACTGCAGCTTAATAACTCTAACCCCACAGAGAGGGATAAAGTTGAAAGTAGTTGTGGAATTCTGGTGATGGTAATCCCTTTCTCTTCAAGGAATAACTGTGCAGACTTCATTTTACATTTGTGTCTGTTTTAACTTTTAATTCATGTTACTGAGCTTCCTCTGAAGTTTTTGCTTTCAGTCTCTTAAGAAATTCTCCTCCCTTTCCACAATTTGCCTAATGCCATGTTTTGCAACAAAAGCAGACCATGTTTTTTCTTTTTTCTCTTTATAGCCTCTCTCCCTCCACAATTTATATTCCTTTGGTTGTCTGCCCATTATAATAGATGTATCACTTGCACTCACTGCTGAATGCCAACTGCATGTGGACATTAGCCACTCTTCTTCTGACCATGCCTGTTTGTAATAGATATTTTGGTGTTTACTCTTTCTACTGCCAGTAATYGTGTTTTTAATTCTTTTTGTTTTCTGTGTACACAAACACAGATTATTCAAAATCCCTTGCTTCTTTCTCCAGAGACCAATCTTCAAAATATATTTTCATTAAGTATTACCTTCTCTATCTCATTGCCTTGTTTCCAATTGTGGTATATGTTAGTTCTGTTTTGATAGATGGTTGCCCAAAACACCAGAACGATGTTTAAATTACCATGGTCAGACATCAGCTGCTTTTTCCCAAGTGCAATTCATTCCCTTTGTAAAAGTACCCCCATATTTCTGCTTAACTCCATGTAAAAAGCTAACACATGCCACATGGGWTCTACAGATTGAATTCCATAAGTAATCATTTTTCTGAAGTCTAAAGTTCTATCAAAAGTGGATAGAGCTCCTACAATAGACTGAAGAGTTTTTTGTCAGTGAAGATGTTAGAGGACAACAACATGAATCTGGTCAGGAGTTAAGATCAGGAAGACTTTAATTATGACTGAAGAGTGCAGAGATTGCCCTAGTTGTTGGTTGGTTGTCTTTTTCTTTACTCTCTCTTCGGATTACTCTTGGAGACCAATGAGAAATGTTTGCTGGCACTTGCAGAAAAAACAGCTGGGKTCTACTCCCAGACATTAAACTGTGTATTATCTAAATATCATATAAATATTTCATGTTAAATCAATCTGTTAAACTTGGTGTGCATGCCACAACCTTTGCACAGAACTTTACAAAAAGTATTAGACTGGCTCAGTGCTTGCCAGCACAATAGTGGGTTGACGCTGCAAGAAGGGGGCAAAAAACTGATTGCCTGGAATCATGAAGGAAAATTCTTCCTGGGTGGTCAGGGAACTGTTCTACACTGCTGTCAAACCGAGTCAGGGAGTGTGGAGATGTCACTTGGAAATTGAAATTGTTCTCCTYAAGAACCTGCATAGTCACAGGAATCTTCTCTTCAAGTGAGAAATGGCCCAAAGAGAATGACCAGTGTGGGTGGTGACCTGGGAAAGTACAAAGTGTATTTTGGTCTTCATCCTCCTCTCTTCAAAGTCAAATCCTTTTCCTTATCTACATTYTCCTACTTAAAGCAAATCAAAAAGTTGCCACAGCTTTGCCTATTGGTGTCAGCCACTTTCTTYGGCTTCCGTTTCTGTCATGCGTTCCCTTGGGTCACCTTTGTGCTCTGGCTTGTGAGATTCTGAGAGCCGAACTGTACTTCTAACATCGACACACAAACACTGACAGTTTGAGTCATGTAGAAAGCTTATAGTGCATTCAGTTCATGCAGTACAYTGAAGACTGCTTATTTTTAAGTAGTTGGTAGTCTTTTCCCAAAAAAGGATGAATAATTGTATAATGCATTGCACTTCTAGCTGTAGACTTTGCTTCTCTGGCTCCCTTTTGAGCAAATATTTGGAAACTCTGGTATGTGCCTATGTCTTTATTAGAGCAGCAATTCTAATCTGTATGTTGGAGACAGTAATAGAGTACAAATCTATTCAGAACCACATACTGTGGAAGTTGTGCAAACTAGTGAAATTTTGCACAGTAAGGTCATGATCTGTGATTTGGCCATGTAGGCACTGCAGTCTTTTAAAAAAGTTATCAGTGAGAACTTGCAGGATTTGCAAACGGAGACCTGAAAGATAGTGTTCTTGTGCAGTTTTAGAAGGAAAATAAGCTATGCACATTTTCAATCTGGCAAAAATTTGGCAATAATATTAGAACACTTGTCTCTATCAAAGCATTGAGAAACATTTTTAAGTAAACAAATCCAGCTAGCAGCAGACTAAAGTTGATCTAAAGTAAAAAGCAAAATCCAACAAAATCCAACAAAATATACTTAGTTCCTGGTTATTTTTAAATAATTTATTCTACTATTTCTAACTAATAATGGGTGCCAAAAGCCATAYATACAATGGCTTAGGTTTGCATACTGTATTTAGCTGAATTTGAATTTTCAAAATCTTTGGATTTAGTTTGTTTTATTCATGCTTCCTATATGTACACTCATATTACATGTGCATTTATGCATGCATTATATATAGATATATATATATGCGTTTATGTGTGTATGTATATTATTGTGAGGGAAAATATTTAAGTAGGAGACTTATGAGTTTGTTTATCTCATCAAAGGAGGACCAAATGGAAGGGGTTTTTCTTTTGTTTTTCTAGAATCTTAATCAGTTTGATCTAATTTTTATAAATSCCAAAGCTGATCCAGACATGCCAAAGCAGGATGTGAGCTGATGAGAAGCCTCTCTTTAGATTCATGTTCACCCAGAGATTTAGAAGTGGAGTTTCCRGAACTCCCAAAGCACTTGAGAAGCAAAAGTCTTATTGAACTTGATGGGATTTATCAATACCCTACTAAGATGAGTGGTGTCTTACTGTCGGACTGTTTCACAGACAACCTCTGAGAAAAATCGGAAGATGACTTAAAAAGTGATGCACTCCAGTAACTATCTCTCCAACCAGGAATATGCCCCCAGTAGAGGAGCTTCCTGTCAGTGTCTGCAAAGGAGAACAGATAAGATCCAAAGGGCTGGTGTGAGAGGCAGCTGCTTTAGCTTTATATATGTAATTAGTTGTGCCTGAGAGCCACTTCTGAAAAAAGAAAGGCATGTTATGGGTTGGAAAGGAATTTGTTTTGGAAGTAGTGTCAGAAAATATGTATTAGACAGTTATTGTTCAATATTCTCAGGGAGAGTAAGGGTACTAGAGTAAGGCAAAGGCTTCTTCTGTAAGTATATTCTGAATTATTCTAAGTATTATTCTGAAAGCTAGAGGTGAAAAGTGTATTAAAGTGGCTCCTGCTAATTTGTGAAATATGAGAGCCTGTTTAAGAGCCTTGTTTAGGCAAGAAGACTGATAGATTCTCTTTTTACTTAGAGAAGAAATAACAGAAACTGCAGCAGTTAACTGACACAGCTAGCAGAGAGCCAGTGGGAAAGAGGAAGACAGAGGAGTAGAAGTAGTTTGAACTGAACTTATTATGTGGGAATATTTGACAGTCTCAAAATGGGAAGGAAATGTTACCACAGGAAGGAGGAAGCAACTGGCTGGTGCAGCTTTGCAAAGGTGGCTGTGAGATGGTCATACTTCGTTATTTAGGTATTTAGGTCAGTTGTTTTACTTGCTTTACTTGGTTAGGAATCTTCCCTTCTCTCTTTATTAAAATATTGTTGTTGCCATTGATTAAAATTTTCAGTTGTGGATCTCACTGAGCACCAATGGTGTAATTTAAATTCCTGGGTGAGAGGCTAAGCTTGGGTTTCATTGGGAACCCTAATTCATATGGGATCAGCCACTTGCTGSCAATTCTAAGGAGAACAGCTACACAGGGTGGCCAGCCTTAGCTTGCAGGGCTTGGCAGGGTTCTGAGGTAGATGTACAGTGTGTGCTGAGGAGGCCGTGCCACAGGGACATGGCAAAGCTGGCAGTGTGGCAGCTATGTGAACCTCAGGGTGGCAGAGAGGCAAAGACACAGTCYCCCTGCCTTCGAAAATACAGCCCTGGGAAGATTTGTGGATTCTGTTACTTGCTCTTGCTCTCGTGGAAAGTCTTCTCCCTCATCACTTGTGAGGCTTCATCCTCAGACCTTCACCCCCTCATGTTTACTAAGTAGTGGAGATATCTGGGGAACCTGAGCCATGCTGTGATCTGTTCCAGATTTCTGCTCTACAGCCTGGCAACCAGAAGCAGATGGAAATGAGAGATGCAAAGTTTTGCACCCATAAAACCAATTTAAATTTTTTTCTAGGAACATTGAGTTCTCTGCAAAGAAGGCATTAGAGTACTTGTGACAAAGTGAATGGACAGGACCCAGTTTGTCAGGAGTTAAAACTGGCTCAGTCAGCTGGAGGCTTACCAGCCACTAGCTATTAGGATTGTCATTTCCCCTCAGGAAATACCTGCTGGTGTATCAAGGGTAATTGCTAGCAGTCAGCTGTATCCCCAGAGGATGGGTATATAAAATCATCAGGAAAAGACTGAACTGTTCCTGGTAGGAGGCAATACTGACTGTGTGTGCACGTGTGTGTGTGTGTATGTGTGTGTGTGTGTGTGTGTGTGTGTGTGTGTGTGTGTGTGTGTATGTGTGTATGTGTGTGTCTTGGGTGTTTAACTTAATGAAGAATCTTAATGCAATGTAGGCTTTTGTTTCAGTTTTAACCCTGGTTGTGACTCATTCTTGGATTTCTGCTGAAGCTTGAATTTTACAGACTTCTTATCTGAGGCCACCACTTGCAACACTGGCTGGTTTGTCACAAGTATTCTCCAAAACAGAGTAGATAATTACAGCTTCCTGAATAGCTTGGTGTCACTATGTGGTTTTATTTCTAAAATACTTGAAATAGCATGCCTAAATGCCCTTCACTTTGTTATGCTCTTGCCAATCTTTGCTCTAACAAAAGGAGTAAAACCCCCTTGCTTTCCTGAATCTTAGTTAAACTATCTGTGAAGCAGGTATATCAGGTAATGCCTACTGGTTACCCTTTAAAGTTCATTCTAAAATTTACAGCATTATAAAGATGAAAAGCAAGCCAAAAATTTTAGAAGAACTTATGCAGTCAGTTTAAAGGTTTGCTCACTTTCCTGCCTAGGCAGAGGTCTCCCCGGAATATTGCATCCATCAGCATTGGCCTGTCAATTAAACTACTCTTTGTCTCCATACTTTCTTCAGTAATAAATTTCCCAGAAGTGCAAAAAAAAGACGTCCTACCTGATCCTTATATCTTCATTTGGACATACCCCCACATCAGCAGGCTTTTAGCCATGCTTCCTGGGCTTTTTATTCTCTGTCCAGAAGAATCCTCCAGACAGCAAGTTGTCACTTGGCTGTAACCTTACATGGAGGCTCTCCCTGCCTCTCCATCCCCTCTCACTCCCTCTTCCTGCCTGACATTTGTTGCAGGTATGTTTGAATAGGATCTACTCCCTCCTTGCCAACGGAGAGATCTTGCATTTGTCAAACAATGAAATGAGCTCCACTTGGTTGTGAAGTTGGGTGCCTCTGGGATGGACGCGACACTTGCACGCTCTCCGAAATGGATACTAAAACCTGTCATGATCAGGTTATGAGCTAACCACAGACTAACATGGTTTTTGAACTAGAATAAATGTCAAATATGTAGCGGATTTAAGAGACTTCATGAGCCATTTTCTAGTAATTCACAACTAGGGAAAAAGGAATAAATTGATGAATAAACTATTCACAGTGCAGGTGTTTCACGAAAGCAGTTTCTCAGCAGAAACTGAGACAGGATTCTGGAGTAAACCACCGTTATTTACTCTGATCTTTCTTGTATTCAGTTCCTCTCAGAGAAGAGAGAAAATACCTCCTTTCAGACTGCTGTGGTTGTCCTAGGAGTAGCGAAGTCTTTTGTGAACACCTTCAGACACTCAGTTTATAATGAAATCTTAAACCTTTGCATGTACATGGAAGTATGTCAGCTTCATT
This sequence comes from Amblyornis subalaris, assembly GCA_018881555.1. Taxonomy (NCBI): domain Eukaryota; kingdom Metazoa; phylum Chordata; class Aves; order Passeriformes; family Ptilonorhynchidae; genus Amblyornis; species Amblyornis subalaris. Next base: position 5,690,722 of record JACAXG010000050.1, read on the forward strand.
ATTCTAATTTCCAGAACTCAGCAAACTATGAAGCTGAATTCTGAAAAAGCTCTTGATTATAAAGTTAAAACAAACAAACTAACTAATAATAATACCCCCACCCCCAACACTGGGGAAGGAAATACCTTAAAATCCAAACTTTTCAGGTGATGCTAGTTTTTCCTTTGTTTAGTATACTTTTCCTGGGACACTTTGTAGGATGATCAGAAGAGGCTTGAGGAAGGCACATGATTTGATTGCCTAGTTAATTTCCAAAGCACTGTGTTGAAACTCTTAGTTCATTGCCTTGCTGCTCTTTGTAAGTGGATGGGATCTATTGATGGGAAGAGACGAATTCTGTCTGCAACAGTGCAAACCTTTGTGAAAATGGATCCCCTTATAAATGGCCCAATCCTCTCCCTGGAAAACAGATGCCAGAAGCAGTTGTCGGACATTGTGTTTCAGTTCTAGAGACTTCCAGTTCTAAGAATAAAGTAAAGGAGTCATTATTTATCTAAACAAGGCCTTTATGCTATGGTTCAGTAGCTGCTGGACAGCCGTGTGATCTGTCTTGTGTAATGCCCTCACCCCCTCCTTTCCCCATTTGGAAAAGAGAAAAAAGGACTTGTACTAGCTCGGAACATACTTACACATCTCACTGTCTATTGTGCTCGGTCGCTCTGTCTATTATGGTCCATTAGATAAACATGGTGTTGAGCAGCCACTCAGCTGCTGATCYGTACAGCAGTGTTGATAACACGCTCTATGTTTAGAAGGGAATCAGTGCGTCACAGACTATGTGGGATATGTTTACACATATGTGGTGTGTGCTTGCTCCTCAACAACACAGAGCTCCCATCACAAAGCCCCTCTCTCTGAGGAAACAGGCGGGGTTTGAAACGATAATCTTTGATCTTTTGTGATGGATTTTTTCATGCTGCTTCTCAAGATATCGCCTTGTATTCTGTGTCTGAGGGTAAATGAAGTTAGATACAGATTCCTGATCCTTCTCTTCCCCAGCAGGAAACTGTGTTTTAAATACAGAAGGAAGGAGGCAGCTGGCTAAACGTGTACTTTCTGTGTGTTGCTGAGTCTTTCAAAGTTCCTGTGTGTATGGAGCAGCTGACTGCTCTCGAAAGCCAAGTGGTCAAACAAGTTACATTTTACAAAAGCATCTGATCATATTTTTTCAAAAGTGACTTAGGCACTTCAAAGCCAAGATCTCTTTATTTGATAATGGGGCTGGGGCTTATCTATCCCTTATGGGGAGGCAATACAGCTTTGCTGTGTTTGGTGTTGACCTCCCGATATGTACACAGCCCAACACAAAAGCTCCTCTTGTACTTCTGAAAATGTCACCCAAAGCACACAGTGCTCTGAAAACCATGTTCTGTGGAGGGCTGGTCCGGGATCAGTGAGCAGAAAGTTGCAAAGAGCAGACAGACTAGGGAGGGCTTGCCAAAGTGAGAGGGCAAATAATCAGGAGCTACTTGCTCCTTGATTATATAATGCAACAAACCAAGCACTGAGGCTGTCTAAATTGTGAGAAGTTAGGAGTTGTTCTCATTTTGCAAGTGGGAGAGGATGGGGACTTTCAGCTGGGCCTAGGTTAATGGGCATTGCAGCAAAGCAGGAGCTCAGTATCACCATTTACAGGCCAAATTTTTATTGAGCAGATGTTATGGTCAGACAGACCACTAGTGCGGAAAAACAATGACCAGCCTGAGGTGATCATGGCATGTTTCCTGCTATGTGCTGGATCAGCTGGACACAGGATGCATGTTCAGAAGTATAAAAGTTCTGTTGTCTCCTCTGAAGCTTCTTGAGCAATGACCAGGTTCCAGTGTGTGGTAATGCCCTAACACAAGATAGTAAAATAAGGTGTCCCTTATTTTATACCTCTTATACCCTACATAGTATCCAAGTACTTGTTTTAAAATGCTCAGATTGCAGGCTTCTATACGATACTGCACAGCAGAAAATGCTTAGAATGTGATGGTTCATTACAACAGAATGTGTCCAGTGAACTGTTCATTCTTAATACTTTTTTTCCTCCGTAATTGTGGTGTTATTAACAGAACAACAAAACAATTCAGCAAAACCTTTAAAGATTTCAAAGTTGTTCCCATGGAAAAGAGCTCAATTTTTCTTTCAAGATTTTCTTGGCAACCCATGCTTATGATATTTTTAATTAGCATTCTAATGTAACATGTACTAGTTACAATATTTTGGTTTTCAAAGTATTGGTAAACAAGACAATCCACATAATGATTTTAATCTCTCCTTTACGATTAGAATCACAAGAATAACACAAGAATTTATTGAAATGGAAAAATGTTGGTAATGCCAATATTTTCTCATGAGTATTTTAGCCTATATTTAGCATTAAAAAAAGGATACTTTTAAATTTGATAATATTCAAAGTTTATAATGTTCTCTGTTTTGTGGACTACCTATTTTACTTTTCCTTTTTCCCCACTGAATCATTCTGAAACACGGAAAAGTCTCAATGCTTATAAGATTCTGTTTTCACAGCTTTACTACTTCTTAAAGAGTGCTAAAGTTAGCTTCTTTACCTGAATTGTCCTACTGCAAGATTCCTTTTGTAGTGTCATGAGGAATCATATTAATAGCATGCCTTAATTTCCAGTAAAAATTTTGGTCACAATTGCAGACTTCGAAAATCAATGTTTTAATTTCATCTTATTTCCTGATATCCATATTTTTTCTCTTCCTTTCAGCTACTCTGCTTTTGGTGTCAAAGTATGTCATATTTTTTTCTGGTGAAGGATTAATTCAAACTCAATAAAAATAAGAAAGCATGACACAAATACATACACAATGAAATTCAGTCCATGGTCGGAATGGCACAGCCTTTACATAGAAGTCCCAGAAAATGCAGGATGTGCATTGCACATTTTTAGCTATCAGAAAAGTTCTGGTGGTTTTCTTTACTGTGTTAGTTGTCTTTCTTTGAATATTGGTGCAAGTGAGAGAGGTTGAGCGTGAAGGTGATGTGTTATTTATTAAAAAAATTATCTATCTCTCTATCTATACCTATATCCGATCTGTTTTACTTACAAATTAGTTTTACTACATAACCACCTACAGTGAATTTGGCTTATAACTTACTTTTACATCAATGTCTTGGGTTTTTTTTATGGACAATTATATCAATCACAGTGTAGGTGTGTGAGTTAGGTGCCCCTCTGAGTGGGAAGCCTAATAAGAGAAGTGAGAACCAGAAGTTTCTAGCAATGTCTGGTGCTAGACATCAACCAGTGCAGCAGCATAGAGAGACTCTGCCAGCTCTGCTCTCTTCCTTTCTTGCAAATATATGGTGGAGCCTCTGCCTCCTGTGGCCCATCCTGTGACAACAGGAAGGCACCGTGGAGCCAGGGGTTCAGGAAGACTGGGGTTAGGTGGTGTTCAGATATGGGTCTGGGTAGGAGATAAGCCCTTCAGTGCCCCTGCTGTCTCATTGTGGAGGGCTGCAGGCTGGCTGGGCCTGGCTGGCTAGACCAGCTCTGGATTCACTGGTCTTYGTTGGCACACGCTGTGTGAGTTGTCCCAAGTTGTAGATACTACTGGAATGCTCCTACCAAACCACAGAGAGATTAAAGACAGAACTGCAGAGAGGAGAAAAGAATGAGGCAGGAACAGAAAATTTTAGAAAAGAGGGTATCCCAGCCTAAGCACTAAAGTCTCACTTGGCCCTGCTTTTAACAATATAGTCCATGTAGAGTTTATATTCATTCTGGTCAATTCAAGCACACTGTTCAATCTAGAAGGACCTGCTTCCAGATTCCATCAAGCCATCAAAATATCTCCAACAGGGCACTCGTTTTGCTCTTATTCTCTGATTTACATTCAATCAGATGTTTCTGACGGTGTCTTTCAAAGCAGGAGGTTTTTTTGGGTAGAACACTTCGGAAGCGCAATTAGCATCAGTAGCCCTCTTCTAACTCTGACTTCTTCAGCTGACCTCGTGCAACGGTTATAAAGTTTAGACAGGGGAAAAAAAGCAGTCACACAGGAGAAATAACTCAAGTGTAATCCCCAGTGAACGTCTAGTTGTATGAAATGCCTATTCTCCTTGCATGCCTCTCTGGCAACTGTATATCACTATGCAGTAATAGCACACAGGAAAGCTGAACTGAGTCATTCATGCACAGGAGAAATGCAGTCCTGGCAGAAGCAAGTAATCTAAAGTGCTAGTGTACACATGCAATCAAATAGTATAAATCGTGTTTCTCTGCAGTAATTTGAGTGAAGAAGAGTTCAACTCTATATGCAAATACATTCAGAGTATACGATTCTGCTTAGATAGAGGTAGTCAGTAAAACATTATATTATTTCTGGTTTAGACATCAAAGCAAGATTTCTTCTGATCATTAGGCAGTGGCAGCTATTGCAATAATTTCTAATTTGGTTATATTTTCACATGATAACACCTCCTGCTTTCATACAGCACATTTTCTTTAGAGCTGTCCAAAATTAGCATTGTTCATTAAAATGAAATGAAGGTAGAGAGGGCAATAGAATGATGGGGTGGTGCAGTGGCAAAATACAAGCCAAAATAAATACTAAAATATCTTCTACTCTGCAAGTTTATGAAATATTACATTGGCTTTTCAGGGCCCAGCATCCCATCCAGTTCCTGCCTTCCTACACTCATATGGGCACACACGCCCTTCATACTCTTTTCCTTGACCATGTCAAATGAAGATCAGCAACAGAAGGAAATTTCTCTTTGATACTGCAAAGTCTACATGACCACTACGGAAAGCTGACCAGAACTAGTATAGGATTATCTGGAAAGGTCAATGTTAACATCAGGAACAGGAAAAGCCTGGTCTATTTCACTGATAAATTTAATATGCCATTGTTTAAATGCATATATAAAATGGTAAATTGTTTTGATGATAACTCTAGCTACAGCTGTTATAGTTCTGGGTGGCTCTGTTGATCTCCTGAGTCTTTTCCTGGTGTAAACTGCTACTGTGTGCCAGTGAAGATCAAATGTTTGATGATGGTGACTCTTCTCAAGATTGGTGCTTTTATGCAGTTTAACAGCAATGTTTTGTACAAACATCTGCAATTGGTTAGGGAGAGAGAATGTTGGAGATATTTCGGAGAAAAACATTTTTTATTTATAATGGCGATTGAAATGCATTCTTCAGATAAAAATTCAGAATCTCAAGTGCATGGATTCATCTCCTGTGCATTTCCTGCTAGGTGAATAGCACCATCTTGACTGCAGTGAATAGCTGTGTACTCTGGTTTGGAGCAATCCCTTGTTCAAACTAAAAATTTCAGGATTTGGCCTCAGGGGAGTTTTTCTTGACTGGGGACTTTGAGATCTGATTAACAAAAGCCAACCATTAGTCAATAAATTGTCATCTTTCATCAAATAATGTGTTTGACAAATCAGCTAGTCTGGTATTCAATCAGCTTTTTTAGGCTGCTCATAAAATTAATACTTGACACAGAAAACATTTGTCAAACAAAAATTGTTGATAAATTTCTGCAACATCCACTCATGTCTGGCTTACAGGYTGCCTTACAAAGCTCCCTCCATTACTTACAGTCCCCTCTTCCTCCTGCATGCTCCCCTGCCCCCCCACCCCGATGCAGCAAGAGGAATAAATATTTTCCTTGTCATCACTTCAGCATTTCTTCACAAAGTTTTGAAAGAAGAGGAAATAAGCAGCAAGGGCAAAGATCACAACTTTTTATCTTTCATTGCAGTACTTCCTTCTAAAAACCCCACAATTTTAAACAGAAGTTTATTTATGACTTCAAGAACCAGTGGAGATGCTGGTGGAAATGAAGAATCAATTTAACTCCATTGTAGTAACCTATACATTACAGTATTGTGCTTGCATCACATGTTTGGGATAGTTTACTACAAGCAAGAGACTCAGGGAAATTTTCACATCTGATTTGCCTGTGGGGATGGGGCGGGCAAAGTATGGGTTGTATGACACCAGCTATACAAATGAGCCTGACAGAGTCTAAAGAAAGAAGTTCTGTTTCACAAAACAGAGCTCTGTTTCCTGAGGGCTGATTCTGCTGAAGAGCTCTGAAATATTCCCCGTAACTTTGGGAGGCTGAATTTTGAGGGAAGGTGTTCTCTACGTGTGTCCGTGTGTGTGGAGGTTGTGATGTGGGGCAGGTGAAAGTCTTCCCARTGGAGCTGTGTGAATTCATTGTTCCTACATGCTCTGGTGGAATTGACACATTTGTCATCACTGTGTAGCTTTGTCTTATAGACCACCAGGAAAAGAGACCTTGACCTGTCCACTAAGAATCCTAATTTTAGTGGGAGTAGAAACTGTCAGTGGTACTTTATCCAAAGTTTTTGTCTACAGGGTCACAGCTGACTCCTCAGACAGGCTGTCTGACACTAGCCATTTCTGCTGGAATCTGAGGTAAGCAGAAGTTGGGATAAGCAGCTTCTTAGCTGTCTAAACCAAGAAAGACACAGGGCCACTCTCTGTGCAGGGTAGTTGCAGTCAAACCCAGCCACTCAGACTCAGYGAGCGGCCCCGTTTCCTTTGGTGGTATAGGTGTACACCCACATCGGCTTCTGAAGAGTGTCTTTAAAATGTAATAAAGAAATCTGCTTTCTTCAATTCCCTGTGTCCTTAGAAAAGGATCATCATTAGGAAGAAGAAACATGATCTTGTACTGGCTTACATATTTAGCCCAGCTTYCTGAGTAAATTAGCTGATCAAATCATGTTGTCTGCTCTGTCTGTCACTTTCCCTTTAGCTTCCTCCCAACAGCCCACACCTTTCATGCCCAGTAGGTGTGAAACCCATTCATCAGCTTAGGAAATGTTGGTAGCAGAAGGATAAAAAAATTSATCCTGAATAGATGGCATGAAATGGCTAGGTAGAAACCATAATGAATGTTCTGGAGAGAAAACCTGCTAGAATTCAGTCCATTYCCCATTCTGAGAGGGGGCATCTAAGTGGCCAGTCAATGTATGTGTACTGACTGGCTGAGCAGTGCAGCATAGCTCTGAGCCAGACAAGCTGCATAATGCTTTGTGTGTGGCAGGAGAAATGAGGAGAGCAGTATGTGAAAGATGATGTTTTGGGGAAATGGAAGGCATTGGAATTCTTAAGAGAGAGAATTAGAGACACACAGACTTCAAGTTTCCTTATGAAAAGAACAACATGTTTTTAAAGAAGCAAAAAATTGTGTGTTGTGCGTCATCCTGTTTATCATTGCTGCTGCTGCACGCAGCCCTCCCACAGGAATGGCTACTTGCAGGGTATATTTAGATTACAAGGATCAGATTCCACCACACCACTCTACAGTACAGGTCAAAACTGTCCTGCTTGTTTCCATTTTCAGCTGAAATGTTAAACATTTTGTATGTGAATGTATAARTTCTTTCTTTTTAACTAAAGACATAAACAGTAATATCTCTTCCCAAGAATTCTTTTTTGTGTGTGTGTAAAACTAATTGCCCTCTAATTCAGTGTTACAAGAACTGACTTTTGTCATGGGATCAAAGCCATACAGCCTTATGTAATGGTGACTGGAATATCTCTGTACTGTCAATATTAACTCCAGCCTTGACTTCGGATGCCTCCCACCCTTGAATGTCTTGCRTGGCTTACAAATTCTGCTTCTCTAATTGGATCCTCAGATGGAGAAACTTGTAAGAGCCTACAGAGCCTGCCTGGTAATTAGCTCTGCTCAACAGGGTGTTGGGACAAACCTCATGGCAGGTTTTTACCATCAGGAAGTATCAGAGATTTACTGTGGTAATGAATCGTCATAAGCTGCTCAGAAAGTGAGTTGCCCATGGCAGTAATCTCCTACACCTGGCTTCCAGAATTCTGGGGGGTATGTCTGTAGTTGACTAACATTTTCCCATAGTCTTGCAGGGTTTTATCTGAAGATAAAATTTCTGTGACTGCTGCTTTGGGTGTTAGGGGAACTATACTGAAAGTGGTTGGAAAAACTACTGGCTGGTCTAAGGATCTCAGACTCTCTGTCAGGAACAAATGTTGCTGGCAGAACACAGTGCCTCTGAGCAGGAAGGTCTCTGAGGAGTGGTTCACCTCTCAAGCCTTGTCTCAGACMTGTGAGCATTAGAAATCCCCATCAAACCATGTGTGTAGGACACTGGCAACCGAGACTGTACAGAAGATGTCAAGCAGCATGGTCTGGTCTGATGATTGCTGCAGAACAATTAACATACACATAACTGGTGTGGCTGAGACTGTGTCTGCTGCATGCAGTGACTGGATCCTGGAGGCAYATGTAGCTTCTTGTTCACACTGCACACTGGCAGGGAAGATGTGGGATGGTTCTTCAAACTGCCATTGGTCTCTTGCAGCTTGCAGATTTTGCTAGTTAGATGAGGAACCTCTTCCTGCTAAGTCCCTTGGGGAGTTTCTGAGCTCCGGGTTGTGACTGGAATTAYAGTAGAGGTACTGCAGTTAGGGATGAGGGCAAATTTATCGTGCAGCAGTGACTCCCAGTGGTCTTGGACAGTCTTGAGAAGAGGACAGTGCTCGAAGACCAGTGGTAGCCAACTGTGGGCCCCAGGTTGAATTTTTTTCAAAGGCAGTTYGTGTATAGCAGCTACACTGTGAAATGGGCTGGAATTCCTAGGAACACCTGCATCCAGAGGGTACCTTGGATCAGCAGAACATCATCTAGCCAATTTTTAGGTGGACAAYGGTGAAAAAGAGCTGGAGCTCCATTAGTGCTGAGTCACACCAGCAGAGACATGCTGGCTTTTCTGCTTGCCTGAATTTGCTAGTTCTTTCTGCTCCCACAGTCTTGTCTAGAGGATTTGATGCRCCCTGAACCTGTGCAATAAGCCACCTAAACTGAGGCTACCTACAGCCTAGGACATGTAGTCCAATATCATGCAGTCAATGAAGAAGCATCTAACTCACATCCAGCATCTAACTCACCTTTTGTGTCTTCGGCACCTGCCCTAAGACACACGTGGTTGCCCGTCTATTACCTGTTACGTCTACTGTGCCAAATSCAGCTGAAATTAGAAAACAGTATAAATCCAACTGAAGCCAGTGAGTGTGAAATAACTGGAGGTGTTGGTGATGCTGTCCGCCATGGCTTGTGCTAGTGTCTTTAGGGGCTGTGATGAGACATAATGATGAAACTTATTTTCTCCATGGTCGATAGAAGTCTAGCCAAATACAGAATGATACTGCTATCGTGCGTGGTGACTGAGGCGAATGCTGAAATCTTGGTCAGGAAAAGCAACCCACACAGGATCAAGAAAGAGACTTCATATATTGAGGACCATCTGGTGGATGCTGTATCAGTGTTTTGAACTACAGTTCAGTCTTATACCACATTTCTGAGATGTAACATATGATTGGTAATTATTCAGGAGGGGAAATGTGAATACAGGCTGGCCTTACTTCACCAAATGCTTTCCTGACTATAATGAACCGTCATTGAGATTTTTATACATGTGTAGATGTCCTCAGAGATTTCTAAAAAATTTCTGTCTTTTTGTTCCAGCCTAATCAACTGTGGMGACTGTGTGTGGAGTGAGTATGACTCCAGTTAGGGTAGCTCCCAGACCCAAAGCGTAGGATCTTTTTTGTTGAAAACCCTTGGTGTAAGGTAGGCTTAGACAAATAGAATGGGGCTGGTGCAGGTGGGTGACTGTCAGCACAGAGCAGTCAGCTTTTTGGCCAAGAATCCAGGGCTTAACTGCTTCCCCAGAAAATGACATTAAGGCTTCCTCTCCAAATGTCCAGAAAAAAAGGGTACATTTTCTAGTCTGTGACAAGCTGATCAATTGTCTGACTCTGGTTAATGGGTGATGGCAAAGTTCCACTCTCTGAATAGCCCTGTTGTGTTTTTTTKGGGAGGTCTCTCTTCTTTGGGTGAAATGAACTAACATTAAAGGGCATCCTCAGGCACTCTGGAGTGCTTCCTACTAAAGGTATGTTAATCTTGCAGCACCAGATTGTCTATWCTTTGGCTTTGTTTGTAGTCTCTTGTGGAACCCAGTCTTGGCCTGTCTTGTTCCAGGTTGCTTTGGAGCCTACACTGAAGCATCTGTGCAGAAGGGAATGGCAGACAAGTTCCTAATGTGCACTGCCAGGGTTGTGGTCGGGCCAACAGCTCTTGTTTGGATACCAAAAGACAGAACTTGAGGATAAGCAAAGCCACCAAACAGACAAAAGMAAAGTCATGAAATGGACAAATTTAGACAGTGTTTATGCCAGCTGCTGGGTGCCAAGGGTCTAACTACTTAGAGCCGGAACAGGAGTCCATGATCAAGAAATGTTCAACTACAGTGAGAAAAAAAAACCAAACRGAAATACAGCAAAAATGGAAGCTCTGAGATCATGTTTAGAGAAGACTGGTGACATGCAGAGTACTCTGAATATACAGAGCAAGAATGGCAGGACTAGACCAAATGGGGAAGTCCAGAGAAACTCTTTCCTGGACCAGATGTTCATGAAGTAACATATCTGTATGGAAGCAGTCTGTCAGAAAAAAATGGGTAAATTGTGCACAAGACTACAAGTTTCAGCCAGAGCTGGACTGCGTGTCATATTGCTACACCATTAAACTGGAGAACTCAAGACAGATTTATGGTGCCATCAAACCAGAGCCATAGTTTTACTAAATACTCTGTCTTTTTAATGGTACTTAAGGGCTTTACTGCATTTGGGCATTTTTACTGTGTTTAGACATGGTTTTAACAACTGAGTTAGCTCTCATGATGCTGCCAATTGCTGTCAATGTGGAGAAATAGAACTCTTTTTCAGCACCATAACCTGGTAGACAGGGTTATATTTTTGTCTTGCAGAGTTTAAGAATGACTAGAGACCATTATGTCGAACACARCTTCTCCCTGTATTTGCTGACATCCAGTTCATATGGTGTCAACTAACCTCATTTGTTAAGAATTTTACTTAAACAAGCTAAAAAATTTCTAAAGGAGCAAACCTTTAGAGGTTTCTTCCAGCCTTGAATGACTCCCCTGGAGATTGTGAGTTGGGAGGAAGTGACAAAGAGAAAAAAGAAAATGCAGGCAGATCCAATCTAAAGTCAAAACTGTTGCTTCATGCTGAGAAGAAACAACCAATTGTTCTCCCCTAACCTTTCTTTTAAAATAGTTGAACTTGTTTGAAAAGTAATAATGTGGCTCACTTGAATTTTAAAGMATAAGATCATTTCAATTTTAAAGGACAAAAACAAAATCTAAAATTTATGAAAGGGAGAGAGAAAATCTAGCTGCTCTTACACAGCTTCCGTGTTCACACAGGAGTGATATACCCTGGAGGAGGCTGACTCAACTTTTTTATAACCCATCAATGATTTATTAGAAATCCTGATGTTGTTCCCCAAGCAACAAACATATTTCATTAGGCGGCACAAGATGGCATAATGGACTATCTATTGTGTTATTCTCACTTTTATCACATTCTCTCTTCCCAAAATACCGTTATTATTATGCAGCATTGGTTAGGGATGTGAGTTCTGGAAGCCAAAAAGTCCAAGGGAAATTATTTGGCATAGTAGCATAATAGTAGGCTTTGCTAATATCGGGTGTGAAGCAGCATACCTTAGCTACTTTAAATAGGGCAGAAATATCCTAAATTTATCCTAAAAAAGGATAGCGTAAGGTTACTATTTATTATTAGTCACAGCTGATTATTTCAGAGAGAGCTTTGGCTTTATTCAGTGGTAAATCTGCTGTCACCAGCTATGCACTGTGGCCACTCTCCCTGCCAGTAGTCAGCTTTGGGCAGTGGATCAACTGAATACCTTAAATTCTCTGTTGAACCGTGGCATTATGATGGAACAAGTCTGCAGCCAACTCGTGGGTCCCTGGTATAGCTCCAGCAACTTAACAGATGGATCACTAGCAAGCCACTTCTCAATTTCTCTGTTAAATATTCATGGAGTCAGCATGTGCATGGGCCCAAGCGTGCCCCTAGAGGTGCCAGCAAGGGTCTCTGATCTGGGGAAGATGTCAAATTGGCTAGTGGAAGTCTGAGGGCAGAAATGTTTTCCACAAGGATCCATCCTTCAGTACAGAACATGGAGTGACAGCCATATGTGCAACTGTGCTGGTGAATATGTCTGCAGTGCATGCTTATACAAGCTATTAATAGGCCAGTGGCATACTGAATGCTAATGTGGGGAAACAGGGAGAGACAATGAAGAAATGCCTTGGACTAAGTTGAAGCATCAACCGAAGTAAACTCTTCCTGTTAACTTCCTGTGAAGGTGAAGAAAAAAAATTAAGCTGCATTCCCTACTCACCTTTAGAATATACCACTCTTATTTTCTGAATGTGCTTCTGAAAAAAATTGCTAAATGCAAGTTCATAAAGCCCTGGGGATTGTTTTGTGTTTTTAGATCCCAGTCAGAGCTAAATAATGTTTTATTTGCTGTTATTTAATACCATCAATTATTGTTTAATACCAGCCAGGTATGCTTTTGGAGTATGAGGGTCCGTATATGAGTTGGACTAGGACTTTGGGCRGTACTGCATACCAACATCTAGAATAATATTTWTTTTTTTTTTTTGAAGTCTGCAATATCTACAAAGCCTTAGGAGTGCTCTTTTAAATCTGCCTGTAGTGGAAAGGAGGTTGTAGTTTTCTTATTTTGACAAATTTCTGTTTCCACTGCTTTACCAGAAAGAGTGTTTATCATTATGTCTCATTAAAAATGTTGCAGAGAAGTAATTTGTCGTTGCTCCAATGGAATGTACAGCACACAGTATGGAGAACTGAAAAAAAATCCCGAGAAAGAACATACTTATTCCTTGAAAGATTTGCGCTCAGTCCTTTGAAATTACACAATGCTGACAAGCTACTCTATAACCAGTATTTCCAATATAATCAATTTGAATAAAATTGAAATATTTGAAGTCAACTCATTGCAAGCCTATTTGTAACATGATRTTACAGAAGATATGTAACATGCATGTGTTTTAATGAAGAAACAAATGTTTCTGTGTTTGCCAGTGCTAGTCATAAGTAAAACATACATTGAAGTTAAGGTGGAATACCTGGAAGAGGCTGTATTGCAGCCTCCTCTTTCCTTTTGCTCAACAGTGTAAGACTTTTAATGCTTCTTAACTTMGTCTAGAAGAGTTCCCTTCTTAGCCAGTAATTCATATTGCTGCCTAAGTTGTTTGCCCCCAAACGAGTTCAAAGCATGATTTCATACATTTGCAGTATTGGAAAACCAATGTTCTAGTACTGTCTCCTGTTTCCCAAATGATGCAACAGCGTATGTGCTTCCAAAGGGCACATGCTGTGCAAAAACTGTGAGGTATTTYAACTGTTATGCAGATACACTTAAGATATTTGTCATACCACGATTTTCATAYAATGATGCTTCTGTAAGGTTGGTGGTAAACTACACAGAGCAGCTAATATACCATCACATGTTGTGTCCTACGTAGCCTGGTGGTCCCTGTAGCCCCGGAATATCTTTTCTCTGTGATAGATAGAGATATTTCTGGAAAGATGCTATATAATTTGCAGCAAGAAGAAGTCTCTTAGTCATCTCAAGACTAACACAACTAAATATTTTATAAAGCACGAGTAAAGCATGACAACTGAATTTCATCTAGAAAAGGGAGAATAGAGAGTATCACCCAAAGGTGTCTGTATAATCTCAGGAGATGAAAGTGGACTTTTGTAAATGAATATGCTTGAAAAAGTAAATATCTATTTACTTTAAAACAAAGACTATTTCTGCTGTGTTTACAATCAGCTGGATGGGGGAAGGGGAAATAGGAAAGCACCTCTAAAGGAAAATTTTGGGTTTTTTTCCTTCAACAAAAGTTTTTCCCTGTGGTTGACTGTTCAGACTTTCCATGATATTCCTTGGTGGAGAGAAATAGTGAACAAAAACTGATTTTAAATATAGACAGAGYACTGGCAGTCATTTCTGGAATTCATAGTCAAGACTGTATGTATGGTTTCAAAGCTTCGAAGCAGTTACGAGTGATTTCACTTGCTGGAGTATACAACTATTTGGCATATTTGACCCACTGTGTTCGAGATGAACAGCTTTTATTGCTGATTCTATGTGTGACCATGATCACTTAATTATTTATATTTCACCATGTCTATTAGAAAAAATGAGTAATAGCTCTTGCCTGCCTGTTTATTCATTCAAGCATTGAATCATAAAAGCATGGATTACTGACTAATTACTGATTAACTGTATCAACATCTTCAGTCAGAATATCCCCTCTAAGAGTACAAAGAACATATTAATCAAGAACATAGTGTCATATGCTTTTGGGAAGTAATTTAGAAATTATTCTATTCCTTGAATATTAGCAATTGAAAAACTGTATTTCAGAAATGTTGGGCACCTAATTTAAAACTTTTTAGAGTGTAATTTTGCTTAGCTCTTGAAATCTCATGGCTCATTTATTACACAAATGGAGTGAATAGGATAGGTCACTTCTTTGTGAAAATTAATCCAGTAAGTGAAGATTTTGTTTTGTCCTGAAACATATTTGTGCTTGCTGTGCCTTTAAATTAATAATTTATTTCTTTTTCTTAAGAAAGATACCTTTAGCAATGGCTGTTAACAGCCTTCTACCAGTGTTGGAAAATTTCAATTTAAGCTGAGAGGGAAACAATTTTCATGTTCTAGTAAAACATTAAAAAACCTGAAACATGTCATTTAGCTAATCATGAAGCTTTGAATTTTTGATGACTGTTGCAAAYAAAAATAAAAAATTTCAAAATAAGAAGTAGCTAGTAACTGAAGAGTTATTTTCTTTTTATAGAGAAAATTTTTATTGAAAAAAAAAGTTGAGATATTCAGAAAAATGTCAACATTTTTTCCATGTAAAAAATGTACAAAACCTGATCTGTTCCTGGGAACAACTTTGGCTTTTGGCAGTCTGTTTTCAATAGGAAGCAAGTTATCAAAAAAACTCTCAATTTTTAGTTTTAGTAGTATTTTATTAGTATTTATTTCACAGTTGTTCTGTTTGTTAGATAAGCGAGAAGTGAATTTCAGAAACATGTGAGTGTTAATTATAGTAAGTTAAAATAATCAACTGAAAGTTCTTGTTTCCACTTTGATACCAAAATAGCCTATCTTATGATATTTTGACACATCTCTTTAAAACCCCCTGCTAAATCAGGATTATAAGAAATAAATATGTGAAAACAGAGAACAGAGAAAAAAAAATTTTTTTAAATATCTGAGAAGGCTTGAATTACCTTATTATTCTCATCAATGTTTATGATTAATTTTTCAGTAGAGTGGAATTTTGAGTCACAGTATGTCATATTCCCTGATTACTGGCTTGGAGCTACCATAGTACTTTTTGGTYTGTGTACAGTAGATTCTACAACATATGCACACACACAGAGCTCTATAAGACAGAAAGAGAGGGGGCAAATAATGCAATAGTAGGAAACCAATGTGCTTACACATTGCATCAGAATAGGTTGCTATTGTCTGTTCTTCCTGATGAAAATCAGTCACATATATTACAGAGAGCATTATGGATATTTGGGAATGGCATGGTAATTGCATGCTCCAATATGTCCTGTGGGGTCCTATTCCTCTCTTCACCSAGGTGTGTGGCCAGGACCATAACATGTTAAGGCTCTTAAGGCCACCAAACTCAGGTTTCATTCTCAAAGGAATTAATGATACAGTGGAGAAGCAGAATATAGTGTAATTAGGTCTTGTTCCAGCAGGGATCTTGGCCAGAGAAGTAACTTGGACTTGTGCATCTGAGAAGCATTCCCAGGTCCCTGACCTTTAGATGACAATGTTCATAAAAGAACCATCTAGATCCTTAATGAAACTCTTAAATTACTTTTAAGGACACCATTTAAAATTTGAGTCAAGAAGCAACAYATATGTCCAAGCACAAAAGGAGTGCTATAGGATTTCTTTTCTGCATTCATTTACGCCTTGTGAAATTGTTTTCTGCACTGCTGTGATATAGTTCCTTCCATTATTTTCTCAAAGGAATTATAGTCTCATATTTTTTCCCCTTTGGTGTGTTTGGCTTCCTGCTTTAATCTAATTCTTACGGCTCAGGGGAATCATCAGACCTGGCTGAGATTTGTATTTTTTCAGAGAGCTCATCAATAGTTTACATAATGCTGTGGCAGGGCCAGGGTTCACACAGCTGGAGAGGTACTCGGCAACAGTCCCAAGTTAAGCAGAAAAAGCCTTATTGAGAATCTCAACTTTGTTTAAAGAGGTTTTTTCTTCTGAAGAAGCCAAAACAACACAAAAGCGGTGTGTGCAGGTTTGCTGGCAGCTGGTGTGCTGTGACTGATGATGCTTGTGTTAATTATGCTCTCACTATTACCATGTGATCCACCCATCTGCTTTTTGAAGCCAGCTGTTTTCCTTTATCTTCCTGTTGAACTACCAGTTATTCAGGGCAGTGACCATCTTTATGTGGTGAGCAAGGAAAGAAGCAAGTGCAGTGGGGTGCACTGATGTGGGGGAAGCACTATCATGACTCAAATCATCAAAGTAAAAAGGTAGTAAAACACAGTTTTGCCCACATTATCTTTTCCAGCTTTTACRTTTTTAAATATTAATTAGGACTGGACCAAGAATTATTGAGAAGATTAAATGGTTAAGTTCTGCCCTTGCTGGAATTCAGAAAATGTCCTTAACCATCGACAGATGTCTAGTAATCCAAGTTTCAATAAAAAATATTTTCCATGCAATTAATACAAATGTGTTTTACCCAATTAACTTACCTCTCTCTATTTTGCGACTGATTGCTTGAGTCATGCAGCATACGTGCTGCCCTTTATAGAATAAGCCATACCTTTTAGTCTTTTGTTATAAGAGAGCACTGGCACTCATGTGGAGAGCAGCCATTCTCCAGGCAGTCATGCGCATGCCAAAATAAATAAATAAATAAATAAATAAACGAATGAACAAATAAATCCTGTCCCTGTAAAATAATGGAAAAGGTTAAAACAAACAACTGTTCAGAACTAAAAAAAAAAAAGTTTGTGAACTGTTGCTTTGCAGTGTTTGTCCAGTTCTTGGCTAAACAGCCAGAGATATATACATATAAACACCCCAAACACAACAGCATAAACAAAGCTGTTATTATAATTCCAGAATTCCTGTTGTGGCCTTTAGCAAATATGATCTTGTTCTCTCCCTTGGAAGAACACCCTCCCCTTCCACACTGCCATTAATTGTTCCATGTGTTTTTTTCTTGATCTCATAAAATATTTTCCTCTAACAAGCAAAAAAATCTCAACCAACCATGAAAAAAAAAATCAGTTATCAACATTTCTCAAAAATTTTACCTGTGTATAAAGAAAAAAACTACACAATATTTAGAATTATCTTAATGCTGCCTGTGGAAATTTTAGTAATATTAATATTGTTCAGATTAACTTTTCTCATTTCCCTGATCTCTGTGAACTACACTGCAGAGCCTACTTTTCCCTTGAACATCTTTTGATGAAATGGGTTAAAACAGAGTAGAATTTGAAGAGGAATAGAGACTGGGAAATTTCTGCTTGATAGAGTTGTTCACATTGCACATTTAGGCCTTTCCTTTTATTACATGTGCAAAGTAAAACTAGTCTGAATATATAAGATGTGTTGATATAAAGGCATGTCAGAAATAAAAATTTACATTTATAAAGGTTTTTATTATAAGTGAGAAGTATCAGAGAAATTGGAGGTTTTCCACGCTTTTCTTGAAAYTTCATGGCATATTCACAAATCTGACTCAAACACTTCAATTCTTAGTTGAGTCAGTTTTTTTCTAGCTTTTGTGAAGTAGCCCTTGCTAGCAAAATAACTTTTGTAATTGGAAAGATCTTGGGTGCACAATTTAAATCAGAATTTTGGAAATACAAAAAATTTAAAATAGAACAAAGTAGAAACAATACAATGTAAACTTTCAGAATTTTTGTAATTGTATGAAAAATACATGTCAGTCTGATATCGCTATGTAATGATACAATCTGCCTGAGCTACACATTTTTTTTCAGCGTAAGGAAAATCTTATACCACTGACATACTGCAATCTGGATTTAAAACTGAGAAGGAAAAAGTATGCAAGACTATGAATGAAATCATTCTCAAGGGAAAACTGGAGCCCCTCMTTTGAAGATCTGGCTCCTATTGCTCTAACTTGCTGCATTTGTGTGGGTATCAGAGGGATTTATGAAGAGAGTGACTTCCCTTTTTAGCAGTGGGTTACAAATAGCKTCAACATGGCAGCTGAAAATAAAGGTGAAGATTCTTCCTGTCATCCTAGTCCTAATGCATCTACCTGTGGCACTTCCTTGTAGWCCAGATTTTGATTTTAAACTTCACTCTGAATTTTTCCAGATCTTGATTTTTCGTAATCTGAACAAATGGAATAGAGATTTTTCTTGCAGTTTTATTTTTCACGTGTTTTCTTTAAAGCTTCAGCCTCTTGTTTGTGAGAAAAGTTACTAGCTGACGTGAGAGTTATTCTTGAATAAATAAACCAATTCTTAGAAAAGATCCCATCAGCTACCACCTGTTTTCAATTTTTCAGTCACATATAAACATTATTCCATGTTAATTCTTCCTGGGTGCAAATATTACTTTGAAAAGACTGGTGACTGGACTGCTCTGTGTGCATCTAACATCTGAAGAAAAGTGGACCCTTTACATGTATATCAAAGCAATTAACCTTCTTATCATGTGCTTGGGAGCACGCAAGGTGAAGTAGCACTCTGGTGACATCACTGTCAGGTCACCGTACAAGAATAATGAAATCATATAGAGAGGTGTGCCCTGAGGCACACTCTGTTGCCATAATTAGGTTGAAGGCTYCCTTGGAAATGATGTCTTGTTGCAAAAGCATTTGCAGGAACTAATTGTGGTATGTTTTTGCATCAGTATTGGCGTACTGCATCATTTATGATCTGAAAATAGCTGTAATTGTGTGCGTGATTGAGTCATTTCCTGAATTTAGTATTCTAAGCAGAGCACATATTAAATGACTAACACACTCTTGACTTTGTCATCTTTTTTATCTCTGGCTGGATTCTTAAAAAGATCTCTTTGTGCTTTTGCATTTTTAAACCAAATTAGATTTGGTGTATTTTAGTGCCGCTGAGACTGACAGGTTAGCAATAATCCCTGTTCCCAGACAGAGCGTGCGCAGGTGCTGGGAGTTCTTCCTACCATCTTGCAACTCTGCCAGTGCATTTCTGATCAGCACCACCTCTGCTGTGCCAGGGACGACAGGCTTGTTTAGAGCAGTAGGTGCAGTGAACTTCTGAAATGGAGAAATGGTCAGTAGGGGATGAGGCTGAGGTCATCACTCCTGTTTCATTTGCAGSGCAAGTTGGAAACAAATGTACTCTCCTCAGGTACTTCCACCCTTGCTATAGCAGTCTGCATCTTAGGAGTTCGTGTTTTCCTCTCAATTTTTTCCTATGGTTCCCTCCTACTTGTAGGGGCACCTTCTCTTTGTTGTGAGGCTGCACTCTTGTCTTTTCAACTGGCAGATCCTCCAGAAAGGATGAAATGACAGTTGTTTACAGTCTTTTGAAAGCAAAATAAACAACTGGCACTCGTTTTTAAAATACTGCTAAAGATCTAAAATCCTGCTGTCACTCAGAGGGTGCTGCATATTAATTATGAATCATCAATATTTTTGGTACCATCATTATCACACACACACAAAAAAGCAACCTACAGTACTTGCATTCATATCAACCCCTTTTATTTAATTTATTTGGACTGCTTTTCTATCCTGTACCAGTTAATCGCTAGCCCTATTTCAACTCAGAATCTGAATGTTATTTACCATCTGTCTCCAAGGGATGCACTTGCCAAGTCCCTTAATTTGCTATAATTGGCAGGTTTTCAGTGTACATAATTTATATTAAAAAAAAAAAAAGCTGCAATCCTGAAAAAAAGAAGATTAATTAAACCATTTCTTCTGGGCCCCTAGAAGTGTTCCAAAAGGATGGCTTTAAGGCCGCAAGGTCTACTCTGTGTATGTGCTGTCACAGCTGATCACATTAAAAATGTATGTTGGGTTGGTCCCTTGTGCCTCTGCGCTGGTCAGAAGGATGTCACTGGCACCTGGGTAACATCACACATAAACAGTGAATTAAACATCTTGCATTTGCATTTGTGCCTTTTGTTCACACACTAGAAACTCCTAGGCTGCAGTGTAATTTATGGATACCTCCATGTAGGGAATTCTGTAGCTGATATGATAGGAAATGCTATGAAAAAAAAAAATAAAATCAATCCCTCAAGCAGATGTACAGAATACTAAATAGAGCCATGGAAAGACCACAAATGGACTGAAAGACATTGCACGTGTGGTTTATAAACATGATTTATTCCTTCTTTTCTCTTAGCTCCTTGCTGCTGGCAGCACCTGAGTGAGGAGTGTGTGGTGCAGTGACGCAGTGCCCTGTGTGGGCAGCTGTGAGTCGGGGGGACGTCAGCAGTGCTCCTGAGCTACCTGTTTCAGGATGCAGCTGACTGCAATGGCTCTGCTGCTGCAGTTCTCCCGCTGTCCCTTCAAGACAGTGACAAAGGAAGGGTTGATGGGGAAAGGGATTGGTATGATTCGTTGCATTTGCCCTGGAAAAAGAAAGGAACAGATGAGTGTGTATATTTCCTTGTTGCCCTTAACAGATCCATGATGATATTCAAGAGATGTGTCAGACCTTCACCAGCCTCAAAAATTGCTGATATGTGACCATACAACCTTCTTGTGTGTCAGTCACTGTGTATTTATTTCTATAAACCATCCAAGAAAAGCATGAATTAACTAAACTGTGTGAAAACAAAGCTGGATAGGTCTGTTGTCTCCCTGTTCCATTACTATTTGGCATGTACCAACACAAAGTCAAATTAGATGTTTTTTTCTCACGGTGCTTATTTTCCAGTGGCTCAAACTGCCCCTGCTTCAGACTTGGGTACTCATATTTGATAAAGCTAACTCTCCTAAGGTAGAATGAAAATGTAGGTGATGTTGAAAGGAACTTTTAGTTCTCCATTGACTTTGTGAAATTTCAGTCTTCCTTTCTTCAGAGAAAACATATTTTCCAATGTCATGACTATTTCTTATAGTATTTCAAATGGAAATACTTAGGCTCTGCAACTGGACAAAACCTGTATTTATAATGATGTTTTGGGAAGTCATTCTGGAGGAAGGAGGGATGAGTTCAGTGATTGTAGTGTATACTAGATTAGCTAGGGTCAGTTCTTTGAAAGCCACTTTTTAGATTCCAGAAAAACACATTCTAGATTTCCTTCCCCAGTACAATTCTGGAAAATTCCTTTCCAGAGCAGAGCTAGTTTCTGTGGAAATGAATCCTGTTCTAGTACAACAGAAAAGTACTCAGATGAATACAGCAGTAGAAATTATATAAATTCCTATATGCATTAGATCAGAGAGACACAGCAATACAGTAAAATGCAGCAAACCTATAACCTGAACAAATCTACAACCTGAACTGCTTCGTTCAGAACTGGGAGAATGAAACCTGCTGAGACCGGCAAAAAAACTGAGACAGGTATCACACTGCGAGATGTCAGAGATCTTGGTTTTATGAACAGACAGACCATCAGTTCTCCAGGCCTATGTCAAGGTCTGCTGTGAGACTGAACCTTGCAAGGCTTCTGTAATGTCATGGAGTTTCATCCCTTCCTAGTTGAAAGGCATCATTAAACAAAATATTTTTCTTGTCATGTTAAGGTCTGGGAAATAGCATGGCCTGTGACTGATGGTTTCCCTCTTCTCCCATTAAAATGGGACTAGCTACTCAAGTGCTTTAGGATATTCTAAACTGTACTACTGTTCTGCAACTGAAACACACTAATTCACAGCTGAGCTCATTAACTATTGACTTACATCAGGGATGTCATGCTTTTTTCAAGGAATATTTTATACATATATTGGAGTGTACATCACCCAATTCCCAATGTAAAATTAGAAACTTTAACAGTGCCTTCAAGCACCTATACAAGATTTGGGCAACAGAATGGCTAAATAGGTACAGTAAATATACAAGGCAGGGGACATATTCCCTTTTGCCTTTTTGTGGACTAATTACACCAGCACTTAATGAATATTCTTATACAATAGTCAAGTCACAAAGAAGTATGATCCAAAAAGAGAGGCTAAGCTTCAAAACATAGGTGTGTGAAAACAGAAATAATTGTCTAGACTTCTTTTCTAGATGTTCTACGCAATCTTCTATATTATAGATCACATTTTAAGACAAAGCACTTAAAATACTGACGCTATTATGATCTGATTAATTTTCCCTTTTCACATGCRTTCCTTTCAGTGATTTAAGTCATTACAAATGCATTGCAAGCTCATTTGTTGTTGCAGGCTCTCTTGCAAGGATATCTGAACAAGCTCCAGCTTTCCTGTCGTTTTTGGTAAGAAGCATAGAATTTGGTCTGCTCTAGGTAATTGCTCAGAGTGTCTGAATCATTGACTGCTGAGTGCATTTTGACAGCTAYGAGAGAGGAAGAGGACCACAGTTATTTTGCCCAAACTGTTATAAGCATGAGCGAGACAGATGGTTATCTTACATAAACCTTGCACCCTAGGAGAAACTGTCCCATACATTACATGGCACTCCTAGATTAAGTTTTCTTCTTGACTGATGGCAAAGTCCATATCACAAATCTGTTTTGAGACTGAGAGCACCTGAGGCTAGGACATTTCAGGGAATTTCATTCTGAGACCCAGCGCCTCTCTGTGTCTATGAATCTATCTACTTGTTTATCTACCTACCCATCTAATGTCATCAAACTATTGCTGTCACTTTTAAACAGCACCTAACTTCTCATTAAAACAATTTTTATCTAGCCTTTCTTACAAGCCTGGAAGTGTCTGATTTGGCATGGATCTAACAAATGATTTGGAATTTTTTGGAATTAGCAAGATGCCAATATTAACAAATTATTGTTCAAAGCACAGAGATTAACTTTGATAAACATCATGTTCTCCTATTCTTGTACATACATACGCATAAGTATCATCTAAGTAGGGTAATTTGGGTTTTAGTCACATTCAGAAGAAAGAGATGCAATGTAGAACACCGTATTGATCTTTTAAAGGCAGGAAGGACTTCAACTTTCCACTGCCTCTGCCTTGTCCTGCAAGGAACAGGCACTTTAAAGTGGAGCATGTTTGAGAAAGGCCTTTTGCTGGTGTTTATTTCAGGAGGTGTGGTGTTTTGGTTTTTTATTTTTTTGTTAACTTTATTATTTCATCAAAATCAGCCACATTCTAGAAAAACCCTCGGATTGTCCTAACACATCTTCCATAAAAAATACCTAGGAGAAAAAAAATCATTCAGAGATAATTAGTAACAGAAGGAAAAATACAGAATTATTTACACAGACTGCCTATGTAGAGGCTACAGAGTTCAGCTAGAAACGACTTATTTTCATACCTAGAGTGTATCAAGCTGAATTAAAATGTCTTTTGTTTCTCAAATTAAAAAAAAAAAAAGAAAAAAAAGGGAAAAAGAAGAGGAGGAGGCAAAATAAGGGTAACAACCACATTCCTAAATTTCTACATTTCTACATAGAATGCTCCTCGTGCTATCTTTCAGGAGCACTTTTTTACGTATAAACTTTTTGCAGTACCCAGGTGGTCTCATCTAAATAATGTGAGCCCTCTGGAATAAGTCCTACTGAAAATATGGCTTGCTGCGGTCTTTAAAACTCTTATCACTACTGGATTTCTTTAAGGGAAGCTGAGTCCAGTGGGAAATGTGGCCTTTGACGTAGGCATGGTGACATTTGTACACAAGTCAATCTATGGGTAAGATTTCAGTGCTGGGTGTTTTCAGAGCAATGGCTYTCCTCTAACCCTGGACGATTTGTCCTTTGCACTGTGGTGCTTTTATTTTGTTATGTGGTTCATGCAGCTCTCAGTGGCTATTCCAAAGAATGTCTGCAAGGTCATGGGAGTCTTTGCTGATTCAGGAAAGACATGTTTCATTGCAAAAGGCTGCTTTTATTCTGTTTTTGTTTTCCAGCGTGTACGCATGGAATGCTGTTGTGGTTGTTTCAATGTTTACAAGATATTTCCTTCAGTGATAGTTTAATTTCTGCCAAAAGGAAAGTTAAAAAAAATCCATTAATGAGCTGACAGTGCTTTTAATACTGCTTCAAAAGGAGAGGGAATTCTTGTGTGCCAAACAAATGTTTGGAGCAGTCTCAGACAGCAACATTTGTTCTGCAAGGGAATGAGCCACAATAGGACACTTCAGCTGCTGAACATCTAAAAGTACTCAGATGATGTAGTGTTCAGATGCCCAGCCAGTTTCCAAGATAAGCAGCCTTTCTGTTAATGCGGCAAATGGCTATGCTCTACCTAATGCAAACGGAGGGAAAATCTCCCAGCTCAAGGTTTAGGACTCCCCGCAGGAAAAAGTTACAGAGCTTTAGGCATAAGTGTGAAATTGGGAGTATTACATGTCTTGGCTCATCAAGAAGGTGGATGCTCTTGACAGCATAGAGGCACATTCTTGATGTTTGTCAAATTTTCTGACACATTTTTATCCATTTTGAGACAGTGACAAAAACGTTGCAAGCATTTTTGTAAAATGTTGGTCTCATTTTCTGACCAGAATCTTATAAGAAAATGACAGCAGAAATTGAAAACTGGGATTTCTTGCTTTCACAGGCACTATATTGTCCGAAATCTTCCCCAAAAGAATAAGTATGAGCCAGGAAAAAACAAATACAGCTTCTAAAACATGTATCCTCTTTTATTCTCAATCGTTGCTCTCTTTTTCAAGAAAGTTTCACCAAACATGGAATTCGGCATTGTGTTTTGAGGATTATTCAAGGGCACAGTTGTTCTTTTCCGGTTTTCACAAGCTTAGGCTAGCAGTCAGGCAACGTAGTTCCTCTGTTTGAAGATCTGAACACTCGAAGTTGACAGCTACATTGGTTTTGTTCACTCACTGTGGATGAAGTCTTACCTTTTAGATAATTTGCCTTTCTGTTGCAGGAGGTGTTAGCACTGAGAACCACTAACTTGGAATTAACCTAGTGTTCCCAACAAGTACAGGTAGCCAATTACACTTAGAGCATGATCAGGAGGGAATTATTCTGCAGACTGTAGTGGAACTCCTTGTACGGTTCCACCCGGGAGAAGCATCATAAAATGGTCCTGTGCACTCAAGACAGGTTTGCTACTCCATCAGAACAAAAATAGTGGCTAATCTTACTGATATTAAGGTACATGGCTTTCGATTTACTCCTCAGATCATCCTTTGGACCAATATCTCAGCTTGTGTTAATTGATGTAGCTCTGAATTTAATTAAATTTTGGAAGCTCTTACTGCCTGAGAATCTGTCCTATAGATTGCTTTCGGAATAAGCATATAAACTTGATCTATTCACAATTGCAATTTGTGCTTTAACTGAAGGTAAATGATGGCTATTTGGTGATTAATATCATGTTCTTATGCCAAGTCAACTTAACATGTGCTAACTTAATTTATCACTAACCAGAAGTTACTATCCAACTGTAATTATAAAAAAAACCACATCATTTTGACCTTTGAGCAATCATGTRAGCAGACCATCCCTTAAAGTTTGCCTCTAATTTTCTATAAAGGTAGCACTTCCTTTTCTGCAGAAGGAGAATTACAGGGAAGCAGAAGCTGAAGTTTTGAAGGTGGTTCGAAGCTCAAGCTGAGGAGGGACACTTTCAGAAGGATCAAAGGCAGCAGAAGATAATATTTGTTAGACAAAAAGATCAGTTCCCAATTATGAAATTATCACAGTGCAGGTGTGTGTGAGGGGTAGTGGTCTGTAAATAGTCAATCGAGGTGCAGGTGGGCCAATCATAAATATAGCAAGTTTTAGGTCCCAGGGACTCTACTGGGAAAATACTCTGGGTGAAGTCAGTGCCCTCATCAACTCTATTTCTTTTGGAAAAGACAAGGAGTTGGGCTGCTTTGAACCTTCTGTGGAGCAGTGGTTGCAATGGCATGAATCACTGCTGCAGTGGAAGAACTTCAATAATTATTTCTAGGGGGATGCAATGGGGACCTTATTGTTCAGCACTGCATTTTGAGATTCATTAAGATGAAAATTAATGTCTGCTAAAATGTGCTGTGTTTTGGGGACAAAAATATTCTGTACTGTGTTCCCTTTTCAAATACTAGGAGAACTCCAAGAATATAAAAGCTGCTTGTTTCAGCTCAGAAAGGCAGTAAAGAGGTGAGATTGCCTGCAGTTGGGTCCATGCCTGTCTATTTCCAAAGGCAAAGAAATTATAATTTTTTCAAATTCCCTCAGGCAGCAGTAACCAAGCCAAGTTGGCTCTAGCCAGCTCTTGTTTGTAAAATGTAATTCTGTGGTAATGAGCTGGTGACAACTTGAAGAAAAGAGTCTAAACATCCTGAAAACAATTCCAAACATGACTAAATATGAGAAGGAAACTTCTAATAATTGCCTCATGGGAATAAAGAATGCTACATATAAATGCAAACATAATTTATTTTCTAGATAAAAATATATATCTTATGATTCTCTTCCTTTCTTTTTCACTCTGAATATACATGTAGGTAAGTATATATCTCTATACTTGTTATCTGTCTCTCCAAATGACCTATATTTCATGCAGGAGCTAGCAGTTTTGTCATTGTTGGAAAAAGCAGAAATTGAAGTCTTAGCCAACACCTGATGTGACCACAGGAGATGCTAGCAGATTAAACCTGTGTGTGTGATGATGTATCTGCCTGGAGATTTTCATGCTATTTTTATGCTTGTTTTGATTTCACAATTTATGAGACTTGCACCAGGCAACAACACAGCAAAAATAATAAAATAATGTAGAAGAATATCACATTATTTATTTTAACAAATAATGAATTAATCAATATATTGCATTCTAGGTGGAACTGAGCCGCTTTTTTTCTCTCCGAGAAAAACCACTGTATTCCAAAGCAAATTTAACCTCCTCCTCTTTTACTGATGCTTTCCCCTTACCTGTTTTTGTCTTGCCCTCCTTGGCCAGTATAAATTTCTTGTGTTCCAGATATGTTAAAATAAAATACCTAAGAGGCAAGGAATTTTATTTCAGTCTGAAACACTGTGGAAAGCTGCAGCAATAATGCTGAGGACATCATAATATAAAGGTATCATTTCTTAGTATATGAACAGTGGTTTTTGGACCTCAGGATCATAGCATCCTCCATGCAGTCTTGTTGCATGTCCCAAAACACTAGGCCATTTGGAGTGTGTTGGTTTGTTTTTGTGGKTTTTTTTTTTTTTTTTTTTTAGCCTCCTGAGCAGTGAAAAAAGGTTTATAGAAAACTAAGTTGGTCTCAAAGAATTTCAGACCAGTGCTAGACTTCAGAGACAGTTTGCCAGGAGTCAGTGTTGTCTGTGTGTGAGTGAAACTGTGCTTGCATTAGCCATCGTTGTTCAAAGCAGGTCAGGCTGTAAAACAGTGTGCCAGGGGTTGAGTCTTAAGTGTTACCTGTTAGGGGAAAGGCAGGGCACTAACACTCAAATCCTCTTATTCCAGAGGCAATCACAAGCAAGTATGSTTATAGTGGAAACCTGGGACTCATCTGAGGCACCCGAACAGCATGTTATTAACGATTACATTTTAAGGAAGTTCTTGCTTGAAAAAATTACTAAGGAAGCACGTGATGCCTCGTGAAACAGAAATTCGGGCTTCATTCTGCTTTCTACAGCTTGTCTAGTACACRTTTGATACTTTGGGGGTCTTCCAGAGTAATGGGAAGGTAGGGGGGAAGGAGGTAGGAAAGGGCATATTTCAGAGTGCACTGACAATCTATTCCTTTTCCCATAAGCCTTTTTTTTTCTCTGTGAGAATTATGCTAGATGACTCTGATAACCATTCAGTAACACTGAGCTGGATTTCTAGCATGGTAATTACTTTTGTGGTGGTTTGCAGCAAAAGATAATACAATGTGGTAGGTGGCTATTCAGTGTCTTTAATACCCACACTATATTCTCACTAAATATAGCCTTGAAAGCCTTTTATGGAGTGTGAGAGAGCAGAAATATAGCTGGATGTTCTCAAACTTAGGAAAACAAAAGCAACAAATAAACTGTAGGAAAAATGAAGACTCAGTTGTAAGATCCTTTGTAGCAGAGATTGAATTGGTCTTTATGGTCACTACAATATTAAAGGAATAATAATTCCAAGCGTTTAATGATCCGGCATCCCAGTCCTATCATCTTCTCCGTGGTAGCCAACAGTAAACTCATTAAGAGCCTCTCCTCGACATTCTGAAACTACCACTTAACACGAAGAGTGATATTATTTTTTTGCAGCATTGTGTTACAAATCTATTTAAATTCCAAATACCTATGCCCACTGTATTTGTAAGCACATGGATTAAGGGGAGCTTTACCAGGCTGCATGAATGTGTTTTGCTTTGTTTTGTTGCAGCAAGGGAGCCCATTCTTTGCAAGGTTGATATAAGAAATTTTCTCTGTGGTTGTCCAACTGGAGAGGTGAAATATCAACGCTCGCTGCAGACGAATGCGCGCGCTCAGCTCAGCTGCCCTCCAGAATCTGTGATTGGGTTTATAGTTTAAAATCCACTACAGCATGAGGTGTTTTTCCTCACATTGCTGCCTCTTATTCAGGAGATGCAAAGCCTTTTACACTAGTTGGTTAAGTAAGCCTCCCAGATTCAGTATTAATGCACACCATGCAGCAAAGTCGGAGGGAGCTGCTTGGGGACAGCTAGTGAGAYAGCAGCAAGGCTGAAAACACTCAAGGAGCCCTCTGAGGTAATCGCTCTTATCTATTTGACCACCAAACTGCAGTAAGTATTGCTTAAGTGCTCAGCTGCTGTTGAACTCTGAACTTTCAAGGACAGCGGGACAGSCGATAAATGCTGAGGAGCCCAAGAGCAGACATCCATTTTTTTTTAGCAGAAGGGAATTAGCAGCCAAAGGGTTAATGGTATCTGCTGGAAGACCGGCAGCAGTTGAACGCTCACTGCCTCAGCCCTGGGGCTTTCCTCTGAGGGATTTCATGAAAACAAGGCCAGGACTCTTTGAGGGAAGCCAAAAGGTACAAACGGCAGAAGCTTCTTTTGCCACTGTGGGAAAAACGACTGTATATCTATTTGCATTGTTTGGCGAACTTTTATTCAGTCGATTCGAACCCTCTTGATCCTGCTGCTGAGTGTTCAGGGCTATCAGTGAGAGAGCCRGTGGTGGCCACTGCGGCTGGGTAGTGCCCTGGTGCTGCCAGACATGAGAAGGAATCCTGCAAGTCCCTATGGACAGTCCTGGCTTTCACTGCTTGCAGAGACATTTCCTTTATGGACAAAAATATTTCTTCCCCTCTCCTTCATTCTTTGAAATCGGATTTACTCAAAGCCCCTCCAAGAGGTCTGTCTGTGTTGAGAGGGGACTGGGCAAATCTAAGCCCTTGAGTTTGGGAAGGCGTAGGCACACGATGTTAATGGCACCACTTGCTTTGCATTAAATTAATCACGCATGTACGTCTTTTGCAGAGCCAAGACTATGATGAACTGTCAGGGAGTATAAAGCAGAAAAAGGGCTGATTTTACAGTTGCTGTGGATGCCTGATATCAGCTTCTCTGGAAACATTCAAGGATATTTTTGGTTCAAGATTAAGAAGTCACCAGATAAATTATTAACCAACTGAATCCTACTTATTTTATGTATATGAGCAAACTGCACTATTGAAACAATATTCTGCACTCAGGGCTGTCAGTGGATATTCACACATTGTTCTTAATGTGTTGCTTCTTTCCTAAAGCAATATCAGTTTAGATGTTTTAAACATGAACCTGATTTTACATCTTCATTTGCAGCCTTTTTTTCCCAATATTGACAGGATGTGAATTTTCTTTCTACAATGAAGCTGCAGCCTGGATTTTCACTTTTTACCTATGGTATTCTACAAAGTGTGTCATTATACTGGTCTAAAAAAATGTTAATAAAGGTGTTTTAATGGGGTTTGAGCCTTTGCAGACTGCCTGCCAGAGACTTCATGCTGCCACGGAGTTTTCTCATGCAACATTTTTGGGAGCCTGGCTTAGATTACCTAAAGAGTTGTTAATTTTAAATTTGTTTAGTTTAAAAAGAAGGAAATGCAAGCACAGAGGAGACAATGCCTAAAGTAGGTAAGAATGCCAGGTTATTCTTATTTAAGAAAAACTTCTGTTCCCTCATCTTCACCTTCAGCTGGATCTCTGTGCAGAATTTGCCATGTGGTTTGAAGATTGTTGAAATCCTTGCTAAGACTGCCCCCACCGCAGCTCCTGAAAGTCTTTTGATTGTCCTCTGCAGGTTCTGAAATATGGCTGTGAAAAAAACATAATGAAGCAAAAGAATTCTCCGGGATGCTCCTGAATGACCTAGTGTGCTGTGCAAGGGAAGGACTGCCTGATTTCATCATGCAAGGCTTTCCTTGCTCTTATCTTAGAACATGTATTGTCTCTTTTTTCCACCTACATATTGTTATGGTGATCCCTGGTTTCCTCCCCCCTCCTCCACCCTTCCCTCCCCCTCCCCAGTGGCAGTAAAGCCAAAGGGAGAAGGAACCTTTAAGAAGTGGTGTAATTATTAACGAAGTTTGATCTTGGGAAGGAGAGCAACCAAAGTATTTCCTGTTTCCTATAATTAAAGACTCAAGACTCAGTTTTGCCACACACACGAATGCATTGTTTATTTTTAATGTACTCTCCATGGAACATAATCTGCTGCTTTATTTCTATATCTTAGGCCAAATTCATAATTGGTGTAAACAGCTGCTGCTCAACTGACAAGTCCTAAAATGGGGGCAGAGGAAAAATGAGGTTATAAGGTTTCATCTGCTTACATCAGGAATGCATTTGTCCTATTTGTTCTTCCCTTTAACCTTCTAGTGATCTTGGGAATAAGACTAGTGGAAGCAGGGGAGTCTCTGAACTATTATGAAGCAGAACAATTTGGCCTTGCAAATTCAAAAGAACTGGGCAATCTGTATATCCATGGGACAGGTCGTGGACATTTGGCTACAGATACTAAAGACGAACAATCCCATACATCCTGCTGGTAAAATTTCCACACAGTCTGTAAGAGCTGGAGCCTGCATAAGGAATCAGGCCAATCTGTAAATATTGGGGTGGAAAAATGAGATGCTATAACTTGGAATGTCTTAAATAGTTGCATTGGAAGGTTCCCATGCAAGTTGCTGAACATACCATTGGAACTCAACAAATAACGAACAGCTATATGTGTGCTGTTTTTAGTGTATTTTACGTGCTGCCTCTGTTCTCCTGTGTGTCTAAATACCACATTCTCCCCAGAATGGGACACAGGATTGGCGAAACCATTGGCTTGAACCGTTGCTTGTTTTTGATCCGTACTTGAATGCATCGCTACTGAGAGCKTCACATCATTGTACACGGAACATCGCCGCCTTCTGTCACAGACTGCCATTAATGCAGGCTTGGTACTGGAAAGAGTAAAGGGATGTGGTTTTGGAAGTGGGTGCTGATGACTAGCAGTCAGAGGAGGACATGACTGTGACTGTAATCTCTCCTCCTACCAGCTTCCTTATGTTTGGTACACCCACTTTCCCTCTTCCGGGGCACTGAGGTTATAACAAATAGTAACAGAGTAGTAAATATTCTTCCCAGTCACCCTGTCTCAAACAAGAGGCCGGAGAACTGATAATACATAATATCCACCTCGCACTTTCCCATTTGAACCCTTCTATATTGTTTTATATTTCATTTTATTTGACACCGAAGTGTTTGTTTGTCCACTGTGCTGCCTGCAGAGGAACACATTTTTGAGGTTTACTCCCAAGAGGAGTCAAATTTGCTCAGCAGCACAAATCTCTTTGCAGTGTATAAATATTATTTCATTTTTGCAGGTCTGTCACAATGATACTTGTGATTCTATTGTCACCTGTCCATATTTGAGTAATTTCTCCTTTTGCAGCTGCAGTAATTTGTTCTTCTTTACCCCCAAAGCACTGAAGTTGCTCAACAGCAAAACTTAGGCTGCCCTGACCCATTTAGCCTCACAGAAGAGCAATATCAATTTCATAACAGACAGTAAAAGAAGTTTGAAAGCAGCAAAACCAAACTGGAGCTCAGTAACTGTGACTCAGCAACACTAAATTCTGGTGCAAATTTAAACCCCATCTCTTGTTGCAGTACACACGAAGGAAATGAACAAACTAGTGCCAGCTTGAGACTTTTAAATTAATAAAAGAATTACAGAGTGATCAGAAAACTTTGGCTACATAGCTAGAAATTTCTTCACTAGAATCGAGATCTAGTTTCAGGTTTCTGTTTTGGATTTGATAAGCAATGTGACAACCAAGCACAAGACTACTGATGTGCTGCTATCCTGGAATGTAGACATGATGGCAAGGGGAATATTCAGGGATGCCTCCAGCACCTGCATCACTTTAGCAGCACAACCCTCAGCAATGCTTAAATGGTGAAACTTCAACTGTACAATGTCAGACAAAGAGATTTACCATCCAGCCCTCAAATGAAAGGACTTGGCTATGTGGACCAACCTGAAAGTGAGGAGAAAGGACTGCATTGCCTCAGCCTTCTGCTGATGGCATGCTGAAAGAACTTCACAGATCTTGCCTTACTCTGTTGTAAAAGTAGAGTTTCATGAGTTTTTATCTGTGGACTCCTTCCCAAATCAAGAGTATACGCAACTAGTTTGTTCTTCATAGATTCTCTTTGTATGCCATTTAGCCTGTGGCTTTGAGGTGATCACAGGTTGGAAACTGTTTTGGAAAATGTGTACCTGATTCCTCCCCCTATTTGCCTGTATTCTGAGGAGTCTGAAAGTCATGAAGTACCTTGTAAGAACATTCAAGGATGTTGTGAGGAGCTGTATTGTGAAAACTGTCACTATTCTTCATATTTTGGGATGATTTTTGTTCTTAATAGAAATTCTTACCATTTGAAAACTGATTTAGAAGAGTCTGAAATGCAAATCACTGGATGTCTCTTATTTCCAATATTGATTTACTCTCCAAGGGTCATTCCAAAACACATTAATTACAGACACAATACACAAATTCACAATAACACATCAATCACTGGGCTGTTTGAATTGGGGGACACAACTGAAACCRAACAATATAATTCCATAAAATTACTCGTAATTTTATTTATTCATTTAAACTATAGTCTGCTTGGATTCTGCAAGTAGAACTGATGAAAAGCTACTCTTACATTTCTGCGGTTTCATGCTTGATCTCTTTGAAATTTTGAGTGTTTGTTTCATGTAAAAATACTTTATTACTATTATTTCCCCCCTCAAAAAAATATTGTGAAATAGGAATAGAACAGAATCTTGGATCAAAATGGACATCAGTGACGTTGACAATGCTGTTAACTTTTAAAAATTTTTTTGAAAGCCTGTGTGTTCTCCCACGCATGCATCCTTCCTCTGGGGGTCAGCAATTATGTCTCCTCCTCATTTGTGTGTTGATGTAAAAATACAGTCAGAAAGAAAATATCCAGGAAGATGACCTTATCCTATTTGGTCTAGCAAGTCCTAGGCAAAGCCCAGCTTTTCCTTGGCTGTCCAGGGATGCTGTAGATTTTGCTAGTGATGGGAAGGAGCCTGGCAAAAGGATCTGCTGTGTCCTTGTGACCTGCAGTCACCCTGTCCCCATGCTGGTCCCGTGCTGTGGGACCTGCAGTGCCAGCCTGGGGGCTGTGGGGTAGTGAGAAGCCCCAGAAGCCAAAGGTGCAAACAAGCCTGGCCCGTGGTGACTGGCATGGGGAGGCCATGGGGGCCTTGCTGCAGAGCTAACGTGAGGCTGCTTTTGGTAGGAAAAATTAAGCCACTCTGCCCAGGGTGGTGTTCCGGGGCATGCCCTGGCATGGTCTGTCATGGGAGGAGTAAGGACACGCCCAAGCACAAGGAGTGACAGGGAAAGGTTTAACAGTAGAGCTTCGTGGGGAAATGGGAGAGAAGGAGAAGCAGGGCTGTGTCTGGGGCTTCTTTCTTTACCAGCAGCAGTAGCAGCCAGGCTATTTATTTGGAACAAAAAAAAAGAAAAAAGTAGACAGTGGTGCCCTGGCCTTTGTGCCTCCACCTGCAGCTGCCTCCTTTGTGTGTAGCTGTATCTGCATACACACACACACGCACACAGAGTTGTGTGTACAGCCAGGTATTGCTGGCTAAGTCCTGCACAATCCATCACCGAACAGACAGGATCAAGAGATGGATATTTTAATCCCATGTTAGCTACTCCTTGGTTTCCTCTGTACTTACCCTCTCAAGGTGGATGTAGCTTATGCTCTGATCTTCACTGGGAATTTGCATGAGATTTACATATATAGATAATTTCTGCATCCTACTCTAAGCTCAGTTCTCTTTGATGCACACACTCATGCAAACCTGTTTCACCCATTCTCGGGATATTTGAGCAAGGAAGCAGAACTGTATTCCCTGAGGGAAATGATACAGCTGCTCTCTGCTAACGCTAGAGCTTAAAGAAACAGTGTTATCTATTGTTAATTCTCTTCATTTACCAGATATTTTCTCACATTCTTGTGTTGAAAGGCTAATGGTTAAAATGTGGTCCTGACATAAAATAACCATGGAAACTATATATGGATATTTTGCCTAGGTGTTTTTTTTTCTTTTTAAAGCAAATTATAAAATGAGATTAAAAAAAGTTTCATTTGGTTTGGAATAGTTTTCCACTGTGCAGAATAATGAATTACAACTTCCAAAATGAAATGGAGCCCTGGAGCTGCTTCATCTTTGTCCTTGAAACTTCTGAAAAAGTTTGAATCAAGGTCTACAGGAAACATTTTCCCCCCTTCCTTGCAGCTGAGCTTCTTAGAATCGCATACACACTTTTCTATTTTTACTTTCCGACCCGGGCCCATTTCCAAATGCGAAGCTGAGGAATTCCTGCACTCCTACATATGTGAGTCCCAGACTGAACTCAAAGGGCTGGCCATTTTACCCCCCTTTTCCTCCCAGACAGCCTACTTTCATCACACTGCACAATTGAAATTGGAGACCACTTGGGTTTCCTTACTTTGAAAGAGCTCAGAAGGAACCTTTACAACTCCTAATGAAAGGCTGCAGAGAAGAGCTGAAATTAAGTCAGCAGAGTTCACGATTTGTCTTGGAGCAGAGCCTAATTCAGTTTATAATGCAAGGTCTATGCTGGAGTCCCAGCATCAGGTAGGTGTGGGCTGTCCACCCTGTGCTCTCTTAGAGCTGTCCAGTGGATTTCATGTATTTTTGCCTACTCTATAATCCAGTGCAGTGGTAAGCTCCCTTCCTTCTCTGTTATTTGAGGAAGAAAGATGTTGTCAGTGCCTTTTGCCTTGAAAGGGATGACAAGCTTGATCTACAAGCTGGGCTGGTGTGGGGGAGGAATGAGAGCAGAGCTCCCTTCCCCCAGCTGCTGTTTGTCTGACGCAGAGCTTGTACTTCTGTTGTTATCAGCTGCTTTGGTAAGATCGCAGTGTGCTGGGATTGCTCAGAAGGTTAAAATATGTTGACTGAATTTTCTTCAGCTACCAACGCAAAAGGCTAGCTAATAGCATCACTGGCTGTCAAAAGCAGCCAGCCCCTGCATTTCTCATGGTAATGAAACACACTGGAGTTTTTCATGGCTTATATACATCATGATACCTGTGCTGTGGATGTCATGTCAAGGATAGGAACAATAGGAATTCCAAACCAATAGATCCATCAGGGCTTGCAAACAAACACACGAAATTGCCTCTTTCTGTGAATTACTTGGTTTGTATTGATTTGTGATGATGTATAGAGGGAGATGAGGACTTTTGATTTTGGACCTTTTTCTCCTAGTCTTTCTCCCGTGAATCTCAGCTTCTGTAACAGATACCCTGCTGTTTGCTTCAGTGACCTCCTGACTGTCTTCAAATCCCATTTCAAGAGCAATCTTTTCTCCCTGGCCTCTGACTCCTATGAGTCTGTCTAATAAAACAATCAAATGGTAGTCCCTAATCCTGCCAGTTTCCCATGCTAAGTTCTTCTCTCTAAACCCCCCTTTTCTTGTGTCTCAGCATCCGGTATCTGTGGATATCTAAAAATAGGCCTTACACAGCCATCAATCCCTCTCCCTGAAAAGTTCGGCTGTGGGGCATTCATACATGGTGTAGGAGACCTCAGCTGGGATCCTTTTGCCAAAGGTGATTTGAAATGATATCTTGTCTGCCAGGAAAGTGCTTTGACATGCATCCTTGTCTGGGCTGTGTTTTTATCCATAGTCCCATCGACATTATTGTACAGTTTCTGGGAGACATTTACTGAGATGGGGCTACATCCAGAAATACCAGTGTTTAGGTAAAAAAGCTCTTTGATAGAATTTAAAGGACCAAGTCCTTAAGCCATCTTAATTAATATTGAAAGCCCCTCCTATAAATCCACATTCGTATTCAAGACAAATATAGACTGGAGAAACATCTTGTCTTTTGTGCATTTTCGCTACCCCAGGGTACCTTACAGAACAGTCAGTGAGTAAGATGTTTCCTTGGGAGATGAAACACATGCCTTCAAATCCCCTCGTGCTAAGGAGGGATTTTAACCTGAGTTTTGTTCAGCCTCTGTAAAATCCCTACTAGTGAATCTACTGTGAAAAAAAAAGTCACTTCTGCTGCTTCCTTCAATACCAGTGTGGATTTAGCTCTTTATTTCCTTTGTGTTTATTGCATGGGCCTGTAAATGAAGTGCTTCAGAAATGTCAGAACAGTTCACTTAGATTTTTCCACTTTCTTTTTCTTTGGTTGAAAGCATTGGGCAAAACATAACCTTTGCTATCAAGCAATTCTGACTTTCCTGGAACAACTTATTAAGAATACGTGCCCAGTTTTACCAAGAAACTGCAGTCATAAACTAGGAAAAAAACCCCCCAAACAGAACAACAATATCTACAACAGCAAACTCCTGCCAGTAATGTATGATGAAATTTAACCTCATCTCAGCAGAATGATCCTGTCGCTCTGAGGAAGGCTACCCTGGCTTTATGACACAAATAGTGTGATAATAGATCAGTTAGAAATATTGGTTAAAATCCTGCTGGTGCTGGGCTCTGCCTTCATTTGTCTGAGGTAAATACAAGACTTCTGGCCTTTTTTTTTTTAATATGAAAGGTCTTGCAAAAAAAAAAAAATGTTCAGTGTTMCCTATTGTGATCAGCATAGACCAAAGTGTTCTTGACCCATGTTACCCTTTCCCATCAGTTGAGGGGGAGAGCTTCCTTGGGGCTACAATGGTATGGCAGCCAGGACTTACTCTTTCCAACTGGTGCTGTATGCGCATATCACAACAATAAACTGCTTTGGGCCAAAAAACCTTGTGGTAAATATGACACATTATTTTTGTAGTTAGGAGTTGGGTAATACATAGGTTCATATGGCACCCTATAGCTCTGTCAGATGATCCTGGAGTTCCTACAGAACTGCAGGGGTTTTGCCGTGTGTTCAAAGCCTGGGAAAAGGGGAGAACAAGCACTGCCTGTAATACTGCCGGGCAGCATCACTCTCAGACATTCACAGGGAGGAAGAATGGAGTCACAAACTCTTGTGTGAGATTCCAAGGAAGGGAAACATAGATTGTATCTGCTCTTTTTTAGAGATTCAATTAGATGCTCGTTTTGGGAGAGTAAGATTTCTAGGCCTCTTATAAATAGAAGACCGCATCTCAGCTTGATTACTTCAAAACAGCTTCCTGCAACCTCCCACCAGGAAGATGAGCAATTAGTATAATCACAGCAATAAGTCAGAGATGTTTAATGCTGAAACTTGCGTAAMAACTTTCCTTCTCCTGGTTCTCTGCTGGGCCATAGGCAAAGAACAGTATAATGCACATTCCCATTGCTGAAAATGCACTGTCCAACAGGTCTTCTTTGCTGGATGCAGTTAATTTGATGCCATTTAATGGTCCAACAGAGATGTGGGGTACTGTGGTCAGGCGGAGGCCTTTTGTTATGAAGCAGAGTCATGCAGGTGGAAGTGTTGCGAACAAAATGGAAAGCAAAGGTCCTCACTGTGAGTCAATCTGCTGGTAATAAAGGTGCTGCCAGAGAAGATTCCAGCTAGCTTTCTGTCAGGAATATTCCAATAACCCAAGGTCAGGAAGTAGTAACATGTTTTTGAATATAATGGAAAAAAGGAATGAACTAGCCCCCTCTTTTGGTTAATTGGGAAACAGTAGTAGGAATTGGTATTGGCTAAATTGCAGGTCCTGAAAGTACTCCTCCTCCTCTCACATAGGAATCTATTGTGCTCTCAGATATCATTTATCCATGTAGCCACTYGGCCTTCATTGTAAGTAGGTGTTATTTTTAAATGTAGATCTCCCAGTTAAATCAAGATTTTGCATCTTAGGATGGAAGCTCCATGTCTACAAACATCCTCTGCGTCTACTTGTTCTGCAGTTGATACCATTTACTAGCACAGGAACTTCAGAGATGTGTACAAGATCCTCCCGGCACAGAATTTATAGGAGTAAGTTACCTGTGGGAAGAATCTCCTGGAGGCTGTTGTGGGTCTGGAAGGACGTCCTGTTGCTTCGTAGCAAGGCACAGCCTATGTAACATTTTTGTAAAGGGTTTGAGGAGAAATGTTTGTTCTTGAAAACCAGAGAACCTCTAACATTAAGCCCACAGCTTCCTGCTACTGGAAAATGRCAGGGACTGGTGACATTTAGCCATGACAGAAGCTATTAATGCTTCCCTGTGATATCCAGAAGTACCTGCAAATTTTCATAAGTAATAAAAACAGTAGGCTAGGGCTAGTTTTCTGCCTCTCTATTGGAACTGTTTTGAAAAAGCTAGTTACACCTTGCAGAAAAATTTTTTGGAAACTAGTCTTCTAATTTATTCCTCCCAAAATTTTTAAAAAATAAAATCCTGAAATAAAAGTGTTTAAAAATTCTCCTCTTCATAAAGAGAAAAATACTCTTGTATTAACCAGAACATTCAATTATCTTCAAAAGGGTGGGAATGTACATGTAAGTAATATGAAAATCCCAGAAGCCAGGTCCTGTAAAATATTAATAGAAACTGAATAATTGAGTTATATAGAAAACATAGATCTATATAATAATGCTTTTGCTTTCAATTTCTCACAATATTGCCATTCAAAAACCTATTTATAAAAATATGCAAAGATCTATGTGCACTTAGCTACGCTTTTAGCACTTAGATAAAGCAGCTGTTTTCAGGAAAAGGGAAAATTTTTGCTTACTTGAATTTTGGATTTTGTCATCACAGTTAACAGTGGTAATTTCCTGTCTCATGTCCTCATCTAATYGGATTGTATCAAGAAGTTATCACCTCTGGTCCTTTCCTCTCCCAAAAGAGACTACCCATTGATCTGACAGCTGAATTCACCCACCTCAGACAAAAGGAACAAGGTTACTGAAGAACCAGTATTTGACTAAAATAGCAGATGTCATTCTGTCTGAAGTGGAAAAAARCATGAGCACCAGCAGCAGACTAGAGGCAGCTAACGTGGGAAGTGGGGTGCTGCCGGTAGTGCTGGTAACCCAGCCCAGCCTTTCTGACTTTGGCCCTATGGCTGGAAGTCACCTGGCACTAGATCTTGGTGTGAGTACTTTGCTTAAACTACTGGCTCTGTGTTGCTCTGAGACAGCAGAGCAAGACAAATGTGGTGTCAAGGTAGAAAACTTGGTGTAGGAAAGAGAAATAGAGGTAGTAAAGAAAGTCAGGCTGTAGAAGATGTCAATGTGTGCTTTATTTTAAGRGTTCAGGTACTAGAAATTAAAAATTAAAAGCATCCATGCAAAGTTTAAGTGATCACTCTGTTTAGAGATGTTTTTTTGCAGTATTTTTCTATGTCACAGTATGGATATTTACAGGACCTAATCCTTCATGCAAACACTTGGGAATTAAAAGCTACCTGAATCACTGAGCTTCACAACCCCCCGTGAACTGCAGTCACCTTCGGACAAAAAGTGGGAAGTAAGGAAGAAATTGTGTGCATATCTGAACTTGATAGGGAATACCTGATAAGCAGAATGCCAGGAGTCTGGAATTAGCCCCGAGCTACCTGAGAAATGCAGGGTCTGTTTTATGATTGCAAACAATCAGGACCTTGTGAGTAGGATGATGCTTTTGTGTCCCCTAACATTGCTTGTCCATATGTGTTTTGGGCAGCTTCCCAGGGATTGTCTTGAAAATGATGCCACAGCTGCTATTYCCACATGTTCCTAACCTCCTATCCAGGGAACTGATATACCAAGTAAAGCAAATAAGTGATAGTTTAATAGACTTATTGTTCTAATCTAATTACTAACACACTCTTGCCTTCACTTTCAGCTCCATTTCCCTTTCCCTGCTCCCCAGAGTTTTTCCAAGCTATTCTCTTGGCCCAGCCCTGCAAATACCACACTTTTAAAAGGMTATCCACAAGTCTCATTATC
Organism: Amblyornis subalaris; assembly: GCA_018881555.1. Taxonomy (NCBI): domain Eukaryota; kingdom Metazoa; phylum Chordata; class Aves; order Passeriformes; family Ptilonorhynchidae; genus Amblyornis; species Amblyornis subalaris. The sequence continues at coordinate 5,731,147 of JACAXG010000050.1, forward strand.
ACCYGATGGTTTTTCTTGGTTCTTGTTGTCTCTGCAGTTTCAATGCTCAGGTTTCCCAGTTGTACTTTTAAGGGAGAAGACTAAGACTCAAAGAAACCTTGATTTTCTTGTTTTGGAAAAGGGCAGATCTTTCAAGGCTTTGATTTTCAGCGGGTGACACTGTTTGCAGTAGTCACTGTGGGAACTTTAGCCGCACCCATTTGCCAGGGAGCCCAGAAARCACTGGGTGAACTCACCTGCTGTGGGGTTACAGCATCAGCTCTCATTCCTACCAGCAGGGGATGGATACACAGCTATCGTCACGCTGACAGCTGGGGATGGGTGATCTGAGAAGAGCCAAAGGTGAGTACTTTTTTTAGCGTCGCRCTGGCTGCTCCGTGTGTCAAGGATTAAGAACACTTTTATAGATCCGTCGTCTAATCTGTACTTGTCCGTAATACCACCTGTGCTCTGTGTGTAGGCTTGGCAGTGAAGAGGACCTTGACTGGGGAGGGGGAGGACTCTAATGAAGTGTTGCCAGGTTTTTCAACCTGCAGACATCACACTGCAGACTCCCTCACCACTCCCAGCACGTGCAGCTGTGTGCCATAAGGCCTAAAACATTTTCAATGGTACAAAGTTCCTTTCATATTTYATATTAGCCTTTGAAAACATTTAGGTGAAGGGTCCTCAGGACTTTTTAAGCTTATCAGTTCTGTGTTGGAATAACAGGGTCCCCCCATGGAGCAAGGTCTGTGAAGTCCCTGCTTGGCTTCTTTGGAGGCACTGGCCTGGTGGGTGAGATCAACAGCATCTTGCTAGTACTGCAGGAAATTTTGAGGTACCTGGAGGAAATACAGAGCCACAGGAGTAGTAATAGATTTCCTTGGCACTTTGTATCGTGCTTATACCAACCTGATTCAGAAACACCATCTTACATCATTACTTTAAAGGGGCAGAATCATCTATTTCACGAAACTAATAAATTGCCCAACATAATTCTAAGTTAGACAGATATTCCTTTTTATTTTGCAAAAAAAATTGGTACAGTGATAGTGTGTGCATTTCAAATGTTTGTGCTTTTTCCCCCCCTCACTTGACGACCTGATAGTATTATTTAAGACACATTTTTGTCTTGCAGGAAACAGACTAACTTGAAAGTGTCCAGTTGCTGGGTCCTACTGAGAACTTTTTCAGTAAAAACMTGTGAAATAAGTCAGTGAAATACTAATCTACAATGATCCACACCTGATACTTTCCAAGTCAATGAAGGCATTACAAGAAATTCCCTTGAGCTTTATTTTAGCCAGAAGAGTACCAATTCAYTGAGGCACTTAGACATGCCCAGACGTACTTCATGGCACGGCAGATGAAGCTTAATATCTGCTTAAAAATGTGTCTTTGATAAGGGATAAATAAACTTTCTGCTTGAAGAGGAGGCCAAACTGAGGATAGCTCTGTAAAAGGGGATGAGCAGCTTACTGGTTGGACTGCACCGAAATGGTTATTGACCATATGAGTTGGGAGGACCCTGGCAGCAGTTTCCTTACTACAGAACGATTCCTTCCAGAAGTCCCTTCAGAGGCAAAATYGGGATGTGTTTCTAATATCTTGATATCTTTACCAGGTTCTGAGATTATGAATCAAAGTAAGAGAGTGGAGTTTATCGTTTTTTCTCCCTTGGTAAATTGCAATTTCTCCAATATGTTTGTCTCCATTCTGCACATGCTGGGCATACTGCAGCTTGCTGTTCTTTMTGCTGACACTGATCCAGCATCAGCTGGAGGGTGTCTAATCACAGGTTTTTCTTCAGGTCTGCAGTTTTTCTTCAGATCTGCCCCCTGTAGATGTTGAGGACATTTGATTCTCCTGCCTTCATGATTAGACAAAAAGAATCTCAGAATAGCAGCTCTTMCACAGAAAAAGTCCAGTGGCTTCTGCTGTKCCGCAGTGTTGCTTGTAGACTGTATGCTGCAGAGAGGACACAGGACAGCTGCCATCAGTTTTGCACAACTCAGTGTTCAGTGGGGAGAGTCAGTGCACTCTGCATGGTGCTTGAAAGGCCTTTTGAAAGGGGGCAAAACAATTACAGTGACCTCCACTGTTCTGAGGCATTTTCATTTAAACTACTGGTGGTGGAGATGTAGAGGGGCAGAGTTGTTTTCCACAGACCCATATTTTCTCCAGTTTGTTAACAGGTTCTATCAGAAGCCTTGCAGGTCATTGAGTTAGTTTTTGTCAGGCAAACGTCTTTATTCCAGGCTGCATAGTCAGTGTGTTGAATTCAGTGTAGAGAGCCAGAGGAGTATAATCTTATACTTGCATTTTAACTGAATGCATCATTATTTAGATGTACATTAATTAGTCGGTGAGGAGATGTCACTTTACCCATGTTATTCTACTCTTTCTTGAATTTCCCTCTTGTTGCAGTTTGTCTCAGAGCATGCTCCAAAAGAATCAGAAACAGCCCCAGCAGATGCCAGCCRTTCTCAAGCACACAGCTACTGCCTCTGCCCAGAAAAACACATACTCTCATGTGAATGGCAGTGGGTGGGAAGGGCTAGTGAAGCTTTCCCTTCCCACAGTTAAATTTTCCTTCCTTTCATTTGCCTCTTGCTCCTATGTCCTAAACAGGAGTCAAAGCTGTGCCTCTTCCATATTGCACTCCATTGTCTGCCTTGTAGTTTTGCACAAGAAGCCCACCCCTGCACAAGAAGCCCACACTGGCAGTATTCCAGCCCTGCACTGTGCAGTATGAAGGGAAGAACTCTGCTGAATCCACAGCTGTATAATCTACATGCTTGGCTTTGCCAGCTCTTATTCAGGTGGGTATTTTTGTTCACTTGAGGAATCTTGCTAAGTTTAGTAAGACAGGATAATAGGAAGAGTGGATGGAGAAACAGACGTGCAGGGTAAAAAAGGAGAAATGTTTGTTATTACATAAGAATGACTTGAGGTTTTCAGTTTTCAACAGTCTGAGCACTGCATTCCGGTAAAACACACAGGCCTTGAGAGGAAGGGAGGGGTGGGTTTCTGAGCCAGATCTAATGGAGGGTGGTGGTGCCCATAGGCTAGARTCAAATGGCAAGTGACAGACAAAAGGCATCTGCATTCCTTATTTTATACAGTGAAGAGGAATGCATTTCTGGAGCACAGGTACTTACTTGCTTGAATTCATTATCACAAGAAGCTCCACAGTAAGGCAGGATGTAAATTTGATGCTGTAAGCCAGGCCATGAAAAGACACGACTGGTAAAGGACAGATTATTTTTGCATTCAAGGTCAAGCGGCATTTAAAAAACCATTCTGCAGACACAGTGGAAAATTACAGAAGCAGAATTTTTGTTGGCCACTTCATCCTTTTCAGCTCTACAGCAGAACTAGAAAKAGGTGAAAAAAAAAAAATCAGTCCCTGCTTGTGACTGTTTGCTTATCCTGTCAGCATTTCAGGCTCTTATTACAGGTCTGCCATTTTCTCTGTAATTTTTTTAAAGCCTGAGTTTTGTGGGATGTGGAAGTTTGTCCGCTCTGAAAGTTCAAATTTTGTTCTTCCATGATGCAGGAGTGACGATGGCAAGCTTAACCCTCAGCCCTTTCCCTGGGCACTGAAGTATTTCTCAACACTGACTGGAGAGGCTCTCATACAGAAAGATGTGTTCAGATTCCCTGCTCTCCCAGTCCTTGGCCTTTCAACTGAGACTGCCAACAAATGATTGCTGAACACTTGCCAGRCAGCAGTAACTTTCAGTCCCGAGTTTATAATAATGTAAAATCGGTATTCTGCTGTCAACCCCTGGTTTATAATAATGCAAAATCAGTGTTCTGTTGCTGGGAATGCCTCATTCATTATGGGCCATGTCCAAATCACTTGAAYGTGAAGCTGTGGTGATGCACATCAGCTAATCTGCCAGAAATTGCCTCATAAAGGTGCAATTCACCATACCAGCAACATGTAATTTATGAAGTCTCCTTTTTCAGACCAAAATGCAGGTTGACTTATTCTAAGGAGGCTAAGAAAGATAAATTCTCAACCAGCAATAGAATTCAAGGGAAAATAGGTACCTAATTCTATAAAGCACTACTGAAAAATCCCATCTGTTAATGCTTAAAACAATATATCTTCATAAATATTAAATTGATTCAAACAGCTAGTGCACACATGCGCTCTCTCTCTTTCTCTCTCTCTCTTTCTTTCACATTTTTCTTTTTTCCATCTCATAGTTCATTTACTTAGTTTCTGGAAAGATATGGGATTGATACCCAGGGTCAGAACTGGCCTCATCCAGCCATGCAGTAGTGATTCTGTTCCCACTCCCACTAGAGCCCTCTTCTCATACATACAATTAACCTCGGTTAAGTATTGGATAYGCAGTAGTGTGTAGGCAGCAGAAGAGCTCCTCTAGTTGTTTAGCACTCTGGCATCAGATGAGAATAAATTCAGGGCATGACCTGGTCCTTTAGGGCACTGGCCTAAATCTAGTAACATACAGACCGAAGTTTTGCTGTGTAGCTGACCCTGATTTGATGAGGAAGCTGCCTGAATGCTTAATATAATAGTACAATCAGTGGCAGGATTTCCCCAACCTTATTTAACATAGATGTGTGCTTATGCACATGCATGCATCCACATACATACTGTTCCTTCAAGCTTGTAAAGGCTTTTGTGGAAAAAAGCATTATCAAACTTTGATATAAAGATGTGTAACATGGAAACATGCAGCGGGCTGGATTACATTTATCCCTGTAGTAAATCAATTGACTTTAGTGACCCTCTGCAAGGGAAAGTTTAGCCACTCATGAATTACAGATATACCTGTTGCTTTATATCTACTCATAAACATTTGCTTAAAACGATTTAACATATGATTTTGCTTCATAGTTTGYAGAAATGGCTTCATACAGAAGTTTCTAGTTATGAAAAGTATCCAGAAGCAACGTTTTTATGTCTATAGTTTTCCCAGGCGTGTGTAATATGATTGTTTCCTTRTAAGTTGCAGTTTTACTGTATCATGGGAAAGTAGTTTTGGTGCTCCTTCATAACCATATAGAGAACATTTAACAATGTGTAATTCAGAGGGCACTTCTCTCCGTGGAAACAGAACCACGTACTTCAGTTCATGACCCAGTATATRGCCAACAGGTCCAATACTGCATGAAGTGCTCTACCCTTAGGGCTGTATCCTTCGTGCTTTGGGAGGGGAAAAAGTGTGCTGGCTTGAGCACAAATATGATTTTAATGCCCTAGGAAAAGATGGATTAAACAGCATGTTCCAAGATTCTTTTTCTTCCCTGGTCCTTTGCTAGCTCTGTCTCAATGTTGTTAAAGTGGTTTAAGTGCAAGAGGTGAATCGGGCTTACTGTAGTCCCTTKTAACAGTACAAGAAGTGTATTGGGCAAACCCACAAAAATACACATAAGAATATCAACAACAAAAGTATTTGTACAGAGCTAAGCTTTGTGTCAGGCTATATTGGTTTTCAAACGTTCTCACTTCCAGCAGGCTAGACTCCCTGTTGATTGTGGTGTAATGAAGTTTACATAAAGCAGGAAGTTAAATTTATTTCCATACCAAAAGACAGTGGGTTGAGAAAAATGTAAAGTCGCTAAAATAATAATGAAACAGAATGGGTGGAAGAAGAGCCCCCTGCAGCAGGCCATGTTAATTACCCTTGCAGCTGGGAGATCAATTTGCATATATATTCTTTGAAGCCTGTCAGGTATGAATTGAACCACTGAACTGTTACATTTGATAATCTAGCTCTCCAAAGCATTTTTGCTAAAGATGTTATGTTTCATAGGACTAGTTATTTTTTCTATCTCAAAGTAAAGAGCTGTACTTAATTTGTTCCTGTGTTTGTGACTTCCTGGAGMACCAGGTTAGCAACATAATCTCATCAAAAGCATTGGTACTGCTGATTAAACACAAAAGAGATATAGCCAAATAGCCCTGACAACCAGTGAAAGCAAGGAAATTAAAACTTAAAGCTAGTGGTGACAGGCATGACTCAGGGGATAGTTAATGAGTTATGGAGCTTTTCAGCTCCAGGACACATATTCCATTATGTTCTGTACTAGTGGTGACAAARTTATGGCTGCTTCATGGCTGGAATGAACCTACAGTGAGGTCCCAGGAATTTTGCAAGTCCATTTGTTTTGCACTATCTGTTAGCGTAGCATCCTGATGCCCATGCTGCAAAATTGTTTGCAGTGAATGGTAGCAGTTTACCACCTGTTGGCAGCAGTTTCAGAGGAGCATGAGAAATTTATAGAACTGTTAGAAAACCTGTTTCTCGGTCGGAGTAATCTAGAGTTGCTTGACTGAAACCAGTAGAAATGAGGCCTTCCATGAACAAAACTCGTGCAAAGGGAGAAACTGTGCATGAAAATGAATTTTATGCAGGAACAGGATATGAACTAAAGCTTGCTTGTTCTTGTTTAACAAAACTGAGAATTGTATACAACGGATTTCATACAACTCATATGAACTCATGGTTTTAAACATTTTTTTAATAAACAACAACAGCAACAACAAAACCCCCTCCCCCMAAAAAAACCCCAGAAGTAATACTTTATCTGCGTTCTTCAGAAAAACATATTAACATATTACTCTTAACACATTCTTTCGAACACAGATGAACCCTGACTCTTCAGATATTTCCTAGCACTGGACCTAGCGCAATACTTTTCCGATAATAATTGCACGTAATATTGATGTACGACAAATGCTTCATTAGTAGAGATCAAGACCCTTAGCAACACCTAAGAAGATTAAAARCCCAGTGCACACCGGAGTGTTGCCAGATCTGATGTGGGGGACTGATGCTTTCCATGCTTKCACTCTGGAGCTGTTAACAATTCTGCTCTTCTGAGGTTGCTGCTTTACATGATTGCCTTATACTTTTTGCTATTTGTGAGGAAGAGTTTTATACAGAAGTTCTTCCCTGCCTGTCTTCACTGACATAACRGATCATCCCAAGTGTTTATTGCTTTCCCATTTCTGAATGGGAAGAGTTAGATTGGTCAAGGATGTTCAGGTTAGGGCATGGTGTAGGGTAGATGGAGAGTATAGTTAATTTGTGTGTCCAGTTTGCTTTAAATTAATAGTTCTAAACATTCATCACCTATTTGACACACTTTTCTGGRAGATTTATTCTGAAGGCACAAGAGAAATACTTAGCATTTTTGCAAAATTTAAGCCTTGTTGGGCCCAAGGAGAATTTTTATAGTCCTTAGTGAACCATAGATTTGTTAGCTGACAAATCTTGTTCATGCAACTGGTTGTTACTAGCAGTTAGAGAGGCTTAGTTACATTTTCTCCCTTCATTAACAATGTGAGTATCACTGGAAAAATGGGACATTTGGGGCTCCCTGATTGATCTAGGATTGAAAAGAGAGGTTGATAMTCGGGTCTCATGGAAAATTAGATGAAGTTGCATACCCGTGGTAGAAACTCAAACTATCTTACCTGAAGTCAGCTATGAATYGGAGTGATTTTATATCCCAGGGAGGACTGTCTGGATAACATGTAAAATAATAGAGTTTTTCTTGAGAGAGAGTGAGAGAGAGAGAGAAAGAAGCTTTTCTTATTATTTATACCTCTCTACATCAGTATTACTGTATTTCCTCACTTGTATGCAGTCTTTCAAAATAAAAGAGCTGGCTGATATAATTTTAATACTCTTTAATATAACAAATCTCTTGCATGAAAGATGTTTATTTAATGATCATATATTAAAGATAAGCATATTCTTTCTTTTCCTGGCAAATAAAACTCTTCAGGTCTAAAATGAACTGCAGATAGTTATAATGCAAACCATGCCTAGAAAAATAAACTCCTTCTGTATTAGCTTAAGCTCTTTGAGATTTAATGAAGTCTTACATTTGTTGATCAAATGTGCAAAAGGTGTAGTGCAAGCAAAGCATTCAATTCMTAACAGCGAGAAAGTTTTGTACAGCAGAAATCTTACCTTACAATGGAAATGTAGGTAACTATAAGCATTGAACTTCAAGTCTTTTTGAAGGATGTGCAGTGAATGCAATAGTCCATATAGAACACCCAAGATGTAGAACTATTTCTTCCCCTCCATTTTCCTTTATTTTAGCAAGAAGAGCAATATGAAAGTAGGATGAATGTAGAGAAAGCAGGATATACATTACAAAAATATTTGCTGGTGTTGTATTAAACAGAGTTTCAAAATTTCCATTATTTATTTCCATTTTAAGAGCTACTCTTTTTTTGGATTCTACTGATGATTCCACCTGGAGTTTTCTATCCAGAATGATCCCATGCTTTTTCCCCTGGTTTTGTTAGGGTCTGTCTTGATATCTCTATCCAGAAGTTACCTCATCATACAGTGTCTTTCAGGTTTGAGCACCTGTTGACTTTTTTTGTTGCTGTAGTTGTATGCCATTTATATAATGTTTTGCACCAGTGTTACTCGTATTTCTTTTACAGTTGAATTTCAACTGTTGCCAAATATTTGTAATTGGACTGGGGTTTTTTGTAATGTACCATCAGATAGGGCACTGTGTAGAGCATGCTTAATCAGTGATCTGACCAATAGTGTAATGAATATAATTACTGGAATTAGCTACAGAAAAAGAAATTGATATTTATAAACTAAGAACAGTAGAAAACACAAAATTTTATCTTCAGCTAGGTTTCTTAGCTGAAAAGGCTCTTTCCATTTAGCTTTCTTGCATGCTGAAGATTAACTAGAGGACATGAATCCCAAGGGGGTATATGAAATACAGAACATGTTGGATTCTGAGGCAAAGAGTTCAAGACAGTGTCAAGTTTTTCTGATATCACCATGAAATCTGGAAAAAGACTAAATAAAACAATCAGCTTGAAGGTTTATTCATTTGTTTTGTATTACAATGACAAGGCACAGAGAGAATGTTAAGAAGTAGCGTTTAATAGGCATTTGCAAATAACCTTTACCAAGGGGAATTCAGAAAAATGGAGGTCATCTGAAAACAAGACAACCTTGATAGCAAATCATGAGGCTTTGTTTGTTGAGTYCCTTCTTTCCCTGATGGTGACTACTTGTACTATTGTTTATCCTTCAGGCCACAGCTGCTTCAACAAGGACACTTCCAGACTGAATTATGGGYGGGATGGTATAATAATAATAATAGCAATGAAGATGATAATGGTGAATATCATCTTGCCACTCTCTGCCTGTCCTACGTATTCTGAGCAAACACCATTGTCTTTCAGGCTGACATAATTCCTTCCTACTCTTTTAACTAAAAAGTTATTAATTTATAAACTAATTTCACACTGTCACTGAAAATGTTGAAGATGCCTACCTGACATCCCTTTCCATACYGTTATTCGTTGACCACTAACTGGTGGTTGTGAGAATGAAAAATACTGACCACTTTCTAGGTTGCCTTTTTGTCAGCTGGTGCTGTAAGTGTAGTAGGACTTTGGTTGGTAGCCACATTGTCAAGGTTGTACAGGACATATGCTATTTATGCACCATTGGGGTTCAAATATGACATTGTGCTTTTCCCATTTATAAGAGAAATATTAATGCTGTCCCAGCTTTTAAGTTCTATAGTCATCTCATACAGCTTCTATAGCAGCATTCTATTGTTTAAGGTTGGTGAAAAAGGCAGAGTAGAAGAGACACAAATATTACGGTCTGAACTTTTGCATCTCCATTTCTTCCAATTTAAGAAAAAAGACCATAAAATGAAACTGTTAGAGGACAGGATCACAAACAGCACTATGGAATTTGTTTCCAAAATGTGTTGGAGATACAGAAATTTTACATGTGTCACAGGAGAAACTGGACAAGTAATTGAAAGAGAGATGTATTGAGTGTCATTAAACAGACAAATCACATCAGAAGCAGGAAATCCCCATAGCTGAAAATAGCTGGAAAAGTATAACTTTATAAAGTATCATGGTGTTTTGCTTCCCTTTCTATCTGTCTATGGTCACGGCTGTTGACAAGGTTCTGGGTTGCATGGGTGTTTTGTTTGCACCAAAATGGTCGATGTACATTCCAGGGTCTTCTCTGTCCCTYTAGTTTCTATTCTGAACCATGCATACTCTCTTTGTACTCTATGAAGTCAGTTCCTTTTTTCCTCATTATTCTCAAGCAGAAAACAAATTCCATTTCTTATTGTTCTGTTCTCCTGCTGTGTTCTCTGTTTTTTATGGGAATTCCTTTGAATTCTGCTTAAATTACTATAACTGTTCTAAATCCAGGATTGACTGATCTTACTTTACTCTCTCTATTTCCCATTCTCCAAATGTAATTTTTTTCCTTCTCATTCACAAAGACAATTTAAACAAAATGCCCTGCACTAGAGTCTTCACATTCAAGTGGGATTCATCTTTGATCTACCAGTTTTAGTTTGCATGATATAGGATATAATTCACTCCATGTACAACTACAGTTTTCATTGTTACAATTCATGTGCAATATATGGACAAATTGCTCACATTATAGTTCTCATAATCTGAGAAATCAAACGTTAAGAGTTCAAGTTGGGAGTAGCTCAAATGCTGAAGTTAAAGTTGAGGATGTCTGAAAGACAAGCAAGAACCGAGTCCCATCTATTAATGGTTTTTTTTTCACATAAGTTCCTCAGTTTTGTATGTTATTTCAACTTTATTTTTCAGGGAAACTTTTCTCAGTATATTTTATGAATTCAATTGGCAGGTCAGGGGAGAAACTTCCATTAGTTGCAGAGATTAAAGAGTTTAACAGACTTACTAATGAAATTCAAGCTRGTTTTTTTTGTCTCAGACATGGAGAGTAGAAAGAATGAGAAGTCAGTGAGGTAAACATATATAGTAGGTTTTTAGGTTTTTTAATGACATGCAGAGTGATTATCTTAGGGAATTCCAGAGATGATTATTTCATGTGCTGAAACTCTGTCTGTACCACCTTGGATGAAGGCAGTGGTATTCATACCTGACCAAAAAACTCCCATCTGTACTCTACTGGGACGGAACCTGTGTGKTCAAAGACTGATGGGGCAAAGATTGCAAGTTTGTTTTGTTTGCAGAGTTCATGTCTGACTCTCAGAAAAAACAGACACTACAGTTTTCTCAAATCTTTCAAGAGTCTAGGTGTACTACAAAGAACATGAAATTGTCTTTGAATAGAATTCAAAGGGAAATGTATTGATGTGTTTGCTACAGATTAAACGTGAAGGTGTTTTGTAAAATCCTCACGTGGGAATATATGTGTAACATATACTGTTAAACTGAGGAGGAATTATCAATAGATTTAGTGTTTACGTTCAAGCTTTCTGTCAGTATTTCAGGCAATATTTAGACTGTTTTATGACTTTTTGAGTATAGAAATTGCACTTGGGTGTGTGAAATGGAGTCAGTACCTAGTTTCAGATTTTAAGTTACTGCACACATATTAATTATGCTTAATGTCTCAGAAAAGACAAGAGTGCTCTCTGCTCCAGCAAAGAGTTAACCCAAAATTTGAGAAGGGAGTTTAATAGAGCTGTACAAAATATTACCTCAGTATTCCACTCCAGTCAGTTATTTGTGCAGATGTGAATTAATGGACTGTTATAAAGGTAGTGTGATTTCTGTCTTTTCAGTTAAGGAGTGATGATGGCCAAAGTTTCATTTCGTCTGCTACCATTAAGTAAAATCCATGTACTAATAAAAAAATCTCTGCATATCTTTTAAGAAAGGACTTCTTAAGAAATATTAGGAATAATGGAAATTTATGCCCTTTGAGAAGCAGAGCAGCCCTTGGTCTTCAAACATCACCTGAATCTGTTAAAACTGCTTACATCAGTAGGAGATGTTGAGGCTACTAGAACTAATACCTTACATGAAGTTGGAAAAATCCTATTGTTTGTGTATAAGCATTTTCTAGTATAATCTGCTCTACTTGAGGTTATACAAATATATTTTGCAGAAGAAAAGATTTCAAAATGCCGTTGAACTAGTCATCTGTTTTTATGACATATTTCTGAGGGTTGATCTCACTCTCACTGTGTGTCATGAGTTCATGAACATTTTTTTCCTGGATATATGTCCCAAGTTTGAAGATTTAACTGAAAATTCTGTTTTAAGATTAATTTTAATTATGCATGTTAATGTTTAATATGACTGATATACCATCACAGTAAATAAACCAATAATAACTTTTTTTTGGTATACAAAAAGGTGGTTGTTCTCAGAAAGAAATATTTTCTTCCATGAACAAGATAACTTAGACTTGCGGACTTTTGAGCCAAACTTATAAAAGGTTGTTATGAGCAGAGCACAGCTGTGGGAGTTAGGGTTCCCAAATTCTAATTCAAACACCCATTTGAGGTGAACAATTTCTGACTCTCTCATCACTCCCCAAGCACTCTCATGCCTCCAAAATATAGTCTGAAGTACAGAATAAGAGACATATAAACCTTATACTATTCCCTGTACAGGTTTAGATATAATTCAGAATTTTACAGCTTTGTGTTTGTAAATGTTTTAAAACTGAAAAGCATTGTGTGAGAGCTAGGTCTTCTTTTAATAGCTTAAGTAGTTCTAATGCAATAGCATAGATTTTCTCTTATCACTTTAATTACCAAAGGCAATTGATAATCTCTCTTTCTCCTTTGATTGGTGAGTGCTTTTGATTTACACTTCTATATATTCCATTGTTTCCCTAAAAGTTAGCCTGCATGAGGTACAGAAACAGAAAAAATTTTGCTTCCTAGGAACAGCACACACGTAGCAGCACACACGTAGCAGCACACAAACTTTGGTGATAACGTGACTGTTGTTGATCTTTTTGGAAAGCTTACTTTCCAAAAGTAAGGACTTAATTTTTCCAAAGCCATTATGAAGGGGATGAAGCTGCTGTAGTTTTTGTTGAGGTAATCAGTTTTTCTCTTATACCTTTGTACTTTGGTTCTCCCAGATAAACCTTTTGTGGACGTGAACTCTGTCTTTTGCAGTGTGCGGTCTCAGCCATAAGCTTTTCTGAATGATTATTAAAGTCTTTAAATATTTTCAAGTTATGCAGATTGTGAAAATAGTACCTAACAGCAAGTTATGTTCTATAGTCTATGTTCTAATGTTCTAGGTAACCTTAAAACATTATGATTCAGAGCTTCTACTTAGGACTAAGATCACATCATGCTTATATATTAGGGTTATGTTCACAAACTTTAAAATTTACTCCATTCACTTAACAATCAGGACAAACAATTTTCATCCTTGACAAAGATGGATAATTCATAAGGTGAGGATTGTCAATGACTTAATCTTTACTGCTTCAGGGCAAGGACATAGAAGGGACAGTCAGGGTTGACGAAGACACAGCAGAGAAACTCAGTGAAATCTTTGCATAGGCATTTAGTGCTGTGACTGTCACACCTGATGCACTTCTGTAGCAGCTTGTCTATAAGATATAGATCAATTTGAAGTAAATGAACAGGAAATATTAGACCAGTCAGGTGGGTTAGAAAGGTCACCAGGACCAGATGGCATAAAACCAAGAGTTCTGAATATGAAATTCCCAAACTTCTGGCTAAGGGATGTAAAATGTCATTACAAATGGATACTGAGCTAAAGGACTAGGACAGCTGTTGTATCTGCCATCTGTCAGAAGGACTTTAGAGATGATCTTGGGGATGACAAACCAGTGAGCCTAATTTCCATTTCTGTTAAGACTGTATATGTGTATGAATGAAAACAACTTGTTTGGATGAAGTTACATGGCTTCTGGAGTTCAGGGATGTTTTCAGTAAAAATAAGGATAAATGGGATCAAATAGACATAATACACACTGTTTTTTAAAACGTCTTTGATCAGGTTCCGCACCAAAGGCTCATCAAAGAAATTGTGTTGTCATGTGATTTGAGAAAAGCTTTTTAAAGAAGAGGAATCTATGATAGGCCTTAATGGCAACTTTTCAGAATGGAAATTGATACTGGGACCAGTTTTAATCAGCATCTGTGCTTGGAGAGGGAAATGAACAGTGAAATCTGCAAATCTGTGGATAATGATAAATGCTGTATTCACAGTCAGTGTCATTTGCCTTCAATACCAATGATTTCAATGGCGAGGATCTCCAAGATAAAACTGAACAGGCCAAAAGTCAGCAGGTCAAGTTCAGTGTGGAGAAATGCATCTAGGAGAAAATAACATGAACCATGCTGACATGATGCTGAATTCAGAACTTACACTTAAAACTTGGAAAGAGACCTCTGACATTTCTCTGAAGTCAATGTCTCAGTGTCTAACAAAAACCCACTAAATTGTTACGCAAGTTTAGAAAAGTTAATGAGATTATCCTTAGGAACAGAGAGTGCCAGAAATAAGAGGACAACAGGGCATCATTCTGAAAATTCATGTGCCCATCTCCTGAGAATTATGTGCAGTTTGGTCTTCACATATCAGGAAGGGTGTAGCAGAGTCCAAAGAATTATGGATAAAAAGAAGTAAAATGTTCAAGATGATGGAGCAGCTGCCTTGTACAGAGGCAGTAAAAGGCTGGGACACTTCATTTGAAGAAGAGAAGGCCGAGGAAGGTTATGRCTGAGGTTCATGAAATCATGTAGGCAATAGATAAATTGAATACACAATGGTTGCTCACAAAATACCACAATTCTAGATCTTACAGGAACTTGAAACCAGTAAGGCTTTTGTCTAAAGCTGGTGAATGTATTCCTTAGCATAGTGAATTTCTTGAGCTGAGAGTCACTAGAGAGGGTGGAGGAAGCCATGACTGGCAGGTTTGGAAAGGGGTTAGTCACAGACAACACTCTTACAAAGATGCCTTTTAATGCTGGGCATGCATGTACCCAGTGACAATATTAATTAAACCATTCAAGGACACTGCGAACATTCATGTGGGGAATGGACTGCCCAAAGTGACCAAGCTTATGATCTCTCCTTCTTTTGTCTCTGTTCTTACTGAAGGCAGCATAGTGGGATGTATGAGCACTAACCTGCCCCTCAGGGGTATTTCTTACTTATCCTTTTCCCTCATTCAAAGAGTTTTGTATGTGGTTTCTTTTAGTGAATGCCAAATCTGCTTTTTAAACTAGACTGACTTTTTTATGGTCTCAGAGATGMGGACTGCGTATACCTTTGCAGCAACAAGTTTGTCTCAGCCACTGTGAAAGCAGTGCTATTAGATAATGATTTCTATGCAGAGATCAAAATAGTGTATGGGTTCTGAGTAATCTGGTAAATCAACAAGTAAATTGCAAGTCCTGAAAAGGTCAGGCAATGCTAAAAATTGAGTATACACAAAGAGCAAAACCAGTGATGTCTTGCCTGAAAGTAGAAAGAAGTTTCTTGTGCCATTTTGTATTCCCAGTCAGTAAAACAAGTAACACATACAGGCTAATGTCACTGCAATGTACAGCAAATTAAGGAGAAGGTAACAAGGCAATAGGTTTCTGGGCGTGCAACATTAAATATCATAGGCAAATAGAAGTGGATTAAATGAAGTCCAGTGTCATGTTTTATGTCATCTACCTAACCGGCAAGTTACATTGCCACAGGCCTGTGGAAGGAAGAGCCACCTGATTATGTCTTGGGTTATGTATTACAAAATATGTTAGCGCTTCTTTCCAGGGTAAGGAACACATATATAATTGAGTTAGAGAAAAAATACCAGGGCAYGGCAAGCGTTAAACTTCTTATTTCGAGGAGATTGTGTGGGAAAATAATGAACAGATGGCAAATAAAAAGAATATGTTGGAATTTCTTCTACCTGCGAGGCATAGTAATCTCTCCTTCATTTCAGACAGTACAATGATCATGCATGATATGAAGTTTTTAGACATCCAGGCACAGGAAGCCTGTGTTRTATAGGGGAAACATTTAAATCATCAGGCCATACACTATAAATCTCTCATCTAAACATTGCAACAAATGATAAAGTGCAACTCTATAGTGCATATCTATTCTATGATTCTGAATCATTCAAGACTTATATAGGAAAAGTGGTTTCCAATAGGTCTTGTTTGGAGAAATCCAGGTAAAGTTTTTCCATTCAGAAATGTTCTCACAGGTAATTTGGGTTATTTAGGAGTGGATATGTTCAAGTTGTTTAATTAAAGGCTGTTGCATTATTTTAATAATACCTTTAATAAATACTTTTGACAATGAGGATTTCTAAATTATTCAGTGGCTATGGTTACATTCAGCTTGGTAACCTGTGAAAGGCATTCTACATGAAGATTTAAAAATAGTCAAATATTCTGATTTACAGTGCAATTTTATGTGAAAAGGTGGTTAAATATAATTTTAGTTTTCCTGAGAAAATAATTTTTATTTAAGACACAGAATACAATGAAATAAATGGATCTTATTTATGTTCTTAAAGATGAACAAGTGCTTCTGTGCTGTTTGGATGAGAAATAAAATTAAAAATATGTTAAAATGCTGTCCTGCATTGTCCTAAGGGAACACTGAAAAACATAAGATAAATTAATAGTTTTATAAATTATTATAGATTATAATAATTTATAAAAGATAAATAAAAGATAAATTTATAAATTTATAAAAGATAATCTATTATAATAGATTTATAATTATAAATCTATTATAGATTTATTTAGATTTGATAGAAAATAATGCTCACATAAAACATATAGCAATAATTAGGCTTATAGAGAAAAAGCACTCACTGTATTAATAGCAATATGCCGGTAAATTTACTTTTTTATCTCACTCCCTTGAATAATCAGTAGATAGTAATATTAAACTACAGAGTGACTGAATGGGTTGCTAAATTTAAATAGGGTACCTGATTTTTCAATTGACACTCACTGAAGTACAGAGTTCTCTCTCTCTCTCTTTAATCAATATGGTTTGCATATTTGCACAGCAAATCTCAGAAGTCATTTCAGACCCATCATTGTGTGTAAAAAACATTTCATAAATAATTTGGAATACTAAACAAATTAGAGAAATTTTTCCTTTGGATTAGAGAAGAAATTTGTTGAATAAAATATATATTCTGAATTATTTCCTCTTCTCTAATAAGAAGACTAGATTAAATTGAGAACCCAGTGTAAAAGAGCCACTGGAATATCTATTATTGCTTCATCCTTTTATCCTCTTGCAATTCTCTTGGGGAAGTGTACGTGTATATGCTGCATGAAATGTTATTAACTGACATTAAGTCTCTCATCCCCTTAGGCCGTGGCTTTTTTCCTGCTACTGTACTGACCATTAAGCAGCTCTTGTGGATGTGATCTGGAAATTGTTGTATTTGTACCTTCTTGAGCACATGTCTTAAACTGCTCACTGGATTTTGATATTTCATGACTTTGTAAGCCTCATATAAGTTATGATTTCAATTATGTTTTAGTGTAATGACAGGAAAGTGGCAGGCTATTGGTTCTTTGCTCTAAAGAGTGTGCCAGTGTCTTTTAATATATTATCTCTTTCTTTTGGGTATCTGTCTTTCACTCTTCTTTCTGTTGTAAATATGTATAATTAAGGATGAAGTAAAACTGCCTACCCAGAGCCTTGGAGGAAGTCACATCAGATCTTTTCCTTTGGCTGACTTGTGTTGGTGGAAGGCTGAATTTGGTGGCTTGTGTTTTGAGGGAGAAAATTAGGGGCACAATTCATGCCCATGCACGCTTCTGAATAATGCTGGCACATCCATTATTTGAGCTCGTGCAAATTGTTTGCTGAAAGATAGCATGAGAGGTAGCATGGTGAGAAGGAAATTAACTCTATTGCACAGATCTCTTGGTTGCATTCTCCACCAATTATACTGAAAATATTTTTCCTGTTGGTACTCTGTTCCTGTATAACAGCAGCAACAGAGAACAAGTACAGTGTATCTCCTATTCGCTTTTCTGTTTGGGTTAAATGCCTCCAACCAGATGCATCCACCCAGGTTTAATATTCAAATATCCATTTGTACTAAAATATTGTGCCTTTTTTTTTTTTTTTTTGAGCTTTAAGGCTCAAAACTTCAACTCCCCCTCCCCATGGGAAAAGCAAAGGATGATACCAGTACAAGAATCTCATTTTACATTGCACCTGAACTGTCTCTGCACCTGAACTGTCTCTCTGTTTTTATATTTTATGGTCCTGCAGTTCTTTCTTCAGTCACACTGACTGCATTAAATTATGTAGAAGCACAGGCTTGTGACACCTCTGAACCAACCTGCAAGAGAATACARAAACCTCTTTTGCTTTCGCCCTGACTCAAAATTAAATTCCAAAAATTATATACAAATAATATCACCAGTCTAAGTTTAATGAGTGGAATCAAGGAAAGGCAAGGGCAAAGCCATCAGTTTTATTATCTACCAGCACTGAAGGATTAGAGCTAGAATTAGTATGAATTTACATTACTAAATGGTCTTTGAATGACATGATAACTGGGTGAAATTTGAGTTTGTTAATATTTCTAAAAACAGCAGAAGACAAACTCTCTGCCTAAGGCTTAGGGCTGAAGCAAGGAACATTGAGTTCCCAGTCACAGACTTGCGGGGTGACCTTGACAAGTCACAGAACATATCTCTGCCTCAGCGTGAGATGGGGGATATTAAAACATTTCCTAGCTCACAGAAGTGTTGGTAAGGTCCAATTAATCAAAGTCTTTCAATATCTTCACACAGAAGACTCTAGATAAGAACTAAGTATTATTGTTACTAAAGCAGACCTCTCCTGAGCACTTAATTTTTCATTTTATATAAACTTTTTTAGCTTATGTGCACTGTCAGCATACAGAGCCATAGATCCTTCAGATCTAGTTTGTGTGGAGCTTGTCAAGATACAGCTGTTTTTAGAGCTGTATCCCTATTAGGATATGACACAATACATCATAACAACTCCATCAGAGCCATTAGGGTGTGAGCTGTCAATGTGTAATAAGTTTAGTATGCATTACATCTGGTGGTGYTCTGATAATTCTGAGCAAGGTACGCTATCGTAGAGTCTGCAAAGCCTTTGAATATTGATGTTGCAATGCTAATGAATGCAGCAGTATTATTTTGGTGTAGAAATAGAATGTATTCTCCAGTATGAGTGAAGAGCAATTTTTTTGTAACATGAATAACTTTTAACTTTTTGCTGTTTCAGAAAACCCCAAAGATGTCCTCCTCACCTTCTTCATGTACTAAAGATATGCAAGTATTTCTATTTACAAATGAAGTTTTTTTCTGTTTGAGGGAAGAATAGAACTCTCTAAATAATAGCCAAAAATATTCAAATAGATATAATCCAATAAGTGGCCTTGGATGCCATAGACTGTAGGAAGTTTGCATTCAGAATAGTGACCGAGATAGGAACAACTTCCAATGTGCTTTTCGTCTCTTTGAAGAGTTCAGTTTTCAGACAAAAAAAAAAAAAAGAGAAGGAAAAATTATGCTAGTTTACCCACCAGATTAGTCAGAGCATAATTTAGATAGGAAAAAAGAAACATCCAAATAATTTGAAGTGCATTCAGAACTTTCTGCTGATTGTCTAACAACAATCTAAGAAAGGTACTATTGACAAAAATCATAGAATCATGGAATCACAGAATGACCTGGGTTGGAAGGGACTTTAAAGATTGCCTACATTCAATCTCCCTGCCATGGACAGAGATACTTTCCACTAGACCGGGTTGCTCAAAGCTCATCCAACCTGTCGTTAAACGCTCCCAGGGATGGGTCATCCACAATCTCTCTGGGCAACCTCTTCCAGTGCCTCACCACATTCACAGTGAAGAATTTCTTCCTCATATCTAATCTAAACCTACTCTCTTTTAGTTTGAAACCATCTCCCCTTGTGCTGTTGCTACATGCTCCAATCAGCAGAACGTTCTGATTTAGACAAAAATGCTATATTAGTATGTTTGTGCTTCCCTGTCTGCACAATACCTGAACATCAACCTATCAGTGGTGAACTTACTCTTCTCATGCCTTTGTGAAGGACCATTTATTGGGAGAACTGGAGTGCTAGCTTGACTGGATCACGATAAAATCTGTAGCAGAACAGGGAGAAAAAATGAGCTTTGCTGATATTTTGAAATCATCACCAGGAAACTGCAATTCTATGTGCGAAACTCTTGTTCACAGTATCTCATTATTCCTGAAATAATTCCTTGCTCAAAGTGAGCAAGGTGACAAAGCCACAGTAACAGATATATGCCTGTAGAGTTTGCCTGAGAGCTTGTACATGCATGCATGTGAGCCTGTACAGGAGGAGGTCGTGGTAAGCCTTGAGTAAGGAGAGAGGTGAAAGGAAAGTACAAACTCTAACTGCTTACAATATTTTCAAGTTTTCCCAGAGAAGACTGAGCTGAATGGCTTCAAAGGAGCTTTAACATAGCACTTGGCCAGCAAGAGTGTTAGTAAATCTTCAGGATGTCTGAAGCCTCCTAAAAGTGGAAGTTATAGCCTCTCACAATCAGTTGTCTTGTGAAAGTGTGAGCTGTTTGATTTTTCTGCGTCTGCAGGGGGGGCACAGGCAGGCAGACCTACACTCAAAAAAGCTTAATAAATTTTCTAGAAATATATGTTCTAAAAAGTTCAGACTGAGTAAGAAGAGAAAACAATACAGTCATTTTTCATAATGATAAAAAGTCTTGTTCAAAGACTTTCTCATTAAAAATTAAATAACTTTTGGTGCAGCAATAGAAGGTAAATAGGAAATGCATTCAGAGACCTGACACTTATGCTGAATAACAACCAGGAAAACAGGCTGTGGTCCTTGAAGAAGACAGAGAGCACAACTAAACAAGGAAAAATACAGAAAAGAAAAGGTAAAATGTAAAAAAAAGGAAGTGAAGTGAGGAGAAATGTCAATGATCTGACAAGTTGCATGAGTAAAGGCTTTTGCTGTTATTAGGGCAAACAGGAAGATGTAAGAAATTCAAATACTTTGTGAGTACAGCCTGACATGGGGAAATAATGTGCTGAAGGAAAGACTTGCTTATATGCAGAAAGGATTTGCTCATTTGAAAGAGTAGCTAGCAAAACTATATGGAAATAACTACAGCCTTCTATCTCAGGATTTCTGTGTTTGACTACAGCAGTCCATACAGAGGAGAGAATGTGAAAAGTCAAAGACATGAATTAGATCTTCTACTCAAGAAAAAAATTCCCTCTTATAAATAAAGGAGTTTTCACTATATGAAATGACATATAAAATGATGGTAATGATCTAGAACAGGTAGTGAAGACCAAAGCTCTAAGAACAAACCGATCTCAAGAGTGAACGTGTCATTTCCCTTATGTGGAGTTCTCAAGAACATGTCACGGGGTTTTCGGAATACATCTCCAGTTTTTCACAGAAAAATGTTAAAAACTCAAAAGTCTTCTGAAAATGTTAAAATAGACATTAAAGGATGCTGTTCTTAATTGCAGTGTCAAGGACAGAGTAAATGTGGAGAAAAATTTAAAAAAATTTAGTTAATTCAAAGACCCTCCTAAACTGAGCAAGAACACCAAAGAGCATATGCCTTCAAAAGCAACATTTGCTGAGACAGCAGGAATCAAATTCTTCCAGAAATTAAATGCTTCCTTGCCCTTGCTACAGGTTCATTTAATTTTTTTTTCTTTTTTTCTTTCTTGGAAGGCTATTTTTGAACCACAGTCCCCAGATGGTTAAAAACTGTCTTCTGATTTCCAGCCTAAATTTATTCATAATCAGTTTATATTCATTTGTCCTTGTGCCAGCACTGTCCTTTAGTTTTAATAGTACATCTATATTGTGTAGCTATTTGTAGATTAAATTATTAATATTACAAAAGATGATATCAATTTTTAAGAGACATCACTAGCTGAGATTATGAAGATAAAATTCACTGTTGCAACAGCTGTTTGATCATAAAGTTATAGCCTAAAAAGATTATAAATACAATAAGATGTGTTTTCACATCACTTCGAGGAAACTAATATGTATCTTTTTATTACTTTTTTTATGATATTCAATAATGAAATACAGTTAAAATAAATTTCAGTAAAACAGGTCTTGATTTGAGGAGAAAGCAGACTAGCTGGAGTTGCTGTTTGTTTATTAAATGCAGGAGTCTACTTTTCGGCACTGGTACAAGCGATATCGTGGGTTCTCCTCTGGACCACACCAATTGTTTGGTTACTATTGGTAGCAACATGACAATTAATTTGCCACTGCCTAACAAGCAGCTAATTTTGAAGTCGATTTGGACAAATGGATTATTCGAGGGAGGGACATTGAAAGTGTCCGGCTGAAGGAATAGTATCCTATGGAAACATACTGTAGAGACTATATTGCTGGGTTTAAGTCCTTTTGAACAGTGAAGGTGCCTGTGAGTATTAACAGTCCTTGATGTACTAATATATGAATACCCAACTAACGATAGTTTCTAGTTTTTTCCCTTTCCTGGATGAAGGAGGAATGCAGAGTAAACTGCCGTCTGTCAGACTCTCTGGGAAATATTACAGGGATTCCCCTGCAGCGCTCTCCCTTCTGTGAAGGACAGATTGAAAATGTGTGAAGAAGAATATCAGAAATCACATTTCTTGGCTGAATGAAATTTCAAATTTACCTTCCTAATCTCAGTATTAATTACCTGCAGCCTATCCAGCAACATCTACCCACAACTGGACACCTTATTCCTAATGGTCTATATCCTTAAGTATTATTCTGTCTAAGCCCTGTCAATGCTGAGCTGGTGTCTCCTTTCCCTCTATTCCTCTGTTTTTCCTCCTGTGTATTTGGGTAGTACAGGGCCCTTCTTTATTACCCTTTTCCACCTGAATAAGCCAGAACAACACACGACTCCTGACCTGAAGCAATGCAAGCGAGTAGGCTGGCTCGCTATTTGCACTGCCTTTCTACATGATGCCCCTGCCTTTCCTCAGCAGACACAAGGTCCCAGAGATGTATCAGAGATGAGGAGAGCGTGTCTGCCTGCCTGCTCACCCTGTAGCTCTGGRGGACGTGTAGGGCGAGTACAAGAATAGCGGTTTGAGCCCACAACAGCAAGTCTCCCACAAATAGTGTGAGAGGAAAATGGTGAGTATTACTGCTTGCATTTCAGCTGATCATAAAAGTAAAAAGGATACAATAGCCCAAAGGATAAACTGAACTCAAAGGTACTTGTAGCTGCTCTGAATCTTGTACTATAAAAAAATCAGAAGCAAGCCATTCATTGAAGTCCTGGCTTTCATGCACTTGTGTTTGGCATTGTTATTTTAATCTTCTGACCTCATTTTGTGTTTCTGTACTGTTTGTCTTCTCTGGCAATGTTTAACTTACTAGGTTAAAATTAGTCTTGTGTTATGGAGATACTGTGCTAGACTACTGGGATTTTTCCCTCTAAAACTCACCTAATCTTTATCGACAATTGCTCAACATCTGCATATCTCTGTCTTTCCTGTGTCTAAACAATTATACTTGGGAGGCTGCCAGCTCATGGTGGCAACAGGCACCTCTGACGAATGTGACAAAAGTATTATCCACTTGACACACTTTAAGAAGAAA
The DNA here is from genome assembly GCA_018881555.1 of Amblyornis subalaris. NCBI lineage: Eukaryota > Metazoa > Chordata > Aves > Passeriformes > Ptilonorhynchidae > Amblyornis > Amblyornis subalaris. The sequence goes on from JACAXG010000050.1 coordinate 5,754,545, forward strand.
GAAATCCCCTCATGCATGGTAAATCTGCACTTGCCTACCCTTCATTCGCCATCCGCACCTTTGCCAGGGTCCTCCCCATGTTTCTGCATTCTGAACTGGGCACAGATTAAGAAAGTTTCCAGGAAGATGGTTGTGGCAATTCTGCCTTTTAACCTAAGTAAACTCTACCTGCTGCATGTGGTGCTTTGAAGATCTTTTCTCCTGAAAGAAAATGACAAATTAATTCCATCCAATGATAATTTATGTGTGAAACAACTTTGGAAATTAACACAAAAGTAACCTTTATCTTCTGTGAAAACATATGCTGAGAAATATGTGATGGTATCCTATTTATGCAGTAATTAAACGTGATCTTCTTTATCTTCATCAGCCTCTGAGAAAAAGCCATTTCTATAGCAATTCCTTGGCCTTGTGGCAAGTTTAGCTAGTCCTGGAAACCTCTTGGTAATTTGGCCATTCATATCTATTTTTAGTCCCTTAACATTAATACTGGTACTAAGATATTATTATTTAGGTGGGAAAAACCTAAAGCCCAAGAATAAGCATTTTGATTCTTTTGTGATGTACAGGTCCAGATCTTTAATAAGAATTATTAATATTAATTTTCAAATCCTAACTCTTCTAAAGAAAATACATTTTTCAGGAAATGTCATATAGATCAAATTTTGTCCACATGAGTGAAAATATTGGAATTTTTTTTATGCTATAATTTCTTTATGCAGAGGATTTTGAATGAGTTTAATTGAATTGATTTCTGGATAATGAAGAACACTGAAAATAAAATCCATATATATCTACTTAATATGAACAGCGTATTACTCTAATTTTGTTTTGAGTTGTCTACTTTTGTTTATGAGAAAATAAATAAATTTATTAATCATAATACAGAGATTATATGAGCTGCAATTAGTGTATTATGTACTATTCACCTTTTATAGCACAAACAGATTATTTTGTGGATGTACACAACCACTAAAACAGCTGAGAAAAATCTAATTGATGCTTGAAACTGCATACTTTTCTTATGCAGAAACAGCAAGAAATATTCAGATTTTATATGTCAATCTTTCTAGAAAATATTCAAATGGGCTAAAAGCATAAGTTACTACTTATGAAGCAACAAGTAGAGATTCTGTTCTTATGCCCCCTGTTCTAATTATCTGTTTTTGTTACAAGTGTTTTTTATTCCTGCCACCATTTTGGACTTGTCTGGCAATTTCCTCGTCTTGGGCTGAATGCTTAATCAAACAGTGATGCCACTAGAGCCAGTGGGTATGCTGGAATGGAATTATTTTTGTCAGAGTTCATATTCGCAGAGCTGGATGCTCAGTGGCAAAGCAAAGATATTAAATATAATCATTTTAGTGGGCACTTTCAAGTGCCTGTGTGACCTTCCTTTAGAAGTGTATGATTTCAGAAAGCGAGCTTGGATATCTAGAGATCTTAATCACCTTGGATTTTATTTGCCTCAGCTAGTATCTTGAAGACTCAGTTCCTAGGCAGATCAGTCCCTTAGAGACTTAAATTTTCAATTCAGTGCTTATCCAGAGTTCCCTCCTAGGTTTGCTCACCAGTGCCAGCTGAACATAAACCCCATTAAAATAAGTACAGCTAGATGGGAACTATCTAAACTCTAAGAGAGGTGGAGCTACCTGATTATTTTTCAGTGCTGAGCACAGGAATGAAAATCTGCAGTGTTAATGCATAGGGYTGAGGTCACGCAGACAGGCTCAGTCTATCCAATCCTGGAGTACAGGGCTACCCTGCTGCAGAACTCCTGCATTAAAAGCAAACAAACAAGTACATTTCTAGATAACAAATGAGTACATATTTAGATCGCTAGAATGCTCACTGACTTCAAGTTTCATGGGAGACTGCAATCAGGAGAGAGTTGAGTAAATCAGGAAAGCTGATGAGAAAACAAGCAGAGTGGAACGCACAGTCACCTGACTCTCATTAATGGCATCTCCAGGCCAAGATTAGAGAAAGATGCTGAGAAACAGTGATTATTTTCCCTTTTTCTTCCGAAAATAAAGCTCATTATTAGAGCCATGCACCTGATTTCAACCATCCAAAGCAGAGAAAATCCCAAGGTCACTAGATTCACCCATGGATGTTGAGTAAATCGAACTGGGTAGAAATTTTATCTTGATTGATTAAAGCTGTCATGCTTTTTCCGAATTAAGAGTTATACAACTGGGATCTATCACTTGAAGTATTATTGGCAGGAAATCTAAAACTATGGGCACATATTACCTAGCAGCAATGAACATTACAATTGAAAACCCATCCTCTAAGAAGACAGCAGGAATATAGGGTTTTGAGTCTTACAGAAGTAATGTTTTATGGAGTCACAGCAGATCTACAAGAAAGACATTGAGGTGCTAGAGCATGTCCAGAAAAGGGCAATGAATCTTGTGAAGGGTCTGGAGCACAAGTCTAACGAGGAGTGGCCGAGGGAGCTGGGGTTGTTTAGCCTGGAGAAAAGGAGGCTCAGAGGGAACCATATCACTCTCTACAACTCCCTGAAAGGAGGCTGTAGCCAGGTGGGGGTTAGCCTCTTCTCCTAAGTAACAAGCAATAGGACAAGAGGAAAGAACCTCAAGTTGYRCCAGGGAAGGCTTACATTGGACATTAGGAAAAATGTTTTCACTGAAAGAGTGGTCAGGCATTGGAACAGGCCCAGGGAAGTGGTGAAACAACCATTTCTGGTAGTGTTCAAAAAATGTGTAGATGTGGCATTTAGGGACACRGTTTAGTGGTGGACTTGACAGTGCCAGATTAATTGTTGGACTCAATGATCTTAAAGKTCTTTTCCAGCCTTAATGATTCTATGATCTTTGATGAAAAGACTTGCAAAAACTTTCAAAACCATGTGGATTTCAAGAAGCTTTGACCAATGAAAGAAAGGTCAGTTGAGTTGGTTATCAGGTTCTCTTTTTCAAGAGGGGGAGTTACTGTAACTCTAGCACTGTATTTTTTATTTGCCCCATGGGGACCAATCTAGGTCTTATGAATAGGGGGTTTTGTGGTGAGAACAGTCCTTTAAAACATCCTCTTTTTATTACTTTGGAACAAGTGTGGGAAAACTTAATTCTGGAATTCTCGTGGAGAGATTTTCCATGTGTTTGATTAGTTGCCTGGTGTAGCAACTGTAGTTTTTCAAATGTTATGTGCTCAAAGGCATGAATATCTCTTATTGATATTAGGCTGTGAAATGTACTGAAACATAGCCACTTTGAATAAGCACCACATGACAGTATTTCTATAAACAGAAATGCTTATAAACTGCCAGTCACTTGTTTATTCCCTTACATGTGCCATCTTGTGATCCATTGTCAGTGCAGTGATGTTGCCAGGAAGAGTGTAAGTTAGGTTCTGCTGAAACAAAATCCACACCAAAGGTTTATGTATCACCTGTGTCCTATAAGTATTACTCTTATGCTCAAGTTATGAGAAGATCTGAATTTAAGAACTCTRGTAATGAAACTTTTGTCCTCCCATCAACTAAATTTTGCAGAAATAGYGATAAACCATTATTTATTTTTTTATTTATTTATAATACAGAAAAGCACTTTAGGGGCTTTTAAATATTCCTTCGGGTTGGGGGAAATTTGAAGTACTATGTTGAAACATAAGGAATTACATGTAAACTTTTGAAATTAAAGCTAACCAGAAACAGGCACTTGAGTCTGATATTACTATTATCCAAGCTGAATAGTATATGAAATATAAATGCTATTAGAAGTTGAACATCAAARGAGGTTTTAATATTTGTTCAGTTCCAGCCACTTGTGGCAGCAATTTAGTTGCTATATTTTTTGGATCACTTATTATATGTTACTGACCTCTGTCTTATTTCTCAGTGGCATAACATCAAAATATGCTGCTAYAATAAATGCAAAATGTGTGTATAAGAAGCGTTCTCTAATGTTTTCAAGGGTTCTGTAAACTCTGTGGAGTGAAGAGGGTCTTTGCAGACATTTCTAGAGGAGACTGCTCTTTCTGCCATGACATGTCCACATTGAATCAATCCAGGTCAGGCCAGGATCTGATAAAAGAAGCAAACACCTGATTTCTGGTTGTAAATAGATTGCCTGTTTGAAACTCCAGACAGCATGAACTTCTCTGCTTTCAGAGGAAAAAGAGATGAGACTGTCTAAAGAAGAAACTGAAGCAAAGTAATTGGCATTCTAAAACCAAGATGGACATTTAGAGTATTCCCATTGCTACAGTGCAGTTGGTTCTGTAGAGATTTAGTGGATAGAGCACATGGTTGGAAAGCAGTGACAAATACTGGAGTTTTATCAAAACATTTATCCTGGAGAATTTTTTAATGTTTAATTAAAGACACATTAAAAAGCTTGATATGTTAATAAAACATCAGCATTTTGCACTGGAGTACATTAGGTGCCTTAAACTGCCAAACAAACAGGGAATGTATTCTGCATGGCAACTGCTTGACATGTTGGTTGTTTAATCATTAAGAGCTAGACAAATACTCTAAAATATCTTCTGTGCATTTTTGATTGAGTCCTATATCCATTTCCTATTTCTTTTGCACTTGCTTTCAACAAAGGCTTGAGCAAACAGGCTTTATTTGCACCATTCTACACAATAGGTGACATTTATTACTGTACAAAGGAAAAAGAGAAGCAGTACACCTGGGTGCAAAACTGATTCAGAAATAGTTTTTGTGTTATTAGGGATTTACTGTGAGTACTTAAGAGACTGCAGTCTCTTATCTAACTGGATTAATGCTGCCTGTTGCAGTGCAGGTTTGATGTCTCGAGATAAAAGGGCAGCTTCAGAAATGAACATCACTCAGAGAGATGGACAACAGTGGCATCCACTGTCCCACTGGGAATGGGTGACTTCTACACACTGGGAGGTACCAATGCCATRCATTGACTATAAAAATTTGCAGTCCAAGAGAATGAAGATGTACGTGGCAAAACATGGGTAAGGCTGATATATCAGGCTTCTGTGGTTCTCCCCCCGCCGCCCTTACTCAAGTTGATAAGCCTTTTATGCAAAGACTTTCCATCACAGTGAAAGGAAAAGTAACTTCAGCTCAGTTTTCAGGAAAAAGTACTCCGTAGCAAACTAATTTTGGTGGCTATGAATTCCTGAAAAGCAATGTGACTAAATAGGATAAGAATTAAAGTGTCCTAAAATTTCTTAATCTTCCTTATCTACTGAAACTCCCCAAGAGGTTCAAAACCTATTAGAAACCACGAACAGAGATCAGAAAAATGCACTGAATAATCTGAACTCTTACAGTTTAATTTATGAAGCTCAGAATTCTATTGTGATGGACAAATCTCTGACAGAAGCTGTTTGCAATCCTTCTAAAGGAATAAAGCAAATAAATTCATGAAAATCTAGATTTACTCTTGCACATTCTGCAAGCAGAAAGAGCTAGGCTGGATGAATACATTGCTAATTGTGAATTATTCATCTCACTCCAGCAATCAGTAACATCCACATTAAACATTAAAGACCTAGATTCACAAGGAGAATGTAGGCACATAAATACCTCTTCAGGCAGCCAGGGTTGACATTTAAATGCTAGTGGTATTCAACACCCCCGCATCACCCCTCCCACCTTTTCATAGGTGCTTAAAACTGCATACATACTCAAGTTTCTGTTGAAAGGCGTCAGAATAACTTCCAAAATTTTAGCAGCAAGGAGTTAGTAGATACCTATTTTATTGTTTTCCCATGTCAAAGTTCACACAATAATTCTCTTTCTTATCACGCTTTTGGTATCCAATTTTTTGTCCTGTAAATGATACACTCAGAAACTGTTTCACTAAAAGATTACAGYTCTAGCTTAAAGCCTGGAAGCTTAGTTTCTGTACTCCTACCTGAGTGCTAACAGAAGGTGCAGAGTCATTCTCCAATGACAATGGTCTAATAAATATTTCGATATTACACAGACACAGACACAGACACACACACAAGTTGAGCTTCAAGAATAGAAGTGCATTTCAGCTTGCTAGAATACCTTTAACATCAATAGCAGAAATGTCCATTTTATAACAATATGATGATTTTATGACCTGCAATGATAGCACAATACTGATTCCTTTTCTGAGTTTAACCCTTGGAGCTTGGTACCTTGGCTTGTTTTGCAGGGGAGAATGGCTAATAGTATGATCATTAGTGATTCCCACTAGGTCAGATGTGGATCAAGCTCCAGTACAAACAAGATGGCCAGTACCTTATGTGTCTTCTCCAGGGTGAACAGTAATCCTCTGGCAGCTGTTTCAGAGTGACTCTGGTTCCTCAGTTATTGAAGAGTAGTGTCAAATTGACGGCTTTAAAAGAGGGTTAATGTCTGTGACCTGCAAAAGGAAATTGAGACTTCATAGTACCACGGGACTGGTCTTTTGTATTTCTTTTTGGGTGCTACTCAAGGACACAAGTATAGACAAACTTCTTTAAATGAAATATGGAATTTATACTAACTTTTTATATCCTTTTCTGAAGTAATTGTGCAATTGCTCATTCTCTTTCTTATCCAATGGTCTACCCCTTTCCTAGGGTTGGGGTTTTCCCCTCAAATATTTTCAATATGAAAAAGATAAGTCTTTAGGCTGATTAAATGCAACTAAAGTTTGTGGGGGTGTTCAGGTATAAGGATATCACAAAGCTTGTTAAAATCATTTCATTGTTGCTTTTGAAGGATCTGTACATACCTCAGCTAAACAAACTCTCTCTCCTTGGTTTACTTTTCAAACAAGCAGTTGAAGAATGAACTTTATGGAGACTGGACTTTCCTGAGAATATTTTCTTCCTCTTCTTTTGTCAATTTGGTCTCAAGTCACCACTTAAGCTGAATATTAGTTCAGCACAGGTCTGATCCCCATTGTGTGAGCATATCTCACAGATGCCATAGAGGAAATGGTGGAAGACAAAAGCTCTTCAGTTGTTTAAACTTGTGCTGCATAAACTACTTCATATTATAGGTATATGAAAAGTCTCAATCATAGATATTTACATGACTCAAAAGAGTAAGTTCCATCATAAATATTTGAACTACAATAAGCATCTGATATGAAGCTGAAAAAAAAAAGCAGAAAATACAATGGAAAGTCAACAGTCCCCATTTAACTTGTGATATTCTACAAGAGAATGAGAAGGCCATGATGGAGAAATGGAAAAGTAAGAGCAAAAGTATGATGTGACCAAAACCTTTAAYTGCCTTTGAATTTTAGCATTTCTGGCATAAGTGTGTGGAAGAAACATGTAGTCACACTTGTTTGTCCTTTAAAAATATTTCACACAAACGCTTTTTAAATATAAGAACGTTATCTAGTGAATTCCGATATGTGGTCTCTAGCAAATAAAGCCTTTAAAGCAAAAAAAAAACCATTATCATATCTGAATGGAGCGAGACTGTACCAGTTTTATGAATCAAATCTCTATTTATATATGCATAGGAAGTCATTTTATTGAAGTCAGTCTAGAAGGTAATTCTGCTTTTTTAGAAAGTGTAGCAATGTTGTGAACAAAATCCTTCCAACAAATTATTCTGCAATATTTGCTACAGATGTGCAGTAACTGATTGCTGAATTGCAAGATCTCTATCAGTGTAGAAATAATTAATAATATCACATTAATTGGACCATATTTGAACAAATAAATAATGTTCATTTTAACAGAAGTATAATGAAAACATAGATTTTTTTTCTATTTTYATTATGTGATTAAAACCTTCAGGTAGGTATTCCTGTTGGAAAAAGAAAAATTGGAAACAGGAAATTGTCCAGCTTACCAATGGCAAAGTAAATCTCAGTGGAATAATTATTTTGATATTAAATCACTTTTATTCTGGAGTGAAGTATTCATTGAATAGCTGTTCTGGTAGAGCTTACAGGAAGAGCTTATTCTACTGTAGTTGTAATGGGCAATTTCCCTGTGCAGGCAAGCCTAAGGTTGTGCAGAATATGGCCTTTGGAAATAATGCTCCATGCCAAGATGTTTCATAGAATATTTATTTTTGCTTGTATTATAAAGCTTTGTAGATACAGGTTTGTGAATGGGATGAATGCCTGTATGCTGATGGGTACTTAACAATTAATAGCCTGGCTTTAAAATATGAGACAGCTGTTTCAGCTGGTTTCCACATGTGATTCCAAATATTGCGGTGGGATGTGATCTCTATATATAGCTCAGAAACAGACCTCCAACTCAACGAATCTCCTAGAAAAAGACTTATTCAGTTGGAAAGTAGGCACTTAGAATGGATGAGCTGCTTTCAAGTTTTCTGACTTCTGCCCTTTAAAGGAATTGTATCAAGTTTTTGAAATGTGATATCTTAACTTTGAAGGACCGAGAAATATTCTGAACTTTTCAGGTCATCTCCTTTTTTCAGTCATGATATTCCACTGATATTTAAAATAGGAAACTGTGGATACTTTGCTCAGAGTGTCAGCTCTGGTTTTTTAATGTTTTTGAGCAAGAAGCTATGTGTGATAGGGAGAGAAGATAGCCTACTTTTATCACCTTGATCAACCACAAGCAATTCATTTCAGCACAACTGAAATTTCATGCACTTCCATGCATGAACTGCTGTGTGCCTGTCCAGCATGACTAATGAAGCTGTGTTTTAATGGATCAAGAGTGCAAGTATAAGTATATGGCATGAGGGAACAACTTTGGAAAGTGGAATTTTAGAATTTAGCGCACAGTGCTAGTTCCACAATTTTCCTTTAAGATACCTTTATTCTGCTTAGTAGATTAATTTCATACATTTGCAAATTCATGTGTCAGGTGTGTTTATATTGCATGATAGATATTTTACACAGTAGTGAAATTCTGGTCCCCTCCCTTATCTCAACATAGATGCACTAAAGTGTACCACAACTTCCTTCCTGCTTGGRCTCAGATGTCCTTAAGTGGAAACCTGGGTTTGTGGTAAGAAGAAGAGGGCTGATATTCACCCTCTTTCAGCCACAACAGAGCGCTCCTAAATCCCGCAGTATARCTCTGGTCTTTGCTTTCAACAGGATTGTCTATACGGAGAAACAATTAGGAACAATTTCTTCAAACAAATATGAGGCCGAACCATGCAAGTGGCAATGATGTTCAATTACCAAAGGCTGGATCTGTCAGTCCCTGGSTCCCCATTTAGTCTTATTTATTTTCAGATCTGCCTTCTAGTTGTAGTTGACTTGACCGATKGGATAAAAAGGGGGAACTAGTTTCTGGACAATTAGCATCTGAGTCATATGCTGTTCCAGCCCCATAAAAAACTCCCCATTTCCTATACTAGCCGTGTGGTAAATGCCACATGGGCAGGCAATCACTGTGGAATCAATTTGGTGCCTGGGTCCAATTAATCACAGCCATAGATGTTGCCTTAACCCAAATTCTGCTGCCACCATCATATTATACAAACCCTTTCTAGATCTGCTTTGAGCAGCATGGCTGATATCTGTCATACGAAGATATGCTCTGCAGTTTTTCTTTTGGGGAAATCAATGTAAGTTTTGAAATATGAACAATAATAATTATTTTTTATCTGTGAGTTTAAGTCCTTTTTTTCCTGAAAACAAGGCTAAGAAATATATCCTCTCTTTAGAAAGAAAACTGCCAAGATATTTTCAGTGTCAAATTAAAGCAAGTTTTACTGCTTTGCATTTTAAGAGGCTTTTGACACAAGTCATGATCATATGGAGAAGGATTTAGCTGCAGAAAGTCCTGTAAGGTGGTGATATTCTAGGCAATTAAAAAAAAAAAAAAGTGTTGAAAAATATCTCTCTTGCTCTGGAGTGGTTAAAACTCAAAAATAATTGTATTGGCCTCCAATCAATCAAGCTAATCCTATAGGAAAATATATTATACAATTAGAGTAAAGGAATTCAAATGTGGCAATGTCAATTAGGAGCGGAAGTATTGCATCTCTTTTTCTCATCCCTTCTCCTGGAACCATAAATCACTTGTTTCCAAGATGACCCACACTTGTCTGTGCCAACTCTGCTCACAAGTGTCACCAGTTTGTATGGGCAGCCTTAGAAAATTTGGCTTTGGAGGCATGTTATAACAAATACCCAAGCACACTGGAGGCCAGAGGGTCTTCTGGCTTCCAAGGCTCCGATAGTTCTGGATGTATTTTCCTGAATGTAAACATTTAATGTTTGCAAGCCCTTACCAAACATCAATCAGCTCAGCCTTTGCACTGTACTGGCATGTACTTGTTTTAAAGGTTTGGAGGGTAGCACAGCTTTTCATCAGGATAGGCTCTTCCCCAGTAGAGGAGAGGCTTGCCAAATGGGAGGGGAATGGGACTAATCTTTGATTCTTTGGAGAAATCATTTAAAAACTTCCAACCTTAATGGTCAGACGATAACTATTTACAGTTGCAATAAATATTTTCAGATGAGGAAGTGCTAAGAACTAATATTTTTGGGGGGGTTAAAATTAAATATTAAGGTTTGCTGAATCATATGAGGGTTACTTCCTTGCCTCTTACCAATTCTTTGGTGCTAAATGCAGCTCTGGACTTTTATATTCCACCTTTCTCCTTTTCCTATAAGATTGTAGTTAATTTAAGCCCTTAATCTTTCTATAGGGATCTGCTGGGAACCACAGTTTCCTTTYACACACATACTTTCTTTTTCCCAGTCTGAATTTCAGTTATTTATTTAAATAAAAGTTTTTGCTAAATTTCTCTGAAATTTGTTGTTCTATTAAGCAGTTTTTGTCTCGGTTTGTTAAAATTACACATTAGCTAAGATTTTGACTAAGATTGGTTTTGTGGCTGCTTGATACCCTYGTAATGTTAGAAAAAAATCAAGTGTGCTGATCAAATAGTCATTTGCTCGATATCCGAAAGATAAATATTATGCTGTTGCTAGAGAGGTAAATGTTCTCCATTCTTTTTGTGTTTATTCACTTAATTACACCTGCAAATGCTCTGAATCATTTAATGTATGTTACTATTGCTAAATGCTAAATACAGATGAAAAGAAGTGTTGAAAGGAAAATGTGTGATCAGCTTCTGTGATGGCATTCACATATGCTCTTAACCTAGCACTTGCATTTTGTATATTTTGACAGAAGAGTTAAGATCCTGAGTACTTCCTTACATACGTAATCATGTAGTTATGGTGTGTCAAGAGCACATGTTCCAATTCATTATAGACTGAGAATTCAAGAACTGAATTACAAGTTCTGAAAAAAATTGTTAGACCTTCAGAATTGAATTGAGGCCAGCTTCAAATAACTTTACACTGAAGGGTTCAAGAGCTGCAAAGGAAATAGGATGGTATTCCATTCAAATGGAGATGTAAACACTTGTTCCATAATTAATAAATCTCCAATTGCTGTACATAGGAGGGCACTTCTTGTCCTTCTTTGCCTGTAGATATTCAAGTGTCCATTGAGTTCAGTGGAGCTATGCAAATTCACATTGACCAAGCATCTGGCTCCTAGTGTCATGTAAATTAGATATTAACAACAGAATAACGCCATTTTGTCAATTTTTCTGCCATGTTGAGATTATAACCTACAGCATATTGTGCAATTCAGATTATTAAAACAATTAAATTTCTCTTACTTCACAGGGAAAATTGTTATTTCCAGATTTTAATTGTGCTTGTAATTGCAGACTAGGACCTTGAGGTACAAAAACATTTCTTAATTTCTTTTCCTTTATCCATTTTTTTCCATCGATGGTTAAATACTTTGTTTCACTCAGCAAAATTCTCTCTTATTGGCTGTATGGGTCACTGTGTTTGAGGCCTATTAACAGCAGAACAAATGTTTTAAGACACAGTGGTACTGTTAGTGAAATGGGAATTTTTGCTTATTAGATCATGTTGTTTTATTTCTTAAATGCTCTACTGCCACAATCTAAATCCTCTTATACAAACTTAAATTTGTAAAGGAGCACTTGTAGGAGAATGAGAGTTACTTTGGCACGAGATCAAACACTCTGCAAAGTAGATTCTGGCCAGGCACTTCAGCTAAATACTTAGTAGTTTTAGGCACTGGGTCTGCACATTCTTTCCTGGGTTCATGGGCCTTTATCTTCCAAGGACATTCCAGGATCAGTACTTTTCATGGCCTCTTTTGCACACTCTCTGGGCAAAAAGACTGTTTTCCCAGCTGATAGAAATGGGAATTTAGATCTTCAGCTCTTCAAGACTAAAGGTTCCCAGAAAAAGGTATCCTAAGGTTCCCAGGAAAACTTCCCCGAAGATTCACCCTGTCACAGCTCTGGCTTACAGCTCATTGCTTCTATGACACTTGATGGTGAAAACAGTCAAACCTACTAGCTTTGCAGAGCTTCCTGCATCTTAGCTAGTTAAAAGAAAAATCCAGAAAGAAAAATAACTAGGCAATCCAGGGAAAACCAGCAGATTTCTTAACATATTTAAATATTTTGGGTCATTTAGGAGTCCAGGAATTTTAGTGTAGTGCATACCTTCCTATATTTTGACTAGCCTCTTTTGAATAGTAATTTCCTTCTTTCCTTTTACATTTCCTTCCTTTGTTGCCAGCTTCCCATTTTCTCACATGCTGACAGTTGAAAAGTCTCCATCTGCCAGAAAAAAACTTTCCCAATAGTTCATCCATCCTGCTCAAACGTCTTTTTTATGCCTCTTAGGCATTTCCAGCATAAGGTTTAACTTTTCCTAATGTGAACACTTCATGGTAGATCTGATGAATCTCAGTGACTTCACCCCCTCTCTCAATTACAAACAGAGCCCAGGATGACTAGCTCAGATGCAGTTATCTTTGTGGCAGCTACCTAAATTTGAGTAGTAGAACTGTGCACCTGGGCTGGGTGTTGGCCAGCTGAAATACGCYTGCAAACTTTTCTCAGTCCTGGTAGATTTTTACTGGGATCAAAGGCAGTGACCAAAGTGCCTGTGTTTGGGAAGATCTGCAAAAAAATAGGTTCCCCCTGAAAATGTTGCAGGCTATCGTGGGAGATGCAGGGGTGAGCCCATAAGAGGATGGTGCACATTTGCTACCTCCAAGTGGTAGCAGTCTWCCCCTTAATGCAGTTAGATGACATTTCACGAGCACTGAAATTGCCTGRAGCCTAGAAAAAGCCTCCAGCCTGAACGAAAATTTTGCCTGAAAGAACAGAAAAGCACAGYGCAACATGAAGGATATTGTATTAGACATTTGTGGGAGGTCTGCATAGAAATTACCCCAATAAAATCAGAAGAAAACAATTTAACACCRAAGTTAAAGTTCAGAGCAATTAGATAAAATTCAAGAAACAAAATGCACCGCTGAAGAATGTGTTCAGTTTACAGGGGTTTACATTTTTGAAAAAGACTTTAATTGCCTGCTTCCACCTACAAAGCCCATCAGCTATGTAACCTAGCCTTCCACATGAGAAGAATAAAGAGAGCACTTATTAAAGAGCACTTAGCAATGTTCAGCCAATCAGCTCATTCGAGTGGGTAACACTCTCAGTCCTGTAATTTGGTGCCTAAAGGGTCTTCTGCAAATACTGAACTATTTGTTGAACTGCCCATTATGGTGTGGCTGAGATGATACTCACCTGAATTGCTACCAAGACTCATAAYGCAAACTATCACATCAGATTTTTAAACATATACGGTCAGAGAGTCTCGGGAACACTGTGGTTGAAAAAAATGACAGGAATATGTTGCCACATTGATATTTCAAAAGTCTTTTCGTTGCCCTAGTGGGGCAAAGAAAAGTATTTTGAGTGATATAGTAGAAAAAAATGTGATTCACTACTCACTTGTATGGAGAATTATGTAAGTTGCAAAGATACTTTTTTCTCCTCAGTTAAACTAGATAATCAGTGATGTTATGCCATTTTCTTATAGAGAGGAAATGTTATAGTCTATTTCTTTAATAAATACATTATAATGTTTTACACTGACATCAAATAAATTCACATTGCACACAAAGGTGTATGCTGCTGATTCAAAGAGGAGTAGTAACCGTGTTCTGTACTTCAATGCCCCCTTTGTAAGATGGTACCTTCTTCATGTTTTATTTGATAGTTTCTTCTACATAAAACCTGATTAGTTTAATTTGTATTTTAATAAGTAATTTAATATATAGTAAGCATAGTCTTTGAAAATAGTACTGTCCACCACAAGGGGAAGTTGCCCACATATTTTCCTTGTGCTTTTTTTGGTGTATTTAGATTGTAGCTCTGCCCACTCTTCATCTATTTTGAACGTGTTTTGAATTAGTCACATGAGCTGACACTCAAGGTTTTCCACCGGATTGTAAATTCTCTTTGCATCTAAGAGTGTGTGGGGGCTTAGGAACAGATGCGAAGGTCTAAATATATGTGCTTAAGTACCATGTTGAGTTCTATAATAGATGTTMGGCATCTTTTGTAACTAGCCAATTAAACCTTAGAACAAGTGATAGCTTTGAAAGGAAAACAATAAGAAAAGCTTTTATAGTAGTAAACTGCAACGGTGCCGTGTCTTCTTCCTCTTCTCTCTGAATATCATGTTTGATTTCACAGAGATGCTTATAGGACTCAGAGATTCAACAGATTGCCTTCACGTCAATAATTTTGTTTCTGGTTTTGTTTCACCCACAGAGTTTTGCTTCATGTTAAATTGAAGAGTACTAGGTTCTTAAAATGGAATCAGACTGGCAACAGTATTTTTGTTATGTTTAGTGACAAGAATAATTTTAAACTATATAATTTGAATGGTTTCCATAACTTGAATCAAGTTTGCTCAAAACACAGCTTGATTTTCTTGAAATTTTGCTGCAGTTTATTGGTTTATCGATGTTCTATGGAGAACCTCTAAGTATGTCAAACTGCTCAATTTATTGTCCTAGAAGAATATAGTTACAACTGAACACTGAAAACATTTTTAACAGAAAAAAAATATATTTCATATACCTTGGTGCCCAGTCCTTCTCTCATCACAAAGTATTGTCATTTAAGATGTCTCATTACAACATCCATTTTCAGTGAGAAATAATAACACTGTTTATACAATATATACGCATTCACAGCTTTCACCCTTTCTTATTTTAATAATTTTGTTATTGAATATTCAGTATATAGTGTATTTTGCACGAGTTTACTTGCTTATTTAGTTTATTATCATCTAATGGAATGTAATTCCTTAATGTGCAAGGAACAATAGAAAAATATTTATGTGCACCACAGAATATACAGGCAATACTGAAATATCCTGTACTCTTGTACTGTGGCTGTCTAGAACATCTGCTCACTAATCTAAACATTATCTTACACATCTGGATTGACTGGCTGTGTATCCAAGCCCACAGTGTGTTACCTACATAAAATCATGACAGTTACCACTTGTTAGGAATCTAACAGAGAAACAGAACAGTGGATGAATGATTTTTCTTATCAATCTTCAAAATGAAGATTGAGGAATTTTTCATGGAAAGTGTTAGAAACTCCTCTTATTGCTGCTCTAAATTTACAGCTGATGAACACAGGAGCTAATTCCCATAGACAATTATTCTATCATTTTTTACAAGCATCAAGTTAACACGAAATGAAATAATGGAATTAGAAATTATCCTTTGTTTTTCTTGGAGCAAATTTATAGCCTACCATGCCCCACCTATGAACATCATCCATTTCTGCCTGTGAGTGGACCTGCCATTTTATCCTATAGTTTGGGGGGGACACAGATTGACAGCAAACATATAACTAGTGTGAATATTTTGCTTAAATAAGCAATTGCTAATGGTGACTGACAGCTTCAGTTCAATTTCAAATTCTCAGCAAAATTTGGGTACCTCAGGTCTCTGACCATACAAAAACTTCAATGAAAGCTTCACTCATCAGCAGAAAGTGTCATAAAAGAACCTGTATCTCCAAATGAAGATGATGCCATGGCTATGGGGACCAAAAAATTGACGTGTGATGTGCAGGACCAATAATTGAGTACATGGATGTAATTAAAAAATCCCAGTTAAATCTGCATCTGGAGGCATTTTATTGTATCCTTGCTATGATTCATCTCTCTCTATAGGTGAAATACAAACTGATGTGGCAAAGTGCCATGTGAAAGAGAAATTAGCCATCATAGAAACGAGAGATTGATTATAGGTTCAAATTAAAATCTTTATGGTGGAAGGACAGTTCTTCAATACAAAAGTAAGTTCACACAATATTTCTAAGTGAGATGAAGTCATGAACAATGTTTTCATTCCAGCGTTTGACACAACCTTTCCTTAAGAATAAAGAAATTGCTTGGTGTTTACTGTGAATTCAGGTATAATGAGTCATGTCTTGTATCAAACGTTGAATTTATCCAAACAAATCTACATTTTAGAAAAAGACTCACAAATACAGATACAACTACATATGCTGCTGATGTATTAGGGCCTATCTGTTTATTGTCTTTAGAAGAACAATAGTGTGTTGCTCTTTTTAAACCAAGCTAATTAGAAGTGTTATCAACTCCATTTTTCACACATAAATTAGTGAGAATTTTAAATCTGTCTTAAATATGGTGTACACACATGTTTCTGGGTGTAACTTAGGCCATGATTATTTCCAGAGCTGGCAAATGCTAGAAGAAACATACTGTGAACATTCATTTGCAATTTTAAATGAATTTTAATGACTTTGTAGATATAACTATTTTATTCACTTTTCATCAATATCCACTCTTACAAACAAGTTTCCTGACAAGATATCTTTCCAGAGCACAGGGTTTTATATGAAAAATACAGACTGTTAGCTACAAACAGATTTTAAATTGGTAATCAAGGAGATATATGGAGAAAAATGAATATTCTAAGAGTCACAGCCCTCCAATCAGGAAACAAAAAAATCACCATGTGATTATTTCTTCAACCAAAATAGCTTGGGTTATGAATTTCAGTTCTTCACAATGAACTATGGATGAGCTGCAGACCAAGAATTATAGAAATTAGTTGGCAAATCATTTCAAATAACAAATAAATTAGAGTGAATCATGATGCGTTTGTGAAAATGTCACAATTACTATGCTAATAAGTTTAAATTTACATAGTGCCTTTCATCGGAATGGATCCTAATGATGTATAATCTCAACATCCGGAGGAGGCATGGTGTGACAAAGGCTGAGAAAAAAATGTCTAATATTACTTTGTTAATACACAGAAAATGATACTTTATTTTTCAAGCTGTATTAATGTATTTAATTGCTATCAATAAAATAATCAACTGCTTTTTGTTTCTTTTCTGCACTCACCATTTCTTTCTTATTGTGGTTTTTTTTAGAATTTAATTTTCTTTTACTTGCCTGTTTTTAACATTTCTTTTTCATTCATTTCCTCTACAATTTTTCTTTTTTTTTTTTTCTGCTAGTGGCTTTTAAAATTTATTTTCCTGTACCCATATTTTTTTTGTATTTGCTTTATGCTTCTCTTCCATCTGTCATATCAAGTGCATTTTTCTCACTATAGGCTTTTTGTACTCCAAGCTAGAAAACAAAAGTACCCCTTTTCTTCCTCCTCCTCTCACACTGTGGTTTTACTGTCTCTAAGTAATTTCACTGATTTTTCTTTGTGTCTTTTCCATCATTCCCACTATTGTATACTCTTTCAAAATATTGTCTTCTCCTGCCTTGAAAATCCCTTCCCTCTGCATCCACAGTCATCCAAATGCGTCGTATTACCCTTGCCCACAATGCATCAAAAATCTAAGCTATATGCAAGTGCTATATATGCCTAAATAGCATATGTTTTACATATTGAACTTATGTGAGATCATATATTGATTCATAAGAGTGGTTCCCTTTAATTACAGTCCACACACATACCATATGTTATATATAAAAAAACATATGTCAGACTATCTGTGTGTATGAAGCACTCACGCTTTTTCCACATGGACAGGTCCTGGAGCTATCATGATCTCCCAAAGCAGAGTTGGTATTACTTTTGGTTTTCCTCCTMAATCTTCCAAGCCCCAGAGCTTTCCCACTGACATGTGTCCCCACTTCTGAGGTTTGTCACTTCCTTGCATGTTTGTTGCCTTCCTCGCTCCATGCTGATTTGAAACCTATAGTGTTTTTTTTACTTTTTTTTTTGTAACAGAAATGTTTTTTGGTAATTTGATTTACAGAATACCTATTTCAGAACTTGTTCATTGATCTTTATTTACCTTATCCTTTCTCTATATTTCAGGGAACTGCACTAACTCTGCACCTCCTTGCCTTCTCGCAAAAATGCCATTTCCCAGATTTCAGTTTTCAGTTATGACAGCAAGGAGCTCAGTGACTCCTTCCATCCGCAATATTTCAAAAATGTCTTTTCCTAGTAATTAGGCAACTGAGATCATATGAAGAGATAGACTGATCCTTGATAGAGATTATTTTGTGTTAGGAGCTGGTCATAGGTGCTCATATTCCTTGTGACCGCAGTGAAGTAACATACTGATTTTCATTTTCATTTAGACAGGTTTTTATTTCTATGTGCTTTTTGTAGGGAGGTCTTTTTTCCCACTAAACAGTAAACCCAGTAGGACATGATAAAATTAAGACTGAAGGGTTGTGTAATGAGTACAAGCTGCATGACAAGTGTCAGAGCTATGACATAACATGGTATGTCCATAGATGCAGCACACATGAGGCCAAGAAATGAATAGGTGTAATGTTTAGTTATAAAAAGGAAAACAGCTCACTAAAAAGGAATCTCACTGGAAGGAAATTAAAAGGAGCAGCTATATGGAGAAAATATTTGCAGTTAATGTGAAATTTCAAATATATAACATTACTGGCTTGTAGGAAACACTGCCTGTTAAAAAATTTTAGGTAGAAGCTGGAGAAAGCTATATAGTAAAGGGTGGCAGGCTACCAGAAGCAAGCAAATGACCTTGAGAGGGTCATTACTTCGTGTGCTTTTCCTAAATTTTGTTTGACTGCAACATTATGCCAAAAAGCTAGAACAAGACATAGGAGAAAATGTTTGCAAAAGACAGCCAAAGACAAAGCTTTGGCTTTGTCATCTCATCAGTGTTCTCTGGAGTTGTAGATTCATTCAAATGCTAGGCTAAAAGTCATTAGTCAGGTATTTTTAAGTGCTTGGCAGGACCAAGTAATCAATTCTGCAAGTCATGCACTAATGTGCAGGTAAGTATCT
Organism: Amblyornis subalaris; assembly: GCA_018881555.1. Lineage (NCBI taxonomy): Eukaryota > Metazoa > Chordata > Aves > Passeriformes > Ptilonorhynchidae > Amblyornis > Amblyornis subalaris. Next base: position 5,773,637 of record JACAXG010000050.1, read on the forward strand.
TCAGCTGGTTCCATAGTCATATTAAAACAAGCGCTCTGATATTCACAGAAACATGCTCTGCTTCCCGTATGTCTGCAGATGCAGTCCAAGCCTATATGCCATGCCTGAGAGGTAGGAAAAATTATGAAGGAAAGGCTTGTCTTAATTAATGAAGGTTTCTCCATTATTTGTTGAAATGTTTATCAAATGCTATTTTTGAGTTAGATTATTGCTTGGCAACTTTCAAATAGTTTGGAATGAAAGTTTCCTGGTGTTGAGATGGTCTGGGGAAATTAGTGATGTAGGTGCCAAATGAAAGATCTACTGTCCTGCATAACATAAAGAACAGCGAGTCATGTGGCTGAGATTTTGTGTGTAACTCAACACAAGAAAATTGTTTGCCATACTGCATAATGCTTCCTGTGATACTAGAACCCTCAGAAATAAAATAGTCACTGAAAAAATTTTTTTTTATTTGTTGTTCATTTTGATTTTGGATTTAAGCCAGGCAGCTGTTAATATGYCCCTGGGAATATGGAATGCTTTTCCCAAGCAAATAATATTGGTTTATATGAGAGGATAAGTGGACCCAAAAGGTGTTTTATATTAGATTGAGAGCCCAATAAGTCAAAAGTAAATATTTAATACATGACACAGAACGTCACACTCCAGGATTATGGAGTAACACAAACACTGTGCTGAAATACAGACGGACTAGATTATAATTCTATTAAAAGGTTTGTAGCATACAAACAATGTGCTGTATTATTTCTTTAAGAAATGATTTAATGTGTTCCCATGGGTTAGCATACATTTCAAGATTGTAGTGATGATAACATCCATGTTTTATGTCAAAAATTGTAATTGACCCTGATGAATTATGATGGGGAGAGTGATGTATTATATTTCCATGAATGTGTGTCACTTGCCATATTTTTTCAATAAAAGTAATTTTGCAGCAAACCTTTCTCAAGAAGAACTGCTAGTTAGTGACACTTAGAGTCCCAAGGATTTCAGCAGCTCTACACAAAGAAGAGTTAACAGCCTTATCATGAAAATCATGTGTGCTTTGCAGGGCAAACAAGTGATACACCAATATGATAACAGTTCTTTATCATCCAACTATTTCTGTGCAATTTGTAAACCCTATTGACCCTATCCTATACAATGAAATTGGGTGGTAACAAAACACCACCAAATCTTCTGACAAAACAAAGACAAGTTTTAGTGCTCTGGTGGGCCATCCTGTGTCTGTCTCCCACCACAGTCATAGTGAAGGCTATAAAATAGTGGACAAAATCTACTGTTAATGTAATTCTTTAGTTTCAGGCCATAAAGACCCATGCTATGAGCAGACTCACTTGCTTTGTAATCAATATTGCCCTTACCTACTCATTTCTGTAACGCCCAACAGTCATCTCAGCCCAAGTCCACACTGATATATCTATTGTAATCAAGATGTTCTACTGCAAAAGCACTCTTTGTTTACCCATTCAGCAGTATGTATTTTTTGGCTGTGTGGGAAATTTTTGTGAGGTCTTAATTTCATTTTATTTTACTTGGAATCATCAGTTAGGCTTCCTAATGTGATCAATAAAGGATAGCTTCCCTGTATATCCATATTTCCTAGCTTAGCAGTCTTTGTACCTGAAGATGATCTCAGTTTACCCTGCTTTTAATAGTGAATGTTTCCTATCAGATGAACTTTGAACTCTCAGAAGTCATTGGAGGATGGAGCTGAATAACATTCTGTGCTCTTGGGAGAAATATTTCCTTCTCACGACATGGGAACATGTAAGTAAAGTATATTTATTCTGCAGTTTGATTATTGTCCCACAGTCCTAGCATTAGTCTTGGTTGGAAGGCGATTGCTTGCAAGAACAGTTACTGCAACATGATGCTACCATCTCCAGGTACTGCTGTCCTATCTGTTTCTTAATATCACTGCTGCCTCCAGGTCCAATCCAAAGTTGATCCAGGCAGTTCAGTCCTCTCAGGAGGCAGGTTTTTCCTGATGATGTAGCCCAGTGGTCTCACCAGTACCTGAGGAGGGTAGCTGACTCCCGGCATGGGGTTTGTTGTAGATGTTAAAGCAGATTTCTTGTGTGCTGTACTGGGGAGCACAACTGTCATGAGAAATAACTGCTCTGGTGGAAAGAGAGTACATTGTGTTGCAAAATGAAAACACTTAGGTCTCTGGTGTTGCTCATACCTTCATAGGCATGCAGAAAGCTGAAGGAAAGTGGAATGGCTAAAGAACACTCTGTCCTCACCGAGAGTAGTATTTTCTAAAGCATGCGTAGCTACCAATAGATATAGGCAGTCCTACCTGAGGACTAAACGGAATTTTGGTATCCAGGGCTATTTTCACAGACACGTGTTGGCTGTGACCCATTTGTTTATGCACATGATTCTCAATTTTGATTGTCCAAAGGACATGTGTCAGGATTTGAAGAGTTTCAGTTGATATAAATGTCATATAGGTGAACAATACCTGCAAACTCTTTCCCTTCTAAAGACTATTGACATAAAGTTAGAAGCCAACAGATTAGTTCCTTATTTCAAAAGGTAGAGGTTAGCAGTTTGATGCCAAAGGTCTGAAGTTCAGTGCCTAGTGATGATGAATGTTTGGTATCAATTAAAAAAAAAAAGCGAATGTTTTCAGTCACACAATCAATCTCCTTCTGCCTCCAAGTAAAATGTGGTGGCCAGATTGTCAAAATCTGCTTGGTTCTTTTGATAATCAGACCCATAAACACCAAAGAAAATATTTCAAGAGCTTGTGTAAGCAAAAATAACCATTTAAGCATCGTTTAAATTCCAGACTGGTAGAATAAGTCTAAATGGTCACTTTGTTGTCAATGTACTGCAAAAAATCTATAATGATAAAAATGCAAGAAAATTGCTTCCTTCTGCTAAACTTATTTTAGACCGAGTCTAATTTCAAGATGCTGTCACATCCTGGTTGGAGGTGGTTGTTTGTTGACAAGGAAACTTGTTTCCTACTTCTTAATATGAACCAGAAAATTATCTGTGCACATTAAACTCAAAACTAAAATAGACAAACGGCTAAACTAACAAAGGTCTTTGCACTATGGTTGCTGAGGTTTGGTTCAATATTATTTTTCCCTCCTTTTACCTTCTTCCTTTTTTGCTGATTCAGTTGAAGCAGAGTTCTCCTGTTGATCAGCCAGGTTTGCGGAAAGAGGCATTATTTTCTGTGGGAGCAAGTCATAACATTGAAAATGCAGAAATGTTTCAGCACATAAGCTCCTCTTTTGTGCTTCCAGTAGCCATCTTCGAGGAGGAAATGCGTACAGTAGAAGGACTTTCCTTRTGTTAATTTCCTGTTTTTCTGTGACGGTGTTTCTGTCTGATTCTTCTCTCTGCTAAACTACTGCTAAGCAGTACCATCTCTCCAGGGCATCTTGCCAGCCAGCCTCCTTGGGCACACCCCTAGCACTCCTAAATAGGAACAAATGCTAAGCTGATCAGGTGGGAGTGTTTCTGATCTGGTTACTGAGTCAAAGGGAAGTCTGCAAACAGCCATCAAACTAGTAAATTTGCAGAGCGTTTGTACTCGGAATGAGATTTCTGTCATGCCTTTGCAATGACATTCTTAAATGCTGAAAAGAAAAAAACCAGAAAACAACACAACAAACCCAGTGGTTTCATTTTCGTGGTAAGAACTGTAAAAGTATATAAGAGACTAAGAGTGGGGYAATATAACCAGACATCCCAGCTGGCATATAATGAGCCAGCTATTCCTATTCTTTTTGTGAATTTTTTTSTTTTACTTTTCATAGTGTTAAATCCATCTGTCCTGAGAAAAATCTGATGAAAATTTTTCCTAGTTAACTTCATATCTTAGTCTCTAGGAGAAAAGCCGAACATCTAGGTTTGGGGTGTTGTTTTTTTTTTTTCGTGTGTGGGCTAAGCTTGTCTGGGCATTTGGTTCACATATGTCTCATAAACAGCCCCACCCCCACCTTCCCCCCTGTTTCCTGACATACTTTGCTGTTGCATCTTTTCAGTGGTAGTAAATGCTCTCTCAACTGATGGTCGGCTTTTCAGCTGAGAATCAAGATCTGCCACTTACTTTGCCTCACCATTCAGTCATGAATAGTAGCAGGAAAAAGATGCTCTTGTTTGTTTTAGAGAAATACTGTACAGGGTGTTAACAACCTTAATGCATAGGCACTTATAAGTAGACTCCCAATCTAAATTGTCACTTTAATAGAGCATCCCTAGAAAGGGATGGGACTTAGATCCTTGTATCACTCCCCCAGCTACCATTTTGGGTTTTGTCAGGATAAAAAGAGGAGCTGTTACAAGGAGAGAAGGTTACCTCAGACAAGGAGGAAATCTTGGGTGTTACAGTTGTGTCTTGCCTTCCTGATGGAGGCATTTAGGATATGTGAGAAGAACGTTGAAGTAGGACCCCAAAATGCACAAGTGTAATTTAGATGCTCCAGAGTTCTAGAAGTATTCTCAGCACCAAACCCATCCTCTATAGTCTGAGCCATCACTGTAGTGTCCTTCCTTCTTTATTGACAAGGATCCAGTCACAGTGAAAGATCTCACCTGATAGTGTGAGAGAGGAAAGCAGGAGCAGGTCTTGGAAAAGTTCCTGAAAGGCATATTTGACTGTTCTGTCATGCATAAATTAGTCAATTAGTAAGAGGAATTACACTGTGCTGCACCTGAGAGAAACCTGCATCTGCAAATGCCAGGATGGATTCAGCTCTCTTTTAGACTTTACTTTGCATCCATCACTTTTAAAAGAACATAGCTTTCCCTGTGCAATAACGTGCAGGGGTTTTATGCTGTCGTGAAGTTTTTCTTTGGTAATATAAGCTGCTCTTGAAGCCCAAGGRGTATGTTTTGACCTGTTTCTTTTATGGTGGAAAAAAAGCAGCTAGGGGAGGTTCTGAGTTTTATAACCCTACTTCCAGGCAGACATCATCATTAGCATATATGGAGCTGTTTATCTAAGAAACCCTGTGCTGGCCTGGAGGGCAGAGGTTGTTTGCACTGAATAAATATCTTATTTGGGATCTCAGAAAATATTGGGGGTAATAAAAGAAACAGCAGCTCTCAAACTGGAAGATGAGTGAAATAATTTCACCTCTGTGGAAGTATGAAGATGGGCTATCCCCATCTAAATGCTGCAGAAATTAAATTAAAAAGAATAAATATTTGCAGTGCTGATGAATGGAAAGTGCACTAGGTTGACTACCTTTGAGTGCTTTGCCTCATTACTTAGCTGCTGTTCACCCCTGCTCCTCAGAGGGTATCCAGGCAATAAGCATTGCAAGGCAGTGCAGAAAAGGGATGCACAGTTGCCAGTCTTCAAAGACGAGCTTCTAGTTGAGGGAGGGAAACGATATTTCAATACCCTGTCCTTCCAGGCTCTGTTGTGCTCGGACAAGAGCAGTACAAGCTGTTCTTCACTGAGAAGCTTTTCGGACCCTTACTTACAGGTGTCATCTTTTCTCTATCAGTCTGAAAAGGATTGTATTTGATCTATACTGTGCAAGGATAATATGGGAAACACAAAGTACTAACCATTACTGAAAGCAAAAAAAGAATGAGGTGAAACCCCAAACTGCTGATTAGGGAATAGTTGTTTATAACATGAGCAAACATTCCATGGTGAGCTAAAGTTTCAGGCCAGTGAATGGTCTGAATATCCAAATTTCAACATACTATGCTTCACATTCTCAAGTGAAATATTTTTACTCCTCTCACATCTAAGCTGTCCAGAGAGGCTGAACTTCATGAACCCCATACCAGTGACTGAGTGCAATAAAAGAGGGGAGAAAATTTCTGTGCCACTCTACTTGGTACCAACCTGAGTGTACTCCTCCGCAGTGTATAACAGGATTAGAGATAGTTCAAGGAATTTCCTCTAACAGTTTTCATTCCACCCGCATTTCTCAGCTTCACTTAGAGCTGAAGAGCTCCGCTGGGCCTGGGAGTGTCCTTAATAAAATCCACCCTTAGGGGATACTGTCTAGTAATTAAAGTCTATATGCACAGGATGTTTACAGAGAAAAACAATGGATAGAGCTTGGAATGGGAGAAACTGATGGGAATTTCAAGAAAAGCTGATGAAAAGAATGCTGCAAATAGGTACAGAAAGAAAAAGACAAAACTGTCAGGTTTTAAATTACGATACATTCTTAATTCTCTTTGAAAAATCACATTTAAAAAAAGTGTTATTTCCTTACTTTATATAAAGAGACAGGAAGAACTAGAGTGTGGGGAGAATAGTTGTAATGGAAAAAGAATTACTTATTTCTATGTGTCCCTTTTAAAATGAGGCATTAAGTATCCTTGAATACAAACCTACTTACAGAAAAGTAGCAATGAAAGCAATGAATTGCTTTTGGAGGAATAATCAGGCTTTGGAAAGAAGAAGAAATTGCTTACCAGCATCTTGAACTTAAAGTTTTCTCCATGGCAAAAGAGTTGTAGGAGAATAACACTGGTGGGCAAAAATGCTCCAAGATAAACAGAAATTTGAAGAGATCTACATGTGGGTTTGCAATGCTTGACTTCCTTTGGGGGATAGCACATACAACAGTGGATAGAAAACAATGCACTATGTTGCTGCAGGCAGCTAGTTGGCCACAGGCGAAGTAGAGAAATGAAATCTGGATTAAGATTCTTAGTCCTTCAATCCATTAATTCATATCACAAGGTAAATGGTGGGGAAGGATGAGAGCGGGGAGTGGTGATGACTGCTGTAACTCTAAGTAGAGCGGTAGGCATGACACGTGGGGTCATGCAGGGAGCTTCCAAGGAAAAATGCATTAAAATTCAAAGGTAAAGTTTTAAAGATATTGAAAGGTAAATCGGGTTTTAGTATCCCTCAACCCCCAAGTATCATAATGTATTTTTGCTAGCTCAGGCTTCCTTTGCCTTCCTGATAGTAATCCTGAGAATGAAAGTAGAGCAGCACAAAGTTCATTAGGCCTGTCTGATTGAATAAACCTGGTCCTGAATCCTCACATATTGTTTTCCTCAGTCAGTGGGCCAAATATTGACACAGTGGATGACTCTGGAAATGTTCTTTGAGTATAGAGGGTAGTATCAGTAGCTTCAGCGGCAGACAAGACACCAGTTACAAGGCAGGGTCTTTTGCTATTAGGGTGTCCCATTTATCATTAGAAATTTCCTATTCTTAGAAGAGATTTCTTTAGCAGCGATGGTCTGCATTACTCCTACTTGTCCTGATATCTTGAAACTGTGTTCCCCCTCCGGCAATGAGATGCCAGAGACTAGGAGGGTGTTGTTGTGCAGTACAATTGCCTTTCTAAAAGGTGATGTGGGGGGGGATATTTARAGAATAGTTCACAGGGATTTAACCGAAGGGCTCCCACTGATGTTAGTTTACCCCCTGCGAGTCTGACAGGGTAGATTAAGCCACATTGGGGAAAATATCATTCATGCTCTGTCAGTCACAAAAGATCACTGCTATTGTGTCACTCTGAGAGGAGACACTAGGTATTAGCCATCGCAGTCCCAGTTCTCTCGATTCGTAGCTTGTTAAGCCACTTTTATATTCATTGAAGGAGTGCTTGTAGTAATAAGCAACTAAGCTGATGCTCTGTGATCCTGTAGCTAGGGCTGATAGAGGTACTAAATGAGATATCTTTAGCTTAGTGCTGCGAGAGGGGCCACGTTTTCTTCCTGGAGTTTATTTGCTAATAAAAATAATCCAGTTTAATCAGTTTAGGGAATTGTCCTGCTGTGTTCATTCAGAGCACCCTGGTTTGGGCTGGGTCCAGCAGTCCTTTTGTCCCAAGAACTCCAGACATCTTTATCAAGTCCCTGAGATGGTTAGTCCCTCTCCCTTATTTGTGGATCTCTGATTTGTTCTTCCTGTTTGCCTTGTTCATCCTTCCATACTTATTTTTTGAGTGCTTGCTGTTTGCTTCTCTTCTGCTGTCAGATACTAAAGAGTTAAAATGGTTTGAATCTGCCACAGTCTCTCTTCCTAGTGAGGGAAGGGGGAAATAAATGTTCTGTTTCTTTACTTTACTTGAGATATGTCACAGAGGTTGCAGAAAAATGCAGTAAGTGACAGCATCTTTCATGTTATTCTGTCATTTTTCTGAAATAAGAAAATTTCAAGTACTTATGAGTTAGGAACACTGACTCATTACCAACAGAAACAAACAATTCCAAATGTCTGAATAAAAAAAGAAAAAAAAAACAATCCCACGATGCGGCTGCTACTGTCAAGCAGCAGAAAATAACCTGCTGATAATGTGTCTGTACAGCCTGACTTCCTGAAGGGCAATACAGGCAGTATTCATACAGCCAATATGGACTGTAATTTTCTTCTTATCATGAAATTTAAAGAAACGCATGAAAAATTGCATAATATTATTGTGTTACAGTAGAGTATATAATATACCTGCAAGAAGAAAAAATCTTTTCAAGTGGAGATCAAATGCAAAAGAACAGAGAAAATATATGCTGAAAAAGTATAATATTTGGAATTTATATATGTCCAGAAATTCATGCACTGTTGCTTCTCTGTAGCTTGTTATGCTGTGGCTAAGTGCCGCAAAACATTCCCATGTACAGTTTAATAAGTAAATGAACAGTCAGTAATGACAAAGCTGACTTGGTTTTCCTTTTTGGATAACTGGAAAGAATTAATTTACACTTAGAACTACCATATCTAAAATAGTAAAAAATTGTCTGCCTCACAGAAATAGTTTGAAGTCAATCATTTATATAACTTTATCTGTTTTGTGTGTGTGTTCTCTGAAATAGCTGTGTTCAGGTTAGGATTCCTTGCTTCTTTGAGGGGACTCTGGCTGTCCTTTTTCAGTATTTATTGCCTGAAGACATTAATCATAAAACATTTTCTGTGAGTAGTTGATACGCAAACAGCCAAAGTTTATAATTGTGTTGCTCAATTGTAGCTGGTCAGAAACTCACATGATATAATTTCTATTTCTGGACTGAATGACCATGCATGCTTTTCCAGGGTGAATATTTGCATGAGTGAATTGAAAATCCTATTTCTGTGTGTACTTGAAATACACTTCTGCATTTGTGCCAGAAAATGGGATTGCTGAGAAGATGAATACAATAGGAAATTCATTTAGAAGTGGAGTGAAGCTCTTTGCCTTGATCTAGAACTGACATTGCAAAATGAATCTTAAGAGAACAATAATAACTATAAATCTGTTTACTTTTGAGTGGTGATGAACTGTTCTGAAGTATACACTTGTCAGTGTATTTTACCTGACCTTACTTTTTCTTTTCATGGGACCAGTTAGATTTCTACAGGTTTAATTCTTTGCTCTTGGTTTTAAAGAATTTTAAAAGCATTCTTTGCTGTGTCTGTAGATAAGTTCTCATATGTTGCTTCTGACTTCTTCTGACACTGGCTCGTATACTAGGAAAATCGGATGGATGCAGAAAATCATAATGTACTTGCTAAAATGATGCCCTTCCTTGCTGATCTCAATGTTTTATATACTAGAGGTTTTATCTTTAGCTATTTTGGTTAACACTTCTGTGGATTTAAATTAGAGCTCTTAATAAATAGTCTCTGCTGAATTTTCAAAACCATCCTTCATTGATTTGGAAATCAATAAACCATATCTAAAAAATCTGACATGCTAATGAATGAGTATTTGCTCAAACTACTGTTTAAAGCCATGGAAATTTTATATTGAGCCCAGGAGTGATTATTTAAATGTTGGTTAGTTAGCAGGTCATATTCTTTAGAAAGGCACTATTAATTTCAACAGCTCTATTGATTTCAATTCCTATGCAATCTGAATTGATAGAAAATTCCCAGGCCAGTTGGTTTCAATTGATCCAGAAACTTGTTTTGGCAAAAATGTTGTGAAAAATGTGGACATTTAGTGTGCAATAACTCTTGTTTCAATGCCAATTTTTGTTTCACTCCAAAAAACCAAAGTCAAATATAACAGGTATGAACACTCAGACTAAGGGAACAAATGAAACTTATACTTTTGACCTAAATAATATGTTTGGCATATAGTACGTGATGTTGAGCAGAAGGTGAACTCATATTATAGTTCTATTGAATGCTTTTTATTCGAATATTGAGCTGGAAATCTTTGAGGAGTACATGTCTGAATGAAAACTAAAAGACACCCTTTGTCCTCTTCACAGTACTTGAACTTCTTAGTTTTGACTGCAACAAAGCAATTCAGAACAACTGGCTTCTCCTCTCATTTTGTCCATCTTTTCCACTCCCTTTTTGGCTTTCATATAAAAATGGTCAGTTGCATACACCCTAGAGAGACAGTAGAGGTCTTGCATAAGAAAAATGGATTTTTTTCAGTGTTTCACAGAAATATGATAGAATAGTCAGGAGGAGAGTCTTGAAAACCACAGGAAAGTAAAGTGTTAAGTGAGCCAAAAACCTGGTGTGTGCACCTGGCCCAGAAGACTAGGCAGCATGAAGTATAAATTGCAGTGTAAGTGAAAGATACAGATTTTCAGTGATTCTCTGAAGGCAAATCATCCAGTGATCCATATTTTGTGAGTCAGTCTGTGGTTTTTCTCTTCCTTTTACATATCTGCTTAGTGCTGTCAATACTTATTTCTGTGGCACAGGTAAACCTCCATAAGCTGCTAGACTGGGATTCTGTATGTCCAAATATCTGGAAATTGGATGCTTTGGGGTTTTCTCTGCTCTGAGTAGACTGTATCTTTCTTGGTTGTCCCTGAAAGCCTTCTGAGAAACAGGCAGGATGTTACCCTTCATAACAAAGGGATTTCTTAGCCCACTGTTGCTAATATTCTTGCTTCTTATTCCTGTCTTCCCTATGCACCAACACAGACATGCACACCCTTTACCCTCCTGTTATAGCTCTCTRAGTACCTATGGCAGTGAAAAAAGATTTAGCATCTGACTGGAGATGCTCTTTGAAATCATACAGCTCTTTCTCTGTCTGCTTCTTCTGCAGCATTCTCCCCCAGCTTGATCCTACAGTGCTGGAACAGTCATACTGGAATTTAAGATAGTTGTCTGTTAGTTGTCTTATTGATCATTATAGCTTTATTCACTACCTCTACTTATTTGCCATTGAACTCCATAACATTGCGTATGTTGCCAAAGCTGAAATTAAAGCGTGATGTATCGGGCTTTATATGGCACACTGATCTGTTCTTAGAAAACTTGGCATGTACTTTGTAAGTATAAGGTTTGGGGGTGATAGTCACATAACAACTGAGCCATGCTTAGAAGCGCTGGAGGAGATGTCAGTCATACAGTGGAATTTGAAGGTAGTGATCAATAATTTATATTAGCAATCACTTGGCCCTTATCTAATAACCCACTCTGTACTTTTCACAATCTAATTTCATTTGGTGTTAGTGATCACTGCTTTTCTACTTATAGTGATCTGATTAGACCTTGAAATATTTCCGTTTTCCAAGATATAGCACATCTTCTGTAACTCTATGTAACGTATATTCAGGAAGAATTTGATTAGACTGGGAATTGCTTGTGATTCATGCCTAGTTTAAGATACTGAAGCAGGCAGGAAGGCGCCAGTACAATTTTAAGCCATCCAGGGCACCAGTTAAAGAGCCTTTCTATGTCCTCGATACATAATGAACATTTTAGTTACTTTCAGAATCGCATCAGATTTGCTGACTGTAAAAACAAAGCTCAAACCAAGCTGCCAGGAGTCCTTGCACATGTGGGTTTTTTTWATTCTTGTCAGAGTTCTAGTGAGCAGGAGAAAAATGCACGGGTTATTGTACCAGAAAGGACTACTATGAGACAATATTGAGTGGAGGGGCTAGGAAGGGCTTATGTGTTTGAGCTATGGATATAGCAGAAACTAACATTGACATAGGCAGATATCACCTGTGTGTTTATAGATCACAATTTAACAGAGGTATTTGTTACCGGCATACCTAAACATATATATACATATTTATATATGTATATACTTATATATTTTTTGTGTATACTGGTGTGTATTTGCATACACGTGTACAGTGTGCATACACCTGCAGACATATATGGGTATGAATTTTTATACCTGTTCCTATACATATCTATATGACATAGACACACACAGACAAAAGGTGCCAAGAGTCAAACTGGCCCAAACTGGACTAGGGCTAGAGCAGGATCAACCAGCAGGATCAGCCAACAGGACCTGTGCGCAGATTACAATCTCTAGCTATGGAAATGGCCTCTGGTTTGAAATTAAGACCAGAGAGGGTAGAGACTTGTAGAGGGAGAGGTGTCCAAAAGGCACTGTGCTCACACAAGAACTGCTCCCATATGGCAATTTGGATCTCATCAGAGTTAATATGGGCCATCCCTAAACTTAAGGTTCAAGCCATGAGAGCCAAAGTGTAAATGTCAGAGCTGGAAAGTGCCAGCATAAAATATGAAGGCAGATAGCTAGGTTTAGCCCAGAGATGAGCAGGGGTGATAGGTTCATGCCACCAGTAGTTATCCCTGGATACAACAGGGTCAACATACTCTRATAGGTTGACCATCTTTTCAGTTTTATCATAAGTATCAATTCGTGTCTTGCACAGTTACAGGAATTCAAGCTTGGAATGGGTTTCGTGAGGAAATCTCAGCCCACCTGCTTTACTTTTAGGCTTCCGCCCAGAAGGGTAAAACGGACAGCATAAATAAGTTGCTGGCATTAAGGTGACCCATGATGACCTTAACACTTAGTTGAAAATGAGATGGAGTGTCACTTTAACGAACATGTTTACACCTTCACGTCAGACCTTTTTTCCATGTCTTTCTCTGTATTTATTAATTAGGTTGGAGTGGAATTTGCTATACAGAAGTATGAAGCAAACTCAGCTTACGGAGCTACTGAAAGCAAGCTTCCTCACAATGTCCTGATCAGTTTGTTTCTGTCTTCTACAGCACTTTAGCACTTTAGTTTGCTCTTTCCCTGGAGTGATGCTTCGTATTCAGCTTCATTAATTTTGAAGGACCCCCCGAATGCACAGAGACATAGAATAAACTCTAGTCCTTTTTATTTCTTGGGATGGGTAGGAAGTAATTAACTGAAAGACATGAAAGCGTATTTCTTAGTAGATACATGTAACTGTCTAAATGTTAATTTAATTCTGCTTCCAGGATTTTCATAAATGGTCTCTGCTTTAAAAAGGTACATTTCAAAATTACAGTTTACAGTAAAATTATTCTCTGTCATGTCTAAGGTGGTCCAGCATGAAGGTAAAGAACCCCTGTGGTGTTTCAAAATTTCCTGACTTAATGTTCAAAATTTCATTTTTTTTTCTGCCTGCAACTTTTTCCATGTGAATTCAGTGGAAAAAAATTTAATTATTTATTAATTATGCCTTATAAATCTTTTTTTGGTGTGCACAAACAGAGACTTTTTAGTGTTCCTTTCAGTCATATTTGCAGAACCCAATAAAAAGTGAATATCTTGATGAAAGTAGTATACTATGTTCTTATTCCATTGGTTTGGTCTCTTTTACTGAAGGAGTGTTTATAGTTTAGCTGGCACTGATGATGTCTGCAGTATGCAGGCAGAATTGTGTGGCCAGAGGGTATGTTATCTATCACAAGTTATCTATCATGGATTACCTATTTCAGACGACCATGCCATTTTGTCTTTTTGAAGTATTTCCAGAATTGTTCTGTCCTGACTGCAGTTATACCTCTGGAAATTCTTACCTTCAAAAATCTTTCACTTTGCCCTGGGTTTGATTAMCATTTTACCCTTTACAGCAAGTTTAATTAACTGAACCTGCATCAAAACCAATAAGCATTATGGAGTGGAGTTCAAATATCATTAAATGATGCCTTTTACTTTTGCCTCAGTCATTTAAGGCCTTTAATTACTGCAGAAATATGTACAAAAGCCATGTATAAAGTACACATTTTTTTGCTATTATTATTATTTAAGCTCTTTCTATAGGGTAGGACCTCTTGTCTATGCTTAATTAAAATGGAGCAACTAATATACCAAAAGAACAGAATTTCCTGYATTAGTAATCTGGCTGTTCACAAAACCCAGACAAAGATATATTTCAAACTTTTTCTATTGGTTTATCTTTGGGATTTGGAATTGATAGGTTGGAAAAAATATTCTTATGTTAACTGGATCCTACATTTTCTGAAATCAGGTCAGCAGGGATCTAAAGAGGGATCCTCATGTCTTCTAAATCAATGCTTCATCTAGAAAACAAGCAAACAAAGAAATACTTTAGAGACCAGTGTCAGAACAGCTACCGATGAAATAAATGTAAATGAGCTACAATGGACAGACTCCTTTGTGCTGTGGTTTAGCTGCTTTTTACTGCACTAATAAAGATCTGAAAAAGGTTTCTAATCTGTTGTGCTACAGACACACCCAAAGGCTTTGCAATTTAAACAAGCAAGAAAAATCTGTAAGAAGGAAAACATGGGGGTAGATAAACTGGTTTGCCTGGGGGTGAACGACAGGTCCCATAAGGAACACTGGGTTTCCCATTCTAGTACCCCTCCGGAGTTCATAGCCTGTTAGGACTTTCATCCCTCACACTCCTTCAAAGCAAAGAAGATTGAGAGGTGACTTGATTAGAACRTAGATGGAGTAACTTCACAGGGAGAAAACACCGGCTACTGAAGTGTTCTTTAATCTAGAAGACAAAGGCGTTACAAGGTATAAGAGCTGGAAACTGAAGTCAGACTATTGCAAAGGAGAAATAAAATAACCATCTTTACACAGAGAAGGTGATTAAGAAGTGGGGGAAAGATATATCAGAACATTTCACAACTTTCCTATCAATTAAAGGTTTCCATAGCATTTTCAGATGAAATGAGAAACAAAATTTCAAAAGAAAATCTCTGTCTGGAAACACATGTGTGATTTTTGATGAAAGCAGAATCTTTCATCTGTGAAATTTTTGTTTTGTTCACAGTTGTTTAGATTTTTTCTCACCAGCTGTTATACTCAGATTAAAGAAAGGCAGACAATATTGCAAGTGCATTACGTATTTTATTTATTAGTATAGAAGAYGGTCTCCTGGAGTTATGAAATTATGTCAGAAACCCATATTCAGAACAAAACTCTCAAAAAGCCATAAGCTTCCAGTATTTTGGCTGGAGAGGAAACTACAAAAGTTACTTATATATCTCAGAGTCTCAGAAACCAAAAAACAAACAATAAGAAAGACAAAATAATAATCAAAATTATATGAAAATGTTGACTACGTTAATGGCTTGTTAAATGCTTGAGATGAAAAGAAACCTGGGTGCCAGCTACAAGAAAGATGATGAGGTGTCTGAAAATATTTGAAATAGGTTTTGTTTGGCATGTTAATGAGATTTATGTTTTTTAAAGAAAAATGACCAAATACCCCATTTTCAAATAATGAAACTCAGAATGCTTCTGAATTACTGTAAACTTACAAAAAGAGATACGTCTGCTTTTCAGTGTCTTTCCACTGTGGTTTAAAATTTTTGTTCTCCCCTTAGGAAACAGCAGCTTTGATCCTTCTGAGGACGTTTTCACCTTCTGAAATCTAAGATTGGCTAGATCTTAAATACCACTARTGGAGGGTTTGCAGCACTGGATGGGCATAAATCTTGCTTGTTCTATTTYAATATTTATATTTTTCACTGGATTCCATTCTATGGAAGATCAGCCAGAAAAAGCCTGAAATGCTCCAATGAACTGCTGTTATACCAAGAAAACACTGGTCTGGGTTTTGACTAGTTCAGTGGCTCAGATAAACACGAATCATCCTAGTGCAGTGTCCTGAATGAAAGTGTGAACACGTTCCCAAGCTGTTAAAAGGCTGCAGCCACATTATTGGTTTGTGCATTGCTGGTGGAGGCTGAGAAGCTGGATGTGGAGGAAGGAAAATTGCTCTGTGGAGCTGCTGCTTCCATTGTTCTCTTGTTACAGCCTTATCTCTGTGTCCAAATAAAATGTCAGAAGCTGCAAGAGAAATTCCAGAGCAGAGTGGTCAGAGAGTGACAGCTGTCCTCGGTGAGGGCAGCGGGTGAGGAGGGGTAGGGTCATATCTTATTGTGGAGTTTTCACAGTTGCTATAGCTGCCCATGGCTCCCAGGCTTTGTTAAGAGGGTATGTTTTCCCAGCATTACTATACTTCTAAGGAAATAAATTAACAAACCTTTTCTTATGTAATACCATACTTATTAACACTGACTGCATTTCAAGGAAGAAGAGCCGGTTGTGCATGAAAAGCCATAATTTTTGCCCTGCACCTGAAAGGTCTGGAACTCTGCTGGAAGGATATAATTTAGACTGCAGAGCCTATTACTTGCATAGTCCTTCCTGTCCACCTTCTGTTCCTGCAGCCATTTGTTTGCTCTCGTGGGAAAGGATGGCTCCTGTGTACTGCTCATTGCTTCCAGGATGCCATCTCTAGCTCAAGGTAGCTGTGGGAGGGGGTACTAGAACGGAAATGTAGGAGATGGCAGGTGAAGTATTTTGAAAATTTGCAGCTATCTCTTTCTCCCCATTAAGAAAAGGGTCATAAAGCATTCTTCTGTCTTCCCCTGATGGACTTAACTGCCCACTTGAATCAATATTATAGAAATGATTTTCAGGCTCAGCCTACAACAATTCCAGTTTCTCAGTCAAAATATACCAATCTCTGCACTCATAGAAAAGATGACTATAGTTTATTGTCTAGTAAATTGCTTGCCAAAATTGTGTGGAAAAGGTAGAGTAGGAATATCTTTCTGATCTGTGTGTGCATTGTCTGTGACCACAAGTTCTTAGTCCGTGTCCAGAACTCATGGGTGTTAATAACACAAGAATAAAAAGGCATAATTATCAGATATGATTGAAATAAATAGAAGAGACATTTACCAAGTGTTCTTTAGCTGGAAGAGAAAGAGGGAGAGATTGCAAGGTTATAAATTTTAACATGGTTCATGCAATCTATTTATAGATATTAAAGAAAGCACAGCCTTTCCACTTGATGACCAAGMCTTTCTCTCCTTTTTAGTTCATTGTAGAGCCATAATCATACAGCCTTTCTSCTACTCAGGCTTGTTTGCTAATACAGTCAGGAAAGTCATACAATGACAGCTCACACTTCAAATTTCATCATGAATCAATGAGAATTCCTTATGCCAGGAAATTCTGACTGACTTGATATAACTACCCAACAGTGTGAAGTGTTGTGGCCACCACATACATTTGCTTCTGTAGTTCCTAAATTCAAGGAGTCTCAGTCTCTGGTCAGATGGGATTAGCAGCATGGTAGGCATGTGAAACCATGTTCTGTATTTTGTCAGACTAAATTGGTACAAGAATTTGAATTTTATAAAGGTCAAGGAGTTTAATTGGGACTTATGAGGTCTTCTGCTGGGATTGCTGGCATTTGTTGATGTTTTTAACACTTGAAATTTTGGCAGTGATGTTAGACACTAAAGGGATTCCTACAGAGGAAAGATTAATACCTTAATATCCCAATCAATTTATCTTCCAAACATTAAAAAAAGAGAAAGGGTAGGGAAAAAAGCTAAGGAGTGGCGAGAGCACAATTCCTTGCACAAATGGGTAGCACTGCCACTCATTCCCTTTCACATATGGCTGGGGTTTCTTTCCAGACACAGAGGTGCAGCCCACAACCAGCTGTGGGCTTACTCTTCTGGGTTGTCTGCCCTTGTATTTGACTGTTTTCTGTAACGTCCCTCCATAAGCCATTAGCAAGACAAACAATTCTCACCATCTTTTTCACTATCTCCAAGGGCATATGTTACCTTGAAGATATTACACGAGAGGTTCATAGCCAACACTTCACCGACTTCTTGAGGTATTTGAATCTTTTCCCCAAGACTCAGTGGACTGATGCTTGTTTCTCTAAACAAGCATTTAATGCAATATGCATTGCTTCTTCCAGATAAGATCTTTATGCACCTATTTCTCAATTTTTTGGGGGGACTAATGAGGTGACTTTTAACACACACCGTCTGACATAGTGTTGGGGAGTCACAACACAGATCCTTTCGACTGGCTCATTCTGTATCATATAGGTGCACCACAATTACACTGTAATTTGTCTTTGTATCACATTTGTGTGATGTGTAGTTGTACACTGAAATACAGGTTCTAAAACATGCATTAAGTACTCAACACAGTGATTATGCATGGCTAATTCATCGCTGGTATAGTAAACCTTGGTTACAGGATTTTTTAGTATAGTGTTATTACGTGTGCATTCAGATATACTACACCTGGATTTCAAAAGCAAACATTAAAAATATCAGCCTGTGGGATAAATGCTAAGATATTCTATGTTGTGTTCCATTTTTATTAATGGTAACTGTCGTACAATTTGCAGTGAAACTCTTGCATAATTATACTCTACCATGAAGTGCATCTTCTTTCAGAGTAAGTTCTGCAATGATTTTCCACCAGATCTTTGTACTACTGATGATTTTTTGATAGGGTTATCTCCATTCTCATACATTAACTAAATKATGGCAGAGGAATTTCCCTCACTGCAACATTTTAAAGAGAGAAGAATGGTAATTTTTTTTTTTTTCTGGCATTCTCAAGGAAATTCTTTTCTTCTATTTTCCTTGGGGATAGCTTCATTATAAAAGGATTTATTCTGTTCTTTCTTATTATGAGATTGTGTCTATATTTCTTTTTTCTTCTCATTTACCCTTTTTATCTCCTCCTAAGCTTTTCTCTTCAGCATTTTTTAACCTCTACCATCTTCTGTTTCTCTCCCAGTGTAATATGAGCTCTCTCAGCTCTCTCTCCATGTCTTAACAAAAAGTGATAGAAGAAAGAGACTGCTGGTCCAACAAATTCCTGGGAGAAAGTTGTGTTTATATTTTAAGGTCTTTGGGAAATGCTTCTTCTGTCCTTTATGTTTTACTAAGCACAACACAAGACTCCAGGATCATGATGAACACTTTCTTGTGCTACTAAATTACACATAAGCAGTGATAGCATGTGCATATGAGATCTGTGCTTGAAATCTTGTTATTAAGATAAGTAAGGGAGCTCTTTTGAAAAACTGAAGGAGACACAGATATACTGCTTTCAGGGAAATGAGTTATTTCCTCATTTAATGACTACTGCAGTTCACTGTCCAGTATTCAGGTCTAGTTTGTAAGGTTAATATTAATTTGATCTGGCATTAAGAATGTGATTCAGGACACTACAATGAGTACTGAATGGTGTACCCTTTGCTCTCACACCTGAATTCAGCAGGGTAGTCCAGATGGTCTTGCATCTTTATCTGTCAGAATAAAATATATTTGTGGGTTTATCAGACCATTTAAACACCTAAAATGGTACTAGGTACCTATGTTTAGTGATCTGAATCACTTCCTTTAGTGAGTTTTTAGACCTTTTCTTTTAGACAACATTGTGTGAAGACTTGCAATCAGAGTCATGTGCACAATTTCTGTGTATAGAGCAATTGCTTATTGGTTAATATGGCTGTCAAAGGCTGAGACAAATATACTACAAAGTTAAGCATTTTTATTTTTACCATTCTGGTGCAGATATTTGAGGAATTTTTTTGGTAAAGCAGCTGGGAAAAACATTGGCCTCCATTACTCTATGGAATGGGCTTATCAGTCTTGTTAAATCATTTTCATTTCACTCTCCACTTTTTTCCTGAAAGTTTTATAGTTTTTCATGCCAATGTTTCTCTTCTGAAACTGAGTTCATAGCTTCTTATGAGCATAGCCTCACTCCTCCACCCCATGCTCTCTTAATCTGTACAACTTCATAGTCAGCTATACTCATAGACTAATGCTGACAGCTAGAGGTCAAAGTTGGCTGGGCCATATCTACACAAYTGGTCACACCCTTGACCAGGTGGCTGAAGGTGAGTTCTAAATGGCTAGACCATCTTTCTGCAATAGACAGAGACGAGAAGCCTTTCTGGAAAGTGATTCAGCAGTGTTAGGGTGGAGACAAGTTTTTGTAGAAGTTTTAAATTATGTGAGATAAATCCCAAATTTACAGATGAAATTTGGATGCCTGAGAGACAGATATGTGGTTAGCATCCCCAAATCTACCTGACAACYGGCCAGATGTACGAGGCCAGCATGGTCTATACTGCAGGAACTCCCAYTGTGAGTGTATAAGGACTGTCTTACTGAGTCAGATGAAAAATACACCAAACCTGACTCTGGAAGTGGTCAGTAGCAAATACTTATGGGAGACTATATGAAGAAAGAGAGAGGAATCAAACTCAATCTTCTGGCTTCCAGCAGAGGTGTCTATTCTTGAAGCGTTTGAATTTTCTGAAATTAGGAAGTTCTTTTAAACTGAAGATGTATTTACTTAATTGCATTCCCTAAAATGTATTCCCTTAAATGAAAATGTAATCCCTTAATAGTAGGGATATATGGGGTTTACATATGGTGTTTACATATATTTATGTTCGTATTTTACTTAAAACCAAATTAAAATGGAAAATAATATTACTTCACTGCTTCGTGGCTATTGGTTACAGGAATACTGCAATTTGGCTTCTGTTCATGTATTTATTATTTATTTACTTATTCCAGAGACTTAAGCAGCCGTGGAAGATGATCATATGCTTGCAGGGCTATAAGCTCTGTGTGCTTGCTGCTCAAGTTATTGCTTTCTGTCTCGAAGCGGTTCATTCCAGCCCTGCTCCATTTGCTCCTCTCACCCAGTTCAATACACTTGAAAGTGATAAAATTTTGCTCGGTGCTTGTTGTTCTCAGAGTAAAATCTCCCACTGATTCCCATGGCCACTGGAGGAGGTCTGAAATGAATGGAAAAAGGAAAAAAATAGTTGAACTGATGGTTTATTCAACACAGAAAATTATAGATGAAGGAAGGGCAATTACTAGAATGAAGAGTGTGTCCAGTCRTGACTCAGGAGTGACAAAGATTATCTAAACTGATCAGAGCTTGTGTTGTATTAAGTTATGTTGAAGCTGCCTGGAGTTTGCTAAAAGGAAAACCAAGCCAACATGGAAATGATTTATATGAAGAAGAAAGATTATCACAACAAGCAGCAAATGAATGAATTATTAATTACTCAGTCCTGGGAGGAAATTATAACACTCTTTAAAGAAGCAAGCATGTTTAGGAAATGGAGCAGTAAGGAAAGCTGCTCTCAAAGAAACAGCAATATTTATTTGACAAATCTGCCAAGGAAATATGAAGCCAGCCTCCTAAATTAAGGGAGAAAGTGAATAATTTGAATGAGACTATTAATACCATTAGAATTGATTGCCTTAAGATTTGTTGTTGTGMTGCTAGATTAAAAGATAGATCAATGTCAGTTTTGTATGGGAGCCCCTCCCACACCCATCAATCAGTGACTCTACAGCTGCTGCTCTCCATCTCTCCCAGCACATTCTCATTTCTCTTCCACCAATTGGCTTGGTGGATAGTCACATCTGTAAGCCCTTTGTTTTTCCAGTGAAATCTGGTCCATGAGGGATGTCAAATAATCCTTGTTATATAGTCCTCCTACACAGTGTTTGCACTGTATACTCTGGGTAGGTGCAAAGCTGCCCTCTCTGTGCCCTGAGCTGAATGGGAAAAGGATACACAAGGGCATTAATAAAGTGCTGAGTTAGTGAAAGCTGTTGTGAGCCTGAGATTATTAGCACACGATGTGTAATACACCGACACAAGTCACATAAGGGCTGGGTTTTGTTTTTCCTTGGTTCTGGACACAGGCAGAATCAGTTCACTTGTGCCCACCACAAGCTGCCTTTGATGTGGAGCATGTGTTGTAAATATACAGCTGGAGAGTGGCTTTTTTGGGTGAGGAATGTGAGATASTAATACTGTTAACTACAAAATCTGACTTGACTGGATTTATACTGGTGACTACTTTGCTTGAAATCTGACCTCGAACCCTTAGTGTGTTCTCCTAAAGCCTATCAGCAGTATTGCTGGCATCAATATCCTACAAATTTTCAGTATCACAGGCCCTTGTGATATTACAGTATTTTTGCCTTGCCCTAAAAGCTCCTTTAAAGTGCCCTTTTTTACATACTGACTGGGTTCAGTCCCTGGGCTCATCCRTGTTCAAAACCGTTCAAAACCTATCTTGCATAATGCACGTATAAAACCTCAAAATGTGGAGCATGCAAAGCCATCTCCTGTGGACTCCCATGGGTAGGAGGGCATTGCTGTGGCTGCCTCTGGGCTTGTKGGGTGCTGTTCAGAAGAATTACCCTTGAGCGTCTGCTCCTGCCTCCAGGATACCCCTGCTGCTGCCACTGCTGAGAATGCTTGGGATAGGGGGKAAGTTCACCTTCTAGAGCTCGAATCTACTGCAACATCTTGTGATGAAGCTTGAAGTACTGCTTGTGATCCTCTAATGGGCAGATTTAGCAAGCAGATTTAGCAAGTACATGCCATATTGCTAATGTTTTCTTACTGCCTGTTTGTGAGAAGGTGTCAGGAAGGGTGTCTCAGTCATTGGAGAGGACGTTTTCAGAGTACCCTTGACAAGTAACTTTGAAACTGGATTGTAGACTGCAACCCAAGGTAGGACTAAAGTATACRTAGGTATACCTGATGGATAGCAATTCAGCTAAACTTTTCCTGTTTCAGTGGTTTCCCACAGTACTGGACAAGCCTGCCTTAGAGTTTGTATTGGAATAGCTTTAGTGGTACTAATGTGTGATATAACCAGATTAAACRTTTCAAGACTAACAGAAGACAGCAACAACCTTTTCTGATAACTGTGCTGATTCACCCTGAGAGAACCAGTGGATAGTCTGAGCCATGATCACAGGAGATAATGAAGCCTGTGGATCACATTAAGAGTGCTCCAGCTAAACATCTGAGCACCCTGAGTAATGAAGGGTATAAGTCAAACCCATATAACTGTAGTGTCTCACTGATATCTTTTCATTCCTGGTAGTAATTTTGAGGGTGGTGATACAAACAAAAGAATATGAAGTCATATAGATAAATGCTGTAAAGTTCTTTATTTTCCACTAAAATATTCCCCCCAAAATGTCATCCGTTCTCACCTGCTTATTTGATTTTTCTTCCCCTCCCAGTCTCCTTACTTATTGCACTACACAATCCTCTGAACTGATCCTGATTTCAGAAAGAAAACACAGGGTCAGTGTTCACTGAATCACTTCCTAATGCACTCCATTTATCTTGGAAGCAAAGCAAAGGGTTACATGCTTCAGAAATATTGAACTGCGTCAGTGAGCGTATATGTACATACGACATAATTCTGCAGGAGCTGTTGTAATATTTGTTCAGTTAGGAAGTTTAAAACCAGGAATTTCTTCTTCCTAATGTTAATTTTATTTCACTGTTTGGACGTAGAAGGTATCTGTACCACCATATTCTGTCAGTGTTTCAAGAACTGTGTATGCAAGTCTAATCAATATGGTGCTAAAATGCTGACAGAAGTCAAACTAGGTTTTCTAGTCTAGGTGTGAAACTTCCCCTAAAACATCCTTAGTGTAGACAAGGTGTGAAGTGCAAGGTGCAGCCAGAGCATGGTAACAGCCACCTTCAAATTTTATATATTTACTCTTTTCTAGAATACATACTTGCAAGTAAATTGGCCTATTTACAGGAGGAGGAGTTCTTCTGAAAATCCTCTGGGAACTGCCTGCAGCAAATGTGATAAAGCTACACGTATTGCTCAAAAATAAGAGGAAGAAAATGTGCCCCCTCAAGATGTTAACTAAAAAGGACACACTTTCCTCATCTTACACTGTAATTATTCTGTCTGCATTATATCTTCTATGGAGATTATGGTAACAAAGAAAAAAATCTGCATTTTAGAAGGACATAGTGACTGGCAGAACAATGGGAATATAGTGCTGTTATTTTCTTTTCCTTTAATGTTAACAAACACTCATCCTTATCCACAAAATGAGGTAATACACAGGAATAAGTAAGAAAAAAAAATTGAAAGACATACCTACATCTCTGTTTGGCAGAATCATCTAATTAAATGGATCCAAAGTATTCCTTGTTGTAAATCTTATGGTGAAGGACACATATTTTCAAAGCACTGTTCTTAAAATTTAATCCCAGAAAAGTTAAACATTGATTATAAATAGACTAGTCTGTGTCAGAAAGCAAATATATGTACATCTTAAAAGAAACCTTTCTAGTTAGATAGCAGTTAAAAAGCTCTACTCACCAAAAGGTTTGTAGGGCATAAAGTATTGAAGGTTTATTCTTTTATGTGTTCAGATAGTGCTGTTCTCTTGGTAGCTTATTATGTTATTTGGCTCATTGATTTATCTTTCACTGATTTGCATGAATCTAGATTTCCTGAGAATGTACYCTTGTCTTATGAATTTTTTTGGAAGGTATTAAAATGATGAAAGCTGTTGACTTGATAGCCTTGGGAACTGAAGACATCTACTGATGCTCTGTTGTTTAAGGAAACCTGATGTAAATTTCCCCTCACTAATCCATTAATTTGTCTGAAGTCTTGCTGGGAGGGAAATTTTCCCGGGTGATATTTCGTCTTCTAAGTTCCTTACATCCATGAATCTGAAGCTGCCATGAAGTACTAGTGATGACTGGACTTCTGATACATAATACAAGACTTCAAGCACCACAAACACTGGCCCTGTACCTACATCACATTAAAAGATTCCTTTAAAAATATTTTGATAAAGCCTAGTGATGAATTAAAGAAAACATTACACTGCTTTCAGAATATCATCTATTTCTTCTTTGTGTTCTGCTGTCGATTTAGAGGTGCAAGGCTTGGTAGTCTGGTATTATTCCCCTGAGATACCCTAGTCTCTGCATCTGTGAACCTCTCTAGAGCAATTCCATGGTCTGTAGCAGAATACTTACCAGGGGAATAAAGCTGATTAGCTGCAGACTTCCTTGCTCTGGAATTGAAATACAAAATTTTGTAGCTTTTTTCTTTCTTCCCAGAAATGCTATGTAAAACCATGGTTTGCTTTCTGTAAACTTATTATGAATTTTTTTCAGTAGTACATTCCACTATTTGCATTGGTAAACACATTTCATACAGTTAAAGTGGAAGGGTCCTGCCTCTGATAAACTTATCGAACTTTTGGCATATTTCCTCAGGGAAATATTTGCTCATATTGCAGGAAAAAACTCCAGAATTTTTAGAGTAAAATGAGTCTGCAGACCCAAATGACTGAGAAGACAATTAGCCTTAAAAAAATTTGTGATAAAAAATAGGAATCCTCTCAAGATTAATAATGTGTTTACATATTTTTAAACCAGCTTTAAAATTTCATATCGAATTGTTTTTTCTAAATAAATCAAACTAGCAATTAAAATTATGGCCTAAATATCTAGGTAGAACTTGGATTACTTGTCTCCTATATGTTTTAATGTATGAGATGTTGCTTTGCCCTTTCTTAGGGCAGACCATTACTTAAAGAGTGAGGGGATCTTGAGGTCTAATTGACTTCTGAATTTCAGAATTTAAAGAGCTCCAGGCTCTGACAGTCTGACTTTTGTAAGGTACTCCAGGTCGAGTTCCTAAGATCATGGTGCCTTTTGAAATTTTTATTCAAACAGTTTTGAAAAGGTTAAGAGCCTTATTATTATGGAAACACAAATATACTAAAAAACCCCTCCAAAAATAGGCCTTTGTGAATTCCAAAGGAAATCAGTCCTTAAGAAACTATGCTTGAGAGGCTTGATTCAAATGATAGCTAGAAAATGAGTAATAACAATATTATCAGCTTTTCTTTTTTCCACTTTGCTATGATTCCATTTAGTTAACAAAGGATGTTCATAAACTATGATTTATCTTTCACTGTGCATACTTTTTTATAATGAGGTTTCATCTGGTGACTCCTTCCTTCTTTGCCTCCACCACAGAATTTGAATCTGCATGCTGCATATCATTTCATGTAATTAGCCTATATTTAGATACCTCTCTGTGATGTAAGGTTCTGAGACATATGCTTTTTCCTGGAAAAAATATTTTGTTGCAGCTTTTGCGAACTTCATTTGGACCTGATCTGTGAGCAGAACCYGGACCTATCATATGATTTGCAACACCATTCTGTTCAATTTTCAATTATCTCTATGATTGAGAGTCCCTGAATGTATTTTAACTAGATAGAAAAAACAAGCTTGCTCAAGCTGACCTTCAGATGTCCTTTCCTTTACAGTCCTGACCCAGTTCCATAGGTGAACAGTATAAACTGTGTCCAGTCTATTACTATCGGATGCAGCAGTGAAGTGGCATTCCCCCTTCCCATGGCTGATGCCTGTCATGCTTCATCAGTGCTGACAAGCAATTATTAGTCTTTGTTTCTTTTATACCATATATTGGCAAAACAATCATTGCAAGGAATTGTAGAGGTAGAAACCATTATCTTTGCACTATAGTGGTAACAGAGCTTTTAGGCTTACTGAAGATATCCATTAGGTTCTGCTTTCTTATCTACAAATGCTTTCTATTTTGCCCTCTGCTATTACAGCAGTTGAATCACCAACTTTTGCTGCATTAACTATAACTTGCATTGGGTGATCGTCATTTTCTACTGGCTGTTGTTCAGGACTGAAGGCATATTTCACCAGTATTGGGTCCCACTATATTAAATATAATTTGAATATAAGTTTTAGCCTCATTGACTTTGAAGATTTTGTTTTCCTCTTAGCAGTTGTGACATGATATGACATTCCTGTGCAAGTTTACAAACAAAAAAGAAACAGAAAAGAAGGCAAAGTAGATTGAGCCAGTTTTAGTTTCTGAGCTGGGAGGGAGGTTTTTGAACTTCACTCTCCTTGGTCGTCATATCTGTATGACTCACATAAATCATTGTTTTCAAGTACTCTTAATAGCCTTCAAGAGCTTAAGCAGGATGCAGTCATGGAGAACAAAGATTTTTTTGCAGGTCTCTGAGCTACCAGCATGGCACAGTTATGGTCTCCCACCTGAATCAGAATAGAAACAAGTTATCAAAGGTCTCATCTCCAGCAGGAATTGTCCTTGGTTGAAGACACACAGTTGCAGAAAAACAAATTGCCAATGCAGGCAAAAGAAACAGCCTCTCAGATCCATAGAATTTATTCCTGCTCAGCTCTCTGGAGAGTTCCAGTGCTGGTCCTGGCTATGAATTTTCATTTTCTCAAAAAACCCACATGATTGTGAAACGTCTTCCGCCATTCCCACTAGTTCCCTCTACCTACTTGCTCTTTCCTCTTAAATGTCCCTCAGGTTTCCCGTGCTGCCATGCAAGGGTCATCTCTTAGTCTGTTTTGTTCAGGGAGTTTGTTTTCAAAGTCTCTTTCACACTGTCATTTTTGGAAAATATTTGGTAACCTTAACAGGAAGCTTCTCCTTCAATCCTCTTTGTGATGAATTAGTATGGGGCCTGCAAAATTGAATCCCACATGTGAAGGGGCAACATGGGCATACACACAGGCTGAGTTATTTAGAGAGACCCAGAAATCGACTTCAGAACTAAAAAAGCATATCTAATGAAGATGAAAGAGGGGGAAAGTATTTGCACACTCCCTGATTTGATAGCACCCTCTCTGTACTAGAATGTTGCAAGATTACAAGTGACCAAGTTACGTCTTGGTCACTGTGCTTAAGGTTCAATCCAAATTTTAATCAAATTCCTTAGGTGTTACTTAGGATGAGGTTTTCTTCTTGGATTTGCTAAAGCTTCCAGAACTATACAACTCGTATAAAACCGAAAAATTGCTTTTCCACACCTCATTTTTGACATGGTGTATGAATGGTTTGTATAAAAGTAGTTATGGTCACCGATTGTTACAGTTTTAAAGGGTTTATTCTCTTTTATCTCAACTTCTGTTTCTTTTCTCCTGATACAGAAGAAAGGTTTAATAATCCTATCAGCTTTTGTACTGGCATTTGACATATTTGTTTTTGACATTGTCAGGAGAGGGTCTGTCCAATATATAACTCCAGTTTATCCACAAAACTAAAAGATAAGTTGTGCTTTTTTTTTTTTTTACTCTTTTTCTAGTGGGTTTCTACTGTCATGTTGTCTGAGAGTAGAGGAATGAGGAGACTTAGGCCCCTGGTGCTGCATATAGACTGAGATGTGAGCTGCTTCAGGAAGAACGGACTAGCTTGTCAGTGGTTTCTAAATATGAATTATTCTGTYCCATCATTCCAATCCTTATCTGTTTGAGCACTGTCTTCTTCCCATTCCTGTTCCTAAGATAGTTTTATATCCACATTCAATCCCATTCTCAGCTTGACTCAACTATAATTTCTCATTTGCACATATTCGAAATAAGCTATTTTATTTCTTCTGACTTGGGACAGAGAGCTCTGCTTCAGAAATACCTGTTATATTTAGGTCTTCTTCAGTTGCTATTTTCTTCTAGTTACTTTTAGACAGAAGCACAGGAGACAGTTCAACTGATTGGACCATTTCTACTGTCATCCCCTTGCGTAATCCTGCAGGAAGGCTACTGCCTGTCAAAGCTTTCTCCCAGGTGTCCCTTTTCTGGATTACACAGAAGAAGCAGGGAGACTCATGCCTAGGCACTTCTCGAAGCATCAGACTGTATGCTGAGCAGCTGCTCTAGCCTTTGACAGTCGACTCAGTACCTACGGGAAGCTACAGACCTGCTTGTCATGAGTTGTATATTCAAACTCCCTGACGGGAGACACCTTTCTGTCCTCTCTTCTTTTTCACCTATTTGTCTTCTTCATTTAGGTAGCAAAATCTTATATGCTGTGTCACAGTCACCACACCAGTAAGCCTAATGTCACACAGAGGCCTCTTAGGCATTCATATTTTGCCAGTAGTATATATATGAATATGGTTCTTCTATAAAGAAAGAATTATCTAAGTAGTCTCACTTTGTTGTTACTGAATTCCTTTAATGCGTTATATGTATTCCATGTAAGTACCTCATATAATGCTCTGAAGCACTGAACTCTAACCATGTCCTTTCTTTTCTCTAACGGAAGACAAGAGGAAGTGTTGGCCACAAGCAAGTTGTCAATATAGCTTCCAAATTGTGTCTGGGCTCTGGTGAAGCTGATCACTGGTCCTGCATAGAAAATATTATTGATATAAGTAAATATTAGTATTTCACAAACAAAATTACTAAAAGAGAGACTAAATCTGTTTATTAAAATGAAGAACATGGAGCAAGAAGTAGCTTTATGTATAAAAGACCACGGAAGTAACTTCTTTGTAGTGAACTTTGTTCTGCTTTATCTGAAGCTGTAAATCCACGTCAGCAAAGAAAGTGAGATCCTTTAAGTATTACATTTATAAAGGTTAGAACGGTTCTTGTTTATATATCTATATCTAATCTATATCTATATCATCTATTTATCTCAAGAGAAAATTAAGATTAAGTCTGTGTTGTGGGAGAGAAAAATGTTTTCACGTTCTGAGGTTTTTGTCTCCATTTGTGTTTGCACATTTCCATGCAAAGGAAAGAAAGAGCAAAAATAATCACAAGCACTCCACTTTTTACCAGCTCCCAGCTTCTACCTTCACAGATCACATGCTTCTTTCCTTACAGGTTTTTGTTTCTGTTTAAACATCAGCCTTTACAGTACTTGCACTGCTATGCAGTGTGTATCCATACAACTAATGCAAGTACCACTTACTTGACATGAGTCACCGCCCATTTAATGACTGACTTCTAAGTCACCAGAGTATTTCTTAGCCAGCAAATTTTCCCATGTTTCAAACTGACCTTTCTTTTTCGTTATTCTTCAACTCTCATTCCAGAAAAAGGAGGGTGAAGAGAACAGTGAGACTATTAAAAATACAAACAATGTGAGCTTATGCGTGAAAAAAAGCAGACAAAAAATTTCTTCTTGCTTGCTTACCTGTTTTATTGTTGGTGGTGGTGTTTTGTTTTTTTTTTTTTGACTAATATTCTGCTCTTAATGAATGAAAGTATCCTAAAAATGCATGAGGGAAAAGCAGCTGAGATAGAGACTTGTGAATGCAAAAGGGGCCTTTATTTGTGCAACTCTTACCAAAATCTACCAGTCTCTGAATGCCCTTTGCATTTTAGAAAAGCCCTCTCAGAAATCCCTGTTTGTCAAGTTTGAACCTTCAGCTTGGTTCTATGGTCAGTCTAAAGGCCTTGTGGGTGGGGACCTAAGGTGGGAAAATCTGACATTCCCTCTAACTGCGGTAGCACAAGCAGGTGCCGCTGTCTAAATACCTTGAAATGTGTAATAGCAGTTCATGTCAAAGTTTTCAGAAATCCTTTGTATTAGCCCCCATCTGCTTTTCAAGCAGAGAGGGTAGGGGTCTATTAGATTAAGATGTTTCCTGCTGGCTTATGCTGTTGTCAGTCAGATGACTGTATACAATATTTATTCTCACTTTACCACTTCTAATTATACCTTTTCTTGAAGCCATCGGACGCACACTTATTGAAATATTCTCTCTTGATTTGTCTCTGCAGAATAGACTATGGTCCCCTCTTTCATTATCTTACATTTGATTTAATGATATTAGCCTTTCATGAACCTTACAGGTTAAAATAAGTGCTGACTGGGTACTTATATGTAATTTTTAACCTTCAGTAGTGCGAGTGTGTATCAGTGAGCATCACACTGGTCAGTATGGAAATATAGATAACACTTTGCCTTAAGATTTCATGAGCACATATCTCAATATACGTTCGTCTTGCGGGATAAGCATGGCAAACTGCTGGCAACATTTAGCTGCATGTTTTTCTGAGGTTCAGCTGTGTAATTTAGCTTGCAGTGGCCTGGGTTACAACAGTATCTATGATATTATTAGAATAGCTATTCTCACAGTGATACGGTTAACTGAGCAAATTAAGAAGTACTTGACCTGCCCTGATGGGTTTTTTCTTAGTACTACAGTCACAAAAGCCCTTTTTTAAAACATGCTATTWATTTTCCTCTCACAGCATCTGTGTGGTGCCAAGTACATCAAAACAGCAAGAGAAAACTGGATATCCAGCAGGGAATGTAAAATAAGCAGGTACACAGGCTATAATAAATGAGAAAATACTTAATAATCTTGGTAATTTTCAAAATTTTATACACTTTAGGATATAATTTTTGTGATAGATGGCTGATTTTTCCAAATTGATTGTAAATTTTTAGTAGCTTTCCTGCTTTCCACGTTTTCAGTTCCAGAGTGATGTATACTTAAAATCCTAAGGTTGATATGTCTCATATTTGTACCTAAAATTTTAATGCATAAAAACTTTTATAGGGGAAGAGGTTGCGCTCTTATTCCATTTGCCTTAACCCAACAAATAAACTTGAGAAAAGATAATTCATATTTCAGTAGTAACATAATGAATGAATAGACTGAATTATTCATGGTCATTCCACCCTTTGAAACAAAATGAATTTTAGGAGGACATAACTGTTCTCAAGAAGGCAATCAGTAAAAGAACAGACCTGTCAAACAAATACTTCATGTTAAATTATTCACTGTGCTCTAACATTTAACTAACAGAAGTTGTCTTTGCTCATGTCCAGTTATTGGAAACCATTACATGTTCCCTACCACGTCTCCTCACTGAGTTAAATACTGCAGAAAGATCTGTGTTGTGAGGCAGCTGGAGCCATTGATGTTTATTAATTCATGACTGGTGCTCAAAACACTGACCACAGAAATACAGCCATGAATTTGAGAAGGAGCTGCTCATGTATTATAGCTGGCTCTTAATGGTTGTTTGGTTCTTGGCTCTGTGTTTCTCTCTCTGCTGACTGGTAGTATACTTTAAAAACAGAAACCAGCAGTTAGGAGTTGAACAGTCCACCTGTCTGATGGCTTTTTGGATAATCCCCATGATATTTTGTCACTGAACACAATAGTTAGGTGTATGGGTTGTAAATAAAGACCTTTCACTTCACACATTGCCATGCTTAGGATTTTTGGATCCCTAGAATTTATTTTTCCTTGCTAAATGAATGCTTATTTCTGTCAGTTTGGGTTGTCATCTCCTGCAAATGAATTCCATTTCATCTCAACAAATTTTTATCCTACAGATCTAATCTAAAAAGTCACAGTTTGAACTTGGGACCATTTGCTTCTGAATTGCTGCAGAAATGACACACGCTCATTCTACAATGAGAAAAAAATATTTAAAAGCTTGGAAAATATTAAGCCTCAGGCTACTTGTCCTTTATGTATCTGATAGTAAAAGGAAAAGACTTTAGGGGATGGTTCTTTCAGCTTTTGCAACAGACTGGCAGTTAAAATGGAAATAAACTAGAAATAGACTAGAAATATCTGGAACGAGGGTTGTGATACGTTTCAAAGAGGTACCATATTCAGGACAGTTGTGATGAAAGTTTACAGTTATCTGGTGACAGTTCAGCTCAGCAATAAATATGACCTCTCCATTTTATTCACCCTGCATAGTCTTTTTGTAGTATTATTATTACTATTATTTATTATTATTATTATTATTATTCAGATATTTGTGCATCTTTAAAACCACTGAAGTTCACATTTCATTTGGCAAATAATCATGATTCACTTTTAAGCTTATTTCATGCCATTTTTTTCAAAAACAAATGCTTGCCTATTACACATTAAAAATTACATATAAAAACTATGTTTTACAAATGCATCATTAATACTTGTGAACAAATGCAAGTTCTGCTTTTGAATGGATGGCCTTCATTCTGTTTCCATGTGAACCACATGAATTCTTTCCAGAAGGAACTTGGTTATTAGTTCCTAACCTGCTGTTTATATAGTTTGGAAGATAGATGATGAAACAGCAGATATGTTTGTTTTCCTTAATTGTCATAGATTTTCAATTCAGAATAGAGTGCTCCGTTATCTGCTTGAGCTCCCAGCAGCACTGCTAAAATTTGAGTTACTGTCTGGGTTCATCTCTTATAACTGATATCTTAAGACTGACACTCCTATTTCTGAGTATGATTAAATCTGTACAGTCTCCTTCATTTGCCTTTCGCTATGTTGGTTATGTTGGGGGCAGGAAAACTTAACCGCAAAGACATTTGCATGTGCATTTTCTCTGGTTTTCACCTGCACCTATTCACCACCCTCGTTATGACGTGCTAATCCTCTGCAGTGAGCTGGCACTGCAAAGATGCCACATTTCTTTAGAAGATGCTGTCCCCAGGCAAGTTCACCTCTGATGAAGCTGGACATGACACGATGAAGTATAAATGCTGGGTGATTCAGACCACTTCACGAGCTCTTTGATATACCAGCCCAGAAGGCAATAAGCATTCTTGAAGGACTATGATGATTACTGGGCTTTCTCAGGAAGCTGGGAGCAAGGGATTCACTGGCTCTCAACATGCAAAGGTGATTTACGTATAAATAAAGAATAAAAAATTCTCATTCTGTGTCCTATGCCAGATATTTTTTTCATCTGCCTCCAACACAACTCTGTAAGATATCTAAGAGACTAGTACCAGAGTTTTGCTGCTGGTCCTGTCTGTGAAGCAGRTTTTAAGAGATACTTGACAGAAGCTAATGAAGGTACTTAGAAAAGCTTGTGGTGAAGAGGTGGGTTGGTGTAAGTTGGCCTGGGATTTTGAGAAGACTAATGCCTGAGCTGTAGAGGAAGCAGGAAGATGTGGAAGTATGAGAACAATCTTTTTCATTCTGCACTGAAGCTGTTTTGTGTCCTCACTAACACTGTCTTTCAGGTGCTTTTGCAGACTGAYGGAGTAGAAGTGTTGACAATTTGAACCTGAGCTGGAGGCTCATCAGTTTGTGAAGGATGTGGTGTCGTTGTTTGCCATCATCTCAGACCTAAGAAGACTTAGATTGTGCCCCTTGGTGTTCACCTGGAAGTGTTAGAGCTGGGGCCCAACACTCCATCCCTAAAAGAGTGATTAAAAGTTAGCTATACTGACCTCTCCRGACTGATCTCTGCCCAAGACTGTGAATGAGATCATGGGGGCATTTTATTAGTGAGGGGTTCCTCTTGGCTGTGATCAGAACCTCTTTTATGATGTGTGTGTCGGTGTTATCACACCAGCAGGACAACCCAGGAAATGTGGCAACATGTAGCTGAGGATTTCTGAACATCAGCTTAGATAGCTGCTGCTGCTGAGCTGTAACATAGTCATGAAGACGTTGATATGGTATATGCTTTATGCACAGCTCAAACACTGGCAAATTCCCCAGGAGAKGGATTGTATTTTAAATGTTTCCACTCACTCTACAGGGAAGGCATCAATGTGCCCTCAAGCTAATCAATGTGGATAGCTGAGGAATTTAATGCTCATAATGTAMCAAAATGTCTTCTTGCCAATCAGCTGTTACACCAAACCCATAGCCTTCAGAAAGGAAACATCTAACAAGGTTAGTGATACTTTTCCCTATTTAAGAACAAGAGATTGGGTTAAATATGCAACCACCAGCTAAACAAAACAAATCCCAGACTTTCAGGCTAGACTTATTACGTCACACTGAAAGGTATTAGGATTTGGGTCCAGGCACTGGCAGAAAATTATCTGCACAGAGACATGGTYAAAATAAAACCCTTGGAATTCTAGGTGCAGCCAACTTGTACTCTCTCAAGTAACTTCTAGGGACAGTGTTGGGAATTAGTAGAGAACATGGGCTGTTCCCGGTAGGAAGCAATGGAATGAAAAGGAGCCAGAATGTATCATTGTCCTCGGGCCAGGGTATCAGCCCTGACACTGTTAAGTTTAATGGTAAGCTCAGGATAAGAATCTATAAGTCAAGATGCTAAAGGAAACTRCATGTTTAGAAAATAAACATCTCAAGAAAATGTTTGAATAGACTGCTGTGAACGTTCTCAGTCTTTCAGGTTTTGCAATATGAAAATACATTACAAATATGAGGGGGGTGTTTGTGTTTTGCTGTTTTGTCTCTCGGAATTTATGCAGAAAAGTACATCTGAATATCTTGCTGGAAATGTCAGGCCTTAAATGGAAGGGGTAGCAACTACTTGCAAACTGCAGTAAGTCTCTCTGATTCTCAGAATAGACTCAGTCACTCCTCAGTTTCCAATAGCTCTATTCCACCTTCTTTGCACTTATAACSTTTACGACACCGTGCTATTTCAAAGCATTTTAAAAGTTGGCATCCAAATTCTAATAGAAATTTAGTGGGGTTTTTTTGGTTGGCTTTTGTTTTGTTTTGTTTTGTTCAAACCCTAGATATCAGGTTTAAGCACTGGTGCTATGGCCATCACAGTTCTTACTGCATTGGGCCGGCACCTATTAATAATTGGTGTGCATTGTAAAATAAGAGCAATAATATTTTATTTAATCATAGGAATTATTTTTGCTTTCACAGTTTAGGCTGTCTGTTTCTCCTGGCAAAGACTGTTTGGTTGGAAAAACAAACAAATGCTACATATGGGCTTTGAAAAACTTTACATCAAATGCACAAATTAGTCTAGCCTACTGTCCCAGTGCAAGTATCTTGATGTTAAACTGTAGGGCTAAGACATTTTTGGTGAAATGTCTGTAATTTGCATAATCTTACAACTATACAGCTGATTTTTACCCATTATGAAGTAGAATTAACAAATGTAAACCAGTGGAATGTTTTTCCTTCCTCTCACTGAACACCAGAGATCATTCTGTTTAATAGTTGGAGATAGAACAAAATGACCAAAGTACAACAACAAAGCTGCCCAAATAATGTACTAATATGCCCTGTGGTCACTTACATCCAGAAGCATTATCAGGGAAGGCTAATGTTATCATACAGCACTTCACAAGGACGGTGCACTCCATGTTGACACCAGTCATATCTTCAGGTTGGGCCAAAGTACTACAAAGGAGGACAGTTATAAAGTACCCATTGTTGAATTCCTGAGCAGCTTTCAATGCATCACTCTCTGGTGGGAGTTTTTCTTCAAGGCAGCCACAGTCCTAACCGGATACCTGCAAACAAGATTCCTTGTCAGTCTGATCTGGTGCTTGGAGCGGTGATTTCTGCAGCTTTGCCCCCTTCTCTCACGGGATGCGTGGAAGGGATCTTAATGAATCACTAGGGCTCCTCTCAGGAAGCCCACAAGAGTGTGTTCCCCGGAGCTGTGGTCTCTTTTGTATCTGAAAGTGGTTGTGGAGTGGGAGAAAGCCCACAACGTGTACTGGCATRTGATAATTGAACAATACATAGCAGTGAGAAAGATTTCTTTCAAATTGTCCTTTGAGCACATTTCACAACAGAATTTAGTAACTACATATATATGATAAAAGTAACTGCAGCTTGCTGTGCATTAGGTAATTGGCTGCTTTTCAAACTCTTTGAACTATGTGTATTTTCTAAACACTTTGCTACATTCTCAGCTGGCTTTATAGCAGCCCAGCTCCTCATATATCTGATATAATCCCACAAAACCAAAGAAATGGAAAGCTTGCACAACTGGACAGTTCTAGTCTTCTGCTGACTGTAAGACACTTCTATTTAGCACTTACAGGCCAGCAAATATACAGAAGGGGATGGTATTTTAGATTTAGGAAGATAACAAAGTCCTCCCTTCTTGTCTGAATAGAAAAACCTGTAATGCAGGTAGAATAAAGCCTGCTGTGTCAAGCCACCTACTCTTACATCTCTGAACAGAGGAAGAAATGCTGGGTATAAAGTGGATCATACTATGATCGGTAGTCTTGTTCATCATCCACTTGAGAGACTTCATTCTCCATATTATATTTCCAGATGCCTTCTCCAGCACATTGTAAAACAGTGCTCACATGAGAATCTTGGTACTTCTCTAGGGATTCTACTGCAGATTCAACAGGTGAAGTCTATTATGTGTAACAGAGTGTGAAGGAGAGTGAAGAGGTGCTCTGAGCAGCTGAAGTTCTGAGATGTTGGTAAGCAGGGATGAGTTCCACCTCTTTTTGTCCTAGAAAGAGTCAAGGTACTATGTATCTCAAAAGTATTCCAGCTCCACTTTTAGAAATATTTTACTCTCTATTTTATAGAAAAGTCACTTAAAATCTATTAGTTATAACCATTACTACCGAATTTAAAGAATATATACCTATGTTATCAGGTGAATCAAAACAGGCAGTATGTCAAACAACCTAATAACTGGCTATATTTTAAGATATTGAATAAAAAGAAATACTATTTTCTTGTGACCAATTAAGCACTGATACTGTGACAGAGAATGAGGCTATCACCTCCACTCAAGTCTCTTTCTACTGCTTTGGAAGACTAGAAAGCTATGCATATTTTTGACAAATGCTTTATGCACCTTACTTTCCCTAATTGTTACTGTCTTTCCTGACTGCAAAGGGAAAACCACATGAAAGAAAATAATGTTAGAGTCTGAGGAAAATGTCTGAGGTTCTTGTGGAAATGAAAAGAAAAGCTCTGAATAGGAAGTTGCCTCTGCCAGGCATCAAATTGGTGAGCAAGTTTGCCCTTTTCAGGCCCAAGCAGGGCACTAAAACTTTTCAGATGGTGATTCAAGGGAAGAAGGGAGGTTAAGTGGGCTGTCAGCAGCTGTGCAGGAGGGAGATGATGACTGACTCTGAGGTGCACATAAGCAAGTTGAAGCAAAACAAACCGTCTCACCTAACCTCAAGGTGGAAGTAGCAGGATAAAGCTGATTTTACTGAGGCTTGGACTGAAAGATGAAAGCTGAGGTACAGGTCTTTTGTTTGCTTAAACTTTTTTCTCTGTGTTAGAGTGAATAATGCTTTGTTTTGGAGAAGCTGGCTTGGGGTCACTTCAATTCRTCTGCTGTCGTAGGCTCTTGGAAGAAAAGGCATATTGATGACAAACACAGTTGGGTCTGTCAGTTGAACATGAGTAGTAAATGAGAGACTGCCGCCAGGATTTCCAGTCTGAGAGTGGTAGGACCATATGGCTCTATCCACAGAAAGTTGAAGGTAACAAACCTCTTCTCAGGGAAGTGTGCTTGAGAGGTATGAAAAGGCACTTCAGTACAGTTTATCTGTAGTTGCAACTAATCCTACAATTCTTTCAGTTTAAGAAAGCAGAATATTCTCTACTGGAAATCCTTTCCTCTAATTTAAGCAAACTAAAAAAGAACAAACATTTACTTAAAAATGTGTAAAATGCTATCATCTTTGGCCTCCTGCCAACTGTTGATGTGCACAAYAAATGATCCAGAACTAGCACATCCCAGTTCAGTGCTTAAAAAGGAATATTTGGGAGATATGTTAGCGTATGCGGTTTTGTTCTGAACAGCTGGACTTCTGCTTACACGGTTTAAAAATATTTGAAGAACTGTAATTTGCAGTGGCCTTAAGAGATTAAATATTTATATTTATTTGATGATATTATCTTCCTTGCATTTTTCTTTGAAGCATGACCTGTAAACACCTAGTAGCGAGTATTGATTACATGTTCCMAATTAATGGAATGCTCCTGAGATCAGACACCTGCCCTGCAGGCAGGGGTGCCCCAAGGAAGTTTCAAATCACCTTTTTTAAGGACTCAAGATAGACGTTCCAAATGACAAGTAGCGGAATCTTTTTGTGTGTGTGTGTCAATAAAGAGGAAGAATGTTGAGTCCTCATTAACATGTATGAGGCATTAGAAAACCTAGCAGCAAAATTGTTTCAGGTTATTATTAGTTGACTGCTAGAAGGCCAAAGACAGGACATGATGGGAAAGAAAAGACAAGCTACTTCACCCCAGTCTTATTTTCATATTCGTAGTCCAAAGAGACATTTTTTCATCAAATGAAGATTTGATCTTATTTTGCTAACTTTGGGTTATACAGTCTGTTTCACTGAATCTGGAAATGGACTGTTTTTCTTTTCTTGATAAATGCTCTGTAAGTAAATGTTTAAACTGGAACATACAGGGATAGAAATTCATATTTAATGTTACTGCAGATTCATCGATGTATGTCTTACTTCAGGAATGATATACCAGATAGCAGATTTTTCTTTCCTTTGAAGGGAGGAAGTGGGATATAAGAAACAGGAAAAATATTCTTCCCTTGAAATAAGTGTCAGAGTTCATGATTAATGTTTAATCTGAAAAAATATTTAACTGCCTCACAAGGGAAATGTTCTATGGTCTGCCTAGAATTAATGTTCTGCCACCTTAACAGAGAGGAAGCGTCACAGACCTTGAAGTACAAACAATGCCATAGAATAGCAAAAGAAGTAACTAATTCAGGGAGTAAMAAATCTGTAAAAATCATTCTACAGGTATGTTTTTTGTTCTTTCTTTTGGTTTTAAGTACCATGTGGTGGGAGGTCTAACAGAAGTTCTTGGTGATGAAGCTTTTTTAAGGGCCATGTGTGTACATACATTGCCAGAATCTCCACTATGACACGACTTGATAATGGAACATCCTTCAGGCCCACTTAATTTATTGGAATATTACCTTTCTCCATTCCTCAGTCAGGTTTGGCTGAATCATCAGCTACTAAATCCAAAAGTCATTGTAGATTGACAGAGTTCAAGACAAACTCACATGTACGTACATGAAGGTATTTCTAGGCTAATCCTTCACTGAATTAAAAGAGCTATAATGATGTCTTTTATTATGCACCTGGCTTAGTATGAGCATAGGACTTCAGCACCTTCTTCCAGACATCTTACTGGTGTTCAGTGTTTTCTCAGTCAAAAGAATATGTGGAGATTGCTCTGGTACCATCTGTGGCACCTGGGATAGGTCCAAGTTGTGACCTGACGTCAGAGCCCAGACAAAGCCAGCTGTTTGAACATCCTTTCCTGAAGGATATGGAGAAGTACTGCCCATCATTAGTCTCTGACTTCCTGAAACTCTGTCAGGGAGAAAAAGACATTTTTCAAAATATAAATGTGATTTTATGATTTTAGAATAAGGGTCTTGAAACTCCATACYCTAGAAATTTGCAACTAAATGCAAAATCTGCCATTGGAGTTTTTTTTAAAGCATATAATAAGATGTGTAAGAAGAGAAAAACGTTAGGAAAGTTAGGCCCCAGCTTGCTGCAAAAACTTTGTCCCATGTTCGTCTCAAATTATGGTGTAAGAACTGAAGAACATCTGTCTGTAGCTATCAAGAAACTAACACCACTGCAGCATGAAAACCACTGGTTTAGTCCTGATTTGAGAAGCTGAAGCATTATTTAGACCCATCTGCCTGGGACTCGACCGAGTCAAAATAACTGGGACTGCATTCAGAAGTAAATGTATCTGTTATCGCCTCAAATACATGTAGCCTTCCTTTTGGACTCTCCAGATAAAATTCTTGAAGTGCTTAATCACTTGACCTTGCTTTAAATAGGAATGAGGCATCTAATACCTTTGAACTTAAAGCTTTGAAGTTCTGGGTCACAATGTGTTTCTACTCTCTTCCTGTATCACTAATCAACACAACTTCTCATTTCATTTTTCCTTATACAAAGGAACCCCTGGGTCAGGCCAGGGTTTTGTCTAAGCTTGTCTTTCTGCTGCTGGACTAGACAAAATCAATACAGCAGCTTTTTTCTCTTTTGTTTTCTGCTTATTTGTTTGTTTGTTTGTTTGTTTTTCCAGTTAACCTGAATTTGTACAATTAAAAAAATTCAAAGGCAAATAACTATTTGAAAAAGTGCAGTTTCTTTTCCCCTTCATCTTTTTTTTTTAATAACTTCAGGCTCTACTGATAATAAATTATGCTATCCTTGCCCTTTTCCATTCTAGAACTAGAATGCAAAGAAAGCATTTTATTGCACACCTCACACTCAGTTCTTCCTTGTGGTATATCTCAGTCATGGCGTGACATYGTGATGAAATAAAACAGTGACAGAGGATATTTTCTGTGCAGTGTTTCTCTGAGACAGGGTTGGTTGGCTTGGTTTTCTTTTGTGATTTTTTTTTTTTTTTGGTCCCTTGTCTGCAGTGCTAGAAGGTATCATTTGGGAGGCCACCTGTCTACTCTCCCTCGTTTTGCTTATGTCATGAGTTGAAATAATGAACCCTAGACAACCCTTTTTTCTTCCCTTTCTAACTCAACATTTAGTCATAATCTTTCTCAGGAGACCATCCTGTAGTCAACTCTTGTGCTTTCTTGGCTGCCCAGAAAAGTCACAAAATTGTTCCTGAATGTCTTCCTCCAAACTTGCAGACTTATCCCAAATGTTTGGGAACTGACYGTTAATTTGCTGGATTTGGGTTTTATAATCTTATTTTGGAACTCTGGAGGTATTTTTCTTCCCCAGGAGGAGGAGGAGCAGGGTTCTTTCTGAGTCTTGGTAAGAAAGACAGAGCAGTAAGTACAGTAAGGYAGAAAGTAGGAAGAGAAATACAAATAGCAAGCCAATTTTACGTTCTTTCAGGCGGTGGGAACCTCACCTTTATCTGCATCAGGTGGACACCACCTGGACAGGCATGACGTGCTCTGCAGGATTACCATCCGTGGAGAGGTTCAACCTCCCTCTATTCAGTGTCTCCTTCCTTATATCTACAGCAGCAAAACTCTCTAAGTTCTCTTGGCAGGTAGGCATGTTATCTCTTTCCTGGTGCCTGTCAGAGCATATCTAGCTGCAGGTACCTGGGAACCGTATCCAGGAACAGGACATTCCTGCACACTCCTTTACATTGTTACATGTATGTGGCTATACTGCAGCCACTCATGCTGGCACACAGGTGTCTCAAGGCTTATGTGGAAGGCCCCATAGAGCAAATGTAGCTCGCTCAAGATCTCTAACTCCTGAGCACACTGGCTTCTGCAAAACTCCTAATACAGGTACTTGTTTCTATCCTGAAGGGTTCGTTTCTTCAAGTTAATTGAAACAGATTTGGAGGAAATCCTCCAACTATTCTAAATGCTTTTTAAAAAATGTCAGCAATTGCTTTTCTGTTGCTGTATTCCTATAAAGATCATTAACTCTGTCGTTGCAATATAGTAATAAAAATGGAATAATTCTGCTATTTGAGAATAGAGGCCTTCATAAATTTAGAAAAATAATTGTAGAAAGCTTTTCAGTCATTGTATAGGCTGATGAGCAAAAGTAATTTCCTTAAAAATTCCTAATAGAGATTCTGCATCTTGGAGGGAAATAATTCTCCATTTTTATTTGCCAGTATGATGGCAAGGAAAATTCTGATTCCTCCTTACCAAATAAAAAAATGATTGATTAAAACACACAAGAAATTAAAAATCAAGATATTATCACATCTCTTTGTGRTGTCTTTGTGGGAATGAAGAGATATATGAGTTAAATAAAATATGAACAGTTTTCTGTGCAGTTACTTCCACTGATGAGATCAAAAAGGGTGCATGCTGACTTTTCTGCTTTCTTTCCCCTGTCTGTTTCAATTGTATTTTCAATTGGATGCCTTTGACAATTTCACTGTTCTATTTGTGGTACTTCAAGATAGAGAAAGAATGATCCACTAGATCAATTCAGTCCTTGAAGGAATGAAGTTTTCTGGTAGTTGCAGTATGGTTAATTAAAAACCTACATCTTTCTGTAGGGTCGTAAAGTACATGTTTGTTTACAGGGACTTGTGGGAGAGGTGGACTTCAAAGTAACACTTTGTTCAGAGAAGAAAAAAATTCCTATGAGGACAGACATTCTTCAGAGTGTAGGGTTTGTGGCTGAAAGGGCTTAAAGTCAGCTGAATGGACATGCCCCTTTTGCAGTGACACAAAAGTGAGAGGGGCCAAATCTCTTCCTCATTCAGGGATGGGGAAAGAGAAAGGCTTTTTCTCTGAATTTTGAAGCCATTATTTTTTTTCAAGAAATGATTTGAACATTTAAAATATTCTAAACACTATTCTTTTTTCCATCTTTTTCATTTCCACCTGCCTGCTGCATATATCTGCCCAGCTGTGCTAGTAAATATGATAAGGTATTTTAACACTCATCAGTGAATTACTTACTTYCAGTTTGATCTAAGAGAAAGTAATCAGAGCTTCACATTTTGGTGCATAGTGTCATATTTCCTTATAAGTTTTGATACATCATTGACTTAGTTTCATATCTCATTTCTGTGGCTTACAAACTAATTGTCTATTTCTTGGGATGAAGCACATCATCTTTTAAAAATCTTCTTCTGACATATTATCAGCTGTAGTGTGATATTACCTCTGTGTCCTGATGCAGTTATGATGACTGAGCTGCACTCTGCTAATTTACAAAGTTGGTGGTTGAACACAGTGTGCTTTGAAGATGTTCCCTCTGCTTGGACATTCTCCCTCTGTCACAAAAAGTGCCCCATTAAATAATGTGTCATAATTTGCTTTTTGGTACACCACATAAAATCTAAACTTTTTAAAATCACTGATGTAAAAGGGTTTCATTGATTTAAGAGTTCAGAATAGAGTTTTAAACTTACAGACACATTATTGAACTGAATGTAACTGAATCAGAAGTTGCCTAGTATTTAAAAGAAGTCCCAGAAGAAGTGCCTGGGTAATATTTTCTTAGTTTCCCCATAAAATAGTGTGGGCTTTTATACCGCTAGAAATTAGGCACTACAAAACTGTGTGACAGTTAGGGGATAGAACTATCATGATGATTTKGTCTCTCAAGGTCCACAGCCCCTACAAAATATGAACGAATTTCAGTTTGTACTGTAACATAGGATGACCATAACCATAAAAATAATAAACTAAAATACATATTTAAAATTTGCCCCTTATTGCTATGTTGATTAGATTTCTAAAGCCAGAAGGAATAATTAATCTGACCCAGTGTACAACAAGGCCATTTAATGTCACTTGGTAATAACTACATGGTTCTCAATAACCTGTCTTTCAGAAAAAATCTACTGCATTAAATATAAAACCTTCGAAGAGATACCTACATTACCACTGATCAAAAAGGATTGTCTTTGGGTATTTGCTACTGACAAAGCTTTGGAAAGGTAGAGAAAAATGGGTAATTTCCATTCAGAATACAAAGTACCTAGGTTTCCTTTTCTTCCCCTGTTGATTTCATGTACATTGCAGATGGTATCAGCAAAAAGATTACTCCCTGAAAATAAAAAATACTTTAAAAAAAATTGATAAAAGACCAATGTTAATTTTAGACTGAAATTGTTTTTCAAAACTTCAGCCTGGAATACATATGTAAGAATGACTTATTAGCTGTGGTTATCACTGAAGATATCAATTTAGGACAGAAGTACTAACCTAATTTTTTGCTAGAAAAAATATGAATGCACAGCAATCCGCTTG
Organism: Amblyornis subalaris; assembly: GCA_018881555.1. Taxonomy (NCBI): domain Eukaryota; kingdom Metazoa; phylum Chordata; class Aves; order Passeriformes; family Ptilonorhynchidae; genus Amblyornis; species Amblyornis subalaris. The sequence goes on from JACAXG010000050.1 coordinate 5,817,622, forward strand.
CAAAGTGGTTTCAGAGTGAGCAGAGGAATTTTGGGGTGTTAAAATAAAGGAAATKAATAGTCTGTTAAGAAGCGTTAAAACCACTCTTTGCTGTTGCACTTCTCAGGGAATTTCACCAACAAATATTTTGATAAACAAGTAAACGATAAACAAAATTTTCATGGCGTTTTGACATGTTCCAAAGTTTTATGATGTTCAATTGAAGTTCCAAATCCTTATCCACATTTTTCATAAACATCTACTATTGGAAACCTTATTGGGGAAAAATCAAAACTTTTTCAGTTCGTTATATGGCTAGACTGGGGTRCTCATCAAAGCTTTCATTCCCACTGAGTGTTCTCCATTTTCATATTTATTAGAATGTGATCCACAGAGCTCATGAAAATGAATGAAGTTTAAGCATTGTACATACAGTTGTCCTTTTTTCTTTCTTTCCTGCATTTTTAAAAATGTGTTTGTTCCTGTGCATCCTATCATCAACAAAATCATAATGTATGTGGATTTCAACAATTTTCCACCTGTGATTCACTACGTATTAATGCAATGACCCGGGACTGCAATGTAATGTAAGTTTTGTTGTAGCAGGTATGTATATACATACAACCACTAATTGCTTTGGATCCTTCACAGAGGTACTTGAGTCATCACTGGAGGACATTTTCAGTTGTCGGAGTGCCAGTCACACTTCTGAAAAATGACATGGTAAGTAATGTGATTACACAATTTTAAATACGTGAAATAAAGATGCCATCACACATAAGTCATCTTCCAGTCTTGTAGTTCTGCGTCTCTCTGTCTTTAACTATGTTAATCTTTAAGTAAATTTTGCCATTACTTGCACAATTCCTTGAYATAAGATTGGCAAAATACAAAGCAAAATCTTTCTCCTTGTCTAGACGATCTCAAAGTCTCTGTGTGAAACAGTATTCACACATTTCCACAAACACTTCACTCTTGAAATTAAGTGGATTTCAACAGATAGTCATGCAGAGGGACCTTCCACTTCACTTGTCTTTCTACAAACAATATTGAAAGCAATGATCTTAAGATCCTCTTTGACCAGTCTTGGCACGTGATTTAGAGAAGGGACATCACATCTTTTACTCAGGAAGCAAGAGAGCCTTCCAGAAGCTTGTGAACAGGTATTAATATTTCCAGTTTTGGCATGAGAGTGTTCAGTTACGACTTTTTTTGCTCTTTGCTGCCGTCAGCATAGAGCTACATCTGACAGAGGGAAGAACAAGGAAGTTCTTCAAACCTAGGAGAATCTTCTTTCACATAAGATAAACCCATTCAGAAATTCACAGAGGAAAACTGAGACACACTCAAGTTTGTCATATATGAATGGCCCCAAATGCCTTCAAGAAGTACTTGCTGCAGAGCTCTGTATGGACAGAAGCTTCACCTATGGAGTATAACACAATCAAACTTTGAGCTTTCCCTTGAGAGGAGGAAAAAAGAAGTTTATCAGCTCTTAATTTTTCTTAMTAGATTTTGTCACAAATTGTAGTGAAATAAAAAATAATCTCTAGGACACTGAACATGCAAAATTCTTATAAATTTCTCACTTCTTTGCGTGCGAATAGGAATACAACCTTTTGTCAGCACAGTATTTTCTGTGCTAATTCCTTTTTTTTAAAAGACGTTTGCTTTGACTACTTCATACATTCCTCTTACTTGTATTATTGTAGAAGAACAAGACAGTATTTAGTAATCTGAAGTATTGGTGTTGTGGTTTTGCAGGAGTCATTGATCCTATTGTACTAATAAGTGATTGTGGAACTGTGTAATCAAAAGCTGCCAATATATGTGCAGTAGCTTTAAAATTATACTAAAATTTACGGAAGGTGTGTTGCCCTTCTTCCCTGGAGCTATCTGTCCACATGTGATCTCATGGACTTGAAAAATAATACTTTTCCTTTAGTACTATCTTTCCCATGAAATACAATAATTAAAATGCATAGAATAGGTGATTGCATAAAGATTCAGGTCAAATGGAAATGTATTGAGTGTCACTGTGACTTTCTGAGGACTGTCAGTGTAAGGAAGAAAATATTTCGTAGGCTACACTATGAAGGCTACTGGCCTCATTTCACATATGATACAGAAAGAGTTTGTGAATTTCTAATTACATTATATCCAATTTAGTAGAATTTTACTAATTTGTAGTTCCTAAATCTTGTAGTCTGCGGAAAACAGGCACTGCATGGTTATACAGCTGGTTTATTATCTTCATATAGCATACACGTTTTTCCTCAGGTACTGAGAAGTGGTAGTTATCAAGAGATCTGTTTGTAGTGATTCAAATGCAGAGAAAAGGCAAATGCCATTAATGAAGTCATACCCTTCAACTGAAAAATATCTCCTTGTTTTCCCTTTCATGAATTCATTTTTTGTGTCATTTGCTGCACTGCCTCTGTTTGTGCAATATTCAGTATCCATAATGAGTTGTTAATGAGCTGTCGATTATGAATGCAATTTATAGACAAGAGAGATTGAGGACTTGAGGTACTCTTTCAAAACAAATAGTTCTGTATCTGAGTTCTCGTTCATTTGCAAATATACGCTCTTTCTGTTACAGTATCTTTTGTACTAAAATCTTAATCTGAGTTACTCTGAATTTAGTTGCACATTTAATGAGTTTCCTATAATGATATATTGACGATATCCTGAATGTTGCAATGAACAAAGACTACAGTATAATGAAAACTCTTTGTTGTACCAGGAGCAGACTCAAAAGAATTATGCTCATTAAGCTGTGATCCTGAACCAATGAATTTAATGGAAAATTTGCCGTCAAATTCAGTATGAACAGAACCAGAACCTAATTTCTTAAAGGCATTCAGAAATATGGTCTTTAATAACAGTTTTGTAATACATCATGATACAAAAAGAATTAGCTACAAGCAACCTAATTACACTGGAGAATGAATTGGCTAATGTTTTGTACRTACAGCTAGGACTCCCCCATGCACAAAACTTGAAGTGATTTGCATAATTTGGGTTTTTTTCACCTTTACAGCCAGGAAGGCTGAGGCACAGACTCTAAAGCAAAAGCCAAGATTATATAAACAACATCAGAAATGAACCCAGATCTCTCAGCTGTTAACCCTTATAATCATGTTTGAACACAGCAGCAACCCCCAGTATAAGAACGGGCATCAGGTGGACTGTGCACTCATCAGGCAAATGAGGTCTAGTCACTCCATTACCATTAATTACAGTTTTAGTGGTCCGAAATTGAAGCAGTGCATGAAACAGAATCTCATGAAAAARCTAGTTCATAGACAGATTACCTTGAATGAACCCTGAGATTTTATGAGCCCCATTCCTTCTCCAAGTAGAGGAATTCCAGCATGAACTTTGCCACCATTAGAGAATTAAATATTTATTAGAGGTTGGATAGAGCTGCTTTGAGAGAAATCAGTTACTGGTGGTTAGCAGAGGGAATTCTGAGGTCTTAACTTGGTCAGTTAAGGCATGAGAGTTAGCCCTCCAAACATTCAAAGGGGTCAAATGCCAATTGGGTTGTGCTTTTCTATTTTTTAATTTATTTTATTTTGATTGATACCTTTCTGCTGGGTCAAATGTTACCTGTGCACAGTAATTTTGCAGATCTGCAGAACCATAGATTTTRCTTTGTTGTTGTTGTTGTTTCTTTTCTACTAACCAGAATTCACCCATGCGGAAGTTTTGGAAAAACCTGGTATTTTATCTCCTGTCAGAATCAATATCTGGCAAGAACGAAGAGTATGAAGTCTTTCAAATATTTGCTCTGAGTTTGAGAAATACAGCTGTGATACTGTACCTACAGCCCCGCATTGCTCTTCTGAAACCTGGCAGAAAGAAAARAAGGAAAGAAAAAAATGAGTAAAGAAGCTGTTTAAAATCATATGACAGGTTATTATTTTGTTTAATGTGAAATGTTCATCTGACAAGCTTATTGAGCTTGATTTGTGTACCAAAGCCTTCTGCAAATCTACAGTCTATCTGATTTCCCTTCCCCCTCTTCTTCGCTCCCTGCTCTGCCACTAGCACTGACATCAACCATTGTGCCATATGAGGGGAAAAAAAAGGTACCTGGAGTATTCAAGTGATTTAACCAGTTTGATTTATGTTAATGGTACAGAAGAGAATATTTTTTGGTCCTCAAAAACATAACAGGCAATTGATGTGCCATATTGCAGTATGGTTTTAGCTATCAACATGTCAAGATTTAGTTTTGCTGTTAACATTTTACGATTTAGAAGGCTATAAGAATATGTGCAGTGTAGCAACAACTCAGGCATCATTCCCTCAGCTATATTTATTGGGCTTTCATTTTTYCCTTTTATAGAGAAATTGAAAAAGAAAAAGAGGACGGGAAAAAAACCTGACATTTTCTGTCTTTCATTTTCTTCAGTCTGTCAGGTTGTGAGAATAAAGAGAAAGAAAACTGACTGTAGTGGTTTGTTTTCACAGCAAAGTAGATTCAGGGCATAAGAATTCAAATGTGCAGTTTGTTGATTTCTTGCTAAACTAAAGATAATCTGTGCATAAACTGCAGCTTCATTGCATCTACCCCCTCTATTTATCCCCATAGCTGAAAGCTGCATGTTTAACATGCTGTGGAGATGTTGATCTATACAAGCCAATTGTCTGAAAATCTGGAAGTACCCTGTGCAGTGTACATGGCCATAGAAACATTTATTTTCCTTCTAGACCTTCATTTCCTTCTACTTCTGCTGTGGAAAATCAATAAGATGTACTTCTTCGTGTTTAAGTGGGAAACTAATTTTTTCATACTACGAGAATGTCACAGTGGCTGGAGCTGCTAAAGTAAGATCTAAATTCCTCTGTGAACTTCAGTGGGTATTTTACTTCCCCCAGGTTTTAAATTGATGATAACTGGATAAAAATTGTTGCTGACCATTTAGAACTAGCATTACAAAGTAAATGGGGCACACGAAAAACTTCGTCTTCTGAAATTTCCATGCCAAAACTTCCAAGTTAAAAAAGCAACATGAAATTTTCATAGTAGGAGATAGAAATTTTAGAAAAGTTCTCAAACTTCTTTCCATGTCCATTTGAAATTCTCAGACTCATTGCCAAGAAGGTATTGAAATTCTCTGTGAAGGTCTAATTAATATCTTTTATTTTCCCAGTTGTTCTGGGTGATGAAGAAATGCCTGGTATTTGGGACATTACCCCAGGAAATTTGTCTTAAAGCTGTGTAAGAGGATGTGAAGGTAGTCTGTAAATTTACAGAGGCAGAGGACAAACATGTATGTTCCCTCTACATGTTCTTTTATCAGGGCATTCTGCTCTTTGTGTCAACAGCAGGAAGAAGGACATACATACATACTTGTGCCTCATCTGTTTCACGGTAGGCTCTGCTCAATGGAAAAGTACTTAAAACTTCTTTTTAAAATCCTTTTATTACTCTCTGTCCTAAAATTTCATAAACAATTTAACATTTTAAAACATAACATCTTAAAGTTATATAGCACCACAGTTTTCTTCATTGCTTCCACTTTTGATATTCTGAGCTCAGTTTGTCATGCACTTATCTAGTATTTATTTTACTGTGACTGCCTTAAATTGCCTTTGGTTTCAAAGGACAGAGCTTTCTTGCTTCAAACACCAATGATTGTTATGTCCTATTACTTTTGTGTGAAAATCTAGGGGCTTGAGCTATTGTCTACAAGAGAAACATCTGGGCAGGCTCCAGTGAACCCCTTCACAATTTTTATCTTTCCCTTTTAATCTGGGCTGTTGTCCAGCTGAGCTGCTTTGGTGAAATGTTAAGAAATCAGGAAAAGATACAGAAGTCTGTTCCTACATGTGTGCACAAAAAAACGTGGCACAATTATTAGACCTTTTGTCTCTGGTCAAGTTTAAACTGTGGAACCCAAGAAAGTTTTCCAGCTGCCAGTTCCAGAGGCATGACATCCAGATTAAATGGGACCTAGATGTGTGTCACTTCTCCACGTCTTCTTTCCCATCCTGTGGTTTTGGCAGAAATCCAAAACCATGGACRGGAAAAATGGCCAGGAGAAAACAACTTTCAGATACTACTAGAGAGCAATTGTTCCCCAGGTCTTAATTCTCCAAGGGTTTTACCTACTGAGGATATTGCAAAGATGAATTATTTACCTTTGAGCTCTACTGTGGTGACAGCAATATCACAAAGAATTCTATTAAGAAATAAATATTTTTCTGCTCAGTGAAGAGGCTCTGGAATAAATAAGGTCAGAACTGCACAACAAACAGCAGGATAAGAAGTAATATTGATTAGTTGCTCATGAAGAGAGACCTAGTCATCTTGTGCATGGTGTTGAAAAATAGTGGGTAATTACCTAATTAAAGATTGTATCAGCAATACACATAAACAGCACAGTTGAATGAATCATGAACAGGCAAAATTCTGATGTCAAAGCAGATAAGTATGAAAATGCTATAAACTCTGTGAGGATTTTGCTATTGATATTGATTTTGTGTGGAAGATATTCAGCTCCCACAGTGATGGACTTTGATTTACAATTTAAAGTAAAAAAAAACCACCTAATTTCCAGCATTWTTTTATTATTTAACTTACCATGCTTAGTGTTCTTTGAATATAGTAGTATCTTTTAAATGCAGAAGAGTGTACACAGTTTTAATTTGAAAAACAATTTATATGGGGAAAGGTAAAGTAGGCCATGCAGATTTTTTAATAGAACATTTGATGCCAGCAAACCTCTTTTATGATTTATAAGAGGATTCCCTTTCCTTTCGAAAAAACTGGAGCTTTGTAGTTATTTAACATTCAGGTTTACTGTAAAGAAACTGATTTACCTTGACTYAATCTGTATTTAAAGAGGGAAGTTGAACAGAATAATCTGTTCCTTCCACACTTCTCAACCGAACTGATGCTTAGGTTTTAAAGGTAGGATTTTTATTTGGTTGGTAGTTTCTTGCGTATATGTTGCTATGAGGCAGGCTTTTCATAATATCTTTTGTTTATTAAAGAACTCCCCATATAATGATTCAAACGTCAGTCAAAGCAGAGTTAATAAAAGTCTGAATGGACACAGATGTCATAATTGAGGTTAGGTTACAATCATGTTATAGTGTCTTCTGAATATAATAATAATAATAATAATAATAATAATAATAATAATAATAATAATAATAATAATAATAGGTAGGTACAGTAATTTCAGGAAGTCCTTATTAACAAAATACATTATTCTTATTCTGTATGGAAATCAGATTGTATGTTTTGACTTTATGCATGAGGTTTGGTGCCCTTGGGTATTCCTTAAGGAGCAGGAGCATCTGATTTCTTCATTTGCAAGCCAGAAACTTGACAGCCACAGATGCGAGCTAGTCCAGCTTAAGGTGTGAAAGCTGTTCTATGAAGCCAGAATCCAGGCAATTAAGCAGGTTGCCCTGCTCCCCAGGTAGGCTGGTATTTAGCTAAATTGTCAGTACTGAATATGCAGCTCTAGGAATGAAATGGCAGACTGTGATAGAACGATGGAAGCACTTTTTGAGAAAAAAAATAAAACAAGTACCTAGGAATTGAGATTGCATCTTGTAATAAAYGCATTTTTGCCTTTGGTTCCTCAATAGTTTTATCAAGATCCTTATAAGTATACTGCACAAATGACACAAACAGGCTGGAGTGCAAACTGTCAGTGTACCACATAAAACAGAATCTAAACTGAGGCTGCTCCTGAGATATAACATTGTTTACCCAGAGGTGCTTGAGTAGTGCAAGGCAAAACAGTCTACCTTAATCCACCTCCATATCACTCCTGCTTATTAAGCAAATGATTGCTCAGGTTAATATGTGCTTTGATAGTGGATTATTATATGTGTGTGTAAGAGCTATATGCATAACTTCTGGTTTTCGTAATCCAATATGTTTGTTTTAAAAGTGTGTTAGCCTTTCCTGAGAGGAGCATTGAACATTAATTAACATTAATACAAGTCAGAACTTCCTGACAGCTCTTCTTGCACACTAAGTGGCTCCCAAACCCTTCCGCCTGCATTTGGTGCTGGGTCTGAATGTGTACTCAGAATATGTTCCTATCTACTCCGATGTATAAGAAAATGCTCTAATGAAAAAGTCTGGTGGTGTTATACCAATGTAAAACAGATGTAGTGAGTGGAGTACCACTAATTAATTTAAGGCCTTGTTTTTCTGTCCAACTTAACCTTTCCTCTTACATTGCAAATGTAATACTACACCTCATAACTTAAACCTAAGATTGTGAGCACAACTGTTCTTACAGCACTCCTGATTTTCTGAAGTCTTGATGTCTGTGAGTTAATGCACTGCTTCATGATAAGACTGCATGCTGGGGTTTAGGAGGACTTCCCTACCTGCAGTGTCATCTACTGGTGGTACTACTCCAGGTATGGAGCGTATGACAGGTGAGCGGTGGATTTAGCAGCAGACAGGAACAAATTTGGGAGCTGGGAGTGGAACCCATTTCCTGACCACAACAGGGCACATAATTCCTCTCTTATTCCAGCCTCCTGCTGCCAGTGTGGCACTTGGGTTCTGAAATGGAAAGACTATGACAGTTCTGTGCTACACCTACTAACGTCATTTGCTGTGACATCTGTAACAGGGGAGGACATGAAGTATGAGCCTTCAAATGATTCACTGCAGGATAGCTGAGCAGTATGCATTTAGTTATTTGCCTGGTTTAGGTGCTGTCAAGTAGAAAGGCAAATGCAAGGCTCCCAACGCTAGAGGTTAAAAAACCCTGAAGTTTGACATGTTAAAGTATCCATGTTTTCACCTGGCAGGCTTTTCAATAATATTAAAACCCACATCCAATAAAAACAAAAAGCAAAACCTTAAAATAAATATCAGGAAATAAGTAAATAAATTGATTAGCTATGTGATATAGCAGACAGAGCATAATCTAATCCTGTCTCATATTCTCTATATATTTATCTGAAGTCCACACATAAACCTTCTCCAAAACAGCCTGAATCAATTCAGCCATGCAAGAGTCTATTGACAAGCCCATTCTGTTTCAAAAGAGATGAGATAACATTTTTAGATGTTAAGAGAGGTTTGTTATCTGAATAGAAATGGATCATTTAGCAAAGCACCTTCATCTTTTTTATTGCAGTCTCTTTTTCGAGAGCACCATAGTGGGTCAGAACTAGCATCTACTTTTGCTGTCAGATTAAGGAGTTCATTGTTCCAAAGGATATTAGAGCATAGTTTAGTAGATGTAAGATAGTTTCTGTCATATATTTTAGAATGTCTCTTCCTTTGAACTATGTGTAACAAAGCTACCGCCCTCTTAGCCATACAGGACATTCTTTTCCGGACATTGTTTTTGAAAGAGAACAGGCAACCTGTAGACTGGCTTTCAAGCAAGCTTTATTTCTCTGCTGGGAGTTCAATGATAGCAGACAAAAACTTGATGGTTGTCACTGACAGCTTACTCAACAGTGCATCACAAACAACTGTGCCCTCTTCATGAGCAGTATGTTTTTGCTGTATGAAGTTCAGTGGACATTTGAGAGAATGTAACTTATATATTCTCCAAATTATTTTACACCTATGACACATGAGGGGTGCAGTGACAGACAGGATTTATTATTGTGGTTGATTTCTTATTTTGAAATGAAATGCAATATATGCCTGGAAAAAAGTTAGACAAATCTCTCTCAGTTTGCTACTCAGAAGCCTTGTTTCTTAGAGTGAAACCATTGTTATTGGGGATCTTGTGAATATGCACGACGGGGAATGATAGCCATGGTGACTCACACTTATCCAAGAAGGCTACGTCTGGGATTTGAATAAGAACAATCAAGCAACAAAGCTTGTTGTAGTAGAAAAGACCACTTTATGATTAATAAGAAATAGGGTTTAGTAACAGCAATGTCTGAACCACTGGAAACCTGAAACAGATCTTTAGAGAGTATAAAGTGATGTTCCTCATAGTGCTCTGCCACTGCTGTAAGCCAGCTGAGGTACTGCTATTTTAACTTTTCTGTTCCTTGACATTTTCTTATTTTAATTGTGTAATCTCTGTGTTGGACTCAATTCTGGCATTAAAAGCTTCACTATCCKCCTCATTTGATTGCTGCTTTTTAAAGCAGGAGGAATAAAATTAATTGCTTCTGATCCACCGCAATGGTAATTACATAGTCYCTGGTGAGACCTGACCAAGGATGARCTGCTGCTTTTGCTTTCTGGCTGGAGACACCAGACAGGGATAATAGAGAAGTACCTCTGTTACACYGGACTGGTTGTTTCCCGCAGCAGAGAATGATACAAGTCTATTGCTGTACAATTACACTGTGGCATTTGCAGGTTGCAATAGCATCCCACAAAGACTGAGAAGAAAAGATAATTTCCATGGTTGTATATCTCACTTTGCTAAGTGTGTCTGTGAAAATAGTTGGCCTGCTGCCGCTTTGCTCCTTGAATCTTCGTTAGAACATCACACTGACATAACAAACCTAACAAAATTATTAAAAACAGCTTGAATACTGTGTGGCCTTAGAAGAGAAAAAGAAACAGTGATAGAAAAAAGGGCTAGGAATGGTTAGGACATGCTAGCATTGCAAAGGAGCTGCAATCACTGCATTTAGTTGTAGTTGTCTATTTGTTATTTCTTTTAGAATCTTAAATAGGAAAGCTATTAACAGCATGTGTCTTTCTATGTAAAAGATATATATATCTACCTTCAATTATTTCTACAGAGAGCACTAGAAAAGAAACTTTGACAGTAGGTAAAAGTGTTTTGCACTTCCACATCTCAGGAAAAATAGGAGGAATTTTGCTGTTCTTTAAAAAAACCCCTAACACTGTATTTTAAACAGAATAAAACATGTATATAATAAGTATTGTTAAGTGGAAATTTAATACATCACATTGAGTTACGTCCCTGAACTCATGCTGCTGACTTAAAAATGTTTAAGCTACTAAAGTATAGTACATTTTATTTATCTTTCTGATTCCTGTACCTTCATGGTACAATTTTGCTATTAAGCAGTGTATTGAGCAAAAGAGGAAAGATCCAAATCTGTGATACTTGCCATTAAATTTCAAGGTTGAGCAACAAGATTATAAAAAACATTGTCTTGACTATGACCAAATTGCAATAGGTTCCTCATTCAACCATGTGAGTTTTTCAAAGAAGTTTTACAGAAAGATTATATAAGATGTAAATGACGGGGCAAAATTTCTCATTGGCATATAGTCTTCAGAGAAAGAACAACAAGATCTAAATGCTTCTACAGCTGAACTAACTTTTCCATGACAGAAAAGTTTGTGCTTTCAAATATGTGCCTTTTGAAGGTCTTGGTATGGATTATCTAAGATGTATTAAATATATGAGGTTGAAGGCAAACTTTATGTAGGAAAGAGKATTGTGAAATTCCATAAGGATCTTCACATTATTGTGTAAATATGACTGAAGTTCCACAGATTTCAGTCTCAGCAACCGAACACTGAAACTAGAAGATAAACATCTTCCTTCCTTTCCATGAGATTTTGAAAAGTAATATTATTGAATTAGATTTCTGATTTAGGCACTTTCAAAGTACACCCAAGTAATATATTAAAGATTTTCTCTGCAACACAATACTAGAAATTTACTTAAAAAACAAAACCTGATTTTTGCATGCATTAGTTCTTCCTGGAGGTTGAGACTCCACGTAAGATAGCAAACATTGCCAAAACAAGTCTTATTGAATCTTATACTAGTCCTTTGAGGTGACAGATTTTACTCAATATCTGCTTTTATCTTTTGGAAGCTGTTTTTATAGTGTGTGTTGCTCTCATCACATGGCATACAATTATGTCTTTAGAGTAACTGCAGCTTCAGTTAGCGAAGCAAATATACTGAAACCCTGTCATCTAACAAATATCAGCCATTTTCTCAAAGTGCAGTTCTGGATAAACCTTCCTTTTCACCTGATTACCATGCCATCGGAAAAAATTATGCTGTGAGTAACGTCTGCCATATCCTTAACCTCACCTCCATCCCGCTTTACAGGCACTTCAGCTTTCAGACAATTATACATATACCATGACTTCAGTGGTCTAAATGCTATCTGCTTGCTTAGAGAGTTGACATTAACTTAGGTTTCTTTTGATGATTTCACCTTTGCTATGACCAGTTCTGCCCCTAGAGACTCGGCTATACCTCAGCCCTCAGGTGCATCACCTTTGCTGGACCAGATCACCTCTAGCAGACTCAGTGGCCTTGGAAGTGTCTCCAGCTGTTAGTGTCCTCCTGTTCTTATGCCAACAGCAACTGCAAACTCTAAAATGGTCTTTCAGGCCACCTGCCTGGCTGCCATGAAATAAAACACAGTCCAAAAATATATAAGGCAAGTTTAGAGGAATCTTGTGCAGAGATTCCTAAACAGCACATAGAATTCAGTGATAGCCAGAAATATCCACCTACTTATTACAAAGGTTGAGTGCAGTTCAAAGAGCATACTGGGAACAAACAGCTTTTAAAGTGGATGTATCAGGATTTGCCAGGGATTCTCAGGGCAATCCAAATCCACAGCCTGCCTGAGAACAGCAGGTCTCCCTGAGCGGTGCCGTCGCTCAGCTGATCAGCGTTGCTAAGCCCATGTCAATCAGGAGGGAGCAATATCAATGAAACCTGCACAGATATGCTGAGCAGAATGCTTGGGATCACCTCTGTAAGGAAAAGTTGTGGAATAAGAGGAGTGGTTGCACATTTGATGATGCATCACTGCAACTCTTTGTGAGGATAATTTGGTGTCAAATGCTTTTCACAGCATATCCTGCCTTGGGGAGAAAAGAGCAAGCCTGGGAGAGAGCCCTTCCCTCTGCCAGCAACGCACAGAGCTGAGGTGAAGGGTTTGTTTGGAGAACAATCGCACTGCTTCTGTGCAGGTGCTGGCATTCAGGTAGGCTCACTGTCTTCTTCTGTTGGTACCTGTGAAGATGAACATTTCAGGCTTACTCCTGACTTCCTCAGCACCGTTCGGCTGGAAGGAGAGGGAAGCTGTAGTATAAACCATGCATGCCTTGCYTTCTTGGATGTAACTGCCATAAACAAATAAGAGGTGTGAAAAGCATGTGCTATCTACAGAAAATGATGAGATGCTGTTTAAAAAATAGTAGGCCCTCTGAGGATTCTATTTTTCAAAACAAAATCCTGCTGACAAAAAATAATCTTACAGATGCAAAAATGTGTATAAAAGGAAATAATAATTGCCAGCATGGATTTATAATTTTATTATGAAATCATTTCAACTACCATTATCTCGTCTGAAAGACCCACTGCTGTCTATGATTTAGATACTGATATTTAGAATTTTTTTACTTTTTTTTTTAAATTTTCTTCATTATGGGAAGCATTTGCATGATAACAGGATCTTTGCTTTTAAGAGTTCATCAGCTCCAGCCACTTAGTTCCCACTTGAAGTCATAATCTTCTGTTTATAATTTCATAATTGTTTGCAGTAGAGGYGATTAAAATATTACAAACATAGCATTATTTTGACTTCAGGCATGGAGGAAGTAGCAGATGAACACTTTAGGAACAAAGATGATGTTTTCATGTAAATAACCCAACTAGTACAAAGTAAGGGGAAGAAATGAGAATATGGAACATGTCCAAATGCAATGTTTTTCACTCAGCAATTGGTCTTTGAAACACATGCTTTTCAGAACCTCACATCTTCCAGTAGAATACTTCCCTCTTCTATTATGAAGTTTTTCCACTACAGGTACGTGTTTCTAAGCATAGACAAAAAATTCATTAATGCATTAATTAGGCACAATAAACTCTCCTATACATTAATTGACAGAAATTTCAGAACTCTTCCAGACAAGCACCTGAATTTCACCGTTACAGAAACTCAAGTCAGTGGGATGGCAGCATTAAGTGTGTTTGGATATTCTAACAGGGGGAAGTGAAGTTAGGAGTTTATACTGCTTGTCTGTGCTCCTGCATGGTCTGTTCAGCAGGGTGTGAGGGCTCATACAGCTTTCCATGCAGACCATGGGTTTCTGGCCCCAGCCACTTGCTGGTGCTTGCCATAAGCATCCTGCTGGGGTAGGGACATTTTTCTCACCACATAATCAGACGATACTTGGAAATTCAGTACATCTAGGATCTGTCAGATGGGTAGGCAAGCAAATTTGAAGTGACTTCTTCCTAAACATGGCTCCTCTTCAGGTGCTAGACTGCAATACAAAAAACAGATATAATTTTATATGCTGTTTAAGTTGCTAAATACCAAGAAAATTCATTTCTCTCCCCCTCACAAACCCCAAAGGAACTTGTAATCCAATGATAAGTGATTATCTCTCAGAAACATTAAGTACAGAGATACRTGCCACTCTTTTATGCACATAATAATTCATTAAATTCACTAGATGATGTACTGATTCAGCTATTCTATTATTTAAAAAGAAACATGGAAAATATTGAAAAACAATGAGGCATTTTGGTTTTGCTCCTCAGTCATAGTTTTTTTGCCACATGTATTGCTTCCATGAGAAGAACAGGACTGTGAGAATGAAACATATTTCTCTGGGAAATGTATGTGCTTAACCTTATATTTGGATAATGCTGGAAAAGTTTTTCTAAAAAAAACACCACCAAAATCGACTCTGAGGGMTAAGTAAGTAATGGGAACTTTTTGTTATCCACTTTGCTTGATGACTCCTTGTTTGAAGGTTGAAAAAGGAGTAGTCACTCAGAGGCAAGATATCTGAAGTGTTACGTGAAGGTACCATGATAAAACAAGCTTCTGGTGGCCGGTCCGAGTCACGCCAGGTCCTCTTGAATACAAAGTTTGTCAGATCCAAGTTCCCTGTCAAATGCAAACCCTGGGTGCCTAAAGACATMATTTACAGGAACCAATGACTTCAGCCATCAGCTACCTAAGTGGGTAAGAAATTCCTAAGAGGGAGGTAAAGAAGGACCCTCCGTATTGTGGATGAGGTCAGCCCTTCAGATGTAAAATCAGAGGCTGAAAATGCTGTCCCTGGCATGGGCAGCAGGTAAGTGCCATTGCATTCCCCAGGGTCCCCACCCTCTGATGCACCCTGTGGGGACATGGCCTGAGTATCCTCTTGGTTCTTCCTAATTCAGTCATCTGGCAGCCTTGTTCCAGGTGAGTGTTCAAAAAACGTGTGGCTATGGTACCTGAGGACATGGCTTAGTGGTGAACGTGGTGGTGGTGCTGGGTTATGTTTGGACTTGATGATCTTAAAAGTCTTTTCCAACCTTGACGATTCTATGATTCTGTGTTGGACAATTTAGTGTCTGACAATATTGCCTAAAATCGTAGATAGCTGACAAAGTCCCTGTGTCTATTTAGTATTAGTTTCCTACATAATTTTCTCTTTCTGAAAATAATTGCTTATTCTTGTATGCTTTACCTACATCAGTATGACTTTCCAGAAAAAATTTTGTAATTGGAGAAGTTCCCAATTCCATCCTTTTAAGGAAATTCAAAAGAGGAAACTATAAGAATATTCCTTAAAATACAAACAATTTTAAGTGAATGATTAAAGGAACAGAAATAAGGCAAAATGGAATAAATGAGTGAGGGTTCTTAATTCTAAATTTCGAAGACATTTTATGTTGATTTATATCAGTTGAGGTCCTGGTCTGAGTCCAAAGTTGTTGCCGGTGGGAACTATTGTTTAACTTGGAAATGTGTTCCAAATTTGGTCAGAATCCTTTTTTTTTACCTTCTGGAGCACTGTTCAAAAAGATAGGTAGAGAAGAAGAGGTTGATAGGCCTATATTTCAACAAGATGTCACTTCTGGAAGAGGGACTTTTGGGAAGTAAAGGGAGGCAGAAAAGGGAGAAGATGTTCTTTTTCTCACTGTCATTAATGAGAACAATACCGTAGTAGCTATGGCCAGAAGTAAACTTACCTAACCTTAAATAGATTATAGATCTAGGGGGTAGAATATATTGGCTGAAGATTTTTATGTAAGAAATACAAAAGTGTGCAGCTGTTTTTGTTTTGTAATTTTTTTTATTTTTTAAAGTATGTGGTAAAATTGATGGTAGGGCTTGCAGATATCATGCACTAATTAAATATATGTAGAATTTTAAAAGGATGAGCATGTAAGTCTTTTTAGATACTGGTGCATAAGATAAGACTTTTCTTGTTTAAAAAGTACCAGCTTATAAAGAGAAAAAATGTGCTCTAATTTAGCTGGACAGATTTGCAAAGATCTTTGAAAGTGTGAAAGAAAGGGTAAGAAGGAAATGTCTCCTTTACAATCTGTTTATGGCTTTGGGACTGTGCTTTATCTTGACAAATAAGATAAAGATCATTTGACAGCAATCCACTTATTCTTATTTTGCTAGCAACTTAAAAACTGAATTATTCATCCACAGTGTGAAACTCTGTTTTCCATTCTAAATTCAGCTGCGCAGTTAGCACCTAGTCGCCACAAAAATGTAACCAATGCAATAAAATAAATGTAGTGAAAATTACCTCTGTAAGAGTAGCATTACCAAAAATTACAAGCATTCCATGAATGAAAGAGCTTTAATGAACTAGTAACATGTCAAATAAACTTACAAGAGTTACATAAATATTTCTCTGGTTTCTTTCATACTTTTAGGTTTGTGGAGGGGTGAGTGAACTCATGAGCTTTGCTAAATCATGCAGGAATTTTTCTCTACATGAGAAGTCTCTAAGTGAACTCGCTTGGGCCACATGAAACTGCAAATATGTGTTAACCTTGGCCATGTCACACAGGTATGTGAATAAGCGTGATTGCTGACTGCCAATCCCAGACCTAAAAATTCCATGTTACAGATGCAGCTGTACCAGAAATTTTTATTTTTCTAGAAAGATTTGATAAACACTAATATAAACTCTGCCTGTGACAATATTACATTAATAAAGCTGATAAATAATACAAATCTTTATTTCTGTAATAAAACTGGTGCTTTGCAAACACATCTATAATCTGTCTTGAGTGCTGCTTAGAACTGATCCAARATATAAGACCAAGACAGTTTAAAATGAAGTACAAGAATTGCATGTAAAAGCTAATAAACCTTGCTAGAAAGAGATCTTTCATGCTTCTTTGTAATTTTTAACCACGCAAAGCTTTTCCTCAAGAATTCATTTCCTCCTGCATACGTTTTCTTTTGCTGATTTATATATGTATATAGATTATATATCAGTTAAACATTAGCATCTCTTGAATTAAAATCAATTGGTTAACACATGTAAGGTCAAATGAATCAAGTCAGAGGAAATTCTAGTCACTACTGCTCGAAACTCACTTCCATGACATATTTGAATGTCTCCAGCTCCACATTCCGCCCCGCCCCCCCCCTCCCCCAGTTTTTAATTTAACGATACGTCTTTGTTAATGCGTGTGTCTGTGCGCAGAGAGAAGGTGAACGCTCTCAGCTCAGGAGGGATGTAATTCSGGGAGCTGTGAGCAGCTGAGGAGGGATTGTCGTGGGCATAGCATTTGAACAGGAAAGTGGTGGCTCTCTTTCCCACTACAGTAAAAAGGAAACTGGTAACAATGGTGTGCTATAAAAAGCAAAGGAACATTCTTCTCTGTCAAACAGCCGCACCTCTCTGGCAGTGCTGCTGCTGCAGTACACTGGCTGGCAACCTCTCTGTGTTTGAACTCTGCTGTTACTGAATTTCACTCAAAACTGAAAACCACACAAAGGGAGCAGGAACAGAGAACACCAAAAAGAAACAAGATGTTCATCTCCTTGYCGCTTTTGTTTTAGGGCTTTCCTTTATATGATGGGGAAATAATGATCTAAGTGTGGTGGTGAGGGCTGTCTGCTGTCTGGGCCAATTTTACCTCATTAAAGAAAGACAAGAATTATGGCAAGTTCTTCCAGAACTTCAGAGAAGCCATTCAAAAGCAAAAGTCGTACTGGGATGCAAAATCCCTCCAGTTCCTGCTTCAGTCCATTTAAAAAAATATGTATTTGAAGCCTGGGGGAAGAATACAATTTAAGAGAGATTTTTCCCTTATGCAATGAACCCAACAAGGCCTTATGTATGCTACAGCAAACTRCAGTACCTGCAGGGTGCTCATCTACCATGAAAGTCTTCTATTATCTCATTCTTTACATGAATGAAATGTGAATATAGTTCCTTCTTTCTCAAAAACCATTACACTGATTGGATTGTGTCTGGAAGCAACAGAATGGGTTTTTCCACACAATTATTTTCAACAGATTGAAAATGTATGGCTCGCCTTGTAGGTGCTGATGGAAGGTACTCTGGAATTTCAAAGACTGTGTGAAAAACAGTAGCTCCAGTAACCTTTAAAAATGTTCTAAGTAGAGGAAAAAAAAGGAAATTTTTAAAGTTATTAAAAATACATATTCTTTTACTGTGGATTTTTCTCTGGAACCCAGTGGCCTTCATTGCCGCAAGTTATTGCTATTGATTGTAATTAGATCATAAGCTTCACAAATATTCATTCATAACAAAACAAATACCTTGTGATAAAATTAAGAATATTGTGGAATTATTATTGGTAATAAAAATGAAATCTAGCAAGATGATAGAGTAGTCACAAAGGGAGGACCAGATATATTTTCTTGGAACTGCTGGCTATATTAACATCATATAAAACTGTGTTCTGAGAAATCTGCATTATGAGTGGAGGACTATAGGCAAGTTTTTAGCTAAACAGTAGCCATCATGTTCTCACAGGAAAAATATTTTAGAAAAAAGGCTGTTTCACATTATCTGAGGACATGTGTGTCTCTGTGTGTCTGTCAATCTATGTCTATATGCATAGCTATATGTGTATAAATATATTCACATATTTACTGAAAGCTTTTAAACAGGTGCAAAATTGAAAGGATTGGAGGAAAACTTAGTTTGGCTAAAAAGCTGCTCATTCCATTTTTCTGTCTCGTTATTCATCATATCAATATTTTAATCATAAATCCTTCCCTATTTTTTCTTTGGGTTGTCTAAAACCTATTCTCTAATTCAGTCCACCAGCTCATCTTTTAATGTCATTTTAATAGACCTTGTCTTGTGTTCGTGGAGCAGTAAAAGCAAAGGTTTCATTGTAAAAGAAAATTGCCTCACTTGCACTGAGTTTTCTAATTACTGTGTCTGGTACTACCATTGAATGTTTGGAGAAGGGGAAAAGAGAGAGGAAATAGAGAATGTTATTAATCAGCCTTTACTGGTAATTAAGGCCCTCAGATTCTCATTGATTTTTTTCTTTCAGTTTTACATACCTTGATGTCAGATAAAGCAAACGACAGGCGAAAAATCTCAGCTGCAGGCAAGTCACTTATTTTACAAACGTGAACATTCCAGGACATTGCATTGTGGGACTGTGGACCTACGAACAGACCTCATTTTGCCCAGAAGGGTTGTATGCTAACATAAGATGGACCCACTCAAGAGACACATGACTTCAGCAAAGAACAGCATCACTGAACTCATCAGTGAACTTGGATTTGCAAATACCTCCTGTGGATTTGCTGAATTCTATATTTGCAAGGATGAGACAAGAACAGGGTCCTCCATGATGAATGAGCAGTTTGCCTACTGTATAAAAAGAGAGACAGGTTCCCCCCCACCATGGACATAATTTATAAGTGTGCCCACAGTAACAAGTGACCGTTTGGCAAGCAAGAAAATTTGAATTTGTGTAATATTTTCCTGTAGAGTCATGAGGTAAGAAGAAGATGTGAAGAAATGCTTCTGTCTGTGTGAGGAAACACATAAACATTGATCCAGAGGGAGAATGGCAGGCCACCTGGATGACAATCACTCACAGGACTGCTGCAAGTCTAGGGGAAACACGCYGTTTCATGACAATTTACTGCACTTGCTTTTATTGTTTCACCRTTTAAATAATATAGAAGCCCAGCATGTAGTCAGGGCTCTGGTAAAAATTTGCACAAAATTAAATATATGAATACATTTTTGAAGAAAAATTTGGTGGGTGATTAGAAGAGATGAGTTTATTAATGCTGGACAACTATTGATCCCTGCTGTTTAACAGTAAATTTGATCACACTTCTTTGTTTTATCAGAACTACCTGTAGAATCTGAAAGTCTCATAATATGTACTACACATCTCCTTTTCCCCTTGCAAGTGTATAAGCAGTTACATTTTTCATCACTTTCTCATGGGATTATGGCACAGTGAAGACAAACTATGACATGAAAACTAACTTACCTCTAAGAGGAAAAAAGAAGCCAGGCTATTGCCAGAAAAACATAATTTGAAACCCCACAAAAATGTAAATACAATTTATTTAGGTTTTCTTAATCCTTTTAAAAGAGAAGAACTAAGCAAAAAAAAAGTTCTTTAACTGTGTGTAGAGGTCATGATGGAATTTATTTTGATTGGGTGACCTCATAAAATTATTCACCACTGCTGTGATTTTTTTCAAGACAGCTCAATAGAGTGTGACTCCCAGTTCCCATTAGAATTTAATGAGAACTGGGCCTGTAAGTCCCTCAGATTCCTTTGAAAATAACCCAGCCCATGATAAAATAATACAGTTCTGTGCATCCTTAATTTTTGACAGTTCGCTCGTGACTGGAATATTGATTGCAACAGCTACTGCCAAGCACACGGCTCCCATCATTCTCTCCTGCTTTTCCATTATGTCATAAATAGATCGCCCAGCTCCATAGATTGTACAAATAGACTGGGCTGGACCTCTTGCATGGGTTTGCTCAAAAAAAAAAAAAAAAGGAGAAAAGCCTAATAATAACCAAGCATTTAAGTTCCTTGCACAAGTTAATTGTATGAATTTTAAATGCTCTGAAATGAGTAACTTCAAAGAGCAAATAAGGACCAAAGCAAGACCAGGTCCAACAGTAGTAATTAGAATCAAGTCAAAAGTAAGCCTGATTGGACAGTTTTAAAGTGTTTGTTCTATGCAAGAAACCTGGCAAGTGTGTAGTACCCAAAATGGGAGTTCAATTAAAGCTTTGGAAAGGCACAAAAATATGCAAACAGAAACATTTAGTATCCTGCTAAGCTGAAAATACATTCAAACTAAAATGAGAACGGAGGTGACAGAATAAGCAATAAGAATAAAGGAAGTGACTTGTCAAAATAAAATATATTTGAGAATGGCCACAGCCTGGCAAATCCTGCCTACCTGCAATCTCAATCGACTGGACTGATTTGGATTGCTGACACCTCAGGGAAGATTTTAGAATTGGTTTATTGACTTTTGGGTTTTTTTGCCTTGCCTTGCCTTGCCTTGCTTTGCCTTCCTTTCATTTGTATCGTGCAATGTGCGAAACAAAGCATGGAACATTCTGCAGCATTTTGAACATGGTCAGAAATTATTCCAGAAAAGTCTTGTTTTTCTGAGCGAAGGTCATTTCTTCCTTTGCAGAAGACATACTCCTGTGACCATTTATAGTCGGTGCCAAGTTCCAAGGCAGAAACTTTAGTTAGAGCTATAGGAGAGTACACAGCAGAGCAGGCAGTGCCTCTGCTTCCGAGGATCCATCTAACTAGTGGTGATTTCACATCTGTGGATTTTTTGTACTTTTTTTTTACTTTTTTTTCATACTTATCTCCAGTGGGCCAGGGGTTCTGATCTCACAAGCTTCTGCATGAAGKTGGTTCTGACACCAGAGGCAGCTGCTGATGGACTCAGAAAGGCTTCATGCAGATGGAAAGGTCAAGCTGCACAAAATAGCTTGCAGTTCCAGAGGCCTGATGGCAAACATTCTTATCTTAGAAGAAACCCAAAAAACCTAGAGAGTGCAAGAGGCATTTAAAATGAGACGCAGCAAAAACTGGTAAAGGTTTTGTACGGGACAGGATAACATCACCTAAGTTGAGGCTTGAGCAGCCACTAGTCAGAGTAGCATTAGCTTTTTAAAATACTGCTCTGTGACATTAGCAACAGCAGCTTTAACGTTGAAAGGATCACCCTGTGTTTGCTTTAGCTCTAAACGCTGCCCCATCTCTTTGAGAAGACAATTCTGAACTGAGCAGATGTTTTCCAACATAAACATTTATTTGTGTTTGGACCCTKGAAATACTGTAGCTTTCTTTTAACTCTCTTAAGAAATTATATTATTTCTGCTTCTTCAATTATTTACTTACCAAAGCCCCAGAGCGTGTTTTGTGTGCAGTGTAATTTGAACAAAGGTTAATGCTGCACTGTTCACTTCTCTACAAAACCTGTACCTCCGAATCTGCATAGAGACTGCATTTAAGGAAATAAATTAAAGTAGAATTGAAAAGCTCAATCTCAGGACAAAACAGACTTTCAGAATCTTCAGCTGCCCACACCTAAACAGTCCCAACTGTGGCACGATCTCTTTGGCTTGCAGTTATCTGATATGACATACAAAAAAAGGTAGATTATGATGGAGCTATTATAARGTACCAGCATAATCTCATTCCTAAAAATAATGATGCCAGAACTTCAGWGAGTAGGGATGAAAGAAAGCTCTTTTTGCCTAGCTTCAAATTCACCTCAGCTTCCTGGATTTTGCATGTTTACTATAGACACCCAGAACTGAGTCTGTTTGAAACGAAAAGGTGTAGAAGAAGAGAAATGTCTGAAGATGAGGAATAGCCTTAAAACTATGGACAACATATCCTCAATGAGGAAAACTAATAGAGGCACACTGTGAAAAAAAAGAACAGAGATGGTGTAGGAGGTATAGGTGAACAAAAGGAATATGGGGGCAAAAAAGTGTCAGTTTCCCAATCTATTTAATAATTTGTGGTTGGAAATAGGTTTAGTTGCAAGTTATACCCTAATAGTTTATTAACTATCTACTTCTAGGTTCTCATGTCACTATTCATCTCTAAAAGTATCCGATACGATGGTCATTAATGAGYTTTATATTTTTCTAATAGCTTTGCCAACCCTGTATTATGACTGCTCCTTTATTGACCTTCTTTTTGTCATACGCATGTGTTTTGATCAACTTTGAATTATTAGCATTTAAATATGCCAACAGAATGTTGAAGTCCCATAATACAACATTGTTTGTAATAAAATCATTAATGTGATAAGATGCAGATCAAAAGGAGTGTACACCAAAGTGAATACAAATGATAAAATACTGAATTAGTATGAAAAGATGAAACACATTTAACAATAGGCTTCCACAAATGTATTAGTGAGCCTATTAATGACTAAATTGCTAAGGCATATAATGGAAAGTCAAATAAAGAGCATTTCCCATAATATAAATATATTTCTAAATGTTACAATGTAAAGATTAATCTAGTTTTTTTTTCAAGCGTGCGTCAAATTTACTAATTTGTAAAAAACACTAGTTTACACATATACACATATATAAGAGATAAATCCTTTTGGTAGTAAACAGTGTTACAAATRTTACTTTAAAGTGATCATGCAGACTACTCTCCTCTGGGCTGGTGAGTCATTCAGGGAGTCATACAAATGTAGCCCCACAGACTGAAATCTAAGGCAGATTGACAGTGGGGGGGTTGCTAGATCATGTGTTCTTTCAAAGAGAGCTTCTTGGGAATCCTCTTGATAAGGAACCTTTTCTGGTCAGGGTAATCCTGATGTAGGTGACGTAGAAACACTTGTGGACACGGAGAACAGAATGTTTCCAGTCCCAGCTTGATTTCCAAACTAGTGACTTATTAGCTATTCTCTAGTGAATGCGCAGGTCTTTCACTAACATTTTATTAAAAAATTCAGAGTCTCAAAAATGGAACTGCCTGCCTGCCACAGTTATGTTGTGCTATCAGGAGTATCATAACACCAATATCAGCTTCCTGAATCTTTGCCCAAAAGCAAAGAGGAAAATCATGAACCATACTAATCTCTATAATTAATGTCATGTTTCTTCATATTCTCTCTCTAGCTATCTTCAAAATAATTCTGTTTTGGTCTCGATCCTTATCATCTTTAAAATCTTTGTAACAACATTGACAATATGACAGATGTTCTTGTGTGTAGCTGTAACTCAAAACAAGAGCAATATATTGCTGATACGATATATTTAGATATAGATAGATATAACAGAAAACTCACATATGGTCAACCATATGGATAATACTAATTTCTACATCCTCTATATTCTGAAATGCAAAGTTCCAGCCCTTAATGAGTGGCAAAATTCTCATATTTCTGCACAACAAAAATATATTGTCCCTTCTAAATCCATGTCTAAATTTTTAGTAGTATAGACTGGTAGAGAGTATAACTAAATTGAGCCATAAAAATTGTTTCGCTTGTGTGTGCAATTTCAGAGAGAAGAGTGGGTAAAATGGATTTATTCTTATAATGTGAAACTGCTTCATGTATCAGAAATTGCATAGTTGACAACTGCACTTGAGTTACAGTAAGGATTTTCAATGTTGCCAAATGGCACATCATGTAATTTCTGATCTGGTTTAATAAAATTGAAATGTTTGGTAACAATTTATGGTTATTGCTTGAGAGTTTTATAATCTATATTTATATTAACTTAGAGTGGCTGAGATATGTGGATTTTAATTCTTCATCTAGAAAGTTATATAGGTCAAATACAGGGACAACATCAACAGAAATAAAGTTACAAAGAAGAGGAGAAAAAGATCTTTAGGGAGAAGCTTCACCACAAATCAGTAGAGTCACCTAAGAAAATCAATTGCCATCCTGAGTTTATTCAAGTATCCAAGGCCCAGGATGGAGAAGGACTGGAAAATTACTTGAAAATTTCTAAAAGCAAGCAACAGCTGTGAGAGGAAGCAAAGAGACTCATACCTGGAGCTGTGGCACACAACTAGTGTTGTGTCTTCCAGTGTATAACCAGATACTTAAAAAAAACCAAAAATAAATTCTAAAGATGTTTCAATAAAAAGAAAGGCCTGACATGTTTTTCTTTGTAATACAAATACTTTGTAATGAGGCACAACTTCACTCGGATCTTTAGAGATAAGGACTCACAAATACAGCCTAAAATGTTTTGAGAATATCTGATCTTTGCTTTTGAAAAATAGTGTTCTCAGTTGCAAATCAGCGCTCACGTGGAAACTAAAAAGTAGGATTACCTGAGCTGTGTTTGTAAAATAGACCAACAGCATGAACAAAAAACCCCCAAAATACTGACTTTTTAATAAAGAAAAGTTCTTTTATGGTTAGATTATTTACAGAAATTGTACAGGAGTGGAGTGCTGATGCTGTAAAGAGAAGATTTCTCATAAAAGCAGGGAGAACAGAGTTTTGATTTCTCAAGTGTGACAGAGGGGTATGGTTCTGCGCAACATATGTTTGCAAAGATTTGAAACTGTAAAATGTGTAGTTCCTGAAGATGAAGAGAGTAACTAATGAAACYCAGTTTCCTACGAATTTGTGCCCTCATTCTTTAAATACAGACTGCCAACTTCACGTTTACTGTTCTTTTACCTGTGGTACTCCCCATAGCAAACAACAGTATTTGTGGTGGGTAACCTGGTGCTGCAGATGTGCTCCCAGGCTAGCTCACTCTCTGCAGCTATGTGAGTCTTTCTGCTTGTCTTCAAGTGGGGGAAGTAATTCTGGACTTTCCTCCACCTCATTTCTGACTTTTCCTCACAATTCTCAAAATAATTTATCTTAGAGATTCCAACTTCTCTGTTAGATTTGATAGATTAAAAAGTTATTAGAAGGGGATCAGCAAACAGACAGCCATGATCAAGCAAGCGGTATTCCTTAGAAAACCTGGCTAAAAAATAAAAATATAACCTGTGAGAAGGAAAGCAGAGAATGATTGATTTCTATACAAGCTTCCGAGCAAAAAATTATTAAGACACATTGTTACCTAAGAATGTTATAGTAGTCCTGTACAAATGAGCCAGAGGCTGAACAGCATATAATTGAACATGGAAAAACAACCAGCGTAAACCAGTCCACAGTAAACCAGCATCGACCAACCTTTTTGGGCAAAGTAAATCTGAGAAAGACATGACCAGATGCAATGCAAGTAAGTTTATTTAAAAAAAAAAGCCATCAATCTGAAGGAATTCTTCTGAGCTTTTCACTGCTTTACTGAGGTGACACCATTTTTTAAATCTCATGTGCTTGGGTCAGCCTCTCAACTGTAACAAATAGAATTGGTGGCCTAAATTCTGATAGTTTTTACACTATTGTCATGGGTAAGTAAGTTCCCTGAAGTCCAGGAGTTATTTAGATTTGCAGTGTAAACAAGAATCCAGCCTGGGGACTTTCTTACACCAGTATCTTTTCTTGATCCTTGCTGTGAAGTTATAGGCTGGCAATTGATTGTGCTTTCTTAAACCACAAAAACGACAGCAATCAGGTAAGTAAGAAATATTAGAAATCTATCCAGAACGTAACTGATTAGACAGYGGAAACTTAATCTGATATCAGAGCCCTTTTTTTTTTTTCGGAATTTCTTAGCCAACTTGAAATAATTTTCTGTTGTCACATGCTTTTTAGAAAACAGAATCCTCAGTTAATACAGGAAACCTTTAAAGTCCCAAATATTGGAAACCTTTTGTAGGGTTGATTATTCCAGCTGTGTAGCTTTTGTATTTTTTTTTAACAGTCTGCAAGCATGCAAACACACATGCAGAACGTAGGAAAGTGTTCTTCCTTACTCCATTTCATTAGGGACAATTCTAGGTGTGATAGATACTTTTAGCATTTTTATTTATTTCTTTAATGGAAAAATGATATCCAAAATTTTTACCAGTTGAGAAGTTGTTGTTATYTTAGTGGAGGAAGATAGGCAGCCTTTCCAGTTTCCATGCCTCTGTATTATATATTTTAGAATAAATTCTTGAGACGGTTCCTTTCATTTAATATGTCCTCCAATGTTTTGTGCTTATTCATGGCCTCTAGTTGCTATTAAGCTATTTTAAAGTCACATTTTGCTGGAAGTGCAGAGTGTGGAGATTTTTTTAGCTCAAATGAACACCAACTGTGCTCGGACCATGTGCATGCACACTTGAAACAAGAATGATAAATCTGAAAGGTACTCTTGTCATAAGACAAACTCTCAAATTGGTATGAGTTGATTGCCGTGTGGCTACTAATCCATTGCTGCCCATATACAATGCACTAGCTAAGTGGTATTTCTAGACTGCTCATTGTGTCTTGTTCTTTGTTGATTTTTCTCATTCTGTGTATTTGAACTACTTTAGCTGGAAGTACTTAGCTGAGAGATTCACAGAAAGAACACATAGCATGGGGTGGGTGACCTGTGAAGTCAGACATGAAAGATTCCTGTTTGGCTATTTTTCAATGCTGTTTCAGTCGAATCTGAGGCATTACCAGCTGTGACACTGCACAGCAGTCATTTTGTTTCCGTATACTAGCTAGACAGATTTATCAATTTCTTTTTCCTTGTTCTGATTTTTTTTTTTCAGTTGTCGCTCTAAAAGGGAAAAGGAAAAAAATGCAATACTGGAATCTGGAATAAAAATGCATTCTCAAATACCTTTTACAATTGGTGCTCTGGGAGGAGGGTCACATTACAGAAATACTTTAGGTTGGGGTAGAACACCTATTTAATAAGTTCTTTGGCAAGTGAAAAGCATTTGTTGCTAGCAAAACCAAACCTTTATTATTTTTATTTCTTTTTCCAAGGAAAAGCTGTGCAACAGGGTAGAATTGAGGATCAAAGTTTAAATACAGTTTGTTCTGCCACCTGGTTTTGATCTAGAGCTCAAGCATATGACTGGCAACACTCACTGTCACAGCAGGGAGACCTGGTAAAGGGGGACAGAGCAACATTTCTCTCTATTTCTCAAATTGTGAAAGGTATGAGATTGACAACCTTGGAAAAATAAGTCTCCTATTTTATTCACCGAGAAAAAAGATGGCAGAGCAATCATAATAAAATCTTCTCCCTCAGTGTTTTGCCCATTTGTTGCAGGCCTGCTTTTGCTGAACTGTCTGGAGGGGGTGAGGASATCACTTTGTCTTTTGACCAATTCAATCTTTGTCCCACTGCTATGACTCGCCACCGGGGTGCCAATTGTGGTTGTCATCTTTTCTTGGGTAGTTGCCACCTGTCCATTAGAAACTGGCCAGGGACCAGGAATTCACTTCACATTGACCGCAGAATAGATGTCATGGGCTCAAATGAACATTTTAGACACTGAGTCCGGATTTGAAACAGCAATTTAGAGATGAAAGGCAAAGTATCTCTTCTTCTTCGATCACTTATTTATGGAGTTACTCTGTATTTGAGCTACATTTACATCCACTTGATTAGTCTCTATCTATTGTAAATTTTCTCTACATAATTATTATTTCTGTTTTTAAGGAATCATTAAAGGTCTAAGGCAGATTAGTACCCATCTTACTACAGGCTGTAAAAACCTTGGTTTGTCTTTCTCATCTGATGGAAGAAATTTTCTTCCAGTTCCTGTGGCTGGCTTAAGGTTCCACACAGGTCCCAAAGAGCAACTTGACCCAAGGTATTAAAAAGCCCTGAAAACATATACTTAGTGATCAGTTGGAAAACATCATTATTTTGAAGTATCATGACCATGGAAGAAAGATCACATTAAAAGTAAAAAAAGATCAGTACTAGAGATAAGAAGAGACAAAAAGATGGGCCAGAACATGAAAAAAGAGAATAGGTAGCTGACCAATAAATTTGGAATCTTGATATCGGGTTTTTTTCACAAGTTGTCCAATTGAGCATAAAGGGACCTTTTAGGAGATGGATTATTTGTCACTGTGTATCAGAATCCAGCTGGTGATTTAGGGACTTGTCAAAATGGCACAGCTGTATCCATAAGGTCTATGGTCATACGAGTGATTTGTCTGTAAAGCTGTGGCATTAAAGGAGCTATGATATATAAGGGGTTGGTGATGTACTGTGCTGTGGACATCCAGAACAAGATACAGATGTACTAAATCTACCACTGTTCTGTCACAGGGAATAGCTGCCATAATAATATACAAAGTCATAAGCAAGGAGATAAAATTAAAAAACCTCAAAACCCAAACTGCCAAAATAAGCATTCCTGTCAAGTTTGCACAAAAACTTTTTTTTCAGTAAAAGGAAATGACCATGAACTGGGAGAAAAAAAAATAGCAGTGTTTGCAAAAATGTATTTTCAYGGTATGGAAGATGGAGATGGGAACACTTCTCTTTTTTTAACCTTTATAAAGCCCCAGGGATTTACAATAAATTGTACTCAAGGAACTAGATCTGCAGGAGAACGTGGTGCTTTGAAATAGTTTGCTTTGACACACCTTGCTGACCAGTGCAATCCTTAGGTGCTGTTTGCTGCAGAGTGTCTAAAATGCTACACTGCAACAGCAAAATTCTTTTGTTTGGATGAACTCTGCAAAGTGATGTGCAGCTCTGTGAATTAAAAAAAAATTACTTACCACATAAATTTAAATATTTGTGTTATAATGATAATCTTGAGTGTTGTACAATAGGCGGTGTTAGTCCACCGGAAGGGTGAGTAGGAACCTCTTTTTTTTTCTTGTCTGAAAAATGGATGTGCAAAGCTGTCTGTCACTCTAGTCATTGCCTTTGAGGTTGTAAAGCTGCAGTCAAGTTTCCAGTTACAGTTTGAACTTGTAGGTTTTGTTTTTTTTATTTTTTAATTTTTTAAAATTTTTTGTAGCCTGCTTCATTGCAACAAAATTGTTCTAATCAAGAAAGAACATTTGTTTGCTTACTCTAGCAGTGCCCATCCACCCTGGCCACCAGTCAAGGTCTCAGAACTGATATTGATTTCAAGTTTGACATCTCTAATGAAATAAAGGACCTCATTGCACTCTTCCCAAGGGAAAGAGGTATCCACGGTAATCGCTTTTATCTTAAGACTGAAGAAAAATGTTTCATTTTTCTTTCATTCAGACTATGCATTACTCATGTTTTTTGTTGGAAATCTGATCCCTGTAATTCAAAAAAGAAAATTTATACTGCAGTGAGAGTGAGGGTTAGTTCAGAAAGAAAAAATATTTAAGACACAGTGATTTCAATGAGATGCTGTATCAGCTTTTCAAACTACGTACTTCCTTAGTGYACTCATCACACATGATCAAATATAATGTTTTGTCAGTTTTTAGACACTTTCCTATTAGAGTTACATCTTTTACTTCATCAAACTAAGGCTCTGTTGAAGGACAGATTTTACAAATAAACATTARTTGGAATGTTCTTAAAGAGCAATTGTTTACTGATTGAAATCCAAAAGCTGTTGCTCATGCTTGGAGATCAAATTACATGCTTAAGAAAAAGCAAGATGTGCAATTTGTTGACTCATGACTCATAAGAAGTATCAAGGTGTATTTTTTGATATGAAGGTTGCAGAATCTCTTGTCTTTATTAGATGAAGCAGTAGATGACAGGTTTTTCCTAAAAACAGTGTCAATATACATAGCAATCTCATAGCCATCAAACTGTAATCCCTTTGTGAAAAGGGAGTTGTGAAGAGGATGATCTGTAACATTCAAGGCGTCCTTTGTTTTAAGACAAAGTATTATACTGATGTTACACTCCAACCCAATTCCCTGAGGGAATTTTTTTGCCACATATTGTCCCTCATTTTGATTACTTAGATCAGCCACGCAAAGTGAAGCCAGGCTTCCAAAAAAAGACGGTGCAGAAGGAAGGACATTAAGACATATGTGAAGGGTATGCATGAACGTAGAGGCACAAAAGTGATATCAATTCAGATCAAAGATGAGCTGGGCCCAGACTCCCATCTCCTGGCAGCTTACAGGGAGACACTTCAACAAGGGGAAGGACACAGTGATATTTGCCCTTGGTTGCATCTGCTGTACCACGGTTTGTGACTCAGGAACTTGAAGTCAGGCATGGTGTCTTTGTCCTTTATAGCATTTAGTGTCCAATGTCACAGCACCATCCAATTGCCTGCGACACTTGGGAATAATCTGACCCTAGAGAGGTTATATGGGGTCCTGCCAGAGGGGTCCTCCACACGTCAGTGTTGGCTCCTGTTTACATCTTTCACAGAGATCAAAACTGTGGACCCAAACTGAGGAAGGACTGGCATGTCAGTTGACGAGGAATGGAAATATATTGAAGATTTGCTCAGATTWCTTTTCCTATTCATGCCTGTGGACAAATTACTTAGTATTTTTCCACTGTAGTTTTATACGTGCGGTTCATAGTGCTGGCTGCGTCACCAGAGGTTTTGTGAAAGAATAAATATAGCTGAGTATGAAGCACATATAAGACACTTAAAAATGTCTAAAAGGAAACTCGGCCAATTAAAAATCATTTTCTTATAATGGCTCTACCTGGTCAGACATAACTGTAGTGGTATACTTGATGAAATAGCATTTTCAGTGCTCTTACCTCAGTCTTACACTGTAAGGGG
Organism: Amblyornis subalaris; assembly: GCA_018881555.1. Lineage (NCBI taxonomy): Eukaryota > Metazoa > Chordata > Aves > Passeriformes > Ptilonorhynchidae > Amblyornis > Amblyornis subalaris. The sequence continues at coordinate 5,848,884 of JACAXG010000050.1, forward strand.
ATTCTCTGAAAATCTCAGGTAATGGAATCCTGTGACTCCAATAAGAATTGAACTGGAGAAAAAAAAAACCAACCAGCTTTTCAAGACCATAGAAGAAAAACTTGGTCTTACATTTTTCAATATTTATGAAATCAAGATTGTGAATTCCAGGTGTGTAACTATCTATTTTTAAGATAACAGACTATTTTCCATGAACTGTAAAGAAGGATGCAAGAATTCAATTGAATAACCTTGGTCTTTGTGATTCATGACTCAGCAGCATGGTCTAACCTTATAGTTGACCTTGTTTTGAGCAGGAAGTCTGACTAGAGACCTGAATTATGCTGCAATCCTGTGATTCTGCATTTCTATAGAAGCAGAACAGTGTCTAGAGCTCTTGGGACATAGTATTGACTGGAAAAAATCCCACGACTTCATACAACCTTTTTTTAATAAAGCCTGGAAGAGACAGTCAGACATTTGATATGCTCAGGAGAGATTGTTTCCTCCTGTTTTGTAAATTTCTGTTTGCGATCAAAGTGCTATCAAGTTTTGAGGTCTGTTTTCTAGTTCGTTCACTATAGCCACACAAAAATACAGGGAGACTGGGGTTAATGTGATCAAACAGAAATATATATTGTACAGTTGTCTACTGCCAGGCTAGTCATCTTAGATTACCTTAACAGTAATACAGAAAAATGGGTGCTTTTGGTTATTAATGGCATAACCTAGTTTAGGTATCTCATTTAGGATGAGAATTGCTTGCTAGAAAGTCTGTTTCTTCCTTGTGACTAAAAAGAACTAAGATAACTASCTCAAAATTAGAAACCCATCCTTGCTGACCCAGATTACCCCCAAAATAAGATGGATAAAAGAGAAAATTAAAAAGAAGCTGATGACTTGATTTTCATGCCAAGAATTGAGAGAATGAGTTTGTTGCTGCACTACAAAAGGACTGCAAAAGCCTTTTGCGTGTTCCAGCCAAAAGATGGGAGATGAATCCCCACATTCAAAGTCCCGTGCCAGTTGTATTTCTCGCACTACTACATCCTTTTTGTTTATTCTTCTGAAGTAGATAAAGAATGTAGGCCCCACCCCTGCAATAAGATCCATTCAGATCTTCCCACTTATCAAGCCTATCTGCATCCACATTAGTGGAAACACAATGGCTGCAGAGTAATATCTGCTTGCAAGGCCACAAAGGGGGTAAAAGAAGGGGAGAAGGACATTATCCTTTCAAAGAGCAGCACAGCAAAATACAGAAAGAAGGGATTTAACTTTCTGTTTAGCAATCATAAAGCAAGTTTTCATATTTTTTGTTCATACAACCCAGATCATCTGTTAAAAAGAAGCTCCCTCATGTTGTTTGTATGAGTTATGTTGTTGATAAATGGGTGAGGGATAATACAATCTGATTTGTCCTGGACCTTTTGCATTTCTCTGATTCCCCAGAACATGCTTCCTTTCTGTATGTAGCCTTTACCATCTACCCCACCTCACTCCATCTGACCCCTCCTGCTCCTGCAGCCCCCACCTGTCCAGACTCTGATTCTCCTTTGCTTTGGACTTCATAAGAATATTGAAGATTTATTTCCAAGCACCAGCCTTCTCAAATAGGCAGAGTGATATCTAACATGGGTTATGTTTGAAAACAGGGAATCATCATAGATTTGAATTAAAAAAGGGAAGAAAAACTTCCGTGGTTTGACACTGGCCAAGGCCAGGCACCCACGAAAAGCCCACTCACTCACTMTCCTCTGCTCTGCAACTGGACAGAGCAGAGAAAATTTAACAAGGGGTTAATGAGTTGAGATAAGGAACAGGAGAAAACACTTCAAGGGCAAAACAGGCTCAAGCTTAGTGATATAAGGTGAATTTATTACTAACAAGATCAGAGTAGGAGAATGAGAAGTAAAATAAGCTCTTGAGAACACCCTTGTCTCCCCCCAACCCCTCTCTCCTTCCCACTGATAGCGCACAGAGACGGAGACGGGGTGGGGGTTTTGGTCAGTTCATCACCAGGATTTTTCTTTCCACTGCTCAGGGAGRGGAGTCGTTTCCCTGCTGCACCGTGGGGTCCCTCCCATGGCAGACAGTTCTCCACGAACTTCCCCAGCGTGGGTCCACTCTCACGAGCAGCAGCACTCCCAAAACTGCTGCAGCATGAGTCCATCCCACGGGCAGACAGTCCTCCCAAAACTGCTGTGGTGTGGGTCACTCTGCCACGGGGTGCAGTCCTCCAAGGACAGGCTGCTCCAGCCTGGAAGCAAGGCCTCTCTCCCCATGGGACTCCCTCTGGATCACAGCCTCCTGGTATCCACCCGCTCCGGCGTGGGCACCTCCCCCACGGGCTGTGAGTGGATCTCTGCATCCCCCGTGGACCCTCACGGGCTGCAGGGGGACAGCCTGCCCCACAATGGTCCTCACCACAGGCTGCGGGGACATCTCGGCTCCGGCGCCTGGAGCACCTCCTTCCYTCCTTCTGCACTGACCTGGGTGCCTCCATTGTTGTTTCTCTCACATATTCTCACTCCYACTCCTCTCTAGTTGGAAAATACATCTATGTGCCCAAACTTTGTTATGTTCTCTTCTTAAGTCTGTTCTCACAGAGGCGTTACCATCATCTCTAATTGGCCCAGACTTGGCCTGTGGCATGTCCATCATCAGAGCCATCAGGGATTGGCTCTGCTGGACATGGTGGAAGCTTCCAGCAGCTTCTCACAGAAGCCACCTCTGTGGCCTCCCCGCTACCAAAACCCAGGCCCTGCAAAACCAACACAGAAGTATATGAGATTGAAAGACAAGGAAAGTCTGATGTGATTCTAAATAATTCAACCCATACCAAGAACAGAAGATAAAGGGGATTATAACTTCTATAGAAATAACTAGAAAAGGAACTGAAAAATAACCGATATGTCTGTACTTCCCTTCCTACTCTCACTGTCCTTTTCACATTTTCTGTTAATCAGTWTTGCAGTTTCTCTGTCAGAATTTTCTGATCGACTTAGGGTTGCTGAAATGCATTAAAATTCATGGTTTACAAGTATTGTGACTTTACTCCTGAACATTGCAGCATTCCCTGTGGTATCTGGAGTCAGCTGGACTAGATGCAATTGCAGCATTTGTAGCTAGTCACAGAGCCATGAAAGCRTCTCTCCTTTTTCTACGCTTCTGAGCAAGCCCATGAAGTTTAGAAAGATGGTAGATATCTATGAAACAGCATCTGATAAATTCAGCAGAGCACAGATCTGTAAGTTTCCATGTCTGTAAAACGTTTACTACAGTTTTGTGACACTCAGGGGGAGACTAGACAACCATGCAACCTACAGAGAGGTAACTGCATGTGCTATAGGGCAAACACTACTAATAGTCTGTGAGATGAATTCCCCCACAAGATTTTAAAAAATGCTGGTGTGAGTCCAGAGATAATGGTTCTGTGTAGATAAACTTGTTGAGTGATTTCTTTCCTTTAGAACATCTTTACTAAATCATCTAACATTTGAATTACAGCAATACCATAAAATGTGTAAGGTTTCTTTTATAGACCTATTATGAAGAAAAGCCTGTAGGGTAAGTTATATGACCTGGAAGAGTACTGGTCACTAACATATCACAAATAGACACATAAAACTCTGATAGCTATAAAATCAAAATAAGGTATAAATATAAGGGTTTATTAGTATATGAACCAGCCTATTGCCAGCAATTAAGGTTGAAGAGGTACATCCCAGCTTATACTGTTGCAAAGCTCAAATAACCAGGAACCCTTTCTCATTCCCTGAATCATACATTGTGTTTTCTAAATAAATCTGTCTTAATTCCTAATTTTAATCTCTTTTTCTGTTTCTCCTTTAAAACATTGATCAGCATTGATTGAATCTTTGTTGTTATAGACACCAACATGACAGTGACCCATTTAAAGAGAGTAGGGCTGAGTTCTGCATCACCTGCTGAAATAGTGGGAGACATCTCATCAAGTTAATTTCCCCTGGTTCAATTTTTCAGAATTTGAGGAAATTATTTCTGAAACTAGTTTGTTCTTTTACAGAAGTTGCCTAGCCATCTGAGCATTCAACTCCTGTCAACATCTGACTGCTTGACTGCTTACAACCTGATCTACCACTAAATTTTGCCATTTCATATGCTGTCACACCCAGATTTGAGATTTCTTCATGAAAGCCATTGCCAGATTTAACCACCTCTCCAAACCCCATAGTGCTATTGATGGCTAAAAGTCACGAGGGGCCTGTGGATAAACAAGATATCCTTCCTGTTCCAGTGATTCCTTGATGGCTGCAAGCTGCCCTAATGCTTGCTGACAGATAACTCAGCATGGAAACCATAAGCCTGTGGGAGCAGCAGTATCTCAAAGAACATAGAGGGGTCAGATGAGACCTGTAAAGGGAAAATGCTCCTTGAAGAAAAAGTGAATTCCCTCAGCAGTCCAGCGACTCATGGGCAAAGAGGAATATTTTATGTATGTTTTATAAACCCTCCTAGTAGCTATAGCTACTAAGTTTATACAGAGTTACACATCATGTGTTGTTATCGGTAGTATTTTTTCCCTACTAATAATACAAATTACTTTTAGACTTTTAAAGTTTTTTTTAGAACAGAATTGTTATGAGTAAAGAGCTCCTCTTGTCCCATCTCACTGACCTCACCTTTATCTTTGGTGTGATTAGAAGATGTGAATTTGGTTTTGCATGTGTGAATGTGGTTCTGTTTTTATTGCTGTTGAGGCTGCTTGAAGAATTGTGCACTTTGACTCGAGAGAAAAGGCACAAGGAAAGTACATTTTAATCTTTGGGAGTATAAGCAGCTTGGAGTGCTGTAGAAAAAGCACAGGACTTGGAAAATGAAAGGACAGAGAGGGACAATACCAGCACACTGCAAAGGAAAACAGTTAAATATTTGAGATTGCCTCATATTTGTTGGTGTTGTGAAGGATTGTGTGCCATCTGTGCTAGGATGTGCATGACAACCTTGTGACAATAGCCATCTTGCATGGCCTAAGGCAAGGAAGGTCTGAAATGTACCTAGACCACAGAACAGCATTGGACATGGATCAAAGATACTGCAGATCCCAGATGCTCTCCAAGATTCAGATAAATTGGGCCTGGATAAGGCAGTAACTCACTTTAGGTATCAGATTAAGGCATGGTGGTTCGTCAAATAAAGTTGTTATTTTCATGACTGTATCCTGCCTTTTCCCTTTACTGGTGCTTGACAGTAGGGATCAAATAAAAGCTCCTTTGGATCTTGCCAATTTACAAGTACAGCTTGCATGGGCAATCAAAATCAAAAAAGAAAAAAGGAAGATAATATTCTCAGTTGTTCCCAAATGCATGATTTTGGCTGTGCAAACAGTTGGAATTTCTAGCAATATAAACCAATATATTACTGAAAATCATGCCTAAGCTTTCAAATAAAATACATGGACAATTTAAAATGATCTATGCAAGCTATCCAGAAATCAGTTATTTGGACTGCAGGGTTTTTATGAATAAAATTGTAAAGTAAATGTACAATGTAAATATCCAATCCAAAATGCCCTAGCTTTTCAGCCATAGAAACCAAACAAAATTATTTGCATGCTGTTTGAATTCTGAGGTGGACAGAGAGGTAGTTTGCTCCCGGGTCAAAGGGTGAAGTTTTGAATTAGCTTGCAAAATGAGACCAGCCTGGCCATCCATCCCTGTTTGCAGAGTTTCAGATTTTTCTTGGCACTGAAATCCTTTTGTTTCCCAGCATAACCTTGAGAACCTTGAAAATATTTTCAAGCAGTTTAAACCAAGCCTGTGTATTCCTGAAGACTCATCTACTTGGAACTGCACAGACAGACCTCTGCTCTGAGAGGCAGGGATAGAAATCTGCCCTGGTGTTAATGCCCTGCATTAATGTAAAGTTAGAGGTAATAGGTGTTGAGCAAAGATCCTGGTAATACATCTTTTGAAATACAAGTGGAGTATGGCTGGCTGGCTGGGAATGTGGGCAGAGACTGCACTGGACCATCTGCATCCATGTGAAAGTGTTTTCTGTAGACTGCCATTTTTCTGTAGATTGATAGGACATTTTCTCATGACCCTCTCCAGCTGCTCAAAGAGTAGCATTTCTAGGTCTTTAGCAATGTCAGCTGGCAGCTTTCTTTGAGCCTTTAACATCTACATGAAAGACATATCAGCTAAAATCAGTCCTTACCAGAATAGGCTTTGCGACCTTCTTTCTTATTTACATTCTATTTACTTTACACTTAATGCTTGGGACACCCCACAAAGTCCCATCATCACCTGAATTTGAGAAGACTACCTTGCACTCACCCTGCTGACTCTAAATTGTTATTAGAAAAGCCACCATAATACTTCTTTCAGTTCATTGTTTCTGGGAAGATTTTGACAGAAAATCTAACAAATTTTCTCACCAATCTTCTTGTATTTGATAAATCTCTAAAAATATCTTTCTTAACCTATATTCACCAGTGGCCTCATTTGGGATATCTATAAGAGGCATCCTCTCCACAATGAACGAAAGACCAATTTTATGTCAGAAGAAGAATAAAAGAAGAAAGAGGGAGGTGTCTGCCAAATGCCCAAAAGTGTTATGAGCTTGTGACCCTTGGTACATAGGAGGGAATGAATGAAAGAGACCAAAAGAAATATAAGAAATTACTTCAAGACAGCATGTCTCTCCTGTGCCAGAAAAAGCAGATGGCAAAAAGGATCATGTAGAAAAAGAAAAAAAAGATGCAAAGAATTTTATCCCAGAAGCCAGTACTCAATATGAATAACACTGCAGAGCTTCTTTGCTATCTCCAACTTAGTTTCAGGTGTAACATAACAAGAAAGATCTTCTATTCAGCCTCAGGAAAAAAAAAAAAAAAGAAGAAGCCACAGGTATAATACTTACAGATGTGTCAGTCAGCAGGASATATTGTAACATACCAATTTAAATGGTTTTCTTTGGAGGCATTTTTGTTGCTTGTTTTGCAATGTCCTATATATTAGCTTTTCACAAGTTAATACTCTGCTTTGCTTCACAGAATACTTATTAATTCTTCCCAGAAGGACATTTTTTTCATGAAATCATACAATATCTTATCAGTCACTTAAAATCAAACCCAAACCTYCACAAAATTGGGCAGTCAATATACTCTTAGGGCTGTCAGCTGTGAACACACACCATGATGTGATTTTGAAACTACCTTTGTAGCTAACTGCTCAAAGTTAACAGGCATGCCTTCTGTGTCTCATTCACTTCTAATCTTTTAATTTCCCTCTTTTTTCGCAGGTGGTCACAACCTTCAGCAATAACAACAGGGACACTTGAAATGCTGAGATCCAGACTTCTGGCAGAGGATGCCCTGAATTGCTTTAGTCTAACAAACTGCATTTTTGAAAGTAGGTTGTGTCTTTTCGAAGATTGCAGGTTCTAGAGCCTATAGGTCCTTCACATTACAGTTCTAGGGCCTCTTTTGCAGCTTTGTGGGCAAGGGTAGCTCAGAGGATGCTGATAGTCACTGGTGGCATTGCAGCCGTACTCCTCTTTGCATTCCTTCCAGTGCGGACACCATCACTGCCTTTTGGCAACTCACATTAATTTCTGTGCGACTTCCTTGACGATGAAGGTACTAAGAGGCAAAGGCAAGTCTGAGTACTAAGTAGTGGTATTAAAATATGGGTAGCCTGTTAAATAATTCTCCATTCAGAAGAGGATTAAAAGGGTACTGTTTTGCAGGACTCAGTTAATGGCTTTACATAAGACAGAAGAAATAGCATGTGCAGCTTAAAAATTAACCAGGATAAGTCTTACTTTTATGCACCCCACAGATAAAACTTTCTGAATTCTTATGCTTCAAAGTAGTTCTGATTTTAGTGTGGCACTGCTATAGGGATGTGGCAAGCTTAACATGCAATATTAAAAATGTAGCCTTCCCTGTCTGAAGTCAGTAAGTCATCCCAGCTATGCACCATAACTCAAATTTCTTATTTCCTCAGCCCGGAATGACGATTCTGCCATATACGGATGGTCAGCGAATCCCCTCAGCACCCATCATTTTCTATTTACTGTCTGTCATCCTAACATTCTCATTTTACTCTGCTATCATGGTATTCAAGTTCCTGACAGCTAAATGTGCTATCTCTTCACCAGATACAAACCATACTTGCAGCCTCAAATCTGATATAGATGGACAAGCTATCACTGAAGATAGGGTGAAGAAAGACTGAATTATTGACTGGAACAAGAACAATTCACCCTCAACTTTTTCTAATCCCCTGAAAATTCTAACAGTATCTCACAGTTCACAGCAAAAATAGTCCCCAGTGACAGCAAGCAAAACAGTGGGTCATGAGCAGTAATGCCTATCCTCTATAAAGTGCATCTTTTCTTCATGCAGTGACTCACTATGAGGTCAGTCTGCATGGGAAAACTGCAATGCTGGTACCTGCATGCCAGCATATCTGCTAACCACACCATTCCTTAAAGCAGACACAGGGAAAGCAAAGAGTAGGAACTTTCACTTCTTTTCTCCTTTTCTGGGAAGGATTCTGCTTGCACATGCCAAATCTGTGACAGCAAATTAAATATGTCTGGGACTGTTATCTGAAGCCCACTTGGAAAGAGCAGCCCACAGCCACACTAACCTGCTCTCCTAGTCCCCAAAAGAGGATGCCTACCTCTTCTGAGTCTCTAATACTGCCTGAGCTGTGCCTGAAAACTGATGAAGACTCACAGAATTATAGAAACATAGAATAGTTTGGGCTGGAAGCAGCATTTAGAGGTCATTTAGTCTAGCCCCCTGGCCATGAGCAGGGTCATCTTGAACTAGACCAGGTTTTTCAAACTCCCTCAAGCCTGACCTTGAATGTTTGCTGGGATGGGGCCTTCACCATCTGGGCTACCTATTCCAGTGTTTCCAGATGATGTGAGGGAAATCACAGGCAGAATCATTTTCGTGCAACAAAACCACACCAGTGTCAGTGTTAATTATTTAGAAAACTGAATCCAAGTTCTTGTGAACATTTTCCTGAGTTAATTTACTAGTGTAGGTGTGCTCACCGAGCTTGAGGCTTATGAGAGTGACTATTTCTTACACACGGGTTGTTAGCTTAGCCTATTCCCTTTTGTAAGAAGTCTTTTTCATCAGTTTACTGCAACTTGACCTTATTAGAAGTGAAGACAATGTGTAAAGTTGCTGATACTCATCAGCAGAAAATGAAGTTTCTCTTTAAGGACTGTGTGTCATATTTATTTCATTGCTTCTATAAAAAATCTAAGTAGAAAATGTTGGCATAACTATGATTTTTTAATTAAACTTCCAGTATATCAATTTTTATTATTTAATTAGGACTTTTATTTCTATAGGCAAGGCTAAGTGGAGATGTCATCAGCTTGCATGTTAATTTAGGGGCAGAATTCATATAAATCCACCTATGTCATGTTTAAACTTCATCCAGTGTCTGTTTTGATGTAGTCACATCTTTGTGTTAGGGTGTTTAGAAAGCTGAAGGCCTGTCTGTGTCATCAGCCTTGATCTGTTTGTTTGTTTCTCCCGATAGTCTTTGTCATTTCTCTGGACAGCAATTCTTCTCAGTTCTGTGACCTCCTCTACACCAACAGAGACAGTATTGACAGGGCTGTTTTTGTCCCCTGATATGAGATCATTTGACCTGGTTTCCAGCTGCTTCTTCTCCCTTTTTTATTTGCTTGCATGCAATGACATGTGCTTTGTGCACACAAGCTGAGAGAAGATACAGCAGGAATAACACAGGAACACGGGCCCAGAGGCACCAGGAAAGCATGAAGAGCTGTCACTGTGAGCCAGGAATAACCTAATATTGCCATCTGACAACTGCTCAGTGACATACATGAGGTAAGGTTGGTGGTCTCATCCCAAATCAAGTGAGTACATCACAATAACCAATACTGTAGCCAGGACTAATTGACCTTACTGGGAGCCTTCACCCAGGCTTCTGGATTTGGTCACACCCACCGAGTGGGTCGAGGTTGGGTGTTTGTACTTTCCCTGGACAAGGCTGGGCTCTTTTTGTTGAAAAGGTCAGCTATTTCACACTGTCACTGACTCTTCTAAAGAAAGAGTCAAATATTTAGTTATGCAAATTTATAGATAATGCAAAACATCTGGCCTTTGATGACCATCTCTGTTTTGCCTTTTACTTGCTTGCCAAGAACAGATAGATCCAATTCTTCTAGAGAACTATTACAGTTCCACTAGAATCTATTTAACTAATACTTAGTTCTATGAATTGTATTGGTTGTAGAGTAAAAGGCACATTTATTTCTCTGCTCACATTTAAATGTCGTTTCCTGTCTATTGATTCTCTTGGCATTGGTTACTGATCATATAACTCCCAAATGGTGTAATCCAAGCTGTTCATATAATTTGGCTTGAACTTTATTTTGAAAAATCTGTAATAATCTAAGTTAAATAAACATAACGCTAGAAAATATACTCTAGGGAACAAATCTACATTGACAGGAGATGGATGAAATAGATCTTTTCCATCTCTGCATATGACTTTCTGATTAGAGAAGGCAATAGCAAAAGATGGATGACTGCCTAATTGGATATTAGTAGGGAAAGAGTGACACATGTTATAGTATACTGCTAGAGGATGACTCTGAGGGTTGCAAAGCGAAGTATTTAGGACAAATGAGCCCGTCAGATTAGATAAAGTAAAAGAGACAGTTGGGATTCCAAGAGCTTCTCTGACTCATAATTAAGAAAATGTCTCCACAGGAGTCTGTGCTAAGCATATCAAAGATAACAGATGCAATATGTTGAAGGCATCAAGCCACCTGTATGGAGAAAGCTGCCTTTCAAAGGTGGCCAAAAAATGGGAGGAATGGCACATGTTCTTGCCCCTCTTGAGGTATCCTGTTCATGGTATATACCTGAAAGTATATCTAAAATAGTTCTTGGATAATTAACTTTATTTTTTAATATAAGGATGCATTTTTCCTGTGTGAATTTCTGCTTTTACATTGAGAAGTAAGACCTTGTTTGTGGTGAGAAAAAAATTATGAGGACCAGAGAAAGGTGAATATGGTGGGAACGGAGGAACCGAGTAATTGAGAGAGGAAGGGATTTCTAATGAGGAATTGCTGGTTCTTTGGCTTAATTTATTTTCACTAAATACTTAAAATATGCAACTGGAAGAAAGACACCACTTTTGAAACTAACATTTTCCTTAATTTTCTTTTTTGTTTTGATTTTTTATTGTTTTCAAATAAATATAAACATTGGTGTACTTAATGTAATAAAAAATATATTACATCTTTTAACTTCTCAAAATTTTTAAACCCTGGATTAGTCAGTCACTTTGTATGGAATTTATASAGTCCAATTCACTCCAGTGTTAGTGCCCCACAGCCTTTATTATGATGTAGTATAATAACTACTACTGTATCTATCTATATATATATAATATACATATATTTTATATTTATTATTCCAAAGTACACAGAATTCACTAAAAAATGTTTAAAAAATAAGACCAAAGAGAGACCAATAAACAAGACTAGGTTCTGATGTGACATCTACAGTGTTGAGACAGGCCATAACTCACTACTGATCAGTAAAATGGAAAAGTGTTTGTATGACAGGTAGAAAGTCTGGAAAGGCTTCTAGTTGGGAATGAGTGTGGGTTTAGTTTCATATATATTATTTTATGATTGAAATATGTCTGAAATGAAACTCTGAGGTCTTGCAGTGGTGGTACAGTAACCTGTCTCAGTGCCTTATGCTTCTACTGTGAAAGGAGCAGCAAGCAAACCCCATGAAAGCTGAAAGTGATGTTTTCAATTTTAACTGCTGGGTCAGCAATGCTAGGATGTCTGACCCTCAAAGGCTACTGCAGATGGGAAATGAAGTGCTGCATTTTCAATTTTCCTCTTGTAATGATCCTGCTTTTTTTTTTTTCCAGAAATGGAAATATTTTGTAGTAAAATGCCTGTCACTGAAGTGAACAATACAAAATTTCTAAGCCATCAAATGATGAAAAAAGTGAAGCTAAGGAATGGTATAAGAAATAAAAACTGGCAAACAGTAAGACATTTCCATGTGGAAAAATTGTTCCACTGATCATTCCACATATATCATGTATCTGCGTAGGCAAAACCTTAGGCCCTGTGGAATATTCCCTGCTAGTGTGTCACATAACTTCCTGGCAGGCATGTGTGGAAAACAGAACAGCGAGAGAACTTTTTTTCRGTTGATCTAGCTGATTTAGGATCTACTGTCTTTAGATGTTCCCCACAGGGTGTATTCTGAATTCTTAGTCATATTAGGTGAGTAGATCTTCAGTGTATAAACCCACACCTGAAAAAAAAAATTGCATCAGTATTCATTTTAGTGTTTGAGTGATTTTTACATACCATAAATTTTTTCCTGTGCATGTATATTATTATACTGTAGGGCATTATTTCTGTGCAAGTTATTGCATTTTGTATATGTGCCTTGGGACATGTTAGGGTACATTTTCTAAAGGAGTTGATGCATAAATGAGGCTGTTCAACCATTACTGGTGAAATATCGAGGAAGGTTTTGCATAAGGAGATTATTATCACTAGTGTGGACAATGCTGATTTGCACTCTTGAGTATTAAATATTCATAATTCTGGAAGTTGATTTGACCTGATAACTAGTTAATAAACCGGGAGGTCAGGTATCTGCTATCTGGATGAGTTAATGGTTAAATACATCATGAGTTTGCCAGAAGATTTTAATCAATTTTAAAAGCTGTAAGGCAAAGTTTCTAGGGCTAGGAGCTGGTACTTCCGATTTGCTGCTCTTTAGAAACACCAGGAAGAAAAGCTATTCCAAGTGAGATATAGTTTGTTTGGAAACCAAGTACCTGCATAAAACAAAGTATTTCTCCTTCCCCTGAGGTCATCTCTGTGTGCCTCCTTGATGTTAATTTCAATGTTGAGTCACTTTGTTTCCTCTTACTTGTATTTTAGCTAGGAAGAAACTTAATGTACTAGCAATTAGGTAACTTTTTAATATGTTGCTCTAACTGTGTTGCTTTTAGAAATGGCATTATAATATTATGTGCTACAATAAAGCTGTATATAAATGTCCCTTGACATTTAACTTATGTATATGGTTCATTTTCATAATATTTAATAACTTGAGATAAACCATAAAGGTACTTAAAAAAGAAATCAAGATTATTATGTGCGTGCACAGGTCCACAACATATGTCAGCTGTTGTTTAATGTCTGACTTGTTAAAATTGGAACCTCATGTTGTTGGGAAACTCTCCTGTTAATGTCTTTATGCCTTCCATAAAGATTTAGCCATTAAAGATTAAAATGAATAGTACTTAACTGTATTTTATATATACATAAACTGATCAGTAAAATAATATTAATTGTTGTTTAAAATATTCGTTGTAAATATATTGTATGGCTTTGACTCAGCAAAATACTTAAGCATGTGTTTAAGCCTGTAACAAAGGACTTTGGACCAAGATTTCATTCCAAATATTCGTAAAGACAAAGACAAAACTCCCTCTGATTTCAAGGACTCAGCATTTCAAAGTGTAGAAAACTGTAGCTGTGAATTTTATTTATGTTTAGATTAAAATAATCTCTGTGTGTCGAGATCCAAATGCTGCACTGCGTATGTAGTTTGCTACGTCATGAACTCAGTCATGAACTTTGAGCAAATCAAACCGTCCCTTAACCAGTGATATACATCTTGTTAGCTTGAGAAGTTCGTACTACCACTCATTTATAGTATAGCCACCATCTGATCTAAAGATAAAGTCAAAAAAGATACTATGGTGCTGCGCAGTGATGATACATGCAGGGAGATACAGATGCAAACACACATACTTGTACTTTGACCCTACAATCGCACACATATCTGGTCACCCAAAGAACAGGAAACCATGCAGGAGATGGCCTGTGCATCATGGTCCAGGACAGGACCAAATTCACGAACAGTAGCTTGACACTGACTACATTTTGCCTGGTGACATCAGATATCTCCTTACTAGGGAGGGGTTGCGAAAATATGTCAAAGAAAAGGAATGATTCAGAGCAACTCATCAGACCTCCTAATTTCTGAGAGGTTTACTTGGAAAAATGATGGTAGAGGATGGACCAGACCACTTTTTCTGGTGAGCCACCAGTTGTCTTTTGTGTGTTGAGGACCTCCTTCAATAACTCAGCAAAATGTGTGCCAACAACTCAGCAAAGTGTATGGCATTTGGTGGCACTTCAAGCAAGTGTTAGTTTATTCTCTCTTTCTATTTTCTGCCACGCAATAAACTAAACAAGAGCCTCCCTACTCTATGCCCCTGGATCTCACAAATCTGTAGGAAGTGGCAAATGCTTAGGTGTCACTCCTAAACAAATGCGATATTCTGTTTCAGACAGTGACAGAAACACAAATCAGTATAAATGTCCTTCTGAGCAGTAAGAAAACATATTAAAAAGGGTGCTTTTCAAAGATGTCAATATAATTTGTCCTGCATTTGAGAGACTTTTGGACACTAAATCTCGATTGAGTTTTATAAAGCCTCATTCTGACTTGCAAAATTTTTGATGCGTAACATAATCTAAACTTAAAGCACTGCCAGATAAAATATACAGAGCGTTATGGAACTGTTAACACTTGTAATACAGTAGATGAAGTACGGAATGTGGAACTTAATGAAGCTTGTTCACCAGATAAGTGTATAACACATGAAGCTGTGCAAGACAGCAACTGAGGAAGCAAGCCAATTTTTGGAAAGCTAGTTAAACTGTTTGTACAAGTTTCTTTCTACCTCAAAATCTACAGCAATTACATTAAGTTAGAGGGTTTCTAAAGTGTGATGAAAGTCCTACTATCCAACAATTCAGTGAATGTAACTCATTAGACACTCATAACCTAACCTAAACACGATCTTTTAACTATTGAATCGTTACTTAGCTACTTGACCTCAAAATACTTTGTTTGGACATGTAAAGCTCAATAAAAGTTTTTAATTGAACAGGGATAGAGTACTCTAGAAAGTGTGAAAAAGAACAAACCTGTAAATGTGAAAATGTTTCATTCTGGGAAAGTGTACGTCACACTGCCTCACCTGAATTTTGTTGTAGCTTGACARCACTGCAAATCTGGCTTTGAACCTTACAGAAGTGAACATGAAACCCCAGTACGATTGCAAGGAGGCATTTATCTGATAAATACTTGTTATGTTGGTCCAAATTTGTTTAAAAGATATAACAGTTTAACTCCATGGAATTTTATGTGGACCGTGTTGTCATGGACCCTTCTAAGTCTATTATAAAATTGACTCCATGCCATGTTTCCTTTGAGCAATTTGACAGAAACATGATCTTGTCCTCATGTCTGTTTCAGACTGAAAACTGTTGCTGGGACACCTGTCAGGGCACACTCAGTAGAGAGAAAGGGTTTCTTCTGATATCTCTCCTGAAGGGGCTTCTACCTGATGATTAATCCTATCCATCTACTTCCACAGTGGGACTGGTAGGCCATGTTTGCCATCTACATCTGGGCCCTTTACAATGATGACAAAAAGTACAAATGAAACATATATAGTATTAAAAGTGAAACTGCATTGTCCCAGAAGGACAGGTATGTAATACTCACTGAAAAAAAAAATTGTTTTCAGAAGTTGTGCTAGAAATACTAAAGCAAGTGATGCATTCATACATTAAAAGCATCAGCCAAATTAATTTATCTACTTTTTTTTGCTTTTTTGAAATAGATATTTCTTAACAGGAAAGAAAGTTTACCAGACTAAAGCCATTATATGGTAGACTGGGAATTTGCTGGTTTCATTATCATTTTAAATACTATAAATCTCATGACTTATTTCACCCTTTACAACAATGAGCAACTATCAAGTGAATACTCTGAAACATAAAGCTTATATAAAGAGACAAGCACTTATTCATATTGCATCTCTGAAACCAATAGAACTACTACCTTTGCTCTCTGATGTAAATAAAGCATTCCTAAGCAGCCTAAGATAATTTTTGTCTTTCTCTTATACTAAATGCTAGAAATGGTACACAAATGTTTTCTTTTTATGATTTAGTAATATATTTCCTCCATGTTCACTTATTTCTTTTATAGTTCAGTTTAGCCTTTTCCCCCCATTCCCTCAAGTGTCTCATTCTAAAGGCAAATTCAAGTTTCTTTTAGCACTGTTTTAACCCTTCCCATTACTATATTTTTATGCTTTTAAAAATTATATTATGTGTTTTTCACTAACCTTCTTCAGAGAGTCTTTTTTTTCCCATAAGTGACATCATGGCTATTTAACCACTGCAACATAATTTTTAACTTGGATTTAGTCCTTGCATCAAGTAAAATAAAATTTATTATCATTTTATAATTTTAATTTTTCTACTTTATTTTAAGTCAGTTTTTTGGCATTAGTGTTAAGAGCAAGCCTTCTGCTTTAAGGGATTTGATGATCAGTAACTGACAAATGTTAATCAGTGTAAGATTTATAGAGAGCTTCTGGAGACTGCTATGAGAATCTGAAAGCTGAATCTGAGATGATGTTCCACTATAGCTCTGGTATTGTGGTGTTGCCACTAATACATTAAGAAATGGAAAGACAAAAAACCCCAAACAAAACAGTGTAATAAAGTCAATCTGCCACGACAGCACCCAGTGTAGTCTCCTCATCACTGCTCTGGGGGAGGAGGAATGTTAGTCATCAGCCATAGTTAGGGAGTAGCCCAAAAATGAAAGGAGGTATCTATGGTTGAACAAAAAGGCTGTGAGAAAACTATGAGAATTGAGCTGGGCCAAATCAGTGCTATACAAAAAAAATCAGCAAAAGTTGCTCTTTAAATGTAGGGAGTAGATTCTTCATCAGCTATCTAGTATTTGCACAAAATAGATAGCAAGCAGCTCACAGCAGCTCTTAGGTTTTAGTTAAACATTAAAATGTGATTTAAATCAGTGAAACTAACTGTATGCAGTAGCGTCTTAGCAAATGTTTTTCTACTTGTTACAGATTCCTTATTCTGCCCTTACCCTTCATCTCAGCTGGTAAGAAACACTGATGTTGTTATTCCTCAAGGGCTGACAAAGGTCCATTAGTATGTATGAGAAGGAGAAGTGAATGTAGTGAAACCTGGACACAAACATTTCTTTCCATCTTCGCAAATTTCTTTATCCTACATTTTTAATTTTTACCGTTAGCAAAAAGATAGCTTGTGCATTCAAACTGGTCACAGTTTTGTCTCCAGGGTGAGCTTTCCAGCTGTCCTCAGCATAGATTACTAACCTTTTCATTAGCCTTTGATCATAAACCTGACCAGTTTGCCTTGAGACATCTTTCTGGATTTGATAGCCACAGTTTCAATTTCTGATGAACAGCTGGAGGAGGAAAAAGCTGACCCGACTGAGCAGCAAATAAAGATCTTTATGACAAGACTATCCTATGCTATACAGACTACTTAATTTCTAGGTAGCAGACTTGCAAATTTGTCTGTCAGCGTTGCTTTTGAATATTTTTTCAGACAGATAGCACCAGTGAAACCTTAATGTCTTTATCAGTCTTGGCTCAGTAAGGGAAAGTCAAACTGTAACATCATGTCCCCCTGCTTATTTTTCTGCCGGGATCAAACTGAAACAGGAGGCATCCCTTGGCTTTAAAAATATACTAGAATTTTACTAAAATTACTTGATATTGTCATTGAGTTTGCTCTGACCATAGCTGAAATATTTTAATTCCAGAAGAATCTAGTGTAATTACGCTGAAGCAGAAGATGAAATTTCTGGCATCTGAGAATGACTGAGAAGCTTCAGGCAGAAATCAAACTGTTATTAGCTTTTTAAGTACTTGTTGCCACATTGACTTATATGTGATCTTTGTCAGAGTCCCATATACAGTGCATGTTTCCTTTTGAAATACTGGTGCCAGAGAGCTTCAGTGTTTGCATGTCTTCAATGATGACAGCACTCAGTTCTGAGGTCATGCCTGGGCAGAAATTGCCTACTGGGAGTTGTTTCTGAGCTGGAACATTTCACTTAAGAATAGTAGAAATGACTGACAATAGAGAAAAAAAAAAAAGAAAAAGCCAAACAATCCTAGCAGTACTAATGGACTTACTGCTTGCAAAAAACCTGTTGAGGAACCAGATGGGAATTGGCTGTGGTAAACTCTGTGTTTCCAAGCTGATAAGCTAATGAAGTGTTAAATCAAGAAAACAAAACCAAGAATGTTTATTTTTATTTTTTTTTCCCTTTCTTCTCTTTTATTTTCTTTCTTTTTTTTTCCCTGGGCCCTGTGCATGAGACAAATGCAAATCTTCTTGGTTAGGCACAGTAAAATTAGAGATGAATCAAGGCAGCATTCTTGAAAATTGAATTTCTCCAAACGCTGCAAACTGCAAAGGTTCTTTGCAACAGGGTGGATGACAGATGCTATACGTTTCCATTTTTTCCATCAACACGAATTTTACCAACATGCAGTCTGAAAGGCTTCTCTTCAGTACCTTGCTGCCACTTTTAATGACAAGACTACTTTTTAACATCTTTGCCATCTACACTTCTGGCTGCACTCTCAGTTTGAAGACTATTTCCCTCCTCCTTGAACTGCCTCACCCCAAACTGACAGTTTAATAGACATATTGTGCCATGTAGACTATGATAAAGAATTATAGCAATAGAAATTGATGGTGAATAAACTAGTGCTAAAAGATATGGAAGGTTCAGCTGGGATTTTGTGTAGAAAGATAATCATACTAACTTGGATGAAGATGTGTTTGAAATGTAAAGGGGTTTTTTTCCTGTGACTAGAGACAGAGAAAGTATCATGGGGCTTCCTAAAAGATGGACCAAAGATCCCTATGAAGGCAAATAGAGAGGTGGGTGACATGAGAGGCATAGCCATGCCTCTGCCTGTTTGTGTGGGAAATTGTGCTGGTTTTGACTGGGACAGAATTCTTCATAGAAACTTGTATGATGCTATCTTTTGGATTTCTGACAAAAAGCATGGCGATAACAGCGCCTCATTTTAGGTCCTGCAGAGCAGTCCTTACGAAGGCTCAAGGTTTTCTCCGTTTCTTGTGCTGCTCTCCCAGTGAGTGGACTGGGGCGCATGAGAGGCTGGGAGAGGACAGGACACAGCTGGGACCCCTGACCCCYGAAGACCAAAGGGATATCCCATACCATGTGGCATCGTGCTCAGCAATAAAAACTGAGGAAAGAAGGAAGAAATGGAGAATGCTCAGAGTTAAGGTATTTGTCTTCCCACGTAGCTGTTCCATGTGATGGAGTCCTGTTCTCCTGGAGATGACTGAACACATGCCTGCCCTTGGAAAGTGGTCAATGAATTCCTTGTTTTGCTTTGCTTGTATGCACAGCTTTTACTTTACCTATTAAAAGATGAGTCTACCTCAACCCATTTTCTCACTTTTAGCTTTCCACTTCTTTTGCCCATTTCACTGAGAGGAGTAAGCAAGCAGATGTATGGGGCTGAGCTCCTTACTGGGATTAAACCACAAGAGAAAGTGGCCTTTTCTAAAGAGAGATTCCATCAATGGTACTCTGTATCCCCATTTTTTAGACAATTTTTCCAGGAAAGAAGACCAAGACTTAAGTTCATTTGAACCTGCATCTCTAGATTCATCAGCTTTAAGAGTCCAGAGGAATGGAGAGCAATGAAGTTGATCAGAGTGATGAAGCACCTCCCCTATGAGGAAAGGCTAAGAGAATTGCAATTATTCAGCCTGGAAAAGAAAAAGCTTTGGGGCAACCTAATTGTGGCTTTCTGGTACCTGAAGGGAGCCTACAGGAAAGATGGAGAGAGACTATTTGCAAGAGCATGTAGTGGCAGGACAAGGAGGAATGACTTCAAACTGAAAGAGGACAGGTTTAGATTAGGTATTAGGAAGAAATTCTTTACTGTGAGGGTGGTGATGCACTGGAACTGGTTGCCCATGGATGTTGTGGATGCTGCATCCTTGGAAGTATTTAAGGCCAAATTGGACAAGGCTCTGAGCAAATGGGTTAGTGGAAGGTGTCCTTGCCCATGACAGAGGGGTTGGAACTAGATGGTCTTTAAGGTCCCTTCCAACCCAAACCATTTTATGATTCTATGATAAATACCTCAGCATTTTAGCTGAACTGCAGGCAACTGTTCTCCACTTTAACAAATTCAAATATCAGTACTCCACACTGCACTAGTGCAAGCCCGCCTCGAATACTGTGTGCAGTTTAGGGTGCCTCAAAATAGGAAGGACATCAAACTGTTAGGGTGTGCCCAGAGGAGGGCAACAGAGATGGTGAAAGGCCTCAGGGAAGATTTATGAGGAGTGGCTGAGCACACTTGGTTTGTTCATCTTGAAACAGGCAAGGCTGAGGGGTGCCCTCATCACAGCCTACAACTTCCAAAAGGTGGGCAGCAGAGACAGAGGTGCTGATCTCTTCTCTCTGGTGAGAAGTCGGACATGAGGAATGAAGCTGTGCCAAGGGAAATTCAGACAGAACATCAGAAAAAGTTCTTCACAGAGAGGGTGGTTGGTCAGTGGAACAGGCTCCCCAGAGAAGTGGTCACAGCATGAAACCTGACAAGAGTTCAATGAGCGTCTGGATGATGCTCTTAGTCATATGGTTTAGTTTTAGTTAGTCCTGCAAGAAGCAGAGAGTTGGACTTGAAGATAGTTATAAGTTTCTTCCAACTTCAGATATTCTATGATTCTGTGACATTTTGAGAGGTTAAAGGCTTCTCACCCGCCTCCTTGAACCTGAGCAGAAATGAAAGCTGGAGAGTTKTATCAGCCTGACAAAAGGGAATCCCATCATCTCCTGGATGAGAGTAGATCTACTGCTCCAGCATTTGCTCATGGGGTGGAGAGTGAATTCCTTCCTCAATCCATTATGCATCCTGTCCAACCACTTTCTTTCTGGTTAGATGCTTGCACAGCTTGCAGAACTTTTGGCCTTTCCTGGGGGACCTGTGCAGAATGGGTGATGTTCTTTTCTTGAGCCTAAACCTCAATAACCACTGTAGAATTTCTGAGCACAGCTAGGTATGTAATTTCAGATGTCAGTGACATTTTGTAGATATGCCTGGAAGCTGCCAATGGGCTGTGTTTTATCATGCCTGAAAAAGTTACTGTGGGAAAGTAGATTGACTCGTCTCTGGTCAGCATGTGACTGCTGATAATGGGGGAGGGGGTTGGTCTGAATTATTTGTAATTTTTAAAATAACCCTCCTAAAAATCCTAATAATACTTTTGGTTTATCTGAAATCTAAATGGAAAGCAATATTAATCATTCACTTGCAAACTATTGCTCAATAAATAGAGAAATGAAATAAAAATCAAGTTGTTTCAAGTCCTTAGGAATGAACTCAAACTCGAGACATCAAAATACTTCATGAAAATAACTTCCATTTTTAAACCAGCTGTAGTCCTAAGCAATTAAAATCTTTAATAAGAACGTGCTTAAATAGAAAGTAGTTAATTTTAGTAATTATTTTTTTTGGTGGGTTGACCCTGGCTGGATGCCAGGTTCTCACTACAGCCTTTCTGTCGCTTCTTTCCTCAGCTGGACAGGGGAGAGAAAATACAATGAAAGACTTATGGGCCGATATAAGGACAGGGAGAGATGACTCACCAGTAACTGTCACCGGCAAAGCAGACTCAGTGTTGGGAAATTAGTTTAATTTATTGCCAGCCAAATCAGAGTAGAGTAATGAAAAATCAAACCAAATCTTAAAACACCTTTACTCAAACCCGCCTTTCTTCCCAGGCTTAATTTTCCATTTTCTCTCCTTCCTTCCTGCACAGCAACACAGTGAGATGGAGAATGGGGGGTTGTGGTCAGTTCGTCACATGATGTCTGTGCCACTCCTAGCTCCTCAGGGGGAGGACTCCTCACGCTGTTCCATGCTCCCATGTGAGGCCTCTCCCATGGGAGATACTGCTCCATGAACTTCTCCAATGTGAGTCCTTCCCATGAGTTGCAGTTCTTCATGATCTGCTCCAGTGTGGGTCCCTTCCACATGCTTCAGTGCCTCAGGAACAGACTACTCCAGTGCTGGTCCCCAAAAGGCTCACAACTCCTGACAGGAAAGATGCTCCAGGATGAGCTTCCCATGGGGTTGCAGCCTTCTTCGGGCATCCACCTGCTCTGGCAAGGGGCCTTCCAAGGGCTGCAGGGGCACAGTTGCCTCACCATGGTCTTCACCATGGGCAGCAGGGGAGGCTGCTCTGGTGCCTGGGGCACATGCTTGCCTTCCTTCACCACTGACCTTGGTGTCTGCAGGGCTGTTGCTCTCACATATTCTCACTTCTCTCTCTGGCTGCAATTACTCCTGTGCAGCAGCTTTTCCCCTTCTTAACTTGGTCATCCCAGAATTTTTACCATCATCACTGATGGATTTGGCCTTGGCCAGTTGTGGGTCTGTCTTGGAGTCTGCTGGTATTGACTCCATCAGATATAGGGGAAGCTTGTGGCAGCTTCCCACAGAAGCCACTCCTGTAGCCCCCCACCTGCCAGAACCTTGCCACACAAACCCAATATGCTTTTRTTGATTTGAAAGCCACTTATGGTCTTATTTTCAGAACTACTAGCAGCTGTAGGTATTCAGATATTCTGAATGCTGGGTCATGGTTTTTGTATCCAATATTTATATCCAAGACAAAAAATGTTAATCTTCACGATTGTATTTCTTTCTCTCCTTTCTCCTCTGAAAAGCTGAATAATAGCCATTTTAAAAATATTTTGAGATTCTTTCATAACAGGCACTATATGAATGCAAATTATAACACTCTTAAAAAGTGCTGACTTTCAGTTTATTTTTCTCAGTGTGGGAGTTATCAAATTTGATTTTACTTTAGAAAGTCATAATTTTATTAATATAATAAAAATGAACTAAATGAAAGGAATGTTCAAGATCCAATGCAGTATTATGACAGCAAGGACTTTTTCACAATGAGAAAATCCATTCTAAATTACCACCTTAAATCTTTTTGTGCATTTATTTTTCTTTTATGCTCATGATCTGTAAACTTTGGTTGGAGGTTCACAAAGCATGACTCTTGGTGTCAGTAGTTGTACTCTTACTGCATATTTGTCCTGGGTAAGAGGCAAAACCTGGTGACTGTCCCTGTTCTCAGTGATTACTGACTTTAAATATAAAACCTGACCAATATTTGGGGATGTCATTATCCCCTTTTCTATCACCTTGCAGAATGGCCAAGGGAACAAGGTTGGGGGGAGCTCAGATACTCATACTGTGTGAACAGACTTTAAAGATAAGTTTTGGGAATGGTTAGGTGTTGACCTACCTGTAATACTGGTATCAACCCTGTTAGAAATTCTGTTGATCTCTTTCAGTTAAAAAAAAAAAAAAAGGCAAGATCATCTAAGATTGAATTTACTTTTCTTAGGTGAAAATACCAAGAATCTTCATACTTACAACGCTCATGATACCTAGCCAGGGAGGCTTATATCTTGTGACTTAATTAGGATAAAATGCTGGGTTCAGAACATGGCTGGGTTAAAGCCCAGGCTGAGGCATGAGATTATAGCTGCAGAGTAAGTAGACATCTTAACTATATGGTTGTGAGACACCTTCATTCAAACAGACTAATTTTTAATAGGTATCCACAACAAAGAATGCTGTAAGCATTGTCATTCTTTAACACTTCCTCTCTGCTACTTGATTTTGTAATTTTCCTTTCTGTTCCCTTTTGTTTCTTCATCCTCATTTCTACTGAAAAGTCTTAGGTGGATTTCTGTATCTCCAAAATTTATTTATGTATTTACTTATTTTTCTGTTCTTCTCGCTTTTTTCCCCTCTTTCTTTTTGTCTTCTCATATCATTCCTATCACCAGCAGAAAGGGGCAGGGAAAAGCAAATCCCACTTAAATGTGGGATTTTGCACCTTGCTCTCCTAGTAGCCGCAGTCAGAGAGAGGATACTGGATTAAACATAACCACCTAGCATGACCATTGTGCTCTGCATTGCCACACTAGATCTGGCCCCAGGTGACTTGACCCAAGTTAGCAGCAGGTTTGTGGCAGGATGTAGGATTTGCCTAAGATGAGTGCTAGCACTTGAGAAAGATAAGCAGCTCAAGAGACTCATAGTGGCATATAAACATGGATATGCTGCCAATCTTTTCACAATGGGCACCAACAAAATTTTTTCCCACTGGCTTGTGTCAGAATTCATATCAGGCACTTGCAGAGGAGTGTCAAGGGACTGGCAAATGTATTCCTTTGCTTTTGCAAGCAAACAAAAATGCTCTTTAATAACCAAATAAAGAGGCAACACCTCTTGAAAAACTTCTAGGAAGTGTGCTTGTATTTTGCATTGTATTCTCTTTGTATTGCTTGATTGAGAAAGAGGTTGAAGATATTTTAGGAAATAACTAATGATAAAATCTGCTGCTTTTCAGAGCCAAGAAGATTCTCTAGATAAGCTCCATGAATGAAATTCAGCCTGACAATCCTGATTTAGCAACAACTAGAAGAGCAGTGAAATACAAAAGAGACGGAAAAAGTAACCCCTGCTCTCCTTTTATTTTTGACATTGGTGTCCAAAGGGCATTCCTGAGTGCACAGAGACCTTCACATCTATGTAATGACTCTAAATTTTGGGAGTAGTGACAACTTACTGGGGGGGATCAGCTGGGTCACCGACTCCAGTTACCTTTCTGCAGCAATAGAAGAAAATATAATGAATGTTTTAGAGGGAACCACTAGAAAGTTTATCCTTTTTCACCTGTGTGTCACACTCTTAAACATTTGTCTCCAAACAACATATCCCTCAGGCAACATTTTGCAAACTCAGAAAGAGCAATATTTAGGAAAAGAACAGAACTGTGCCTCTCATCATATTTTGGAGCATTTTATATGAACAGGGCAATGGACTTGGTTCTTTGTTGGTTTGTATAAAATGATGTTATTCGTGTGCTCCTGTTCCTTTCTTTCTGCACACTGACGCCCCACTCTTTTGCCGTGCACTGCAAGAACAGAACAAAAATACCCTGCTATATTTAAATTCAAAGTGTAAGATGAGATACAAAACTGGGATCTCCACAATGAGGGCAGAAATGTTAGTGATCAGTATAATAAGCACTGCACACAATATGCCAGCTGCTCAGTTAGCCAAGTTCATTGCAGGAATCAGGAGACACATTTAAAGGAAAAGTTTGAGAAGAGAACAGTCCTTTCAACATTTTCTGGAGAACATAGTCACTGCCAAGCATCTTGTCCTTTTAAAGGGGAATAAATGGGCCTGTGACAGAACCCATCCTGTCTTGACAGTCACAGCTGGCGTTTAAAGGCCAGGACTGATAGACAATAGCATATTGGGGGCACTTTGCTGTTGCTTGTCCAGATGGTATTTGTCTTAATCATCCGTCAAAATCTCCAGTGATGCCAATCTAAGGCCTTTCAACAACAACTTTCTGTTTCAAAGATATAGTCCTATTCTTAGACTTGGTTTTTGGTTTGGTTTTTTTTTTTTATTTTTTTTTTTTTCCCTGTGCTCCTAAGGTTAACGGCTCCTGAATGGTGCTGACAAGGAAATTCTTCTTGTGAAACTCCAGAGATATTTTGACTGTTCCAAATTTTTGGGAAAGCTGATTGCTCCTTGAAACCTCCCCACTACATTAAAAAAAATATGCTGTTCAACAAGTATTCAGTAAAGTATGTAAACTAGACAAGAATGTAGTTGGCCCGACTTTTGCATTACATTATACCTCATAGTTCAGGCATTTTGTTTGCCTTACAAGGTATTACAGACAACACTGTAAATGCAGATCAGAGCTGCAGTAGCAGAACACAACAGAGCTAAACAGCTGATTTAATGAGGTAGGAATTTAATACAATGCTTTATTCATAGAATTTGAACGCTGAAGGCCAGATGGTGTCAGCAGTATTTCCCTCTGACTCTACATTCAGAATTAAAACAGATTTCTGTATTATCTTATAGTTCTCAGCTCAAATCTCACTACTGTTTCCAGGTAATACTTTTGTGGAATGATTTCTCCCTTTGTATTTCCACCGTATGTGACAAGTAATTAGTTCATGAGCCACAAAAATATGTGGTACACAGTGCATCAAAGATCAACACAGTCAATGGACTGTCTTGTTAGGGACTTGGATAACACAGCATGGTAAATGAAATAGATGTTCACTCCTGCCTGGTGAATCATTTGGAGTCCAGAACCTTATTCCTATGCAGGGATCCTTACATAAGGTAAGGATCCTTACAATCCTTACAAAGGCATTACATAATGCCTTTCTACCTAAAGGCAGAAAAAAATATTCTGAGAAATGTTTTTTGTAAAGAGATGCAGAATAAGCCCAGTGACTCCAAAGAACTAGCTCTTAACCATTTTGACTCTGAAATAAAAAGCAGTCACTTCAAGCAGGTCAAAGTTTCTCACAGTCTACTGAAGACAAAAGACTTGCATTCTCCAGAGCTGATATCAACCAGAAGCTGGATGACTCACTACTCACTGGAAATTTAACAGTCTTATTGCYATGATGCAAGAAATCAGAGTGTATTCTCCTGTATTGACTACCTCTGACAAGTCACTGCTGTGGTCAATTCTTTGTAGGCAGGTGTTTTGAAAACAGCATTTCAATCTGACAAAGTGTGTGAGGTTGTCAGGCTATCAGGATAAATTGCATGATAGGTTCTCCTGACATACTGTGGTCCTAGTTCGTATCAGTTTGTATCAGTAATGTTTTCCCTCTCAACAGTGCTAATTCATTTGACTTTGTTGTGAGGGTGGATGTAAAAGGCTGGTTCTGGTAACCTTTCTGGRTTGAAAACTGTTCCAGCAATATTTTTCCCAGTCTATGAGCTCTGTTCTGGTAACTGAGCCACTTTCTGTCCCGGAAAGCAAAACCAAGTATCTGGAAATTCCCTCAGGACAAGGGTTTGTCTTTGCAAAAATCTTCCCCATCCCCTTAGAGGCCTCAGAGAAGCAGCTGCACTTATCTTTTCACCTGTGCTCTTGCTCTATCCCTTCTTTTCCCTCACACACAATCTTTTTATAYGTCAAAGCATTTGCCTAGTTTGTTGCTTCATCAGTTGGGCATTCACTTCACGCTGTCACAAAATAAGCAATCCAATCCAGTCAGTCCTCAACCCAAAAGTTCAAGAACTGGAAATTACTGCTTATATAGGGGACTTCATTATAGATAAACCGGGTTGGAAGAGGGACCTAGCCAGATGTTTCTGGAGAGTTTCTGCCTCAATCAGATCACTTTTTTTTTTTCCTTTTTTTTTGCTTTACAGTTGTTTTCTTGTTTCTGTGTTTCAGCAGGGATGAGCAGAAAATATAATTGTGCTCTGCAGAGAAGTGAGTGGGTTGCAAGTGACTGGAATAAAGTTGTTTGCCTCTGCCAAGAAGGGAACMAAACACGGGAGTTTGGGTGTACGATCATCTCCTGCAAGCCCAGAAGAGTAACATTTTGCCAGTGCACCTCCTCGAAGCATTACAAATGCATGAGTAAGTGGGAAGAGGCTGGGGGGATGATAAGCAACACTCTCAAATTATCTTGGCGCAAATCAGAAGAGCTGGAACATACCAAAGAAGTTATTTTTAGGTTTATAATCTTTAAATATTGAATTATATTCAGATATATAAATACTAGACTCCTTGAAAATTATCTCAGCACTACCAGTTCCTGATAACTGTGATTGCTAACTTATCCTACAATCACAGAATAGTCCAGAAGGGACCTCAAAAGATTATCTGGTCTAAGCTTTCATGGGAAAGGCATCCTAAATGAGATTATCTAGCATGTGTCCAATCACACATCTTGAAAATCTTCAGCAATGGGGACCCTACCACATCCCTGGGGAGGATATTTCTTAGGGTGAAATTAATCCCAATGCACTGCCTTCTCCTCTCTATGCTGTTCCTTGTGAAGAGAGAGCCTCTGTCCTCTTCAAAGCTGCCCTTTAAGTACTGGAATACTGTGATGAGGTCCCACATGAGCCTTCTCCAGGGAGAAAAGACCTTACTCCATCAGTCTTTCCTTGCAGGGCAGGCTCTCCATACTTTTGAACACCTTTCCCACTCTCCTTTGGACCCTGTCCAATATGTCCATGTCTTTCTTGCGTTGTGGGGACCAGAAAGGGGCACCCTGCTCCAGGTATGGCCCRACAGGCGCACGGTAGAGTGAAATGATCACATCTCTACTTCAGCTTGTAATGTCCCTTGTAATCCTCAGGATTCAATCTACCATTTTTGCTCCAGCAGCACACTGGTCCCTTGTGTTCAGCTCACTGTCCATCCAATCCTTTTCAGAAAGGCTGCTCCCCAGCTACATAGATCCTATCCTATACTGGGCTCTTAGTTTATTCCAACCCAGGTTCAGGATTTTGCATCTAGTTAAATTTCATACTGTTCTTGGTAGGCACTCTTCCAGCCTGTCCAATTATGCCTGCAAGATGATTCTCCCATCTGACATGTTTGTTCACCTCACCACCCAGTTTGGTGTCATCATCAGGATCCTGCTGAACGTCTTACACTCAGGAGAGATGAATTACAACAGAATAAAAATATAAATTCTTTAAACTCTGAGAATTACTTGTTTTGATGTTCTTCTGATACTCAGGGGTATTATTTGAAAATTTTAATATTTCAACATGCAAATATTTGAGTGAAAATATGACTGTAGACAGACAGGTTAAATGACTATGCTTGAAGAGGATTTTGAAGACTCAGTGCAGCTCTTGGATCGTTGCTTTCATCTTATATGACATTTGAAAAGCCTTTTCAGATTTTTGTGCCTTAGCCCCCCCATATGTAAAAAGGAGTGATAATGTACAGCTTTCACCTTTTTTTTCTAACTAGCTTAATTACAAATCTTATGGGGCTGAGACTCTCCTTACAGGCATCACCAGAATTTAGGATCCTGAGCAGTGCTGGGATTTATAAAAATCTATTGCAGCCTGACTATTAGTTTGGAGACTGTTTTGACAAAGGGGTGTATATAAATGGCCCCTTTATATATACATCTGATATACAAGATCATTCTTTTGTTTTCAGCCTTTTCCTGCTAAGGTTGCCTCACACCATTCCACTACTAGCAAAGTAAGCAATAATACATAAGTTAGGATGAAATAAAAAATTCCTGAAGAGTTTGGAAACAGCACTTCAAACATAGTCAATACCATCTTTGGAAACTGGCTAGTGTAAAAAAGAAATGAACAAAGCAATCCTTGGCCTGAATAGTTTGAATTCTGGCCTTTCGGAAGTCAAGGGTAAAATTACCATTGGTTTTAATGGAGGGAGGATTTTATAGTTTGTGTATGAATTTGTGAAGTGAAAAAAAGACCTCAGACTAGGATTTCCAAAGGTATCCAARGAGATTAGATGCTTCTGGGATGCCTTGAAAATCCCAACCTAAATCAGTTTCATTGTTCCAGCAAATGACTCAACCACCCATATCTGAATCTATCTTTCTGTCTCTAGTAAACCAGATGGATTTGAACTGGTATCCTAAAGAGGAAAGACACAGCCTCCATTTAGCCATCATTTGAGTCATCTAGACTTACAATATAGAGCATAATTGTTTCTGTAATCCTTTTGTAATATCTGGAAATTAGTTATCCTGAAATGATGTATTTTAATTTATTTTCAAAACATTAAATATTAAAAGTGCTAGCACATGACCCCTAGATGTAATTAATATAAGAAATGATAAACCAGGCATATAATTAAATATCCTTTCCAAAAATAGAGTACTGAGGGAAGCAGTCATTAACTAAGATTATATTACCAAAGGGGAAAACATTACTACAGTCAGTCATCATTGTGAACAACAGCACAACAAGGTTCATTCCTGTGCCTGTGGATATCTATTTATAGTATAATGACATAAGCTGTAATGGCCACATGACATCTCTTCCAGCATCTGAACTTGTGGATATCTACATCTGGAGAAGGAACACAGCAGGCAATGTTTATGTTCCCTGCTCTTATTCAACCGAAAACATATGAAAAAATTAAAACCTCAAAAAACAAGAGTGCAGTTTTTATTTACTCCTTTGTTTAAAGGAGTGTATTTTTAACTGATCCACCTGACATCAAACCACTTTTTCTTCSACAAGAGAAATAGCTATCTCTCATTAGAAGACATGGAGAAAACACAGAGTATGCCATCACGATAACACAATCAACTTTTTCAGGAATTCGAATTTAATCTTTTCTAATTTAAATTCATAACTTTCAAAGAGGGTAGGTATTGTTCAAATTTGATTTCATAAGAATTGTATCATTAAATTCCATCATTATTCTGACAAACTAGGAAAATAACTAATCATGTCGTAGAGAAGAGGGACAGGTTATAAATGTTCTTTCATAAATTCCATCCCCCCTCAACCATTCTGTGCAACATAGAGCGGGTGCTGGGGAGAGAAAAAAGAGATGTACTGATCTGAATTTGGGTAAAATGAAGAAGACTGAACCCTTCAGGAATAAGCATGAAAGCTGTCTTGATTTCAGGTTGACTGCATCTGTGAGGTGGAGGGATAAGAAGGCAGACAAATACAGTGAAGAAAAAGGAATGAGAGAAACTGTCAGATGTGACTAGTAAGCAAGAAMATATCCTATCCTCCATTGTTTAGGGAAAAATATACAATATGCTGCAAATAAACAAAAAAATTTCCCCACATAAGACTATACGCCATTAAAGGGCTGAAGGGCAAGCTGTGTCCTTCATTTTTGTCCTGAGTTACTCTGAATTTCTTRGAATCAGACTGCTCTGCATGTTAGTGAAAGTGGGCCTTGGGTGGCCCATTTCTGAACAGAGATGCTGTGTACTGTTGGTGAAAGGATGCATTATATAATATATATTTGCATGGTGTCCATCTTTTCTTGCATTTGCTGTCTGTTTATTCTCTTGATGGGCTGACTTGTCTTCTGGGGATTCCTTTTTTCTAGGAAATTAGMTAATAAAATTCACAAGTACTTTTCTTCCTGTTTGTTAGTTACTCCTCAGTGTAGTCCTCCGGATTGTAATTCTGGCCAGCTGAAAATAAGCTGTTGCTTTGTCAACTTTGTTAGCCTTTCAAATTAACATGTAGCAAGCTATGGCATGGTACAAGCATATTTCATCTGGTGTAGAGCCAACACAATGACATATGCTATACCTTATAGTATAGCAAATGATTCTTCACCAAACCATCAGGCTGCATAGGCCAAAAAGTGCAAACCCACCCCAGGAAAATCAGCAGGATTTATCAGTAGTATCACATTGTTCCTTTCATTGCAAGTTTCTATAGGCTCATTAAAGCACTCTTGCATCTTCTCCCCTTCTCTTCTTTCCAAGATTCTGTGTTTGTGTTTATAGACTTTACACTTCCATACTTTTGCAGATGTGTGCTGTCTCCACATTACGAGAGCCCACCGCCCATGGCATCACAGCTCCTTAAGGGCTGAAAATTCACCACTAGTCACACGTGTGCAGCATAACTGAAATGCAGTGGCTTGCAATGTACATATCCTGAACTGCCAAGCTTTTCACCCTTCCGAACTACCAGAATGAGCACTGCTATCTTCTGTTTACTGGAGAGAGGTGCTATTCCTTGTAAATGTCTTGAAACATACACCATTACTTGCATATGACTATTTATCTTACTTTTGCTTCAAACTTATCTTCATGTCCCCAGTATTTGGATAAAAAAAGGAATGAAAATTCTATAAGCTCTGTGTAAGCTTAAACATCTATAAGTTCACACTGTGCTTCCACTCAGACTGGTGATGTGTCTTCCTCCTGCGTTGGCAGCTAGGCAATTGAGATRTTTCCTCCTAAACTATAAAGGCTCAAACCCACACAGAAATCACAGGTTTGATTCTTGCTAGTGACTTACTTGCTATCATGGAATTYGAATCTTCCAGCCCTTGGAGAGCTGAAAAAGCAGGTCCACTTTTGTCCCAAAGGGACAAGCCCACCTGATTTTTAAAGGTGCAATATTGACTGAAGTTTCTTTATGTCCAGAAAATAACAGATTACTTTGCAGAGCTGTAATACATTGTTTTACTACTAACATTGATGATATACAGCAATGTCAAGGTTACAAATTTACTTTATGCAGTTTAAAGTCCACCAGCCTCCATATTGACTTTATTTTTTTTCTAAATGAAAGTCCTTTTTGTCAATCAATTCTAGAAAATTATAGTTCTGCTTGAGAGTATATTAGCTTCCCTCCATAATGTAATGAATTAAACCTTGAAAATTAGGGAAAGCCTTGTATTAAAAGTTCACTATTTAGAAGAGACTTCTTCTAATGATAGACCTGAATGTTTCTAGGAAGAATTCTAGTCCTGATCCAGTCTTCTGTGATTTTCATGCTCAAATGTGTTCTCATAGAAATAAAGCTGAGCCAAAGTAATAGAATTTAGTTTTTTACTTCAGTTGTGTACCACCTGTAGAACTTGTATAGGACTTCCTAAGAGAGTTTMTAATATTGTTTTTGTTTGCTTTAATTTTTTATTTGCTTTTTTTTTTTTTTTAGCATAGTTTAGTCTCCCTTCTATGTCAACATTTTAGTGAGATTTCTGTAGTGAGATTTGGAATTGTAGAATGCTTGTGTTTTTTTTTTTTTCTTTTTAAATGATATAAAAAAATATTATTGAAACACTTAATTAGAGAGATTACTTAAGTCTTCAATAAATGCCAGTTTTTATAAGATGAGATAATTAGGCCAGGGGCCCTGACTTACCTACTTCCCTAGGGTAAATGAGCCCCAAATATCACAGGCCATGAAAATAATAATGACTTGAAAATTTCTATTGCTCAACAGAAAAAAAAGGAAGGCTTATCTTGAGAACACATTTGTTAAAATAGTAAGCAACAGCAGACTGTCTTTGGAATGTATTAATGTATTGGATTTGTGTGGCAATGTTTTGGTAGTGAARGCGGCTACCCGGTGGCTTCTGTGAGAAGCTGCCAGAAGCTTCCACTATGTCCAATGGAGCCAATGCCAGCCGGCTCCAAGATGGACATGCTGCAGGCCAAGGCTGGGACCATCAGCAACAGTGGCGGCGCTTCTGGGACAACAGAYTTAGGATGGCGGAAAAGAGGCTGCGCAACAGCAATTGCAGCCAGAGAAGAGCAGAGTGAGAACATGTGAGAGGAAGAGTCCTGCGGACACCAAGGCCAGTGGAGAAGGAGGGGCAGGAGGTGCTCCAGACACCAGAGCTGAGATTCCTCAGCAGCCCATGGTGCAGCCCATGGAGAGCCAGCCTGTCCCCCTGGAGGTCCATGTTGCAGCAAAGATCCGCCTGCAGCCTGTGGAGGACTCCCCCATGGRGCAAGTGGATCCCCAAAGGAGTCTGTGACCATATGGGAAGCCCACGCTGGAGCAAGCTCCTGGCARGACCTGTGGCTTTATGGAGAGAGGAGCCCACATTGGAGCAGGTCGGCTGTCAGGACCTGTAACTCCACAGGGGACTCAGGCTGGAGCAGCCTGTGGAAGGGACCCACCCTGGGTCCATTCGTGAAGARTTGCAGCCCATGGGAAGGACTCACTTTGGACAAGTTCACAGAGACGGTCTCCCTTGGGAGGGACCCTCTGCTGGAGCAGGGACGGAGTGTGGGGAACCCTCCCCCTGAAGTGGAAAAAGTGATAGAGACACCATGTGATGAACTGACCACAGCCCCCATTCCCTGGCCCCCTGTGCTGCTGTGGGGGAGAAGAGAGAGAAAATGGGGTGTAAAGTTAAGCCTGGGAAGAAGGGAGGAGTGGGTGGAAGATGTTTTAAGGTTTAGTTTCATTTTCATTATCCTAGTCTAATTTGGTTGGCAGTAAATTAAACTGAGCCTTTCATTAGATTTTCTCTGCCTTGCCCAGCTGAGAAGGGCAGTGACAGAATGGCTTTGGTGGGCACCTGGTGTCCAGCTGGGGTTAACCTACCACAATTAAACAAGGCATTTTTATCTTCAAAATTTCCACTTTTTCCAGGAAATCTGTTAGTGTGAGATGAAAAAAATGACATTTTTTAAATGTTGTAGTTAAATATTACAAAAACAAATCAATCATACAGGAACTATATTATTAATCTTGTTTAGCAACTGTTGAATTGATTTTAAGAAACTGTTGTCAAAATTATTCTTTCCTTAGACAAAAATATATATATGTAAAAATGTACAAATCTTTATGTGGCTGTTCACAAACACATACCCTCTGCAAACTTAACGTTGTCTGCTGGGTCTGATCCATGAGTTCCGGAAAACACTCCCACACTAACAGCACTCTAAGATACCAGTGATGTGAAGGCAACACACCAGTCCAGTATGAAGCCTTCGCCCTTATTCCCAAAATTGCCTAATGCAAAATGTGCTCTTATGTTCAGAGTATCCTTACGCAAGTTTTAGACCATTTCAGCCACTAAATCATTGAAATCTTTGTATCAAGATATTAATTATTAAGCCTGCTCTGTGTCATATTCCCCAAGACATAATGTAGGTAAAAATAAGAACTATTTTTGTGTTTCTGGGAAAAAAGTTTGCAGTAAGTGACTTCAAATGTATTTTATTATCTTGTCTGACAATATTCTGCTTGGATTCACCAGGAGATCATCATCAGTCTGGTAGTCTGGACTGTCTGAGGATCCGGATGACACACATATATGAGGTTGCAAAACCTGCATTTCCTTGTCCGTAGCTGASAAAAATGGGACAGGTTCTTCATCTTTCCTGCCTGCAGCTAGACCTGATTTTGAGGGATTTTGCCACTTGAATATGCTTTAGGCTTTGCTGGTTTGTCTCCTTAGTCATCAGGTCTCTGGCACTTGAGTACTTTTATTGCTGTTGTAGAATGAATATAAATTCAAATTCTGCAGATTTCACTAGTACTCTTTGTTCAGCTTCAGCAAAGCTAAATGAAATATAACAGCTAAATTCTTCCCTCCCCAAATTATCAAGACCTTATATTTCTTTTTGTTCCTATGTTAAACAAATTTGAGACATTAATTTTTGAAACTCTCCTCCCCCTGCTCCCTCCTGCCCCTATTTTATCCCACATGCAGGATTCATCTTGGATTCTAATTCTAGTGATCTGGTTAGGTTCATCTGGGTCTAAGAGACACACTGTAAATCTGAAGAGTAGAAAGATGTTACCTGCATTTACTTTTCTGTAGCACATACTGTATTTGAACTAGTGACCTAAGGCTCTCTTTACTATTGATAGAAGAAAGTAAGAATCTGGATTCTTCTCAGCATCAGGTTTAAAGCAGAATGACCTGTGCTACTCTTTGCATACTTGAATGCTGCCCATCTATCCCTCTTTTCCTGAAGACATTATTTAGTGGTCCTGTTGTCTTATCACAGGTCATCTTCTCAAGTGATCATATAGTCATAGGAAAAACAAGACAGACTGGACACTGTATAAAGAGGTGCATATATGTATATTGGGCAAAAGTATAAAGAGGTGATGTGCTGATTAACAGAATCAAGACAAGTCTGTAACCAATTATTTCCATTTGATGCAGAAAAAAATGACAGCATTTTCTCTTTGTGAATAAACATCAAGTGGACAACTAAACCKTCAGCAAACTTTCTTAATTTCTGTTACATGCAGTCCTGAGACAGAATCACAAAATAGTTAGGGTTGGAAGGGACCTTGGAGATCATCTAATCCAACTCCCTGCCAAAGCAGGGTCACCTAGAGCAGATGACACAGGAACACATCTAGGTGGGTTTGGAATGTCTCCAGAGAGGGAGACTCTGTGGCCTCCCTGTGTAGCCTGTTCGAGTGCTCTGCCACCCTCAATGTAAAGAAGCTCTTCTTCATGTTGAGGTGGAACTTCTCATGATTTAGTTTATGGTCATTGCTCCTCATCCTGTTGCCCGGCATCCCTGAAAAGAGTCTGGCACCATCCTCTTGGCATGCACCTTTAGATATTTGTATGTATTGTTGAGATCCCCTCTCACTCTTCTCTTCTCCAGACTAAACAGGCCCAGGTCCGGCAGTCTTTCCTTGTAAGACAAATGCTGCAAACCCCTAATCATCTTTGTGACYCTCAGCTGGACCCTCTCCAGTATCTCCTAGAGTATATTTTAAGTGCAGGAATTAATACAAGGTTGAAGTGGAGCAAATTTTTTATTTTTGGAGAAGATAAGACAGAACAGCAAACAATTTCTTCTATGTAACCTAGTTTTCAATTTTCTCTGGAGGACTGTGGGTACCAGAACAAAGATGTGATATAGGCTATGGAAATTATACTTAACTCTGTTTTGAGGGGTCCCAAAGAAAGATCTGCTGCTCATTTTTTCTTTCTAAAATCACTGTACTGCAGAATCCTACAGCCTTTATGTTCCAAGAGGAATAAAGGGATGAGATCAGGAATGCTGCTGCACATCTCTAATTGCCACCTTCTTTGTGTGTGGTGAGAGACAACTTCTTGTAGCCATACCTAGTGCATCCCAAAGTACTGAAAGACTTGGGAATGTGTAACAATCCCTGCAATATTCAACACAGCCCCTGGGAACTGGTGAATAATATTGTCATATAACGCTTACTAGAATCTTTTTTAAGTTGTCCGTGCTGGTGACTCTGCCCTCCCCAAACACCTACACTGAAAAGTGGTTCAAGGGCAACCGTCTCTGCCCTATCCTGTGACCCTGGCAGAGAGAGACTTGGGAATGCAGCATGGACTTCTCAGCAAAGTCCAAAGAGCTTGAAGTACAAAGGAATCATTTTAATTTTTTTTCATTCATGAAGTAAGATTTGCTTTAAGTGTTGGAAAAAATAAAAGTTATGTAATTGATGTGTGTTTCTACCTTTCCTTTCCTGCAGGAATAGGTAGGGGAAACGTCTCTACAAGGTACATACCCCTTCATTAAGCTCACATTCTCTATGCTTTCCACAGGTTTATATGATAAAATCATTCTGCTTTTGATGACATTTTGAGTTTGGACTTTAAGCCTCCATCCACTAGCTGAAATGTCTTTAGCATCAACCAAACAGTTTGTTTTCTCTCTTCTTTTTCTGTCATCTGAAAGGAAATGTTCTGAGTGGTTTTGGTCTGAGACTTTAGAGCCAGACCCTTTCTGCCTCAGGTAGCATGGGATTCAGCAAATGCAAGAACTGGATATTCCATAACTCTCTTCTGTCAGTCATTCTCAGCATTCTTTTATCTTCTGTCCTTTATTTCTGCAATTGGACTTTTTGCCTTCTTGTGGTGGTTTGACCCCAGCTGGCAACCAGCTACCCTCCATCTTCTCACTCAGTCTTCCCAGAGTGGGATGGGGAGAGCATCAGAAAAGCAGAATTGGAAAGCTCATGCATCAAGATAAGGACAGTTTAAAAAGCAAAAAAGCCCCGCATACGCTGTGGACAAGTTCCAGCAAAGCAGAGACTCAGCACATCTTTTTCTTCTCCACTTCCATGAGGATAATAACTTTTACTTACTCATTTGTTGTACTGAGTTGCCACTGCTGCTACTAAAATGTGTAGTCTGGATTGGAGACCTTAGTTTATCTGGAACTATAGTTATTGGGGAAATGGATTTCCTAACAGATTTTGGGAGACTTATGCTTTGGACTATTTTAAGGCACTAAATCAGCACAAGATTTAGCATTCTCTTCAAGTGTATCCATACCTGTTAGACAGTAGTAGCTATACACTTTGTAGTAAGAAAGGGAACGTTGTATATATTACAAACCTGTGCTTTCAACAGCTCAGTATAATTGCTATATATCAAGGTGAGATTACCTGCTACAGAATTCTGGTCCAAGTGCAAAGAGCTTGTTAAGAGACCACAGAAGAATTTTACAAACAGATGGAGCTTTCTCCTACCTTTGTTTACTGGTTGAATTACATGTAGTACATGCCTTTTTCATAAACCATCTCGCTACATTATGTTGTAGTACTCTGTTAAGCAAGTGGTTTAAGTTCTAATTAAACATCTTTGCTAAATCAAGGTCACTGTCTGTGAGCACCTGCTGCTAAGAGCTGCTATTACAGAAGTCACAGTTGCTTGCACAGTAACTTGTTACCCAGTTACTACTGAGTTGTTATCCCGGTCCATTCATTTCTGAGTTTTCAGTAGCTGTACTCATTATTGACTGAAAAACAGCTATGGATTGGTGCACTCTTTCAATTCATAAAATGTGCTTTAATTGCACCGCTGATATTAATTGGACACTCTGTGTCAGGATCAAGGGGAGCTGAAGTTTGCTATGCTTCTGGTAATGCTTTAACTGGAGAAACAGTCTAGAAGGTTCTCCTCTTTCCCTGCTGACAAACTAGGGCACAAGACAGCCAGTAAAGGGAAAAATGTGAATGAGTGATGGGCAGGGAAAAGTTTGCCATGATGATGTTCAGCAGTGCAAGTACATAACTCTGGGCTGCCATTCTGTGTTTGATGATTTTGGTGCCAATTGTTTCTAGTTATCAGTGGAGGTCTGTAGGACATTTACTTAGAAAAGACAGGTTCACTGTCTAGGAGCCCTAGAACCATTGTTACTAAGAGGGTTACTTTAGTTACAGAGTTTAAGTAAGCCTGGTTAATTAGATGAGTGCATCAAACTCACCAGTTTACCTCACCTGACAATCAACACATACCAGGTTAAATAAAAGGCTGGTTGAATAAACATCTCAAGATCATGAGACARGCCTCTGTGGTACGTCATTTATGGTACATTTATGGCGTTGAAGCTGGCAAAAAGTTCCTGTTGGAAATTTGCGTAGGAAGGTAGCACCCTTTTTGGCATTTACCACAGCAATTGTTCTCGATTCCCGCGCTTGAGTAAAGACAGTTTGAAAGTTTGATTTGCCTATAAGTGGCTTAACTACTTTGCCAATTGCAATAGTTATTATTAGTGTCATAGCAAAAATTATTGAAATACATTTTCCTAATTATTGCCATACTAGATGCACAGTATGCATAGCACCTTTAAAGTGAAAACTCAACAGATAGGACCACTGGAAAATCCTGTTTGACAATGACCAGGGCAAAACTTCTGGACTTTCTCAGCTATCGTATACCAACATAGTTTTACTGATATAATGGAATAATGCTTATGAACCTCCTGCTGAGGATTTGTCTGACCACTAGTTTACAATCAATGAGCTGTTGTGCAGGAAGACAAATAGTTCAGGAGACTAATAATGGGTAATGAAGCCTTTGATATTGCTTTAAATATGACCTCCTTCRGCCATGACAAGATGTAATTGGACAGTAGGAAAGAACTGTTGAGCTTGGCTGAGGTTCTCATCAGAAAGCTTTCCGAGTTTCCTTACTCTCAAAATAAAAGAGAAGGGACTGAATAGGCTTAGACACTTCCCTATTTCTGTTACAGGTTCTAACAAAGCTAACAAAGCACCTGGGATCAGCACAGAAGGGGCAGCAGTTGTTCTGTTCATGTTTTGTTGTTAAAAAGCAAGTTCTAGTCTGTTCCTTTATCACTAGCACTCATTAAAAAGGTATGGGATATAGCACCCTTCTCCRTGTCAGTATCCCTCAGTTTTAACCCCTGCCATTTTAACCCAGGATGTGGAACAGCAATCAAAGTTGGAGCAATTTTTTTTCAACTTGTTTTCAGCATTGTGAGTTGCTTCTTCAGTTTATGTTGTACATGAAGAAAGGCTTGTGTGCTTGAAAGTCTGATTGTTTGGCAGCAACATCATCTGACAGTAAAAAACAAAAATACTACCTCTCCCACAGTAATAGATGCTGAAGTCTGACCTATTGCATATCATGGGTCATTGAATTCCCCCAGATACCCTGTAGCTGAGCACAATAACCTGTGTTTCAGCTGAAGCACACAGTGTTTGGCTAAAGCATAACTTCCTGAAAGGCATTTGATGTTGTTCTTGAGACTGGGAGTTCAAGATTGTTGGACTCAATGATCCTAGAGGTCTTTTCCAGCCAAAGTGATTCTATGATTCTGTGATTTCTCTGTAGGTTTTTCCAGTGGTTTATTTTCTCATCATTAGGAAATGGCGTGCTTTATTTCCTGCTTGATTTTCTTGACTTCGGTTTTCAGCCCCTGTTTTTTGTTATGCCTCTGTTAGATTAGAGAGCCCTTGTATTTTCTCCCTGTGAAGGTACTTACATGCTGTAATCAAGTCACCTCTCAATCCTTTTGATAAGCTACACAGATTGAGCTCTTTAAGTCACTTACGGCAAGGGTTGAGAGTGCCGCTGCTAGCTCAAGCATACAAGCCTGTTGTGGTCAGAGATTACTAATTAATGTCATTAGAAACGGACAATTCTTTGTGAGAGACTGAGCCTCACAAACAACTTTCAGCTGATGAGTTCAATAATGCTGACTGAAATACCTGTAAGCCGGTTATCTATAATTATGCATATACTCATAGAGACAGTGGATGCCACTTCTTCATTTTAAAGTGGTCTATGTAAGGGAAGGGTATTTAGTGAAAAGAATGAGAATTAGAAGCTCTACAGTATAATTATTCCCTTTTTTAAAATTTAAATGCTTGTTTCTGTCTTAGCATTTCCTCTTCTCCTTCATTTTTTTAATGCTCTTTCTGATAAGACAAAACTGATGACATAATTACTAGGTAGAAATTGTAGGTATCAAGCACCTTCTTGAAATCACCKCCTCTTGGTTTCCTTGCAAGCTAGACTAACTGTGAATACATTTGTAATTGAAAGACTGTTCAGCTTTTCATGATTCTGCATCACTGCAAAAAAGTTTCGGGGCAAAACATATGAAGCCATACTGACACAGGGACAAATATGCTTGATTCACTGCTTCATTAGCAATGTGCGGTRTCTGATTTAATTTCTACAGTAATTAGCAAACTACCCCTAAGGTATCTTTTATCACAAGCAAATCCTATAAGAATTTGGTTTTATTTGTGGTCTGAAATCAAGACTGAATTATTATTTTCCTAAGTTTTCGCTTCTTGACTACCTTAAAAGAGAAACTAACCCATGTATGGTCAGTCTGGCAAAGTCTTTTTGATAAATGCCTTGTGGAAACACTGAATCAGTTCTGAACCTGTCTGTTGCTCAGTTCTCATCTCTGTGTTGAATATATTCATGCAGAGTCTGTGATGTGAGAACAGTCTTTCAGACCAGGGCTTATTTATTCTCTTGTTCTAATCAATTGGGTTCACACAGGCAAAACGTGTAATGTTACTAGACTCCTATCTGGAAGATTTCACTCCAGTTCACTRCAGCCACCTGTCAGTGCTGACCTCTTCATTGTCAACATTGTCAAACCTGATAGCACCTGAAGCAGGGGAAGAAGTGGACCAAAATCTGAATGAAATGGCTTCACATCCACTTTTAGCAATGTCAGTTCCTCACCACACTCGGTATTTCAGACTTGCTTGTGACAAGGTTGCCAATAATTTTGGAAGTACACTCAAAGCAGAAACTTTTAAACGGGTGAACTTCTTCAGAGCAGAACAAGGTCTTCCCACAGCTTTATTCCACCTGCATGTGTGACGATGGCATGGAGCAAAATGCCTCGCATGATTAGAGTATCAAACTGTGGTGGTGATGCCAGTTTGCATTTTGGCTGATTGCCCTTTGAAGGACTAGTAGGAGGGTGGAAAGGCTTTCTAGTTTGTTGTTAGGATCAAATTCAAAGCAGAACTAGGGTCAATAACGAGCGTTAGATTGTGGTGACTAATAATAATAAATTTTTATTATCAAATGGTGTGTTTGGAGAGGATGCAGATGTTGTCCTATTTTTATAATGTGCATTAAATAAATTAGATGGGGAATGTATGATTTTAGGTGTCCATGCTGAGACAGCTTCTCATCCTCTGAGCAGGATGTGACTGAAGCCACAGTGCTCTCCTGGACCTGACACCAGTATGGTACTGGGAGGATGCTGTTCTCTACAGCCAAAGCCTCTCTCAATGGACTAGCTCTGTACCCATCCCTCTCTCAGGTGGAAAATCACATATATGGTATCATATTTTTTGTATTCTTTTTATAAGACAACCAGGTCAACCAAGTAAGTAAGWGCTTTCTACTTTCTACAGTTTTATTCTGGTGTCTTGTTTAAAGTTTCAGCTGATGGACCCCTGTGCTTAAATACAGAACTTTATTCTTCCTATTTTTCTTCTGTTTTTCCACGTGTGCAAGTATAACAATGTGACTGCATCATGAATAAACTGTTTCTGTTTTTCATTTTGGTCTACAGAAAAGTATGAGTATGTGAGCAGAGTGCACAATAAATATACAAATGCCACACACAAATAAGAAAAATACAATATATTATCATTAAAAGAGATTTCCATGACTAGTCGAAATATCATTATTCTTTTGTAACTGGTTCTATGGTTTCTCAGCATTTGGGATTACTTTAGCTGATGCTATAATAATTTCTATTTTAAGCAAATGTCGGGTCTCTTATGAAGCATRACAATCTTTGTTTCCATTCTTTGTTACAGTCTTTTGAATCTCCTCGGTGTTTCTCTAATAGTGTGAGGAATACTTTCAGGGCCAAATAATTCAGAGAGAGCTGAAAATAATATTTTTTTTTTCCCCAAAAAATCCATTCAATGCACTTTCTTGGTGTTTTGAGAGTTCTTTTGTCTATCATGTTGATATTCTTCATGTAGTTTGGAATAGTGTGAGGAGTCTTTATGCCTTCAAATCACTATGGAAAATGATGATGCTATGTGCTTTGTTCCTAAACTAGGCTTTAGTGCGTGTGTGTACATTTACTAAGAATAGTACTGAGACATGACATCCATGTTTAATTTTTCCTTAAAGAAAAATATTCCCTGATAGTCAAGAAGACAAGAAAGGATATCTGGCTAGGGGAAAGGAAAAAAAAAAAAAGATTAAGAGATCTTTGTGAGAAATTGTTGAACTTTGTTCTAGAAATTATGATGTTGAATTTGTTGATGGAGTAGAACAAAGTTTTACTTGCATACGTGGAAATGGGTGGGGAGCAGGTTAACAGAGCAAACTGGGAGGATCACGTCTGTCTGCTTTCATGTCTGTTTGGAGGGTACCAGTCCAAAACAACACAGCGTTTGATCTGGAAAAGTGCTTTTCTCAGGCACACAGATAAGTAGTTTCTGACATGAATGATTTAGCAGGATACAATGCAGTGGTGAGCCCCTCAGAGAAAGGAAGTACATTTCATATTTTCCTTCAGTTTGAGGGTAGGAGGAAAGATGAAGCTGAACGTTAAGCCAGTAGAGGCTTCTAGTGAGACACAGGAGAGGATGAGAAGCCGAGGGCTGAGCAGCAGTGGGAGCAAAAGCCTGGAAGTGCTGCAGTGGAAAACAAGTTTTAAGTAGACACACAGCTGTGCCAGGGACAGGTGGAAATTGAGAGCTGAGCAAAATCCTCAGACTTTAACACAAGTGGACCTGTCAGCCGACAACCTGTGGTCTCTTCATGCACAGTGACAAGGGTTCTACAATATATAATTACTCTCCAGAGGAATCTGAGCCAAAAAGGGTTAACAGTGCCAAGGCAGAGAAGTCCAGGTAACAATTCCCAAAAGACTGATGTTGAAAGACAGTTTTGCTTATCTTTTCTTGCATTTGTTGTCAGTTGTCTACAGGATTCATAGCTTCTCTCACATGTTAGCCTCTGTTAAAGCCCTACCTTGCTTAATATCTGGATTAATAAGTTCTGCTTTCCTTACCTTGCCTGGAAGCTGTGCACAACTTGTTAATGGGATTTGTAGGTTGCAAATG
The DNA here is from genome assembly GCA_018881555.1 of Amblyornis subalaris. Lineage (NCBI taxonomy): Eukaryota > Metazoa > Chordata > Aves > Passeriformes > Ptilonorhynchidae > Amblyornis > Amblyornis subalaris. Next base: position 5,892,503 of record JACAXG010000050.1, read on the forward strand.
AGAATTTAAGAATCTTCAAGGTTTGTCCCTGTAGTACCACTGAGGCAAAGAAGTTTCATTCACTTTTGAACTTTATTCAGATTATATAGGAAGTTTATGATTTTACCTGCTGTTTTCCAGGGCTAAGCACTGGCAAGTTCATGGCAAGAAACTTCCCATACTGCAGCACAGACCTCTTACAAACTGATGACAGCCAGGCCTCTGTCTTTGGCTTACTGGTCCAGTCTGTGCTTTTGCTGTCTTTAGCTATAGAGCTGCATCTTTGTTTCTTGTCAGGCATATGATCGAGGCTGTGGAGAGTGGGTTGGGTCTTATTCACTTGTGAACTGCTTCAGGAGAACGAGTCGGGATAGTGAAATTTAAACTGGTGGTAAAAGGAGTTTCCACAAGTGCCTTGCCAAGTGGTTCCCGAAAGGATGACTGGTGGGTTTGGGGAAGGAAGCAAGCTGCCCTCTATTGGCCAGAAGGCAAAATTTGGCCCTTTTCCTTTCTTTTTGTAGACGGGGGATTAAGTGATTCTGACACTGTCTTTTTGTCAGAAAAAGCAGATATGTGTCTTTTTATAGGCTGCTACACTGAGAAGTGGTATGAAATTTGGCAAAAGATAAACAAACATGAAGATGCCACTTTCACACTGCTTAAAATATTTCTCTGATTTTTCAGCCTTGTTGCAAGAGTGATAAAGAAACACAASAATCTGAATTTTCATTTCGGAGGATTTTCTATTGCATCACTTTTGTATTAATTTTATCAGCGTGAATAGGAATCCAGGAACATGAGCAAAATGTAGAGGATGAATACTGTGCTGGGACAGTAAATGTGTACAAGTGTGTGAGATCTGCTGGTAGTGATTACATATAATACGAGGGTAAACCCGAGCACAAAAGAAACCTGGAGGCATAAGAAACTGGAACCTCCTCATGTTCTGAACTTTATTTCTGTAATTTACTGTGCTTGTTGCTTCAAATTGCCTCCATGTGAGCAGAACCTACCGCTAATTCTAGACTTTAGGTGACAGCATTAGGTGACATTCCCACTGAACACKGCAGCAGCTGGCACCTCTGGAAGCACTGTGCGAAACCTTCACATTTATTGATTTCTGTACGGGAAGCTACAATTTACAGGAGTTTACAGAGCCCTGCTAAGCAAGCACAAGTGTTTGTGTACATGATGAGTTCCAAGTCTGGTAAATATTATTGTTTGACTCAGCTTTATGCTCCTATAACATACACTATTTTCCTCAATGCAATATACTGATGGAAAACCCCGGCACCGAAGTGAGTAAATAAATGAATCATATTATCATGTCCAAAGGCGTAATAAACCTACATTATCCCATTATGCCTCATGTTTCTCTCATGATTTCAGGTAATCTTTAACAGTGGGAAAAGTTCTGTTTGCATGTTTGTCTCTGTACCTCTCTGTGCTCCTTTTCTGGATGACAGGCAGTAACCATTGTGGATTTGCTAAGAGAGTTTTGGTATTTAGATTATGTCTCTGCCATCTTGAGAAATGTCTTTAGGACTCTGAAGGGATGAAACATGCCCCCTGCATAATCCAAGGCAAAGGACAGATTCCTCAACAAAGGAGAAATGCTCCAGCTGCTTTGGTTTCGCTTAAAATTCTTACATTGATATCTATGCTTACCTGTCACTAATTGTTCTGGATGCTTTTTTGGCTGCTAAATATCTGTACATTTTGTTTTTTTATATTTGGTGTAAAGGTGGGAGCTTTTCTTTCTCCTAATATTTCCTTGCAAACTTATATCGCCCAGGAAAGTGTGATGAGRATGCTGGGAAAGATACAGAAGGATTATAATCAGAGGCAAGCTTAGGGTTTATTGACAAGTGCTGTGTTTCAAGCATATAACATGCAGGCRTCACAAAAATGTTGTTTCATGCAAGTATTGCACTGTTGGAAGCAGTTGTTGCTATAGAAGCACCGGAGCTGCTGGCAGAGCTGGCAGCAGGGACTGCAGCAACAGCAGAAGGTTACCTTACGGGTTTGGGAATGAGATTTTGCATTTTTTATCCTATTGCTTCTCTTTGCACTGGGAAAACAATAGCTAGAAAAAGAAAAAAGAAAAAAGAAAAGAAAAGAAAAGAAAAGAAAAGAAAAGAGAAAAAGAAAAGAAAAGAAAAGAAAAGAAAAGAAAAGAAAAGAAAAGAAAAGAAAAGAAAAGAAAAGAAAAGAAAAGAAAAGAAAAGAAGAAAANAAAGAAAAGAAAAGAAAAGAAAAGAAAAGAAAAGAAAAGAAAAGAAAAGAAAAGAAAAGAAAAGAAAAGAAAAGAAAAGAAAAGAAAAGAAAAGAGTCATTTATTATTTTTGGATTTGCAAATTTGTTTTTAATTCATCTCAGGTGGATAAAATTAGATAAATTTGTGAAATGAGGATAGGGAACTCTTCATAAAGGATTGGGCTTCCTCAGAACTGTTTACAAATAGGTGCCAAATAATTAGGAAAAAAGAGATCAAACAGTCCCAACAGGAGCTGTAAATAGCAGTAGCTCTGGTGGGCTGGAGGAAAAGGGAGGAAAGAAGCCTCTATGACAGTGAGAACTGGCTTCAGTCATAAAGGACAAGAACTTGCATAGAAAAATCACTGTTTAGTTTGCAGTCCTATGCCATGACTGCCTCAAAAATTGTGTCTCATACGTGAGGAATATCACTGTTCAACAGCCTTAAACACTCCTCTTCAAAAGAGGAGTACTTGCCTGTTAGCAGGGATGGCTGGGAACGGTACTCTACCGGACCAGATGAGATCCTGTGGGTCCACTTCAGAGGCCAAGAAACAGTCCCAGGAAGACACACTCTGCTGCCCCACATGTGAAGCAGGAATATGCTCTCCTTTGTCCCAGTTTTGTTTTATTCTTTACTTTCTGACTGTCACTCTACTTCTACCCTGCTGCATGCTGCCAACAGCCTCTCCACCTCCCTGGCTCATCTCTTCAGGGTGGAGCTTCTCCCTAGTCCACTGGCCTAAGAAGCATCCCTGTGTGGCAATGCTCTCACTATTTTCTTTCCATAGGATACGAGCGGAAGAGGGCAGTGAAAAGGACTCCCTTATCTCCCCCTGCTATTCAGATCTGAAGGATTTTCCCTGCTTTCTCTCTGTACAACTGAGGAGGAGCCCCACCCTGAAAGCAGTCTGGGTGCACGCCCAGTTTTAGGGCACTGAACACAGCAGGAGAAAGCAATGAGCATTTAGCAGGAATACTGAGGAATTCACACTTCCACATATTAGAGTCTGTTCCTAATTTCTGGTTTAACAATAATGTTTGAGAAGATCCAAAATGTTGTGCATTTGCTCTTCATTAGTTGCAAACAGTGAAGCATTAGTGTCAGTCAGAACTTCATGCTTTCCTTTTTTTTTTTTTTAGTAACCGTAATGTGAGAATGGGCATACTATGAATACTGGATCTGAATAAAAGCCCATCCAGAACAACAGCCTCAGCGTAAGTTTAGGGTAGACAGATAGTGGTCATTCTGTTGTATATTCTCGTTGCCTCAAGCTGYCTGTGGACCAGGACGTTTTTAAGCAAGAGGTGGTGGTTTTGTATTTAGTAGGCCCAGACTGAATATTCTTCCATGATGTTTGAATCCACAATGCTGCAGGCAGGTCCAAGGCTTTTGGACACAACGGTACSCACTGTTTGTCTGAACCTGCTGACAGCAGGGAGGGGCTTGATTCGTGCCTCCTAGTTTTTGTGGCAGAAGAGTCGAAAATGTCATGATGTAAGTCACGTCTGTGAATATCAGTGAACTCTAAGGCAAAGAGTAAGCTAGAGATAATTATCTGAGGGTTTTGTGTAGTGGAAGAGGATTTTTTACTTGTATATACCTTAACTGTGTATATCTGAGCTGTATATATCTAAACTGTGATGGACTTTGCCATTACAAGATAACCTTGAGGTGGCTCCAAATATATCTAACCCCTGTCTTTCAGAACACCTTAATCTTGCATCCTGACAAATATTGCCACAGCAAGTACTATATAGATAAGATGTGAGCTAAAGCTACCAAAGTTTACCAAACCCTTTTCCATCCATGAAATCCTAAGTAAGCTTAGTATAAAAAAGTGGTTTAAGGTATCTTAGTTTCACTCTGTGAGCGGCTTACAAGGCTTAAATGACAGTATTCTACCTTTTGAAAGATACCCAAAATTATTCACCCCTTTTTTTTTTTTTCCTTTTGAACCTACCTAAACAAGGATTCATTGTTGTTAATGGGATTTTCTTTTTCTTTAGTGTCATTGAATAAACTCTACTTGGATAGCAGCGACAACAACATCTACTTGGATAGGAACAAAAAATGGAGCCAGGAGGGAAAATCCTCTTCTAGTGTAGGATATCACTAATGTAAATAGTCTTCTTGAAAATATTATGTATCTTTTTTAAACTGTTAGAAACACTGTAAACATTACAGATGTTATCCCATGCAGTTAACACAATGTCTAGGAAAAGAATGAATTTGTTTAAAGCAGGCGTTTCCTAAAGCAGAAAAAAAAGCCTTATACATAATAACAAAAATGAAGCTTCTAAGTGAATAGTACACAGCTCATTAGAAAGAATAAACTCCCTGGGTCCCTGAAGGTAAAATACAATAGAATGTCGCCTATTTAAAACTTCATTCAGTGAATATGACTTTTGCATACTAAAGCAAATCATATTTCATAACACAATGGATAATTTTAAATGACTTATTTTTTACTATTTAATGTTCTTATTATATAAGCTGCATTTTCCTCTCAACTGTCTTCAAGAAATCATGTTTTTCTAAATGTGGTTTACTAAGGAATGCCTTTAAAAAATGAATCATCAGGCAGTACTGAGATTTCTCTATTGTTTATGCGATGTATAAATATTTGGTGATGCATTTAAGGTAAAAAGTCTCCCTGTAGTATGCTGTAGTTATTGACAGCTGCCATGTTAAAAGACAAGTATGTAAAAGCTACGTATGGCAGCTGTTGGGAAACAGCGGGCTTTGTGGAAAAACACCGGCGTACCAATATGCCAATACTTGACAGAATGTCTTCGATTCTACAAGGTGTTGCCTTTTAAACATTTATCCTGTACTATTTTCTTTAACCTTTCAAGCCACCAATATGTAGAGAGGACTTAGAAGAGGAGGTGACTCAAAGACAAAGAATAATATTTTCATTTGAAGTTAGGTAAAGCAGTAAACGAATTTTGTAGTCGATCCAGAGTATGGAAGAAAGAGTCTCTTAATGTACGTCATAACATCCATAAAAAAGATGACCCTTGCTGACAGTGAAGCGCTTGGTTAATCAGTAGTTGGCACCCAGTTCAAAATTCTTATTTCTGTAGCATTGATGACAAGATCACAGCAAAACAGCTGAGGCTTTTCTTTAGYGCTACCAGCCAGAAATAATTAAAGGTATTTAAAGTCACAAGCTCCACTGGCAGATGGGTGAGCAGCACAAGGTAAGAGAGAAAGGCAGAGGCCTTTGGTTTGAAAAGACTCCTCCAGCTGATGTATAGTAGCCAGTGCTGATCAGGCTGGATGAAGGGTGTGTTTGCTGCTCATTTGATTTGCAACTCAGACCAGTCTACATGATGTCTTCCATGAGCGTGTTTGAGAAGACTGTTCTGTGTAAGGCAGAACCGTGTACTGCGTGTCCAAACAGGTGCTGTGAGTTCAGGTCTGCTGTCCTCCTTGAAGACAATGTTCCAGCTACATTTGGCTACCAACACAGAAAATCATTCTCAATCAACCAGAAGCTGAGATGCATGGGAATAGCATACTTTGTATTTTTGGAATATCTCCTGGCATTTGCTTGCTTGTATTCTGTCTTGTCTGACTTCTTTTGTTTGTCTCCAAAGAGTTCAGACTTACACAAAGAGGAATTGGATTAAAAAGGACACATTCTGAGACCTATCTTGGATAATAAGTGGATACAACTGTAACTCAATGAGAAGACATCCCATTTATTAATTTTGTTGGTAGTCTGGGAATTGTACTGAGTGTTCAGATGTGCTGACTGAGCAGAAGTGTTCTTCAATAATTTTGACAAGTTTTCTCTGGTAAGCAAGCTGTGACCTCTCTCTTTTAATATTATTGAAGTCTAAGTCATTTGCCGGTTGAATTACTTCAAAAAGTTCAAGACTGTGTTATGATCTTAAACAAACAAAAGAATCAATTTTACCTAGCCTAGGAGGGGCTGAACCCCTCACAAATGGTCACAAATGTGTTTGTGATTTGTTAAAGAATGGAGGAGTTTTTAGGTAGTATTATAGGTGTTATAGGTGCTTTATCTTCAAAGTATTATCTTATATGGTTACAGGTACCTAAAACACTATTTCTTTCTGCTGTAAACCACAGTGATCTTGAGATGAAAATGTAGGACAATTGCAGTTAATTATGTGTGCTTAACATTCCTACATGCATTCCTTGGTTTTGACTTATGGGAAGTTATGGTCATCAATTTCCACATTTTCTGTCTCAGTCTGCTGTAGGTGCTGTTCTAGGTAGGAGGTTTGGGTGAATGGTACGACACAAGACAGAATTTAGAGGACAAGTGGTTTTAAAATGGAGACAATTGTGATTTGAATGTGTATGTTTTACGTGCACAACTGTGCATGTTGTGTATTAAAATGTAAACTCTGCATTTTAACGCACAATATGCTTCCATAATGCATACATCCCTAGACCTCAATACCATATATTTGAAAGGCAGTTTCTTGAAAACCACCCTTTTTTTTTCCTGTAACACTGACGATCTGGCTGGATCTGAGGACTCTGTTGTCATGTTTCTTTGCCAAGGTCTCATCTATTTCCTGTTCCGTGCTGCTCCTCCCCACCAGCAAACCAAAGATGATGTTGAACACACTGTTTGTTCCTACTTAGAGCTTGGACATTTCTCTTCATGTTACCCGAAACAGTGACCATTTCTGGTAATAATAAGATAATATTTGCAAGAAAATGTGTTTCCACTAGGCATTGGACTAAGTCCCGTTTAATTTCACAGGTCACATTTGACCATCATATTTTTGGCTGCTACCCAGCCACTAGTACAGCCTGCCCACTAGGGATGTAAAACTAGTACGCAAGATTCAATTTGTTCCTGGAAAAGGGGTATGGGTTCCTGGTAGGGGTTCCCAGAATTTTTAAATTTTCATTCTTAATAGATTTAATCAAAGAAGGATTGTAGGAATACTGACATTTTTAAAGGTCTCTTTCAGGAGGATAAAAAAATAGAATGGTGGAGATCCGTCTTGTTGTTGGATCTGTGTGGTTGTGTTGTTAATTTTTTATTACCAAAATTTCACTTAAACAATGGAAAAAGAGTTTATCCTCCTTAGTTTATTATAGTAACAGTGTAAAAATTCAAATATATGCAAAGATTGAAATAGTTTCTTAAAAAGACTGAGAGAAAGAAATATTATGGAAATTATGTGTTTTCAGTTACATTTATTTTTTGCAGCTACCATTTATATGCTAAATGCTCTCCTAGGTAATTACTATCCTTGTCTGGTAAACTTGTGGACTATGCAATAAGTGTAATTTATGCAATTAGTGTAATTTATTAGGTATCATTCATATCTTTAATAGTCCAAATCTCTGGTCAGCATCAAAGAGGTGCTATTTGGTCCATTCTTTTAATTGTTTTTGATGTCATTGGATTTCACTGGAAAATATGTGTGACATTTTCTGCCCTGAACAGTCTGTGTGAGATATGGCTAAAACTCAACTAAAATTCACGACCATTTGTTGCAGTACCCTATATGTTGTACCCTGTATGTTGTACCCTATATGTTGCACCCTCTATGTTTAACACTGGACATCCTCAGTTCATTCCCCTATCCAAAAGTTTTCATGTGCCACTATTAGATGGCATGTCTGTCTGAGTTGAAGGGAGGATGTTTGTGTTTGGCTTTAAATTGTGCATCTTTCTTTAGTGTGTAAAGCAATGTAAAGAAGTCCTTTTCACAGGAGAACTTCTCGACTACATGCATGCCGGTGCCACACAACTGGACTTGGCCCCTGCTGGCAGAGCTGCGAGACGTCAGGGGAGCCCCAGTGCTGTGGGCAGGCCAGCAGCTTAAGCATGGTACCGTGCTCAAGTTAATAAGCCTGGTGTTGGGTTAGAGGTCCTGCCTCACTCATTTGTGGCTCCCTGTGTGTGACTAATGCAGCCATTCTTTTCGCACCGCGTTGCACACTACAGTACCTCGAACATCTGAACCTGGACACCGATAACTGGCATATGGATATATGTTTGAAAGCTTACCTGCAAATACTGCACAGAGGTGGGGGGAAGGGTAGAGCTGTTGGAAGGGTCTTCTCYGTTTTGGAGCGGTGTGGATTTTAGGAATTGTACAGGTGGAGGTGGGTAGAAGCCTGCACAGCACACAGGTTTGCCACTGATTTCAGAAACTGTGTGCTTGGGCTAAAAGAGTTTGAATTGATGAGCTCTAGTCAGCTCCTTGGAGCTGCCAGTCCCTGGTAGAGCTTGTTTATAAAAGMGATTTGGGATCAGGATGTTTAGTAAATATTTAATTAACTGAAATGTTATTAGAGTGCAATGAATATCTGCAACTAAACTTTTAGTTTCCACCCCTGTCACTCCCTTTGCAGTGTGGGAGATGCAAAGGATAAGGAGCCATGGAAGTTTTGTCAGTGAGACTGGCTGTGACTTTTAAATATATTGTGTACACCCTAAGGGAACCCTATAAAAACTCGAACGTGAAATCATTACACCATTTTGTCATGCCCAAACGACAATAACAACCATGAAACCTTTTCAGTGAAATGCCTTTACTTAGGCTAACTCGATTTGCAATGATTTAAATACTGAAACAAATTCCCTCTATTTCCATCTTGCATTTAAACAAAATGACAGCATATTGGCACCATCACTGCCTCATCTTACTATAAAGCAGCAGAAATGAGCAATCTGTCAAGTTCCTTATCTGTGCTCTTTTTAGTCTTGTACAGTGTGTGCATCTTCAGGAGAAAAAAAAAATTGTAAATACTGCTGTACTCCCTCCCTTTGTGGCTGTTTTTAATATCCTTGTTATAGCTAAATCTTTAGAAACGTGGAAGAGTCTCACGGGTAGTTGAGTGGTCTTACTGGTGAGGAAAAAACTGGGAAGGTAAAGCAATAATGGCAACGCTCATTCGACAGTCTTGGTAATGAATAGGTATCATTACCTGGAGCTGCTTCCAAGAATAAATGGTGTTTTAAAACTTGGTTCACATCAGTACAGGACACAAAGCAGTTCTTCTGAGGGATGACCATTGGCTGGCCTTATGAATAAAGAAAAAGACTCTTCTCTGTGAATATTCCTGTTGTTTTTAATAGAGAATATTTGGGAAGTAACAAGCTAATTCATTCTGCCATGAATCTGGTCAAGTGAGAATATATGACTCAGTCAAAAAGCTCACTTAGAAATTGAATTTGAATTTAGATTTACCTAGGCTGTTTAGATTTACTAAATTACTTAGGCTGATTTAGATACAGACGAGTCGAAGACAACTTGCTCAGCATTCAGTAGTATATAAACCATATGTATTGATGGATTGCTTCTATTAAGAAATGGATTTTCTTGTTCATGATTATATTTGCATATGATAGAGTGCTTTAAAAGAAAAGATGTAGTACTGAATTTTGCATGTAAATATACCCATAATATCTATGTAAAATTAAGTGAGAAATCTTATATGAAGTAGTCTATTACATCTACGCTAATAATCTCTTCTACTGCCTTTGTTGAGATATTCACAATGTGACTCTAAGGTGGCTGTTCAAATAATCATGAGAGGGAAGCCTCATACTTTTCAGGTAGAAGCAAGTATGCTTTTTTTTTAATAAATTATTTTTAATTTTTTTAAAGTCCAATGGAGATGAAGTACAATATGCATAAAGTTTCCAAGGTGGTTATTGTTCCTGAATTCAAATGGGAGGTAAAAACCAGAAGCAAACTGTGTCTGTACCAGTGTGAAAGTGTCAGAACAGAGGTAAGCGTGTTACAAGGAGGTAAAGACAGCAAAGGAAGAAAATGAGAGCAATTTTGCAATTGATTTTAGCATTTCTTCCCAATAGGGTACTCTTCTAAAATATATTTGAAGTAATTACATCGTAATGTTAAAATCTTTGATTTTTCTGCTTATTATTTGTTCTCTGATAATTGAAGAGTATGATTCTTAACATACTACTTACATCTGGCTTATATGTGATGGGCTTCCCAGTGCCCCTTGTTGCTGCATGCAAAGCCTTCAAAGAAGCCAAGTTGAAGTAATTGTGCTGTATTTGTGGAGTTATGCCGTTCTAGACAGCTACATTGTACATGCTGTAGAGAAGTGGGAGAAGAGAGTCTATATTTCCAGGAAACCACAGGGGGCTGCAAGAAGTTATTTGTATAAAACTGCTGATAGAAGACATGGTGCTCGTTAGTCATGGCAAGAAGAAATAAAGCAGTCTGTATGTTCTGGTGTCGCATGGGGACACAGGAAGACACCAAAGATTCAGACTAATATCTGAAAATATCAGATTATATATGAGGCATCTAAGGTTCTCAATGAGAAACAAAACTTTATTCAATTAGATGCTGCACTAACGTGCAATGGTTATTGCTGCAAAGGTCTTAAGACTTGCTTGAAAGCAGGATCTAATAGAGGACAGTACGGAATACAGAGACGGAAGACAAAAACAGCATGAAACTACACAGCCTGTAAAAAACAACATTTAAAGATGAAACATACAGAACATAACTCTATAATATTATCCACAACTGGTTGTGTTCCACCATGTTTCACCATGTTACCTAAGGCAATATTTTGTCCTTTCTTTTCCTCTTCCTCTCTCTCCCCCTCTTTTTCCTGTTCCCCTACTCCTCTTTCTTTCCCTTTACCCCTTCCCTTTACCTGCTATTCCCTTTCCCTTTCCATATCTCCATTCTGTTTTTTAAAAGACTGGAAGACTTGTTGGATCCATTTTTCTTTGCGAGAAATACCTCAAAATGCTCTCTTTTCTCCTCTTGTGTATGAAAGTGACTTTGCATTACATGAAACCACCAGTAGTGTTGTGGGTCCTGACAATCCTTGGCAGCAGATGCTGGAAAGAATTTGCACATAGGCTGATGCTCAGTATCAGTCCCATGTCTTACCAAATGGCTCCACTACTCATGCCTTGTACAACTTATAGTGGAACAGCTACAAAGACACTTACTGTAGTGTCAAGTATAATATTCAATGTGCAAGAGCTGTAAGAGAAAAAAGCAAGGCAGAAAAGTATAAAGTGACAAAGCATTAAGCTCATCTTGCAAAGACACAGTACACTTTCCAATTCTTGGGAGGCACAGAGAAAGCTTTATTAATGGTTCATCATCCTGCCAACACTGCCTACGTTTCTCATATGCAAACATTACTGTTTGGGGAGGGAGTGGGTGGGATTTTCCATACATCAGATTGTAGCCATGAAAATGACAGTATTTTTCCAGAGTAATTGAAGCATTACCAAGCAAGACAATGATTGATGGTGTCTTTAACAGTCTAAGAACGCTGCCTGCTTTTCTTACAAATAAGTTACATGTATATGAAGAAGAAAAAAAGAGTGGGAAAATATAGCACTCAAAAAAATGCTGCTCGGAGTATTCAGTTGATTTTATTCATTATCATTTTCACAAACCACTTGTTCAATTTCCCTTTCTTATTTTCAAATCATTATACCATTGCCAGAAAGCAAAATTGCCGCTTTGCAATGTATGTAACATAATTGACTGGGTACATTAATGTTTGTTACAGAGGCACTTAAGTTTTTAAGCATTCTGAGAGTTACAAAGATGTTGCTAAAGTTGGCAACAACAAACTGATTTTCTGTCAATACAATAAAAGGGATATTGCCTGTATTTCCTGTGTCTGATCAGCTCCAGACAGCACAGACATGCACACAGGGTGATGTATAGCAGAGGGCTATGCAAAAGCAGTGCACGATTATGACTAATTTACAATCTGGAAATTAGACGTGAGTAGGAAAAAATGGTATGTGGCTTTTGTGCTTTCTCTGACACAGAGTTAAATTTCCTTGGCAGAAAGGAGAATTTTAGGGAGGAGAGAGTAAGTGCGGGTTAGATTAATTTGTTTTCTCAGACCTAGTAATGCCATATTACTTGGCAAGTTAATATTTTTTTTTTAAATATATGTTGCATAGCAAATGTTACATTAATCCTTTCTGAGATGGGTGACTAAGAAATAAAGGCCAAAAGATAGGGTCTTTCAAGGAATATTTTTTAAATGTGTGAACTTAATGCATATGCTACCCTTCAAGTTGCAAAAATATTTTATTGAGAAACTACTGGGATTGTCTCTGGGATCACAGAATCATGGAATAATTGAGGATGGAAGTGATCTCTGAAAGTCATCAGGTCTAATCAGCCTGCTCAAGTAGGGTCACCTAGAGCTGATTGCTCAGAACTGTGTCCAGATGGCTTTTGAATATTGCTGAAGAGGGAATCTCTACAATCTCTCTAAGCAACCTGTGCCAGTGCTTGGTCAACCTTACAGTAAAAATGTACTTCCTGGTGTTCTGAGAGGACTTTCTGTCTTCCTATTTGTGCCCATCATCTCTGGTCCTGTCACTGGGCACCACTGAAAAGAGCCTGGCTCCATCTTCTTTACACCCTCACTTCAGACATTTATACACACTGACAAGATCCCCTTGAACCTGCTCTTCTCCAGGCTGAACAGGCCCAGCTTTCAGCCTCTCCTTGTATGAGAGCCCACAATCATTTTTGTAGCCCTTTACTGGATCCTCCTCAATTTGTCTATGCCCCTCTTGTTCTAAGAAGCCAGAACTGAACACAGCACTCCAGATGTGGCCTTACCGGTGCTGATTAGAGGCAAAGGATTACCTTCCTCAAGTGAGCGGCAGAACTCCTCCTAATGCAGCTCAGGGTACCATTAGTCTTTTTGTGACGAGGGCACACTGTTGACTCATGTTCAACTTGGTGTCCACCAGGACCTCCAGGTCCTTCTCCGCAGAGTTGCTTTCCAGCTGGACAGCCCCCAGCATGTACCAGCCTGGGGTTTTTCTTTCTCAGATGCAGACTTCGCACTTCTGCTTGTTGGACTTTATGAGGTTCCTGTCAGCCCATTTGTCCAGCCTGTCAAGATTCCTCTGGATGACAGCACAACCCTCTGGTGTATGGCCACTCCTCACAATTTGGTGTAATCAGCAACCTCTCTGCCCAGTCACTCAGATCATTAATGAATGTGTTAACCAGGATTGGACCTGGGGTACCTTGGTCATTGATCTCCAGCTAGGCTTCATGCCACCGATAATCATCATCTGGGCTCAGCCATTCAGCCAGTTTTCAATCCACCTCCCTGTCTCCTCCAGACCAGACAGCATCTCTATGAAGACCTTATGGGAAACAGTGTCAAAAGCTTCCCTGAAGTACAAGGTAAACGGTTAAGCTGCATCCTGGGAGGCATGACCTTGATTAGTAGCRGTTTAAGAGGTGAAGATTCAKCTGTGACATTGATGGAGAGGAGCTGTGCAGCAACTATCCGTTTTCACCACAGTGGAGAGTGGCCTGTCAACTGGGCAATGCCAGCCAAGGGGCAGTTGTGAGGTGGCAGGGAGTGCCTGGATAATCCATTCCAGAAAAATACTTCTGTCTACTGCTCCAGACTTCTAACGTGGGAGCTGTTGATTGTCTGTCTTTTTGGCAGCCAGCATAGTAGTGCCTGAGCAACATTAGTGCTGATTTACGAGGACCATAAAAGCAGAATAAAAGCAATCCCCAAGGTGGTGGTAATGAAGAGACAGCTTCTAAAACCAAATTCTTCTTCTCACCTTCTGCACTTCATCATCCTTTTAAAGCAAGTACAAATCAACAATTTCTGATTCCTTTCCTTCTCATTTCCCTCCTCTGTTCTTTGTGCTGTTCTTTTCCTTGTTATATATTTATTAACTTTTCCTCTTTTTACTTCTCGATCAGTCCATTGTAACCATGGTCTCTTAGAATAGATTGCCCCATATTCTATTTAACCTTTATATAGAGCTCTCCACTGTATTAAAGCATGATTTTTTTCAGCATCTACATCACTGTAAATGATGGAGTCATTCCTTTGGAGTCAGTGGAGTGACAGTACTGTGAAACAGATTCAATTGGGAGAATCAGAGATTCTAACATTTAAAATGAATCTATTTAAAATTTAGCCTTTAAGTATTGATTTAGAGAGGTTAATAAGATTTACAAGATTAAGACACCAGAGCTGTCAGAGTGGTATTAGGATTATTCATTTAAAAAGAAAAAAGTTGAGCAGACAGTTGAAAACCATCAAAATCAATCAACGATTATCTTATCAATTATGGATATGCTAAAAATTCTCATTTTTCTAGTCTTAGTGTGTGTTTCCTGTATCTCAGTTGCCAGGAGAAGGGTGAATACTTTCAGACATAGGGTATCACTGCTCTGAGGTTACCAGGATAACTCTATTTCTGCCTTGTCCAACTTCCCTTTGCAGCTTGTCACTGCAACAATATAGTTTTAGTATTCACTGGAAGTGGGGTTTGATTATTTTGGGTCTTTCAACTTTGTGTTTAAGACCACAAATAAGCCCTCAAATTGACTGCAATTAGAGCTGCACGAAGAACAGTGTGTTTCTTGTTGATCAAAGAGGGGATAAAACCTGACTCTCCCACATTATTTTATTCAGCCCACTTAAAAATATCYCTTGTTGAGTACTGGGGTTGCTGAACTCTTCTTGCTTTAATGTTCAAAGGTCCATATATTTTGAACTAAAAAAACTCTTTGAAGAAAAAAATAACTAGATTTTTTTGTCATGACTAAGACGAGTTCTGGAAGATGATTATTCAGTGAGAAATCACACTGAGAATTAATGATGCCATCCATGACTAAAGCATTTTCCAAAGGGAAGTGTTTCAGGTGCCTTTTAGAAAGGCACCTCATCTCACTCATGCAGACACTCCTTATGCCACACACATATTTGACCTAAGACTTTTTGACAAACTTGGTGTGTGCATCAGGATCAAAGAAGGTGCTGTCCGTACTGAGGTCTGGGCTGACTTCCTATTCTCAACATAAAATAAAGAAGAAATAAATAAACCCAAAAAATTATTGGTTAAAAATGCATGTTTTCCATCTTATCTTTAACACAACAAAATGAAAACTTTCCATTAGCCTGCCAATTGTTTTTCTTTCTCCCTGGAAGTAAAGCCGGAAGTCCAGTTGCTGAAGCAAAGGACTATGGTTACAGAAATACAAGCACAGACAATTCCAAGAAATTATCTGTAGCTGGCTTTGTGCCAGCCATCTTAACTACATGTTTTATGCTACAGGCCCAGCTTCTGTACTGGACCATTGCACAGGTGGAAATATGTATAATATGTATTTGTGGGACACTGAACAGTAAATTTCCCYAATGCAACACAATTACAGAAACATCTGTGCAAAACGTCTTTGATCCAATTCACTGTGAAAACATACATCACTCATGATGGTCTAGTGACTGCATATTTCCCTGCACTGTAAAGCCAAAAACAATGGGAAATTGCTTCAAGACACACCAATAACTTTCCTTCTGGCACCTGTACATCTCAGCTGTTGTTCCTTGCCTGTTAGGGTATAATTCCATTTAGTGTTAGAAAGGAGATAAATACATTTTACATTCACTAATGAAATCACACAGACAATATGTAAACACAGGTGGGAAAGGCATATGAAAAGATCACTTGAATAAAAATAGGTTGGACACATGAACCAGTTTTGGTAAAATAAAAATCACTTTATGCCTCTACTCGGCTCTTGATTCAAGCATCAATTGGAACTTTTTTGTAAAGTTTTTGATAATTTACCATTCCTCTTCTTTGTACAAATTGCTTCAGGCTGGGTAGAGAAACAGAATGGCAACATTTAATGAAAAGCCTTGTTTTAGCTGAAAATTTATAAGGTTTTTGTTTTGTTTTTGTTTGTTTGTTTTGTGACTACTATCTGTCTCTTTCTGTCCCTTAGAAACTTTTCTMTCTGCAGCTGCAGCCAACTCTACCAGTTTCAACCAAATCTGACAGATGGGCTGTAGGATCTTACTGTCAGTAATCTCTCTCACTTCCATTTAAATATGTGACTTAGTAGACAGGAGAGGTCCTACAATGACCCTTCTAAGGGAAATGCTGACACATGAGTTAATACCTTCTTAGTCACCAGAGAATTCACAACTGCAAGAGACCCAGTAAATACCCAATCTGTGGGAAATCTTATAAGAGCGCCAATTTGCTACTACAAGATCAAGACATGAAAATCATAAGATGCCAGGTTTCAGTAATTTTCCAACTTTGGAATGCTTTGTTATGAAATATCAAGGCTAGTTTCAGGAATACAAACTTTTACATTATGCTAAGATCCAGCTGAAGACACAGTAGCTGAATGCATAATCAGATTAATTTTCTATTGCAGGTAAAGAAATCACAACAGTTGTAGGCTCTGGGCATTTATTTTCTTCCATCTTTATTTGTAAATTACATAAACACAGGGGCAGTTAAAAATAAAATTATGGCCCTGAAGGSTGATTTTGATATATTGTTCCATGGACCAACATGTTTATTAATAGCACTACTCTGGAAGACATGGAATRGGTGTTGACAGTCACTAAAAGTATGAAATTGCTTTTCCATCTACCTATTAATCTCTCAGTCTGTCAAAGTGAATAGAAGCCTAATTGGCCCTCTCATCAGCAAAGGTTTTGAAAGTTTTAGATTTGTCTTTCAGAGAGGGTTTTTTTTCCCTCCGCTTTCATCCCTCCCTCTTCCAAGCGTAGCATCAYTGCCTACAGGAGAAAACTTGGTTCTCTTTACGTAGACACACTGCAGGCTGTTGATGTATGCAAGAAAGTAGGCAAAGCTGGCACCTTCATTTGTCGTTAGATCTTATTTACAGAAAAAGACGAAGATCAACCAGGGAGTCTAAAATGCAATAGGCAAGATGACCCTGTAGAATCTCTCTTCCTAAAAGTGAGCTGCAAGTATATATCTTACTGCCTAATTCATTCACTTTCTTATAACTATTCTATTAGTAAACAGACCATTTCAAATTGCCCCCCATATTAATTTCAGAACACTACAGCATGAGAGAGGTRGATTATTATATTCCTAATTAAAACACAAATATAGTAATTACAGTTTATATGCCATTATCCTGAATCTACACAGGATGACGTTAAACAGCAAAACAGCCATTAATTTTACTGTTCAAAGAAATGCTCATAATCTTTTAGAAATGTCATATAAAATATTCATTTTGAAATGCCCTACGGTGATTTCTGAATTTATTTAAAGTGGGCTGTTGATAGCTCTTTTATAAATAAGCAATTACAGTACACTAAATATATCATGGCCCATCACATTATACATTCTATAATTTCATGGATGAAAAGCCTACAGCTGATCTGCATAAATGTGGTGCGTCTCACAGCAGGTGAAGAGTTTGATTACACAGGATAATCAGTGTTATTATTTATAGTAACCATTTATACCTGTTATTTATTAAAACCCAGCAAATCAGATATTGGTTTATTTAAGGAAGTTGCTGTACTATAGGCTGAACTAGGCATAAGAATATTAAACACATGTAAAATGCACTGTTATATTAGTAGTTTGAAATCACCCAAGGTCAGCAGAGAATGAGTTGTTAGTCCTCAGTCACAGTGGAGAAAGCTGTATTGGGCGAGCAGCTGGGGCCTGCCTGGATCCCCTCTGGACAAGTATCATCACTGCAGACATCATTGCCCCACTGGCAATATCAGATATCCTTGTGAGCACATTATATGAAGAAGCCAAGGGTTGATTAACTGCAGAAAGGTTGAAAGAATCTGTGATATATTTAGGTGATTTTTTTAGACCTGATCTGAAGGATTTTCATCAGGTTTGAAGTGCACAGATTACCATACTATAATTTATGATGTTCGTATTCCTTGATCATTCAAGAGAACTAAACTTTTTAATAAAAAAATTAAATGAAAGGAGGATAGTCTTGTGGATTATTTGAGTGAAGTCATAGGATCTGTAAGATTACACACACAGTTTTTCTGCTGGTATCTTGAACGTTTGTCACCTTGTCTGAGTAGTGTTTCACTTGTCCCCTCTAGCTCAGCTACTCATTCAAGTGACAGAAAGAGCCATCAGTGTGGGCACAGCAAAAGGGGAGAGGTACCCATGGCAGATCCTTTCAGCCTCTCCCATCTAGCTCTGTGCGGGTGCCGCCAAYCTCTGCTGAAGGGGAAAGCAAAAGCGAGGCTGAGCCAGCACTAAGCCATCATTCCAGAGGACGTGGCAGTGCTGTAGATGCTCTTCTGCAAGATAGGTAGAGTTCAGCTTTCGGTCCTTGGGGTTGGTGCCTGGCACTTCTTTGAGACTACTTAGACAGAGTGGGAGAGGTCTGGGAACTGCCTGCTCTTTGAAGAATGGAACAATGTCTTCAGGGAAAATTCAGACTTATAAATGACAACTGGCAGGATGAAACATAAAGTCAGTTTAAAACAGCAGGAAAACCCATTGAGAGTACAGACCACCTAGAAAATCACCTTGACAATCCTGACATTTTGGTGATAGTAGCATGGCAGATCACTTAGTACTCCCAGTGTATGTTTCTTAACTAAGCATTTGAGTTTATAGCAGCACACAAATTCTATTCAACTTTTGAATGTATATACATTCAATTTTTAAAAGAATGCCACGCTGCACCGAAACAATTGAGTATATATGTCTAGACACAGGTCCACTTCCACTTCAGCTCTTCTCTTTGAAAAAAACAGAAGAAGCAAAGGCATGGCTGTACAGTGTAAAGGCCTGGAAAGGAAAATAAACCTATGGTTTTTCTTACCATTTCAGAGATAGTTCCTGTGATCACACCAACTGAACTTGACTGATTTTCATAGGAAGATAAACTGTGTTCATATAATAAACTAAATGGAAATTTTGTGCATGCATGTGTATACTAACTACATAAAACAAAACTATTATGCGATTTGGGTGGCTGGATCCTCTTTGCAAAATTCTGCAGGGTCTCCTAATAAATTGGAACAGTAATTACTGTAGCCAAGAATCAGAGATTTAAAGTATTTGGCTTACCTATCCCTTTAAATTCAAAGTACAGAAAAACCTGAGAGGAAATAGATATCATATTTCAATGCAACAAAAATACGATCTAATTAAAATCTAGTGCCAATAGAAAAAAATGCCACTGTGTGTGAATTTCTCACCTCCTGTGAGTACTGATGTTGTGCCCCGAATGTAGACAATAGATTATTTGGGAGATGCTCAAAAGTATTAAAGTTAGGACTAAATATTTAAGAATTTGAAGTGAAACTAGAACATCAACATTACTGAGAAACTCAAAGTTAACCTGGTTCTTAGTAAAATAAATACAAGTGCCTTAATATTTAGGTAAATATTTTTATGCTGAAAATCTACTATCTACAAGTATAAAAAAGGAAAATAATAAAACTGAACAATCAAAACATTAAACAATTATACTTCTCTTTTCTGTATATAAACATTCCTGCATTAAACTTGCTGCATTTGTGGATTACCCTGTATTAGAGAGGAAATGGTAAGCTATAGTATTACAGATGGAAACACTTAAGAACTTATTCTATTCTATTCTATTTAAAATTTCAAAATAATTAAATTCTCACATTTTTCCCAGCAGTTAAAGTCTCTCAGAAGATCAAGTTCTGTTTGAAGTAAATAATATGAAAAGATAATTTATTATTAAAAAACCCTCCATATATTGTCCTTTTTTTTGGTCACCTAATTATTGGTTACTTACATATTCCAAAGCAGCAAAAGAGAAATTATTTGACATTAATATGGTGTGAAGAAGACTTTTGAATATTCTGAGACTGTTGCATTGAATCTGAGACTGCTTARAAATAGCCTTTGGCACAGAGAAACTTCTGTTTAACACAGAGCACTTGGAACCAGTTCCTCTCTTCTTCCACTAGTTTGGGTTGATAACATGGCATGAGACTTAAGGCACATAAAGAAAAGAGTTTTCAGTTAAGCTTTTTGGTTTCAATGTACAGGAGTSACACTGTGACCAATCTGAGTTTCAGTGAGACTGTTCCCAGCTGAAAACTGTTTAAATAATCTCACAACTAATTTCTGTGGAAACATTTAGATGGCTGGTTTAGGAGCAAAATTGTGACTTTTAAATCTTCTCAATTAAATATGACTACATATAGTAAGGTCAAAGAGACCATTAGATCATATATTATTATCTTATTTATTATCTACACAGTACAATGATACATTTGACTGATATGTCTTGCAGAGTGGCACACAATCTTTACAGGTAAGTATCGACAGATAAACAACCCCTTGGCAGTTCACGTTCATAGTCCATCACATTCACCAATACCAATTTGCGACGCATTTAGCTGTGTCAAGCTTTAGCTCTCAGCTGTTAGAATTTTTTTTTTAAATCTTCCTCTATAGTATTTAGGGAGAGGAAAGTAGGAATACTAATTTTTCAGTACATGATAGTTGATGTTGAAAATGAAAAAATATAAAGATGGGAACTGGTTTCAGGTAAGAATTTATTTTCTGTATAAAGAAATGTTCACCTAAAAACAAAGTACTTACTTTCTGGAAAATTTTAAGAAAAGCAGTGAAAATTACGTTCCAAGATAAGTCATGGTATTTCTGAAAGTCATGGAATCATAGAAAGGTAAGGGGTTGGACCTTAAGGACCATCTAGTCCCAACCCCCTTTCCATGGGGAGTGACACCTCTCACTTGACCATGTTGCTCAAGGCCTTATCCAACCTGGCCTTGAACACTGCCAGGGCTGGGTCTTCCAGAATCTCTGAGCAACCTGTTCCAGTGCCTCACCACCCTCACAGTCAAGAATTTTTTGCTAACATCTAACCTAGATTTCTCCTCTTTCTATTTGTACCCATTACTCCTAGCCCTATCACTACAGTTCCTGAAGAAGGGTCCCTCTCCAGCTTCCCTGTAGGCCACTTCAGACACTGGAAGGTTGCTATGAGGTCTATTGGTACAAATTCCCTTAGATAGAAAAGGGAACATAATCTAGTTCTCTTAGGTTTATGTAACTGCCCTAACTAATTTTCTGTTGAGAAAATTGTGAAGAAAACTTACAAAAGTACTGACAAACTCATAAAAAATATTCAGGATGGTGTAAGTATATCGTATAGGAAAGTTTATTACCATTCTTTCTTAAGAAATTACAGGCCAACCTAGTTATTTCCTGTTAGGAGAGACTTTCTGTACATTTTAAAATAATATATAGAACGACTATTTTAGGTCTTGTATACATGGGTTTGTTTTTCACTCTGTAAAGTTTTTTTGTATTCAGAGTTCTAAATCTTAACCTTTGTAACCTTCATAATATACAATGAGGCCTTGTTTGTTCCAATTTTATTGAAAGTATGCCATTTATATACAAGATTTCCATTCAAACATTATTTTCATCTTAATATATAGATGTGAAAGCTTGAAATCCAGCAATGATGTAGACAGGCATCTAAATGTCTTTGAAAGTAAATGCCTAAGAACACTTCTWGGTGTTAAACGGAATGAAGTTATAACAAATATCAAAATTAATGAGGTTTTTAACAAGTTCTTATCTCCAAAGATATCCAGAAAAATAAAATGAAAATATCWGGAGTTGTTGACTGAAATCAGAACATCTGCCCTGGCTGACATGCAACCAAACAAATTCAGAACATGTGAAAATGATCAGAGAAGAATCTTTCCATGAAATAGAAGAGAAAGAAGAGATATTTAACATTAGAAAAATAGAAAGACATCACTGCTCATTGGGACAGCTTTGCAGTTTGCTARTCAGAATAGTTACGGGTACAAAGAGAGAAATGTAGAACAGGAGACACAACTGTTAAGTAGAAAGAAATTGAGAGCAATGTACAGTGGAGAAGTCAGGGAGCTCCTGGAAGATATAGGAGTACCATGTAACAGTAAAACAGAAGTATGAGAATCATAGTTAGGGTGAGGAAACAAGTGAGATGGGAAATTCAGCTGCAGAGAGTAAAAGACATACCTGATATGACCCATATGAATCATAAAGACAATGTGAGGAGACAGGAAATGTAATACTAACAGTGTTAACGTACTCAGTGTTTCAGATAAAATATTTTCCTCCTGTAGATGACCCATAACGATGTTTAATTTTTTTTAATTTAAATTTTTGTCTTAGCAGGAAGTTTATGCATCACAGTGAGTAAATACTACAAGGAGCAGATCAGAATGAATATGAGGCAAAGATCCCTGTTGTTTCTTGCAGGGTAGTATTTCTACAAAATGTAACTAATCATAGGGTATAGAAAGCATCTTAGCATAAGAATTTTCTGCAAAATTCCAGAATTGATATACTAAAGATGTTTTAATAAAAACTCCACTTTGYATTAGCAAGTTGAAAAAAAAGGCCATAAATGAGTAAGGTTTTTTCATTCAGAGGTGCAAGAAAACAAACAAAAAAGTCATTGATATATCAAGAAGAGGAGACTGAGGGGAGACCTCATTGCAGTCTACAAATTCTTCATGAGGGAAGAGGAGGGGCAGACACTGATCTCTGCTCTGTGGTGACCAGTGACAGGACCTGAGGGAATGGCCTGAAGCTGTGTCAGGGGAGGCTGAGGTTGGATACTTGAAAAAGATTCTTCACCCAGAGGGTGGCTGGGCACTGGAACAAGCTCCCTAGGGAAGTGGTCACAGGACCAGCCTGATAGAGTTGGAGGAGCATTTGGACAATACTCGTGGGCGCCCGTGTGACTCTTGGGGATGGTGCTGACCAGGGCCAGAAGCTGGACACGATGATCCAGATGGGTGCCTTCCAGATAAGCTTATTTTGTGATTCTGTGAAGATTATTTTTTCCAGAGAAATGTTTAGAAGTAAAAATTGGGTCTTTTTCTGGGAATTTCTTAGGCACTCATTATCACAAAGATGATTTGGATGATTTTCCCAGGAGTAAAAGAATTGCTCTAGCACAAAAATTTGCTTTTCTTAAGTGCTACCCAGCACTTTATGGACAGCAAAGATTGGAGCACAGGTAGGAGATGATTTATGAAGAGGATTTTTGTAATAGGCAAGAGGTAAGAGTTAGGTGAAAGGTGGATAGTAACCAAATGGAAGACTGAATGCTCTCTTCCAAAAATAGTGATAAGTGGAAGCTGAAGGCACAGAAAATAGAAAGCAAAGTTGAAGAATAGTGATGGAAATAAAAAGGAGATTTAAATGTTGATTCCAGAATTTTCCATGGAAATAATTTTTAAGAAAATAAAGGTTTGATCATTTTTGTAGAAAGAACTTCCARTTAATTTTCTACGCACAATTTTCATTGGAAAAGTTAGATTTTTTTCCTTTTAAAAATCCTTTTTTTTTTTCCCCAAGCAACAAAAAAGGTTAGTGTATGAATTATACCTGAATTTCAACCAACAGTAATGAGTCAGACTTGCACATTGCCTTATGGCTGTAATTCAGGAAACTCCTGTCATAACACGTACTGCACAGAATAAGCTCTGTGGAGTTGCATGATGTAGAAAATGTTGTGGGAAATATGATTTAGCTGGGAATTCTCATCCTGCCGTTCATGTTGAGATGCTGAGAGACCAGGAACCTTTCTGAATTAAAATGCAAGGCAAAACAAAACAAACACAAGGGAAAGAAATAAAAAAAAGAAAGAGAGAAATGGTAGCMTCCTAAAGGTAAAATCATGGAAGGTTGAAAATTATCCTGCAATGAATATAATGCAAGGAAGTTAGATCTAGAAGCACGTTAAAGTCCGTAAAACATTTGAATGGTGCAAAAAACCCTAAAATGTAGTTGTGGGTGTGGATGTTTGTGACAAGTTGTTTGTGACAAGATAGGATTAATGTAAAGTAAGAACGAACCATACAATATAACCTTAGTATCACACAGGCAGCACTTTAATACTGATTTCCTGGAAGGTAGAAATATGTATACTGTATTTTTCCAAACAGCAATTTTATTATTTCTTTAGGAGTTCCACAGGTTACTTGATATTGTGTAATACTGCACGAATTTAGTCACTTGTATTTTGCACTTCTTTGGTTTCTAGGAGAAAATTTCAAATTCTCTAAAACTTTGTGTTGCAAAAGGAAAATGTTCAATTAATTGTTTGGTTTTGGTTTTGGTTTTTTTTTCCTATTAGTTATAATAATCAGTAATTATTATGTAGTGGTTTAATTTCTGTGTCCTGTTGGATGGAGTCAATTTGGTCTCAAATCTCTATATCTCTTGTGTGCTAGCTCTTCATCTGCAGCTRCCAGACTCTACCTTGGCAAAATGAAGATAAAATATGCAGCAAAAGTAGCAAGGTGACAAATTTTATCTACATGATGGCTGAGACTTTTCCAACTTCCTCTTTGGGTATGTAAATCAGTGAAAAGATACTTAACTCTTGGCTCAGATGATCTTTAGATCCGTTGTGAGAGAGAGGTAGGTTTCAGTCATGAACACATCCAGCCAAATAAACACTAAGGTTCCTAAGAATCTCATAATTGAGAGAATGGCTATCTCTATATCTCAATTCATCTTTATTTAAAAATTTTAAAATATGTGGGTTTGTTATAAGAGCTTTCAATTTGTGTTTTTACAGCAAAGCAAAGCAGATATATTAGATCATTTGAAGTGAAGCTAAGAGCAAAGCAGATTAGAATTATTTTAACATCCTAAGGAAAATCGATCTTTCCATATTGACAGTTTCTGTCCTCTTGTCAGATAAGTAGATTTTTTGAAGAGTGGATGTTCAAGATATTGAACAGTAAGAATTTGGGGAATTTCCCTGATGGATGTATGCAATAACACTAACTTTTTATTTGTCATTGTTAAATCAACAGTCAGAGACTGACCATGCAAACTCTGCAGTGGTGGATGTAGAAATGTGAGATAAAAAGAAAACACTGTCAGGCAGAGGGGACTAAAGTAGTCTGGCAAGGTTATCTTATTACTATCTCTTCATTATCTGTCTATGAATGATCAAAAAATTAACATACATTAACTATGTACCACTGTTACAGAGGCTTTTCAGTACTTTATCTTTTCAACTAGACAAGGTCAGACAAATATTTGAACATACTCTTAGAGATCTTTACTCCAAAAAGGACAGATTACATAAGGTATGGGCTATTTTTATATTTCCAAGATCCACTCTAACACGTGGCTGGGTTTTTCAGGTCATGACATATACAGTGTGATGTATGCATATGTGAGAAACCATGGGAATAGAAAGAGGAAAATATTATTTGATCTGCCATAACAGCAGTAAAAATGATAGTGCATTTGAAAGACTGTAGTTTTCAGTGTCTGTCTGGCACTATTTTAAACCAAGAAGGAGGTTTAACTTAGCCTAAATAATGCTACTGAACTTCTGTCTAAGAAGAAGACAAGCTTAGTTAGCTCAGTTAGGTGAATACATATTTTCTTCTCTCTCCCTATCCCTTACTCTACCGTAACTACACACCATAAGATAGTACCATTACCAGAAAAACTCATATTGCTCTGGTGCTGGGCAGAAATGGTGAGCTAGTGGCTGAAAGACTTTGTAAAGGCAGGACATACCTTTATAAAAAAGATATTCTTTGGCTAATCTTATAGGAAAAAAAGAAATAATTCAGAAAATACACTCAGAAGGCTGAGGAGGTGTAGTAGCACTATATAATCTTGCAAGATCGCTGGTGGGCGGAGCCTGGGTGTGGTGCAACACAAACTAACTAGGGGTTAATCAGTGGGAAGCAAAGTGATAGACGTTGGAGTAGCTTCAAGAAAACATTGTTAGTAATAATATCCTGAACCTGATCCCATTAGATGGAATCTGCCTAGGAATGAAAACTGAAATATGAGAGCTTGTGAAAAGAACATTGCCATTTTTAGCTTGCATGGCAACAAATGATTGAGTAAGAAAAGGAGGAAAGCTGAGAGCTGAGCTGAGAGCAGTAGCTGTGTAGGTTGGTCAATTGCTCCTGAGGTGGGGAAGAACCACAGAGGGAGGATTTCTGCTATAAATGGCTCCACCACTGATAGGAAATTTTTAACTTGATTCTTTTCTTCCTCAACTGGTCTGATGAGAAAATCTTCCCATGATACATGCAGAATTAGCTACTTGCATTACAGTTACGAACAGTTAAAGTCTCACTTTCCATTTGTAAATTATACTGAATATGCTCAGATATTCACTTACTTCTTGCTGTTAAAGCTAATAAGTTAAAGCTATTAAGCTTCTTATTTCAAGAAATAAATTATCCTGAACTCTTTAGAATTTTGAGTATTTGCTTATTTACTCACTGCTTTTCTCACACTTCCATATTTTGTATTTTCATATCTGACAGTCCAGACTGCAATTATAGCTAGGGCTACCTAGATTGTTATGCATATGTTTTCTGGGTAAGGACTTCTGTGTAACTCCCAACTATTTGCAAACTATCTTCTCTGAAATCTTTTGAAAGCAAGCTATCAGTTTCTTGAATACCTGTGTGAAGCATTCCAGTGGTGACCACATATAGTACTAAATTTTTAACTTGATGATACTGCAAAGGTAGTTGGCAGCATTTGACCTGTGACTCTAAAATACAGGGAATTTAAGTTATGATGGTAACGTGAGGATGAAATTAAAATTTGTCTTGTTACAACCGTAACATAGAGAAGCATCTCAGTTGTGTGTGTGCAAGTGCATATCCATGACACTTAACAATTCCCTGTTAGTTCAGGAATACTCAGTTACAGCTTTGCAGGTGGAGACAATGGACTGACTTRCAACAAGGTGAGGACTGCTACGGTAGCCATCTTCACCGTAAAGCCTTCGACTCACTGTTATAGGAACTCAGTTCTGGAGAGTCCCTCAGGCAGCTCTTGGGACCCACAAACCAACAGAGAGGCACAAACTTTATGCTCAAGATGTGCTGGTTAACTCCCGGGATGAGTGATCTGACTGTGGCAGCTACTTCCCTGTCAGTCCTTGCTATAGAATTGACTACTGCACATTGGTAATTTGATATTGTTTTAATTGATCCTGCAGATGTAGTGATGGTCACATAGGACAATCTTTTCTACATAGTTCAGACAACCAGGAGATATTTTGTACGATATTAAAGATCATGAATAGAAATGAGTTATGCATCCACTGCAGTGATCATGCAGGACTACGAACTAGCTGGACTGCACCTCCTAATTTCTCTGGAGATGCTCTTGAAAGGACCTTGCAATGGACACTTCTGTCAACATCCCAACAATGACTGRCCACCCTATGCAAGAGAGTTCACTCCCCATGTAAGCACTACCCCATGGGAAAATCGGGTACACCCGGAGAGGATTTGTGCAAACCCCATTCAATTCTACATTTGAATAATTTGAGCAGGCTAACTTGCGAACCCAAACTCAAGCATTGCTACCAAAGGAAATTCAAAGTCAGAGTAGTCTTCTTTTATTGTGGATAGAATTTCTGTTTTCAACATCTCTCTGAAGCTAAGGTAGCCCAAGTATATGTAAGTAAAGAATTGTGTGTACTTCAGGTTAACACAGAAATAAACTAAAACTAAGAAAAAAGGGAGGATAAAACCAAAAAATTATGGAACAAAAACTTAGGACATTTAGAAAGCACTATAATAATCATGTTGCTGTGCCTTGTACACATTTCTGTCTGAGTCATTAAATATATTACCTGGTGACTCGGAAATTAATTGGGAAGTTATAGTGCTAACTGGACAGTTGAAGTTATTAATTTCATTTGGTTTGATTAATGATTTCACTTTTAATGAACTATTAGAATTTAATTCTGACTTCAGTTACCCATGAGTAAAAATCTACATTGAAGTTTCAGGTTTGCTTAGATTTTACACTCATTTAGCAAAGATATATGACAAAGAGATGACATTTTCCATGCAAATATTGGCACTTGTGTAAAGACAAGGTGTAAATGTAATAAATGCAGCAAAGAGAACACAGTACGGCTTTGGAAGAGTTTCTTCATATTTTTGCCTGTGTCTTCTAGTATTTTCAGATTATTCAGTCTTTTTACACATAGCAATATTTTATGCTCTTTTTAGTACATTTTGATCTCTCTTCCTCTCCAAGGTGATATTCAAATACCACAAAGAAACAGGGAAAATGTATTATTTCCTTAGTATTTTCTGAAATTTCCTTGTGGCTCATAGTTTATGCAATAATGCTCCTTTAGGAGGTGCACTGGCAGGGACAAAAGAGACTCTGGTTGGTGGCACCAACATCCCCCGCAGAGAGAGCTCTCCCAGAGGCACCCCTGGGAAGTCAAATTCTCTATAGCCACCAAATTTCTGTAATTAAATAAAAATATTCTAATATAATAATTTAAGATTAACTTCTGGCTCTCAATCCTCACTGTTATTCTCTATAATTCCCAGGAAAAAATAAAGATGTTGAAAGCTGTTCATGTGACATAATGCTATGCTGGAGTACAGGACRATCCAGGTGCAAGGCAGAATGCCTCTGCAAATTTCTGGAGCCTTTCATAACCTKTCACAGACACCTTGCTGCATATCACATCATAGTGTGAAATGTTATCYTCTACAGCAGGTTACACACAAAAGTTTTAAGAGAAGGCAAATTTTTTGCCCTAAGCATTGCAAACCAATGAATAAAATATTAACAAGTACAAATCTATACAAAATCCAAACTGTAAACTTTCAGTGCCATGGGCAGCTTTCTGGGATTACAGGAAGTCAGAACAGGAAAGGAAGCTTAATGGAGTAAGGGGAAAATCAGTATCAGATAAGTGAGGAGCCCTAGGCCAAAATTTTTATCTGGAATTAAATCTTTTATCCAAATGAAAGCACACAGCCATAAGATATCAAGACGATGATGATGATGATGACTATTAGTATTAGTAGTAGTATTAGCATTGTTGGAACAAAATAAGAACATTCTGACAGGAAATATGAAGAAATTACAAGTTGTTTAGAGATAAAACAGGGATAGTTTTGACACACTAAAAAAAAAAGTATCCAAAGTTAAGCTGCCCTGTGACTCATTTTTATTAAGTAGGGCCTCAGATGCTTAATGCTTAACTAGATACCATTTTTTCACTTTCCCCAAACTGCTGTCCTCATTTATCTGCCATTTAAGCAGACAGTGCTGCTGACTTAAACCACCTCCGTTGGCATCAGTGGGAATATTTACATGCTTAACATTAAATTTTTTTAATGTTTTTACAAGACTGGCTCTTCAGAGACAAATATTTTGTGCCTCTTCTCCCATGAATGAGAACTAGTAACTTGAAATCTGCTGTCATTTTTCTTTGTGTACATGTGACACCACTTTGTAGTTTATTGACTCTGTGCAAGGTGTTGATAGTTAGCCCTGAGAATATATCTGTTCTCAACTTAAAGTAGTAAACCACTGGCCTCAGGGTTGATATTGAGGAAGTTGAGCCTGAAAACCTGATACAGCATGGGATGCCAGGTTAGATGAATCACTCCCTCACAGCAAAAATTTTGGTATGCAAACTACAGTTATAAGTAATGGGTGTTTGGAAGACATTTTTTAGGAGAGAGTATGAAAGCTCTGGCTGTTACTAGATGACACATCTGATGACAGTAATAGTTATAACCAAAAAAAAATAGCTTAGTACAGGGACAGCAATTTGTTGACATTGATTTCAATTCATGATCTTTAATGTTTAATACTTAATGGCAGAGCAACTCCAGATGCAGCAGTGAAAGTAATGTTTCTGCCTCAGTTTTGGTAAGAAAAACACAAAATAAAACAAGTCACAAAGAAGCCTGTGTTTTGGAAGAAAACTTCCCAAACACTGCATAGTCACTAGCATCTTATGATATTTTTCAGTCTTCACCACAACTTTACTATTAAGGCAATGCAGACACAAGCCATTTGTATTGCTTTTCTTTTCCCTATTAAAATAAAATCTGCTGATTAGGATTTGTTGTACTTGTTTTCCCCACAAAACCTCACTGATATCATTTGTTCTCCTCTATACAATGATAACTTCTTGACTTTAAAGTCAAACCTTACCAAATGGTAGCACACTGTCTTGTGATAGGCTGTGCAACTGATATTATAGAATATTAACTAATAATGATTTTTGAATGTGATACTGATCTTGTCAAAATACATTATTAAGATCTCAATAGTTTAATTGGGAGAGGAAAAATGATCACAGAACTGAAGAGTGTTACATGTCTGATGGTGTTGTAATGCAGCTGGTAGAGTTTTTCTGATGTGCTAAATTTTATGGAGTTTGACTAATCCTGGAGAAAAAGCTTTACCTCTTAAGATGTTCTACTAAGTCATTGCTAAAAAAGATGAAACAAAATCGTTGTAAATAGCAGCACCAGAAGGAGGAAAGAGTGTGCTTTTTCATATATTATTATTCTGTGGCGTGCAGCACTTTTAATGGGAGATTCTGAATAAGTAATTAGGTGTAAACTTCACTTATTTCATTTGCAGATTCACATTCCTGTAAATCATTGCAAAGGTCACTTTCTGTGGATTTACAATGAGGTCTGAATGTCACAAAGTATTTGTTATCTCCATACAAATAGTTGCAGGCAACATCTTTATTTTTAATTCACTGGCTTACACTGTTGATTTTTATCTCATCAAAATTACAGCAAGAATAAATGAATTTATGAACTAAAAATAAAGTAAACCTTATGTAAGTAGTTCTGCTACAAGATATTGCATATATATTTAACTGTGTCTTCACAGTTGTGTTACCTTGTGACAGTTTTGGAACTAAGAGCACTGTAGGGTAAAGATGCCTTGAATTTTTAAAGGAAGCAGAATTAACCAAAGTATCTTTACTCTGAAGAGTTTTGTAGTGCAAATATTTCAATAGTCTGCAGATCAAACCTGCTCAGTTTACAAGAAATATGTTATAAATTTGTACGCCATTGCATTTCTGCAGTTTTAAACTCTGAGATTTTAAAAAGTAGCCTGTGTGGTGATCTGCATCAGCATTAGTAGTGACTCAAATGTATTAAACACAGACAACCCAACTTCTCTATTGCATGTCTAATAATGAACCTTAGTGGGGGGAGAATAACAGTGGTCATCCACACACAAGGTTATGCTGAATTGATACACAGATCTTTGACATTAGAAAAAAAAATTGAAACAACTACTTATTAGTTAAAACAAAAGGAAAAGAGAACCAAAATTTTTTTCTGTAGCCTTCAACAGTCTCCTCTTGGAAGTAGGAAGTAGGAATTAATTTTAAAAGATCAGCTAATTAATTGTTTTTAGAAACTATGTTTCTGTAGTTATGTTACAGCATTCATGTAAAAGCTGATATCAATTATATAATACAATTCAAAGGGAAGCAAAGTGACACACATTGAAAGTGACACTTTAGCTYATTGATTGATTTTTGTATTTGGTCTCAAGAAGAACTTAGAAAGGCAAAATGCTGTGAAATTCTAGTGGATAATGACATTTTCTTCTCTCCCTCAAAAATGAAAAAAGTATTTATGTTTCCAGTTGCTCTACTTCAAAATGTGGAGGGGAGAGAGAGAGGTAGAGTGAATACACATTTGTATATATTTAGATAGCTGATCCGTAGGAAAAGAAAACCCACTATGAATAGTCACATATGTAGGTTGCATACTGATTTTGTGAACATAAGATGGTTAATGCAATTACATGAATCTGGGTAAATGTAATTATCCCAAATTAACTTATCAGAAAATGGAGACAGAAAAATTATTTGAGGAAAAGATCACAGGAACAGCTAATAGAGGCAGTTCCCATTGCCCTGCATGTATTCAAAAATTTGTCTGTTAATAAGATGTTTAAAAAAAGGTGTTTTTTTCTTGCTTAGGGAGATTTAGTGTACAACATTGAAATTTTGCTAGAGACCTCAGTTATGTCCAGAGTTTTGCCTTCAAAACAGACTTTTTATAAAGTTCTTCTGAGACAGAAGAACTTTGCTCCCAGAGAGGTAGGAGTGTTTTTTGCTGCCTGATTCAAGGGCTAGAGAGTAGACAGCAACCATCACTCTTTGATAAATACTGTAGCAAGTCCTATCTAAAACACATACCTTCTTTTCTTTTTACTTCATTCTCAGTCTGAAATAGTCATAGTGTTGACACAATTTATAGACTGATAGTTCCAAAGACAGAGGTTTCTCAGGCTTATAATAAATTTGGCAATGGCAACACAGGTATTTCATACATTGCCCAGCTGTTCAGTATCAGAATAATTGTGGGCAAGAGACTTGGGAAGTCTTTCTGCTTGATCAGACTCTTGAGATTATCAGCAGGAGTGCTTGTTTTGATGTGAACATCTGTGCCAGACTAAGAAACACCAGCCTAAAGCTGCTGAGTGGCCATCAGATGGTAAAAATGGCTTTTATCCACTTCTGACCTTATCAAGATCAGCCTCTCCCAAGTGAAAGCTTTTACAGCTTTCTTCCAGTGTTTCACAAAGTCTACTCTTTAATTCATTCATTCATAAAGGTTATCTATAATTTTTTAATTTACCATGCTCTCAGAGAGACTTTATTCCAGGTCATTAATTTTTTTCCTGAGTAATTGCAACACTCTTCCCTGCATAATCTCTAGTTCTTCTGAAATATTGTGTATAGTCTGTAAAGGATTTAAGACCTCCTAAGCTAAAACTTCCACCCTGAGAAGAGAGGAATAATCCCTTCAAAATTTAAGCAATTTTAAGCGCTTCAGTCTGACAGCGGTAAAAGCAGCAGCAGACATGTTAACAGCTTTGAAAATAGAGCTATTTTTTTCCAAAATTTATAGCTTTGAATTTTGAAATATATTGCCATTTTCCTCCCAGAAGCTTCACTGTCAGTTACTAAGTAAAACCATCATTAATCACAAGTAGCTATAGTCATGTGCTGATTGTAATTTGGTCACATTGAACAAAAGACGAATGATATAGAATACTATTAGCAATGATGGTTTTAATGTAGACATTTATCATTGATTCAGGTTCACTTGATATGACTTTGGGATAAAAACAGGGAAAAATTGCCTCGCTGTTGAAAATTTTATTGCTATTAAATCATAATTTTGGCAAAGATGTGCAAATAAACTGGCAGAGCTTTCCTTTCCCATTTTTCCTCTCCTGAAAGACACAATTACAGAGGACTCAGAAGAATCCAGATGCAGTGCAATTAGAAAAGTGAATGCTGATTAGTTGTCATCTATCTAATATCTAATAATAGAAGCACAGTTTTTGGCAAGCTATCTATTTATAGGAGTCATTCAACTTACCCAGTTCATCAGAATAGGTAAAAGCCTATAGAAAAGGGATAGATCTAAATGCAATTTCTGAAAAGGCGTATTTATTCCCTCACCTCCCCGTAAAACTCTTTCAAACAGCCCTGTATAACAGTGCTGGTGGACTGAGACTGATGGCACACTGAAGAAAATCTTCATTATCTAACTTTGTTCCAAAATGTGAGCCAGAAATACAAGGCAGCTGTAAGTTTGTGTGACAGAAGAAAGGCAAAGTGATTATATCCTTTTTCTTGTAAAAAATATGTTTTGTGTGTTAAGCATAATTTCTCTTGCTGAGGTAACCATATAGTTCTAAAACTGAGAGGAGCAACATAACGTAGAAATGCCTCTATAATTCAAAATTATCATTAAACCTTGAAGGTGATCTAGACCTAGCTGACTTCACAAATATACACAGACTTGGGACTGAGTCCTAATTCTTCATCAAGAAAGAAATATACTATTTTACGTATGAAAAGACAGAAAATCAAACGTGTGTCATTCTTGTTTTGGCTTTGAGTCTGAGGATGGAATCCAGAAGGTCCATCTGTGGCTGCAAGAGGGCCAAAATATAATGGCCCTGAGTCAATGCAGGCAGGCAGGTGCACACTGGGAAGAGAGCAAGTTGCAAAAGATAAACCTGAAGTATATGGCAGTACTGTTTAGGAAATTGTTTAAGGGACATTTAAAGCTGATTGGTAGTGGTGGTGGAGTGTAGACAGAGATAAAGAAAGATTCTTAGATAGTAAGTTTGTAAATGTCACAGATCYGCAGGTCACAAATACCATATGGATTCAAATAATCACTTGCAACTAGTATAGCCCATGAAGATGGGCTTTTTATTTTCCACAGTTTTGTTTTGTTCTCTGTTGTTTTATGCATAGCTGGATGTGTCTGCAAATGCTGTGACCTGTGATTAAAGCCTTGTGGAGAGCAATCCATAGGCCAGCATGTGTGAAAGAAACTGTCCAGAAGAAAACACTTCGCTATTCACTAGCAAAGCAGGAGCTGATCTTTTGGTTAATCATGCTTTGAGAACTGTAACTCTTTTTTGTGTTTTTACAGGAAAATTTTTTACCCAATATTACCCAATTTTACCCAATACTTTGCTGTCAAATTCTACCACAATTTGGGAATAAAAATATCTTTGTTATTAGCCTAAATAAAATCTTGAGTACTTCTTCCTAAGGTTGTGACCAGATAGTACTCTCATGTTTAAACAACAGCAGTGCACTTCCTTGCTGTTTGATGTCTTAGCACAGTCACACAGTTACTGAACACTGAAGATGAACTTATCCAATAGCCTAATCAAAACTTATTAGTCTGTTTTAAGTACCTAGATTTCCCCCATTTCAATATAGACATTGCATACTTTTTGTTCTATTTATCAAACCATTTGGAATGCGTTTCTACATTTTATAAAGAAAACTGCCTTGGAAGACATTACTCATGGGCACATTTTTAGCTTTGCAATATGTGTAATATTGTGCAATGCAATATGTGTAACATAGAATAAGCTTTAAGATTCCTGCTAGCTGGCACTGAAATGAATCTTCAGATCCCTTGTTTCCACTTTCCTGAAGGATTCCCTAACATTATATGGAAAACAGTTCTGTCTTGATGTGCAACAGAGTTCGTATGAAAGCTCCAACCCATAGTGACATTGGTGAACTCTAGCAGTATAGTACACTGCATAAATTGGTACCTACTGTATATAAAGTCTGGATACTGTATATAAATTTAGACCTTTGCATATAGCTTTCTAGGATGTCAAGCTGCCTTGCTGGGTGGGCAAAGGCTTCTAGCTAGTGAGTGATGGCACAAGGAAGTATATGTTTTCCACATACACTGTCTCTTGTGATAAAATGGGGAGTGATTGGTCCATTACAACTTTCAAAGTCGTAGGAAGTATCCAGTAAGTCCAACCTGGCCATATGCAAAGATGCCAGCAATAGACAAGTCTCGTCTAGAACCCTTAGAATTTCCAAAGCAGCCCAAACTGACTTTTACTACTTACATTCTATGAGGTAGGGCTTTCCGTGGGCAGCAATCCCATTTTTTTTGTAATGTCTGATATGTAAATGAAACAAGGGTCTCAAAAATTAAACTTTTCACCACTCATCAAGTTACTTAAATTTATAATTCGCAAAATATGTGTTGCTCATAAGAACTTACATATTCTGCAAGTGCTGTTCTAAACCATGCTGTGTTTTGTTAGAGATCTGGGTTTGTTGTTTTGTTTTGGGTTGRGGGGTTGTTGTTGTTGGTTTGGGTTTGCCTTTGTTTTGTTGTTTTTTTATTGTTGCTGTTGTTAGTTGTGGGGCTTGTTGTTAGTAGTTTGCGTGTGTGTGTGTGCACAAATTGGGAAAACATCTTATTTCTCATATTCTTTATTGATCTGTCCGAGTTTGGTAGAGTAAGACTGGAGTTGTTGTCGAAGAATGATTTTTCTCTATTTTTATCACAGTGCCATGTAGTTGGAAGTGTAGTTACAGATTTTTACTCTTAAAAACTCATGTTAGAACTGAATTTTAAATTACTTTCCCACAATTATAATTTCTATTGCTAAAGTCCACAAGGAGGCCTTTGGATTTCCAGTGATCCAGCTAGAGAATCACGCTGATTTTTCCAGATACTTTAGAAACAAAACCTTCCCTCAAAAGCACTAATATGCACATAATAGGACCAAGTAGAACGTGCCCACAGCATCAATTTTGCCCACACAGCCCACAGTTATCAATTTTGCCCTTTGCTTTCTATCTGATAACAGGAGAGTCAGCAGCCAGTAACAGCACCGAGGAAAAATCCCTGAACAACCTCAAAGTTCTGATGATTTACTAAAACCTTTAACAACACAGTTTATGCTTCTGTATATTTTTCCTGTCACTGCTGCAACTGTGATTTATATAAGGAGTCCCCGTGCCCACTTTGGAAATACAGTCTTACGTTGTGCAATTGCTTCAGAGCTGTTCTGCACGCTGTGTACTTTGATGAATAATACTTCACACAGAGACATTCCCAGCAAGCCTGGAATTCGGGAGGGAGAGGAAAAACCCAACCCTGTCTACTTCTAAAATTGTTTCTGTTCTCTGGTGAAGGTAACCACCAGTTTGTGTGTAGTGGCATTCTTTCACTGCACACTACAGAAAGGCTCTTGCCCTTTCCTAAACCCACAACAAAAGGATACATTGCTGGCACCTATATCTATAATACTAAAGGTCCTATTTTAGATGCTAGTTTAAAATAACCCTTGGGATAACATGACTGTATTTAAAGTCCCTGCAATGTGTTTAAATGAAAGAAGTTGGTGATGTGATTGACAATCATTACTAATAGGCTTAACCTATGCCAAAATTTCTGTTTGAACAGGCAGAATGCCTGTACTAAACTGACAGCTTGAAAGCCATGGAAAAGTTTGATTAACTTTCTACAGATATTTGATCAGCAGCCATGGAGGCAAAGGATCCATATACTAGGAGCTTTGTAGAAACTTCTTTCCGTCTTTTATTATCTTCGCAAGCTCCTTTTACATATACAGCCTGCATAAAATAATCCTGGCAAGGAGGCAACCTAAACCCTGTAATCTCAGGACTCATCTAATCTTCAAATAAGATCCTAATGGTGTTACCTCTTGTAACGACTCTTCATTTGAAAATGCCACTTATGTCGTTAACAGTTTCATGCTCTTATTTTATGTAGAATTAATCCATTCCTTAACACATTAAGATTGGTGGTTCATTCCTTTCTTCGTACCATCTCCAAGTTAGTAGTGGTGGCTGATGATAGTAATTAGTAATGGTGGCATGTTGTTGTTGTTGTTATTAAAAAAAATAAACATAATATTTTGTTGTAATTTTCACCTTTTAGATAAAATCTGAACGTCAGACCAAGAGCGAGAAAGCTTTTAATTTTCCTAGGCTTTAGGGGTTCTTTCATAGTGGTTGTCATTAGTAGATATTAATCTATCACTATGAAATTGTGTATAAGACACAAGAGAGCTTTCCTAGTGGGGGAGTTCAATTAAATACAACATCAGATACTCTGTGTGGTATTTAAGCTATTTAAGGCTGGTCGGGAAACAATAATTCAGTTTTGACACATTATATAAAGGTTTCTGCTCTAGGTCTTGTCCCACACTGGAGAAATCTCAGGTCTTTTAAAGCCAGTGGAATGGGAGAGTGAACCTGGATTTCCTATATCCCTGAACTGTGATAACCAGAATGGAAAATCAGTCTCTTAAAATATTAGGTTGGCACCATCCCATCTCATTTGAGAATTGGCTGGTCATTACATTCTCCTGGGAGGAGAGATGTCACCATACTCCAGTAGTAGTCAAAGCTGGGAAGAGAAACTTCCTGCTTCAATTTTTCTGAGAAGCCAGTTGGGAAGTGGTTTAATCTTTGATTCTTCTGCAACCCAGATGAGTGTTCTCATGGCATCGTTGTCTCCCATCAAAATCCTGCACACTAGTCTTGGTTTAACTACTGGTAAAAATTGTATTTTCAATGATGGCAGCAAAGAATTAACACAATGGCAGGCAGTAAAAAGTGGGTTTCCACCATGATGGATGGAAATGTGGACCTATTAATATGTATTTTCCACCATGTCAAGAAAATCTTAGCCCTTCACCTCTGTTCCTCTCCCTTGGCTTCCCCCACCCTTCCAATTTGCGAGTTTGTCTTGTGGAAAACCTCCTTGGTATTTTGTAGAAAACTGCTTAATCATGTATAGGTGATTCTATTCTATAATTACCTTTCCAGCAGAGTTTCAAGCTAGCTATACCACCAAGACAAAATCAGCGAATTAAGTCCCAATCATGCTTCTGAAATGAATTCCTATTTAGTGACCTTGGAGTGAAAGCATGATGTACACAAAATGATGTGAATCACAAAAGGCAAAAAGTGTCTCCCACACTGARACTGCAACTTCCTGAAAGCTGGTGTGATTTTTGTGTGGGTGACAAAGTTTACACAGTTAGAGCTTTCTGAAAACAAATCTTTTGATGGAATCTGCTGCTGTGACTATAAGGTACATTAAACAATTTTAAAAATCATTGAATCTAAAAATGTTATTGGATAAAGTAGAGTTATTTATTTCTGGCAGTACCAATTTTTCTGTCTTAAGTAATGCCCTCTTGACTTGTRTCATGCTGGACTAATGTCTTTTATTAATCTTTTGTTTTGAGACATTCTAGAAGTGAGAGAACTGTTGTGATAATATTAAATGCCATTACATAGTACAAACCCACAACACATAGTCAAGGAAAAGAGATCATTATTTAGTCATGAGAGAGAAAAATCCAGTGAATTTGCTGTGTAATAGTTACTGATTGTGTGTCTATTTTATTTTTATATCTCATGAGATAGGAAAATGGATCAACTATTTGCCACTAAATTATTTAATTTTCTCAATATCTAAGAATACATAAAAAGCTTCCAAATCCTGATTTGTGAATTATGAAGAAGCTGCAAGAGAAATGCTTTCCCTAAAGGCCCTTGGATTAAGCACTTCTCAGTCTAAATATTCTTTGGCTCTTTGCCATTCACTGGCTTTATCAATCATTTGCACTTATATAGCACTTAGCAAACACTATTAAAGTTATGTCTTGCCTTATTCCTGTGTGAAAGGTAAATATCATGCTATATTCATTAGAAAATGTGGATAGATTTACGTAGATACTAGAGAGGACACAGTTAACCAGTAAGTTTTCTTATACGTGTTTGTCTTTTCCCCTCATTTTGTACTTTTGCAGAGAACGGGATTGCCATGTAATTTATTTAACAGATTGTTTATCTCTACAGAGTGAACGCATTCTACATTCATAGCAAGGTATATATCTATAAAGTCGCAGCATGATGAGTCTCAATTTATGTTGGTGTAATCCCTTTGAAATTATAATGCCATGACAGGCCAGGTTCCTCAGCTTCTGCCTGGGACGTAGTTAGCATTCCTGCAGTAACCTTCTAGAGTACCCTAATCACTCAAGRGTATAGAAATAATGATATTGCCCGTTGAAAAATGAAACATGGGTGTTAGGACAGGGCTCCTGGGTTGGAACCTGTTACTTGTTCACTTTGGAAATTTATAGAAAAAGTCAGAACTGCCCATTGTTAAGTTATGTACAATATATAATAGTCTTTGTAAGATATACATAGGAAGAGTGGGAGAGAGCATGCTGTAAACATACATGTGTATATATAGTGGAACATACGCAGCACATTCAGCTCTATGTTTTTCTTCATATACATTAAAAGACATTTTTACTCAGAGATTGCATTCTGGAATCAGTAGGTAGCAAACAGCAAGATTTATTTTTTTATATTTATTCTTGAAAAATCATAAGAATTGCTGAAGAAATATTCTTCCCCCTGCTCCAGCAGTGCTATTTTCTGGGCTATGTTGAAAGTGGTATGATACAAACCTCCCAGATGAGAAAAGTGTCAAAAGCAAGAGATGGGAACACATAATTAATGTGGTTGCACTTTGCTTTTATCCCCGCATCCCGTGCTGATCCCTGCCAAGACACTGGAGGAGGCTTTTCCCTCCTGCCCCCATGTGCAGCCCAGCAGCCCCACATTTGTTCCCTACAGCCCTGCTGGTTTTAGGTTGGTCAGGGTGCTTCCAACGAAGAAGAGAGGAAGCATAGCCTAAGTAGCAGGGGAGACGAGCCAGTTACTTCGAGGTGCAGGACACAAAAAGGCTTTATTTAAGGTTTCCCAGTTATTTACTTGGCTGCAACTTTGTCCCCTTTGAGAAAGTTGAGGAGGCTCAGCCAAGAGCACTCATCTTCTGTAAGTTATGGCTTTTCATATTGCTGTGGATTTCTCTCATATTCCAAGCCATGTTTGCTGGACTACTTCTATTATCAAGAATTTAAAAGTAAGTAAGTGTCGTGAATGAGGAAATAAGACAAGAGAAAACATCTGATGCCAGACCAAAATACTTTTGTTACAGTTGTGATTGCTGTGC
The DNA here is from genome assembly GCA_018881555.1 of Amblyornis subalaris. Classification (NCBI taxonomy): domain Eukaryota; kingdom Metazoa; phylum Chordata; class Aves; order Passeriformes; family Ptilonorhynchidae; genus Amblyornis; species Amblyornis subalaris. The sequence goes on from JACAXG010000050.1 coordinate 5,932,737, forward strand.
TTGACCTGCTAAATTGAATACTAAAATGGGGCCAGGTAGGTCAGAAGTCCTGTCTTACACTTCTGGTTTCTGATTTAGAAGAAATAATGGTAACCCTCTCAGTCAAATTCACAATAACAATGCCATTTAGTAAAGGATCAAGACCTCTTTTCTTTAACCTGCCAGCAATTTGTCTTGGAATAAGTGGTAATTACTAGCCAAGATTTGAAAAGTATTGCTTATGATTTTTCCACCCTTTGGCACTGAAAGCTTTTTCCATCTTCTCCACAGCAAGCTAACTCTTTGAGTAATATATATTTTTATTATTTTTATTAATATACATTCAATAGCACTACTATCCGCCTATGGCAGGTTTTTTGATGTATGTCAGCGTAGATAAGTTATCTCAATTGCTATCTACAATGTAATTAATACTCAGACAGGATTGAAAGAGAGGGCTATTTGGACCTAACATCATTTAAGCTAAATGCTGTGATTGAGTTTTAGTGCTTGATTTATATAAAAATTTTATTAAATGATCATTAATTTAACCAAGAACAAAACCAAGATGTTTTATTTTTGTGTCCAGCATTGTATTTTTCAGTTCTGCCAGCAAGCTCAAAAGTAGTTAATCATAGAGCACTAGCAGTGAGTATTCTGATCTTGCTATAAAATCTGATTTTCTTGCATATTTCTTGCAATATAATAAACTCCATTCTTCTCAACCAATAAGCCCTCTTCGCCATTCCCAGCTGCAAAGAAGATCTTTATGATTCAGGCTATCATTCTTCTTGCCCTACACATAAAGTGTTGGAAAAGTATTTTTCCCTTTTTGGTGTTTTTTTTTAAGCCACCCAATCCACAGCGACTTTACAGAATAGACAATAGAAATTGCACACTATTTATTTCCTGGGAGTTCCTTTCTCCTGTTCAAACACAAGACTAGGAAACACATACAACAGTAAAATATGACAAAAATGTTTGAAAGCATTTTTGAAGACAATATTCCCTCTCCAGTTTTGCAGTACTTCAGGGAACATTTTGATCTTTTTGGAAAAAGTGCCAGTAAGATTGTGCCATATGTGCTACAAGGGCTGGGTAGAGAAGGCAGGCCTGAAGTAAAGTCCAACGAGAGCAAAATGCAAGCTGAACAAAACACCTAACTTCTCCATGAGAAAGGAACCACTTGCCCAGTTCTTATGTGCATAATGATAATTGGCATCTGCTAATCAATACTTTCATATCTCCAGACAGCTCTCAAACAGGTAGGATTCATGAGATGGAGCTGCGAGCAAAAGGGGAAGTTTTCATCTGATGTAAAGCACATGAAGGAAAAGTTCAAGCCTTGTGGAAAGGTGCAAGTGCAGCTGTGGAGGCAGGAGGCAGGGAAGACTTTCTTCACCAGGTATTGCTGCAGTAAGGGCAGAAGGTATGAAACCACAAACTTCACGAGTTCAGCTGCCTCCCTGATCCAACCGGCAAAAGTCTGTTATTCCAGGTGTTAGAATCTGTGGTTAAATACAGTGGCAATTACCCCATAAATAATTATGTTAGGTATGAAAAAATTTTGTATCAAAATTGATTTTGCATCTATTTAGTGTATAGATTGTACATACTATGAAAGTAAATGAGCAAGTATAAGGAGGGGAATGATTCTAAAAGTGAACACAGAAAGGCAGGAACACTTGCCTGTGTGCGTGGGTCAGTTGCTCTGCCAGGAATTCAATGAAATATGCTTTTGTCTTTCATAAGCTATTTTATAGCTTCTCCTTGCATGTATTTCTGATAATACTTCCTTATATATTCTCTCTGGCACACCACTTTCATTATTTTCCTATCACTTTATTGCCATGTGTAAAACACGCTATTGCTTCGTCATCCGTTAGTCACAGTGCTACAATGAGACTTACAGCTGTTTAATCCACTGGTAAATTTGACTCAGCTGGATGTGGATAAACTAGGAATGAAGTTATTTTGTATAGGTATGATACAGTACGTTTGATCTTAAAACTGCTTATTAACTAAAAAGAATAATATTCTCCAAATGCTTGATTAAAGTTTGAGGGCTAAATTTGCAAAGATATGGGGGTGAAGTTGCATGCATAAATTTTATATTTGTTAACAGGATTTCAGTATTTATCTCCCCAACAGCATTTAAATAGCAATAATAATTAACAAATGTTCACTAATTGAATCAAAACTGTACAGAATAAGTTTTCAAAATTATCTTTTCTTCTACTTTCAGATTTGGATTAATAGATAGTGGGTCACGTGCAGAATTTTCCAAATTCAGAAAGCAAATATATTTCCTCTATTTCATGACAATTGATAACTTTTAACTGGCTATGTAACTTTGGAGCAGATCTGTTCCAAATAACAGAATCTGCTTAATTCCCATGATATCACTTAGGCCCTGATCTTGCAATCACATTGGCACAGATGGACTCCTGTATCCAGACCGAGCCCACATATGCCAAAGAGGCTCCAGACAATGAAGGCACTGGCTCATGGAAATCCAATTGCAAGATCAAGACCTTAATTCCCTTTAGTTTTGTCTCTTCCTAATGAGAGCTGTCAATTACTTATAGTAATTAGGTGGGCAATGGATGTTAATGGGACGAGATTTTAAATATGCTACTTCAAAATTATATGAATAAATCATACAAATTTCTTTGCCTGTCTTTTACCATATGTCCTTSTTCAAATCCATACCATTTGTTTTACATCTGTTAAAAAAAGGCACATAATGTACAGGCACCACAGTTGACTTTGAAGAACTCTAAAGGTGATGTGCCAACTTTTCAATAATTGTCACAAAAGAGATATTTTAGACAATGGAATTGTTGGATTTGAAAAGAAAGTTACGAATTTGCTAGTAAGGGTACTCCATTTTTTTATTTCTTTTTTATTTTGTTAGTACTCACTTGTGAAACAAAACTTTCTACAGTAAATTGCTCTTAATTTGTACATCAGAGTGAACAAGATTGTAATGCTTATTCCRGTTATAAGGGCATGCTTCACCCTATATTCCTTATATTTAAAGTTGGTGTCATTTATTAACATCAGTAGAAATCTAATGGGATATCTTTCATTTCCTCGTAAGACAGGTATCATACAAATAGTTGTCAGTAAAATGCAGATTTTAATCCATTTTCCTGAATTTAATGCAACCTTATGCAAATGAGATATTATAATATGCATAGTTAGTATGCTGGGCACTGGATGTCTCCTGTGGAGAAAACAAGCTTAAGTTAAGCAGATATGCCTTCGCACTGCGGAATGCTCCGTTGCCAGATCGGGTCAGTGCTAGGAAATTACAGGTTCCAGTATTTTAAATAGAGTCTTTGCAGAGAGCACCATTAAATAACTGCACAGATCTATTCATTTCTCCAAGCAGAGGCAATAATTGGTAACTCTTGTCATTACGTACAAACACTGTGTTCCTCCAAGAATAGCCCAGTGTGATTAGCTCTCAGCAGATCGGCTGTTCTTTTACGAACTCTCTCGAGTGGCTTTTCGTCTCTGAGCATTTGCAGATAAAGCCGCTGTAACTGAGCACAGCTGATGAGTCATCTCGCTGAGTTCTGTACATCTGTTCCAAAACAGTTCATTGTTTTCTTGAAAAAAAGAACAAACTTCTATTTTTAAGAAAGTCTGGGTTCACAACGTTGTTATTAAGGGAAAGCTCAGGCAGACATCTTATAATCTTAGCCTGTGACATGAAGAACACTCCTGCTGCAGCCCGACAGTAATACTTACTCTAAAAATGCTTTTTTTGACATTGTTTTTCTATCTGTTGGCTTTTCTCTCTCTTACCTTAATGCAGAATTCAAACTGTGTTTTCTGTCCTAAATCACATTTTATTTCCAGGGATTAGGGGTGATTCAAAAGTAGTTGAAAGCAGAATGCAGCTGGAGTGCTCATCTAGTTCATGTATAATAAGGACTCTTAGCACTTCTGCCCATTCCTGGTCTTTTGAAATGCAATATTTCAGCAGGCTATTTAGTTCACACTTCTTCAAATAACCATAGATACACACACCTACAAGACCAAGAGTTTAACCTTTTATTTAAAAATAGACAGCTAGGTATCTCTGCACCATTGAGGAGTCTCAAAGGATCATAAAAATATATACTTGAGCTAAATCATGTACTGTGTCTTAAAATTATTAATTAGACTGGTTAAGTTTAGATATGGCTCCTGGTGTACTATAACCGAATACTTGCTGCTCTGTTGGGTAAAACTTAAATATTTCCAGTTTGTGTAATATTGACTTAGCAATCATCAGAAGAGCTTTAATGCTTACAAATGAAATAATTTGTTTGAATATTTGTTTAACTCTTAGGCTAATGTCAACTTTAGGATTGCTAACTCAGTAGTTGAGTAGGATCAAAATTTGGGAATTGAGGATATAAAGCTCATCAGTTGTAGAAAAACTGGAGTGTAATTGATTCTGCCTTTGAGCTGGGAAATAGACTTCTTGACTTCAAAAAGTTCTTTGTACTGCTCTGCAAACATCAGACTCTCAAACACAAAACTATAATGCTTTTGCAAGCAGCAGGATTTTAATTTTCACAGTGAATGTATTATGAATTTATGATGTTTTTAGGACAGTAACTGGAGCAAACTTGTTTGTAAAATGATATAAGTGAGTATACAGACAGAAGTGTTGGTAGTTAACAGCATTCTTTAGAATAAAGTTAAAAACCCCACCACTGTAGATGTTTTCTGAGAGATCAAATCAGGTGAAAGGGAAATAATAATGGTGGAATCAAGAACTGGTCTGAAGAGCTGAACGGAGGTCGATACCTAAGTGGGGCCTACAAAAGAGCTGGAGAGTGACTTTTACAAGGGTATACAGTGATAGAACAAGGGCTTTAAACTGAAAGAGGGTAGGTTTTTGGAAAYTAGGAAAAAAATCTTTATTATGACAGACTGGAACAGGTTGCCCAGAAAAGTTGTGGATGCCCCATCCCTGGCAGTGTTCCAGGCCAGGATGGATGGGGCTTTGAGCAACCTGGTCTAGTGGAAGGTGTCTCTGCCCATGGCAGAATGTTGGAACTAGATGTTCTTTGGGTCCTTTCCAATCCAAACTGTTAGATGATTCTATGTTTACATTTCTTGAAGGAAGGTGTTAATCGTTGGCAACACAGTTATAGGCACAGTGAGAGGGGATTCTTATTCCTCCTCTTTGGAGCTTAAAGTAGAAAATAATATTTTGTTTGCARTACTGCAAGAATCAGACAATTTCTCTTTGAAAATGTCCCTTGGGCTTTCAGTTATGCCTTTGGTCTGCTGTGTYTAGGCACCAGTAATGCCAGAGTCCATAAGATTTCACAGGAAGATAAGACTGGGGAATACCATCTATGTCTTCATATTCRGTTTCTTTCAAGGCAAGAATGTAATAAAATCTCATAAACAGAATAATTACCAAATAAAAGCTGACCTTTTAAAACCCACTGTCCATACTGGGAGGCCTTTGAGTGTTCTTCCAGTGTTCTTRCAGCTGGAAAACCACATGCTTAATTTTATTCATGGACAAATGTCCTTGTGTTGACACTGTCCTTTAGCTTAAAAAGCTGTCCATCTTGATACAGTTCTGCATTGTAGCCATGGSCCTGTCCAGTATCTGCTTCATTAAGCTAGCGAGCTCAAGCTTTTTAACGTTATTTGTTTAATTTTTCTTCTGATAGAATTAATCTTCCTTTTTCTTCAGAAATCAGAACATGCTATTATTCCATTTGGTATTTTTGCAACTCCTCTCACACAGCATTCTGTGATTTCCCAGGTTCCTTGTATACTGAAAATGGAAAATATGGTGTTCATGTTGCTGCTGTTGAAAATGAGAATGCAGGGTTGTTTGTTTCAGAAAGTATCTGCAGGTTTTGTTTTTGCATTGTGAAACCCTCAGCAGTTAGGTAATGATTTGAGATGTAACACCTTGGCCAGTTTGACACTCCCACAGCTTTGCACAGCTGAGGGAAACAGACTGAAGTTGCAGTAAAAAATGAGATGTTATTGTTGCCTTTCTGTCAGCAAACGGGTCTTGAACCTTGGAATTTTTTACGTTCCTGGATTGTCTTTCATCCTTCACAATCTAGACTTATTAACCTTGCACACTGCAAAGTTTGTATTTCTAATCTGTGTAATCTTTGGGAAGAACACTTGTTGACAGGTAGAGAAACTATTAAGCCCAGTTGGCCAAGTATCCATTTATTTTATCATAGTTTCATAGGAAAACAAGGCTTACACGGTTATGATCTGTGGGTGGCTACATGGATGTAGCATACACATATCAAAGCTATCTGTCCATTTGTTCCTCACACCTACAGAACATCTTTTRCATTAGTTTCCTGATTCTAACCAAATTTGACCAAATGGTAAAATTTACAGATTATGAAGTTCCTGTAGGATCTTTTGAAAGTAGGTAGGAGGGTTAAAGGTGGGTGTCAATTCCCTCCCAAGCATGGGAAAAACTGCACTGTGAATTCAGCCTTTATGAGACACCAAAGGCTCCATGCTCAGGAGAAATATTTTATGAATGCTCAAMCTTGGAAAAGTTCCAATAATAGGTTATATCTTCTTAAACTCTGCTGTTCATAAGAAAACTCTTTTCCTTTGTCTTGGAGTTCAGGGACCCACTTTGTGTTAGAATTAAGCAAAACTGTATGTCTTAAGTATTTGACTTAAATATTCTGCTCTCACATCATGTCGATATGTCTCTCTTGAGTTCTAAATTCTTGCTATTTGTTACTCTGAGTGATCAATCACAATATACCTAATACTTATACAAAATCACAACTTCCACATCTGGCTGCTTGCCTGTGCACCTGATGATTTCTCTGGAGAAACCGTATAAATTAACGACAGAAAATAAAGGGTATTGTGGAAGTAAAAGCATCACAAATATACTTAAAATACTTATAGTTCAGAGGAAAAAAATGTATGGTCTCTACTCTTGGGGTTTAGCTGAGGATTTATTTAAGGAGCCAGAAGAGAGCTGACAATAGCGTAAAAGGAACAGTAAAAAAAGAATCACAATTGTACAATATGAACAGAGAAGTAAAAAAGAATAAAACCCTCTGCCAAACTCATGAGTTTTTGTACCTCAGGAGAATGCTGTGGCCATATCCATGCCCCCAGGCTTGGTCATTAGCAAACTTTTTACTTGTGAAAACTGCATAAGATTGTATCGTGGCTATGGTAAAGTGCACGGCACAGAGCAAGGGAAGGAAGGCTCAGATCAGCTAGAAAGCRCTCATGGTGCTCTGTGTGCTACTAATTTTTTACAAATATCTGAACTGTCATTACTGAAAACTTTCTTCTGTCAGGGAATTTCTGTATCTCTGACTTCTCCCACCACTTTTTGTGCTTTTGTTAGAGAAAGGAAAGAAAGATCAAATAAACAAACAGCTCTATCTATGAAATTTTATTTGCACTGGTGTTAATTGGGCAGGGATTTGGGTTTTTGCTCACCGGTTGTAACTCTCACTGTCTCATGTGGTTTTGCTTTTCTTATTTTTCTTATTAAGCTCTTTTTTTTATTGGAACCAAGACACTGGGAATGTTGAACTGCCTCTTATGTATGAGTTGTATGCAATGAACTCAAAACTGATCTTTTAATGTTTCCCATGGAATTAAAAGCTATTGCAAAAGAATAGCTTTTTTATATATATATATATGTATATATATATATGTATATATGTTTATTTTTTTAATACATGTACCCATCCTGTAGAAGTCTTTTTCTACAAACACACTATTCTGTAAAATCTCTCTCTCTCCCACCTCTCTATGGTCGCTATCCCAGGTATATCTACGTCTATCTATATCTATCTATATATCAATATATATCTATATCTATATATCTATCTTTTGTTAAACTCTTCATCAAATGTAGAATAATCCTGAAATCAGAAGATGAAAAACAAGAAACATGATGGACACCTTTCACAGACAATTGTTWATTTATTTAGAGATAAACTGTCCTTTTATTACCTTCTCAAGAATGCTTCTTGGTCCCAAAAGTAGACTGGAACAGAATGTCACTCACAGGCRCTTGCCTGATTTATTTTTGTTGTTGAATAAGGAGTGATCTGCTACGGTGCCAGTGAAATACCTTCCACAGGAATTGTGCTTCCAGTTGCAGGAATGAAGCAGGGAGAAAAGTTCCCTATTTTGCATGGTCTTGTCCTCGTATGAAAAAGAGAACTGCTTATTCCTATAAAGCAGTGCCAAGTCTAAAAATAGCTGGGACTAGGAAGCAAAAGAAAGCTTGGCTTCCTGCATTCAGGCAGTGAACCACTGCATGGTCCACATTTGTTTATTTAACAGTCTTACCTTTACATGATTAGTTTTTGTTCTTTTATCTGCAATAATATTATTTTGGTTTATGAATTAAATCAGCAGACATCAGTTTAAGATGACAGAAAATTTGCTCTTAGAAAAGTTGTTCTTTCCCCTCTCAGTTTTGAAGAACTTGTCTTCAAAACTCAGCCTTACCTGTCATATTCAGGATAACACTATTGTGTCCTTTGTCTGAGATTTTGATAAGCATTTGTTGCCTGGTTGAACACAAAGACAGAACTCTTCCACAGCCCCTAATGGTATTCTGGTATCTATTTTTGTGATGCCTTTGATTTCCATGTGAATCTCAGCTTGTGATGAGCTATGTGCCTTCTCACAGCCTGTGCCCAACCCATGGGAACATGATATTGGACACCGGTGTGATACYAAGACTCAGTAATTTGAATATATTTCTGTGGCTGTTCCAATCCCTTTTGTCCAACCAGTATCTAGTAATGTATAGATTGTGAAAATTCCAGTTGTCAAAGTGATACAGACTATCAAGATTGGTTTTATGCTCAAAACCCAACATTTACAAAYATTCCTGGGTGTATTAGTTGGATGCGCACTACTGTTACTGTTTATTGGAAACGGCTTGTGTAGATACAGAGCTTTACAACTCCTCTTTCTACCAGAACAGGTGCTGACAAGGAAGGTTGAGCTTTTTTGAGAGATAACAATGCTGGGATTTGTTCAGCTTCCAACTGGAGAAGGTCTGTTTGCTMACAGGATTCATTCCAGAGAGGTCTGCACAAACAGCAGCCCTGTTCGGAAATCTGTCAATGCACAGGCATTTATAGAAATGCCTTGTTTCCCTTACAGACTGTGACTGGAGTGGAACAGAGTAACTAACCCATCAATTCAGTTTGAACTTTGATGTTGGGCACCACTGTCAGGCTCCATGGAAAATGTGTCTTCAGCTATGGGAAAGAAATGAATCATCCTAACACCTTCTTGGCTGTGGAAAGAATAGTAACAATCTGAGGTTTGAACAAAATATTTTCCATCAGAAAGCTGAGGCTCTTGCAAGAAACAGGAACTCTCAGATTTACCAAATCCTGTTGTTAATACTGAATACACGAACACACACACGTGCATGCACATGTACACAGAGCTTGTAGGCAGTGGATATCCTACTCTTATAAATCAAGACTTCTGAACTATCAGCTGGGTGTGACCTGGTGTCTGGCTGGGGGTTTGAGATTGTGGGGAAAAATATCTGGCATATCTGATTAGAAACTTGCTGTAGTTTGCAAAGTGAATTTCAACTATTCCTCCTAGAAACAGTCACTTCACAAGGTACAGTCTTCCTTTAACTTGTAAAATTTCATGGTGTAAAATATTCTGACTTTGAGACTACTTATCAAACACACCTTGAGAGTTTTGTTATTGAAAGTGCACAGACTTTATGCTTATATAACTCAGTAATTGCAAGTACCTAAATGACCTGGAAGACTGTGGCTCATTTTAGGAAGGAATTTAACTTCCAGATTGTCCAACCTGCTCCCAGATTTAAAGATTTCAGATGCTTTAGAATTGCACACTGATTATAACTCTGATTTATTTTAACTTTGTTTGACAATTCATGTAGAGATGAGTAAAAAAAGGTATTTGTCCTTCCAGAYGTCCTATTCTGTCCCAGATCAGGTTGCTTCAAACGCCACGTCTGCTCACTCCTCTCCCAGCAGCAGTTCATGCCCCAGACCCCTGAGGTCTTCCTTGCTCCCTGTCCTGGCTTCCCTTCAGAACCTGTCCAAGGCCCTTCCTGTCAGTGTCATTTAAACATCAAGTTTGTCCTACCAGAAGCTTTGCTGCTCCTGGGGTATATTTTTCATTCACCAGGGTAGGTGAAGGAAGCTCATGGTGGGAAAGGAAGTGCAGCCTGCCTGTGGTGGCTCCTCATCTCACCAGCGAGAGCAGCAGGTGCCAGTGAAGGGGTGAGGAAAGAGGTTTGCTTCTCATTTGGAGAAAACTCTGAATCACAAGAGGGAGGGGTTTTCCTCCAGCACACCAGAGCTGCTTGTTTCTGCCAGAGACAAGGTTTAGCTCCCATCAAACTCTTTTTTATATTCCCACTTGACTCATAAAAAGTTAATAGTGGTCAGCCTTTCAAGTGAAGGATTTAGGTGTTTTGGAAAATGTTATATTAATATTTCCCAGCTGAAATAAGGAGTTATTTGTGTTGAATATTTCCCTTTTTCTAAGGCTAAGGAAAGGTTTTGAATTGACAGCCTTTTACTGACCTAGTAATACATGCCCACAGATGGACAGTTTGATTTGACACCTCAAATACTGTGGACACTGAAGGGATGATGGTAAGACTGAGGTGATGGGTGGGGTTATTCTAGAAGCCAAAAGCAGAGCAGGGCATGTCTCCTACCAGCAAGCGTATCCATGCAGAGAGCAGGTCCAAGGAGATCCCTGTCGAGCCTTTGCTGCTGTGCTGTGCCTCACACCCTGCTTTAACACCAGTGAGACCCAGGGCTTCATTAAAATCAACAAGATTTGCAAGGCTTTTTTTTTCTGGCTAGGATTTGTGTAAACCCAGCAATAACATTAGTGCTAATATTGAGACTTAAATAGTCAGTCTTACAACAATCAAACAYGGATTAACTATACTTAGCTCCACAGGAACATTTAGATCTATAGATCAAAATGAGATACCTGAGAATAAATCTGTTGTAACTTTTATTTTGATCCCAGAAAGATTTTGGAATGAATGGGAAGCTTATTCTTATTTCTGCATAGTACAGAATAATTGATTTTTCTATGGGTGATAATTGGAAAGGGTGTTAGCAGTAGTCTTAAAGGTCACAGACCAATAGTAATATCTTAGAGAAAATCAAGTTGATGTTCAATGAGTTAATTCCTTTCTACTTTAAAGGATATGTTTAATAACATACGATGTTCCTTAACATTTAGCAAGTACATGTTTTGATTCCATTTATTCAGGTTCACAGTTAAACATATCCATTTACACATACTGCTTTAAACACAGCAGGATGGAAGCACTGTTCATTTTATCCATCTTAAGTTTTTGCATTTATTTTCATCTTTTCCCACTGTGCTTAGATCCTCAGAAACATTAACATTTTTGATTCTGTAATGTAAATGAATCACCTCAGCATTGTGTTGTAAGTCAGTATTTCTCTCCCCCATCTCCACAGTACCTTGGTTTCCTCCCCACCCAATTAGGTTAACTCACACCCCCAGCATTGCACAGATTTTATCAGTGATGTTTAAATATGCTACTGTTACTGAGGGGTTAAGCAGGTAGGATGATTGCACTAATAAAAATTGATAAGTAGTCAGGTTATCCTTCCTAATTTATTGCCATGGCAACAGACAGCACATGTGGCTTGTTGCTGAAGAACAGAATGCTAATAATCAAATGTGTCTTACCCAAATGAATATATAACACATCTTACTAATACAGTGCCTTGACATTGTATACAGTACTGAACAACAGCATGCATTAATTCTGCATCTAAGTTACTTGATGCTTGTGCTCTGGAGAACAGGAAAAATGAAAAAGCACGTCCGCTACATCAAAGCTCTTCATTAAAGTAATGTATTTTAAATAGTATATACAGTGAAAGATCCAATTCTCCAACACTTATCTTGTTTATTTCAGTAGGTGGTTGGTAGACGAGGAAAATGAAGTAATGCATAGTCATTGTGAGATGGCATAAAAATAACCAACACAGCATAGGAGTTCAATTAAGCAATAATCTCGGGGAAAAAATGGTCATTACTAGCAGTTAATGGTTGGTTTGTTAGTTAATGGCCCAAGGCAAAGCTGAGAGCAGTTAAGCCTCTAACAAACTGGTTGTGAATTATGGCAACAATGGTTTTGCTGGGGATTTTCCCCCCATTATCATAGTTTATGATAGAAATAAGTATTTCTAAAGACAGTAGTTTTTACAGAGGATGTTAATTGGAAATGTGGTGTTTCAAGGAAATAAAAAATTTTCTACTGAAAAGGAACAAAAATACRCGCTTTTAGATATATATATAATATAGATGTTATATGTGTGTATTCTATATGTATTTCATGTTAGAGATAAAAACTATGCTATACACATATATAATATATTAGAGGCTATATATGAGAGTAAACATCAATTTGGAAATTTCTGTATCACTGAAAATCCACAGAGTATGTCTGTGTGTTCATATACATGTATACATAGGCCCATGTATGTATGGACATTCTCTGTGTGTACTTTATACACACACAGAGGCACACACAGCTTTAGCCTTTTTACCAATGTCCTCTCTACATACTTCAGTCAACTGATAAGGAGAAGAAAGGAGGYGAGAAAAATCTTACAAAGTTGGCAAATCAGGTCATCCCACTCATCCCAGTGTTTTACAAACATAAAGCCTCTGCTTCACCTGAAACCATCAACACCATCATCATTTCCTAACCTGAGATATTGTACCACACTCTTTTGTTTTGCACATAATCTCAGAATTAATTTCTTTACCAAGTCTCCCTTTCTCTTAAAGGTCACAAGATTTGCTATAACCAGAACAAGCTATGGACTCAGACTTAGGAGGCTTGAAACAGTTGTGCTGGGGAATATAATGTGTCTATTTTAACCTAAAGCTTTGTTACATTGAAATGGATATTTTGCTCGTGGAAATTGTTGGGATGCAAGTGCAGTCTACTTCCAGAAAGCAAAAAGGTGATGGGGTTTTAMTCAAATTCCTGGAGATTTAAAAGTATCTTGATAAACTGAAATGGTTGGTGAAAATTGCCAGGATGTTACACTAAAATAGCTTCACAATGAATCTGAGGTGAGGCAATTTCAGATAAGACAGGAAACCATAAAACTGCCATCAACATAAAGCAAACTATATTTAGAGTGTGAGTACCATATATTCATTCTGAAAATTTTCATGAGTACAGTTCAGTGTCAGATCATTTATTTAGATGCTGATGTAGGTAGGGTGCTAATTCTAGGAATGGTGAATTTAGAATAGATTGCACTCTGGTGCTAGCTATTTTTGTACTTGTAATTTTAAGTTGGATATGAAAAAAAAAGGAAACAAGAARACCTTCTTCCAAGGATTTCTCAAGGGTGAAAGTTTCCCATAAGATCCCCAGAGGATGGAAATTTATATAGGAACTTCAAAACTATTTTTCACTTTTCAAAACTGCTCTTAAACGTGTATAAATATTTATATAAAAGGTCTTAATTTTTGACAAAATTCAGGAAACGATTGAGCAACCTTCAAATATGCATGTACACTGTGTCAGCTCTGCCTTCGTTTTCCAGCTTTTTTTTTCACAGGACTCTTAGCAGCATAAAACAGAGCAAAAAAATGCCACACTGCATAGTCTCTTTGTAGCCTAGGCTCATTTCTGAAAACTGGCAATATTCTGTCCTTCCAGTGACAAGCTGTCCAGCAGTTTGCAGCTTGTGCTTTAGGATACTTTTCTTCCTTTCTTATAAGGTACTTGAGACCCACCAGTGAGAGCTGCTTCTCTGAACAGGTGTTACTGGGATTGCAAAGGAAGTTGCTATTGTGTAGGATCTCTTTCAAGTCTGAAAAACAAGTAATTGAACTATGAGACAGTGGGAGGGTGGCGGAGGTGGGAGGAAAGACTCCTTTTTTTAAGCTACTGAATACTGTTATAAATACTTGTAGCAAGGAAAGRGTTCAAAGCTCCTCAGAGATACCAAACAAGTTCTGTAGATCAAGTTCAACTTGATCTACCATGGAGAAAAAGGCAGGACAACTGGGCTGAATCACAAAGCCGGGCAGGCACACTTAAAGGAACGGATCAAGAAGACACTATTTCTAACATTTCCTATAAGAACAAACTGCACCACTATGTATTCATGTTACATGAGGCTTTACATTGGGCTCAAAATGTCAGAAACTACAATAGTTTAACTACTTGAAAATGTTAGAGGAAATACTGCCTGCAAGCCCAGAGGCCTATTATCTTTGACAACTGTCTGTACCAAAATATCTCTTCACCCGGTAGTAGTCTAGTTCTTCGTCTTTTTAAAACCATTGAGGTTAGGTCTGACCCACTGATAATATTTCTATCTTTTTGTTTTAGAAGAGCATTACCAATTCTAGTATCATCGCCAAACACAGGTTTGGTTTTGGCATCTATGGACTAAAAGACAGAAAATATTTAGTTGTAGTGACATGACAGATGACTCATGCAGAAGGGTTTACAAAATATGACCTAAAAGAGCAGCGCCTTCCTCAGTAGTGCATCCTAGTACAGAAGATATCCATCCACCTTCAGAGTGGTTTTGATGTAGGAAATTGATTATGTGAAATCTACAGGATGTTTTATGGTTTTCTGACATTGGACTTCCAAATCATCACAGTAAAGAGCTGCAATTATTAAATGGCTGTTAGCTACCTCAGGGCTGTCTATATCAACAAGACAGGGTGAGACTGGAATGTTTTACCAGCTGTTAGTAAGTTTTATAAATCCCTGATTCATTTACCTGAAAACCCTTTCTTTAAAAATAGCAAGATAGCCCTTTCTCAGAAAATGGATATTGGATAAAAGAAATTTAGATTATGTGGACTGAACTGCACCAAGTCTAAAATGAACTTCGGAGTTAAGTGGACACTTAAGTGGCTTTTGGAATCAGGAACTTTGAGTCAGAGATACATTCTGTTTTCAGTGTTACTTAGACCTCAAGGGCTAAATCTGTGAGGGATGGAGGTATTACAAGGAAGAGTACCTAAAATAGCACCCGACTCTGCAAGTTCTCCACAATGTACAGGAAGAGCTCAGTGTTTAAAAGGGGAGTGCAGTAAGCCAAAAAAATAAGGTGACCACTACTGAACTCAGCCAGCAGGAAAGAAGAACTTGGGGCATTGAGATAAGTCCTATATAAGACTGCAGATGGAAAAGGGATCCTCCAACTGTAAATGAGTGTGTAGAACCTCTCCTGATATAAGGAAAGTAAGCCAGAATCATCGGGGTTCTTTTTTCATGTAAAATAACATACAAGAAAATCTAACCCTGTCAAGAGTGTTCTTGTAAGATGTTGAAAGACCCAGGTTTGGTCACCTCTTTGAAACTGGCTTCTTTACCTGTGAAGCTAGATGGTCATATTAATGATTTCATTATACTGTCTGCTAGATGCCAAATCTCAGGGGCTAAACTAGTATAAGCAAGATCTTTCACAATCCAGATGAGCACTCTAACCATTGAATTATTGACTAAAAACAGACAGTGGATTTCATAATTTTCTTAGTTCTCCTCTGTGTAAGGCTGAAAACCTCAAAAACAACAACCAGTTCTGACTTTGCTGTAAAAAAGGAAATGGAAGACATCTAGGTAACAACATCCTCAGAAACTTGGATTTCAAGAACTTTTATGGATTTAGACACCTAATGTATAATTTTGAGAACTGAGCCCTATTCTCTATACAGCCCCAGGGCCTTGCTATACAAAGATAAAATAAAAAGGCAGTCCTACACCCTGGCTTGATACATGTGGTGCTCTATGTAGTTCTATTTTTCTGTATATAAGATGATAGCTAGAGATTTTTTTTTCCAATATTCAAGCACTAATTAGATGACTTCTCATTTTTAGACACACTGAGCAATTACAAAAATAAAGGTAAAATCGCTGAGCAATGAGTGCACAGGACCACTGAAAAACCACTCCCTTAGTGTTTGCAAAGCACTTTCATGGCTAAAGATGCTGCATAAGTGTTCAGTATTATTAGTGCTATGTGTACATTATGTTGCCTCAGTTGTTTCAGATCATGTCTAATCAGGATTTTTCAAATAATTCCCCTCTGTGTCTCGAGAGGAAATTAAATCCAAAAGTCTTCTGTACATTTGAAAGTATTTTGTGTTAGAGTTTGAGAGAAGCTGGAGTCAGACATGAGGACAGGGTGGGGAGGGGGGAGTCGTATTTGTCAAGAGACAGCAGCCTTAGGCAGTGAACTGTTTGTTCAAGCAGCAGTGAGAAATAGGAGCGGAGAGTGAGAGTCATATGTACAGAAAGTATCAAAATAGGGGCAAGAGACAGAAACAGAGACAGAAACATGATTCTCTAAATGAGCAGGGATGGGTAATAAAGAGGAAGCTGAGGAAAAAGAATAGTGGAGGACGGGAGGGGAATAGGGCCTTTCTAATGGGGAGCAGGGTAGGTGCTGAGGAGAAATGAAGCAATCAGAAATCATTACAGAACTGACAGCATGACCTTAATTTTGCCCTCTTGTGCATGCACACTGCAAGTCTATCTTTCATTATGTAATCTCATGCTATTTTTTCCCCAGGATGGGCTGTGTCTCGGGGAGGACTCAGAGCTGTGTGGCAGAGGAGACAGCTGCTGTGCAGCATGGGCTGCAGGGAGTGACGCYGTTCTTGGGAGTGGGGCTGGACAGAGAGCTGTTCCCAAGCTACCAAAATCTCTCTTAAAGGAAGTAAAACAATATGTTTTAAACATAATCTTGACAGTGTCAGCAATGAGAATTTCAGACTAAAATCTGTGCATTCTTTCTCAGAATACACTTCTTGGGGATGTAAGTGCTATGGAGTAAAGACCTCAGGCATCTTAATAGGGTAAAAAGCATTTTAATCTCAGACTGCTCTGAAATTCACAGATAAGGGAAATTCAGGGATTGATACTYAGAGCTGGGTTTCAGTATACTTCAGAATGCAACATGATACCCAATGTCACACATCAGCAGAAGGGGATAGATATGAATATTGAATAGCTATCCAGCCAGGATATATAATCTCCATATACCATACAAASTTGTTGTCAGATTTATTTTAAATGCTTTATGAAATACAGATAAACAGKGATCCTGGGTATACCTTGAAGAAGTGGGGAGAGAATGGCAATGCAGCTTTTCCCTTCTTATGTAGACCTGCTTTGTATCAGGTGATTTCTTGCCTCAAGTTTTTTATAATCATCCTCATTTCCTTCTCTCAGTTCACATGCCTTTCCGCCTTACTCAGATTCCTCCTTTTCCAAACTATAGTAGAAAACTTCCAACTTTCTTCCCATTCCTCAGGAATAGCAGGTATGGTATTGTACTCCTGTCACAAGAGAGACATGTTCTCAATCCTTCTGTTCAAGGAAAGGCAGCTCTTGAGTTTTGAGCTTCCAGAATTGGAAGGAAAGCTCTGTTTTACCCCTACACTCTAGATTGCAAGGTACATAGTTTTGGTGGAATTGCCAAATAATTATTTGCCAGCCAATTATTTGCCAGAAAGTGGTTGAAATAATAWTATGAGAAAAAATGTAGCTTCTTGAAGGTACCTGCAATTGCTAAAATTTAACAAATTTTTAATCCATTTCAAAAATATCTTATAACAGGAAGATGGTGATATCTATTCCACTATAATTACAAAGTTGCATAGCAATGAGCAGATGTAAACACACTGATGAACATGCTATAAGCATCTACAGTATATAGGAAAACAGAAACAGATGCACTGAGTGCAGAAGTTAACAGCCAGTTTCTCTCAGAAGATCAGCAGATGTTATTAGCCAAGATTTTTGAGAGGTTTTGACAATCTTTTACAGTAAAAATTTTTTAACTAGGAAAAACATCTCATTCACCTTTTGAAGACGTAGTATATTTAAGACTAACTTGTAATTAATACATGCATTGATTTTGTGGTAGGAATTGAATGCTTCAAAGCCAAAGTTGTGAGATGGGACAGAGGAGAAGTTGTGATTTAACAGGAGGATGAAAATAGCTGTGGTAAGGATAAAAATTTYGAGGCAATATTGCTAGATAAGGGGACAGAAAAAAGGTGATGAATCTTGGAGAACAGCTGGCACAAGGTGGCACTTGCTGGATGAGTTTTGACGTTGGGAGACTGAGACTGGCAAATGGTAGAGAAAGGAAAACAAGTGATGGAGGCAGTCCCGGACAACAGGAGGCCAGGGTTAGAAGTTATGAGGCAGATAGGCTTATCTGCTGAAAGGAATACACAAGCTCTAAAATACTCCTTTAAAATAACATTAAAGTAGCAAAATAGCACTATGAAATGCTGTAAAATACAGAATAAACCTGTGCAAACACAATTTGTTGTGGAAGTAACTCCCTAGGAGCTCTGCTGAGTGCAGAAATCCTCCAGGACTATGAGTGGGAGCTCTGGGGAAATCAGTRTTTGTGGGTGGTCACCTAAGCAGCCTGTACTCCTATGTACCCCTTGTGGAACAGTGTATGTATTTCACCTCTTATTTTCACCTCTTAATTTTCTTTGAGTGGAGCCCAATCTCTTGCTCAGGCCATGGGGTTATATACCTGTCTTTCATACAATCAGAGAAACCCTTCTTTACCCGTCTGTAGCGGATGGATGATGTGTGTGTCAGCCTCAGTGCTTAAATTAATCCCGTGCCAATTCCCTGATGCTGTGGTCTATCTTTGTAAGGGAAATCCCTGTTCAATTATCAGATTCTACTGGAATCATTCAGTTGATTTCAGCAGAAAAATAAGAGCATGGCCAGGTGAGAACTTTTTTAGTGGATGCTGAAAAATGTAGAAGCAGCTAATGGTGTTCTGAAGAAGACGTTTCTCTGCGTACAGCTTTTATTCTGAAGTGGAGAACAATGACTTTATCTAGTTTGAGGCAAAGAAAAGGCTGTGTCTCTGCTGCTGTTTGAAGCAACCCCCAGTCCCTATATGCAGGTGCTACAGACAGTGAAAGGTGGCCAAGAGAGTGTCCCCCGGGTATGCAGGAAGCTGGGAAGGCCAACAGTCTTGCTCCAATGGGTTGTATTGATACACTGCATGATACAACCAGGTGAAAAGGCATGAAGAGACCACAGCATTCTGGGCATACAACATTCATGCAGCCACTATTTCAAAGCCTGTATGTATAGCTCATCTACACCAGGTATTGCCAGGGCTGAAGAAGCAGGATACTATTTTGCTTTAACAAACTTAGACCACTGCTTTACAATTCATTATTTTTTAAAGAGGAAATTATTGTTATGTTTCACAGAGAAAGCTAAGAATGGCTTTGTGATACAACATATTGAGAAACTGGGCTTCAGATTAATTGGAACGGGGAAAAATCTGAAGAGAAAAAGTAATCCCAAGGACAAAGTTATTCATGTGAAGAGGTCTCTTGTTTTCAACTTCTGTTTTAATGAATTGATAAATCTGTTGTTATTTGTAAGACTCTATAAGTGAGAATGAAAAAATTACCCATCCCACAGACTCAGCCCTACCTACTGCCTAAAATAATAAGAAAAAGAAAAAAAAAGGAAGAAAAAAATAAAACCTCTAAAGAGAAGAAATGCAGCCTTGTGCAAAGGTGTGCTCAGCAGCTCTGTTGTTTTTTCTTTGATTTTTCTTAGGCAGAATTAATCTTCTGGAATGCAAGTAAATCTTCAAAAGGGGATTTTTCCTTTGGAATGGAAATTATTATAGTGATGCTTCCCATACCACTGGGGGAATACAGTAGTGTTACTATGCAGTGATCCAACTATTTCCATTTACAGCAATCAAATACTCATAGATTTATCTTCATGACCCCCTGCGAAGCAGATAAACATTGGAATTGGAGTGTTACTACTAGGGACACTGAGGTAAATTTTATAATCCGTAACYTTCCAGTCACTGGTGAATGTGTTCAGTTTCTGCTCAAACCTACTCTTGGACAGTTAGTGAACTGCCTACAGCTGTTACGACTTGCTTTTGTGGGGTCAGTAACTACACGAAATACATGTATGGGCATACTTATGTCAGCATAAGCTTGTTCTGAAGATCAAATCTGATAGCTATTTACACTGCTGACCACTGCATCTGCTTGCATGAGCTGGTTGGCATTGATCTTCCCTATGGTCAGCAACACTGTGGAGGAACAGAGTCTTAACATGCTTTTAGCCGATCTCTAGGCTCATATTTTAGAGTTAGGAATAGCCTTCTTTGTCTGCCTGAAGGTATCCTGAGGTCATCTTTCCCTAGGCATAACATTATTTGAGATTTTTTGTGTTGGCTCTACAAACCTCAGCAATATGAGTGAGAAGAGCAGGGATGCCAAGTTCATGCTCAGGTATATGCTTGAGCTTTCTCTTTATCAGTGAAAACACAGTTTTGTAGTATTGGGACTGAGTCTGAAATTTCCTAAGTCCCAGTATTCTGCCTTTGCTACGTAAATTTATGTCCTTCTTTCTGATGAACTTTTGGAGGGACTGGAGACCATCCCTCTGGCAACAGGTTTTCTCTGATTTGTATATGCCAAGGTTTGAGGCACTACTGTCAGTGATAAATATCTCCATTTCAAAGTGAGAAGATGCAGGAATATCTGCTGTACCTGTTGTATGAAATTACTGCTATGGAAAAGCTGATTTACACATTACTTTTCTGCCTGTAGTTTAAATTAGGGACTGTTTTTCATAATTTTTTTTTTGTGCAGTGTGAGAGGAAATCAGACTTTGTGGGAGAAGTTTGCTACTCAGAAGAAGTGTCAATCTTCTGGCACTTAAATCTTCTCATATATAGCTAGAAATGAACTGTTGGATCTTTTTCAAGCTAGAAACCTTTCCGACCTTAGAAACAACAGTCTAATAATATTGGCTGCAAATGTAGTTATTGAAATAAATGTTTTGTTAAACCTGTAAGTGGGAGAAAAGTTCATGTTTTATTGATCTGTTGTTCACTCTGTTTTGAACTTAGTGGTTTGGTACTAACCCCTTCTGCAGATATTGATTATTTAGTAGAACAAGGAGCAAAAAAATTSTGGGGGTGCAGGGAGTTTGACAGGCAGGGCTGTTTAAATTTTTTAAAATACCCACTGAGAAAGTCTGAGAGGCACTATTCAATGGAAAGACTAAGGCATATTTACATGGAAGTACATATGATTGTGATTCATTTGAGACATTAACATTGTGTGAGTGAGAATTTGTTAGAAAGGGAAGACCAAACGGCAGTAGAGATATAAACTGGAAGCAGAAATCCCTTTTAGTCTACAGACAAGTATGCTAACTATTTTAACATATGCTGGGTACTATTTAAAGGGGGCCAATATTTAAAGATCATTAGCAACATTTACCAAGGTTTTTCCCCTCTTTTTTCATCTGTCCTGTCTTTAATTGTGCAGCTAAGTTGCTGATTTTTCAGGGCTAACCCTCAGATTTTCGTAATGTTCTTACATGAGGAAAAGTATTGATTTCCTTATTTATCATCTGATTTTATTAATATGTAGAGTAAGTCAACATAGAATGAATCTAGAATGCAGTGCTACAAGATGCCACCAGGCTCAGTGGGATTCAGAGTGATTATCCATTTAAATACATAATGAGAACTTCTGTGGTTTCACTTCTCACAAGAATGATCCTATGCTCACACTTTCTTTTCCTTAAAAGATAAAACATGATCCCTAAGCTTCAAAGAGACCTGGTATTTGGCCTATGGGGACATTAATCCTTCTCTTGATTTCTCACCTTTTTCTTTGAAAGACCAGAGATTAAATACTGAATTTGGTGTATCACCAGTGTAATATGGAAATGAAAATTCGGGTATTGCTATCATATTACTGTGCGTGCTCTTTTTGGGACCCCAGTTTGGATTCTTTGTTTTGCCTTTGCTCCTGCTGGTATTGTTTCTGACAAGAYTTCCTACTGGTGTGTATTGAATCTTAATGCTATCAATGCAATCCTGTAACTCCAAACTCAATACTCCAGATTGTACTAGTTTTTGGAGCTGACTCATTTGTGCCGATCTTTTACAGGTTACATTGCAATACTTCCTGAAAAATATTGGGGACCTACATATACCATGGCATCAGGAAAGAACAGTGTGCAGTACTCAATATGGAGACCCAGTGGTAAAATCCAAGATTTCCTGCTTTGGCAGGGTCTGATTTTCCATGGCTCTTTGTTGGTATGGATGAGGATTTAGTGGGAGATAAGGCACCACATTTGAACTCAGATTAATCATACTCTGTAAAAGCTTATTTGGAAAATAATAATGTGGCTATATGAATTATGTTATGGAAAATAGTAGTACATAAATCAATAATAAATTTRGAAGGAAAGGTCTCTTGTCAGTGTAAAAGTATAATAACCTATATTTTTCTTTTCCATTTTTGTCTTTTTTTTCTTGACACGGTTTTTGCTATACCCCACATGCTGCTTCCATCCATGCAGTTGGGTGTACAATAAACTGATTGCTATCATTCCTTTATTTGATGGCACTAGAGAAGTCAGAGTTCCGAGCTGTACTTTTTCTCTTAGATAAACACATATCCATCTTGCTCCTTTATGTCATATGTGCTGCAGTTTCCTTTGCCTCTTCACCAATGAGGGTTTCTTTMGCTATATTTTCTTTTTTCTGTCATTTCTAGTACAGAAACCCCTCCCTATATAATATCCCTAGAGCTACTATGAAATCACCTGAAAAAAGAAATGTTATCATGTCCCTCATGATTTTTGTCACTCTAGGCACAGGTGAGCGACATTATGCCAGGGAAGAGTATTGTAAAGAACTACCAGCAGAGGATATCCCTTCCAGAATTTTCAGGCTGGGGTGCATAATGCAGCTGATCCACCCCTTTCTTTCTGCTTTGCACTCATGAGAGTGGTTTGTGAAAGAATGGGACTGTAGCATTCCCCACAGCTGTGTGTGCATCCTTGCATCTTTTCTCCTCCTGCTTATTTAGGGAGCGAGCTGAACCTATGAATTGCCTCACTGGCTTGTTCGTGACCACCTAGAACAGACAAGCTTCTTGTGGTCATATGCTGATGAGGAAGGAATGGTTGTGAAGCTAATGCTGAATTAAACAAATTCCAGTAATTGAAAATCAATATTTTTCTCAAGCTGCCATCTGCAGGTGTTCAGCTGCAGACCGCTGATGCACTAGCTGAGCCTTACGCATGAGATGCTGAGACACTGCTGGGAATTAATTGGTGAATTAATTAGAATAAAAAATGAGCAAACAGAATGAGGTTCAGGAAACAGGTCTATCTGTGTGGATATTTTCACCATAGGAGTCTCCCTTTACCCTGCTGGGCTCATGGTGTCAATCTATAACCCCTGGGTAAGAAAGTTCAGAGCAGGCAGTCCTCTGAAATAGCTGTCAGCACTTTATATAAATGTCGAAGACTGTCATTACCTAATCCTTTGCTTGTATAGCATGATTCCCTTTCAGGCATACTGAATAAAGTTAACAGTCACGTACATGAAGGAAGTAGATTGTTCCATAAAGCATAAACATCTTTAAATTCAGTTCTTAGATTCCCTTGCAGCTGGTTTACATTTCTTTGTAGCAGACAAAAGTAAAAATGTATTTATCATTTTGCCAGATACTTCTGAGAATGATAGCGTTACAACTGTAGGTGTGCAGATGCCGATTGTGTCTTTTGTAGGCTAGATAAAGAAATACTGTGATATTTGTAAATATTTATTGCAGCTAAATTCAATATTTCTTTACCAAGTTACTCATTCAGACTAACAGGCATCTTTAGAGTTTGTGGAAAAGAGGCCTTCTTTTTTTCCTTATTTCCTATCATTCACTTGGTTCATCTGTTTCATTTCCTTTTCCAGCATCTGCTTGTCACCTACACTTACTGGTCCCTCAGCTACATTTCTGACTGCTGTCTGCAGGATTCAGTAAGGCTCTCTTGCAGCCTTCAAGGTCATGCTCTGCTCTGCCTCTTCCAGGATGTGCCTCATACCCTATGAGCAGRGAGAAATCAGCAGGGTGCGGTAAAGCTGGCACTAAGGATCTGCTTGCAATAGGTGAAAAAGATTCACAATGCCCCAATAGTTGAAACAACTTGAGCTTCTAATATTAATGTAAACAGCAGAAAAACAATATTTGGAGGTACTTTAAATGCTGTTTGTAACTAAATGACTGCAAGATGCAGATTGAGACCATAAACTGAATGAGGAGAAGGGGCTACTATAATATTGCAGCAATAAACACATAATAATGCACCTCAGTGAAGCAGTGTCAAAGATTTTAGAAAGGCAGAAAGAAATGAAGGAGTAGGGAAGATGGACTATAAAAGATTATTTGGCAAAATGAAGAAAATTCTCAGCAATATTTCCAAAGATCACTTTGCCCTCATCCCTGAAAAAAAGTCTCCTAGCTGCCAAGAAAATCTTTTCTTGGAGAGCAGACTTTAGTTACCTCACATCCAAAATCAGAAGAGAGAAGAAAGAGCTGCTACAGAGAAAGGGAAAAATAAACTAACCCAGGGGATTATTTCCACGCAAAGAGTGTCTTCAAGCACATAAATCATCCAGTCTTCCTTGGCTGTATTAGTAAGCACACACATACACTTCTGGAGCCTGCCACCGCTTCAAACTCCTGCAGAGGGAATATCAGACATGTCAAGAAGACATGTATAGAGCAGGAACTTGGAAAATAAACATTTTACTATCTTTCTGAATTGATTCGTAAAGATGGTAAAATTAGATCCTCAAAATCCTGTGCCTGGCTTGGTGTTGGCTATCTGTCATACTTGGAGGGAGTCTGAGTCTGATAGGCATCTACCTGCTGAAGACCCCAGACATCTCGATGATGTATCCATCATGCATGTATCTGACTATAGCAACCTCTGTGACTGCTGAGCAAYGGCATGGAGTCTGCAGGTGTTGTCTCCAGCTTAGCTGCAAGCATTGCTTAGAGGAATCAGAGGCTGGGACATCTAATGTCCCATTTGAGCATGGTCCATCCTAATCAATGAGGCAAAACTTTGTGAATAACAATTGGGAATTCTAGGAAAGAGAGAAAAGATCTGAACTTGTGCTGAACTGATAGCACAGMAACATCCTGGCAGGACCGGGGCAGTTTTCCCCATAGCCATAGCCCAGCACTGGCTGATTGTGTCTCTGCTACATCAACCAGTTATTGTGGTTTTATTTGACTCTACTGTGTTTGACTAACTCTTTTCATTAGACTTTGCTTCTGTGTAATGGGGTTTTGCCATAGGGGCTCATTGACAAAAAATTCTCTTCCCCCTGCCCAAAAAACTCCTGATACTATCTTGCTGCTAGATTCCACCAAAATTTTAGGTTCGACTGTCATATTGTAGTCATCTTGAAGCTGACAACAGCAGTTTACATGTAGTGTTGTTTAAGAAAGACCAATTTCTGTTTTAACTTTATGAATTGGTGCATATTTTGCTTAAGAAGTCAGTTGTCTTCCTGCCTGTGCCTTTAATATACTCACATTGGATTCCTTCATAACACAATACATTTTGATTTGCTAGTAACGTGGTCAAAGCAGCAGACATTACACTGCCTGAACTATCTTCTGGACTGGACAGTGCAGGCAATGCCCCATTAAACAGCCTCCTAAATAGAGTAGACCAGTAACAACATGAAAATGCTCTTTTTGGCTTCCATCTGACCTATTTTCACAGTCTTCAAGAGAGTTTTTTCTGTCATAGTGACAACACAGGCATTGACATAATTACACCTCAAACACAGAATTGAAAATAACAATTTAAGAGGTATTCCTATAATGCATTTCATATTTGAATCAATAGCCACTGATTTCTGACAAGAGCAAATATTTCACTTCCAAACACACCACAGAGATGAAATTTCTAGTACTTATTATTCTGTTCTTTCTCTTTGTCCTTTGTCAGCCTTATTAAAAAAAGAAGAGATGCCATCAGCCCTTTTCTGTGACCCTTCTCATCAGTCATCTAAATCACACTATATTTTGCTTTCTTTAAAAAACAGATGGGTGAAGAGATAGAAGCAATCTCAGAGGAAGCTGTTTCAGTGAGACTGGGAAGTGGGATGTGACGCTAGACGATCCAAAAGCAAAGTGAAACACATGAAAACTCCAGCAATTGCACAACAACTGCTGGGGATTGTATGCAAAGGAAACTCAGGAAAAGCAAAAAAATTTAAGATCGAATTAATTGCAGTGTTAAGTCTGCTTGTCTAAATTTCCAATCTAGTAACCTAGTTTATATGACAGTGTCTGTCTGTAAAACAGACTTTCACAATGTGCTAAGTGACAAAAAACAACCTGGCAAAACATGAGCCTGCCAGTTGTACCCTATAAAATGATTAAATAAAAATGACATTATAGGGTTCTATATTCATTTTCCTACTGATTTCCAGCTCAAATTTGTTCTGCTTTCCAACTGAGGAAAAAAAAAGTTGTTATTCTGCCCTCCACCTCCCAGTAACCAGTCCTATAAGCACTCCCTAGAACTGGGAATTAAGCCAGGATTTTGTTTTGGTTTTGATTTTAGATATTGCATTCAAGAGCATTAGTAATGCAGGTGCTGATGGCCAGATTAGGTCTATCTGGACACCTGTACAGTCCCTCATATTTTCATTATACTCTTAGTAACACCTCTCTGAAGGTTCTGAGGGTTTCACCAGGTAGAGAGGGTATAATCAGAAGACTGTGGGTTTGCACGAATGTAGCCAGTGATTTCAGGCAGGAAATTGTGTTCAGGTGTTGTAAAATATAAGATAAAATGAACCAACCCTGACCGCTAGATTCAGGGTTTGTTTGTAAAGGAAAAAGTAATGGAAATCTATTTACCTTGGAATGGTAATGCATCAGAGCCAAAAATAAAGAAACTTTATCTTCCTTTTTATCACCTGTATTTGTAAGGCAGAAACACAGATTGTAAGAATCATAAGAGGGTATTTCTTGGGATCAATATTTGATGCATGTAGTCTTTTTTTATTCTACAAAACCTGATTCTTTTATTCCTAAATGTTAACCTAAGAGTTTTCTTARAATCATCTATAGACTATCTATACAAGCTATTGTAATATTTTCTAATTTTCTGTTTAGAAGTGCTCAATCTTTTAACAGATTTTGCAAATCTGCGCTCAGCCTCACCAGATCCATGTGTTTGTGGCTATGGTCAGACTTCTRTAGGTCTGGCCTCTGGATGCTTATTTCAAACACCTGAGGGTCTTGTCCTATGTTATGTACRTATAGTATGTGAACATCCATAATGTTACTCTTCCATTGAATAGAACAAGATTTCTGCTGCAAATAAACTAAAACAAATCTTAAATGTGGACAGAAGGGAACACATCAGTCAAACAGTAAAGTCTTGTAGATAAACTATTAGCTGAAAGTTTTGCTACATTTTCTTGATCATTTATGTAAAGTAATTTGTGAAAATATTCATAAGTAATAAATCAGTCACTCAAGGCAGTAATATCTTTTTGTTTGCCAGTAGATCATAACTCAAACCAAAACCATTTCTGCAAACTTTTTCTTAATTATTCAAAGCATTCTGCTTAAGATCACTGAGCCAAGATATTGTTTTAACTGCCCATGTGTCATCAACAGCTAAATTCAGATATTTCAGGATTTTGATTTGATCAAGATACTACCCAGTATCTCTGAATGTTTTCAGAATAAGAGACCCTTAATTCAAAAGACTGCTGACAGAACTGACATGAGTGGATCACATCAAGCACAATATGTTGTTCCTTATTTGGAACTGTACATATTGTTTTTCTTCCTCTGTGGATGTCTATTTGAAGGATGAATAGGTCACTCTTAGCAGGAGAGCTCATCATATGAGTGCCAGATACAGAGGACAGATGAGTCAGTTCCACACAGACTACAAATTATGCATGCAGGATAAAACTATATTCGTATTTGCATTTGACCTAAACTTCAACTTTCAAAAATAAGTTTAAGAGAAATTATTCTGAAATTCAAAAATTGTTTTGCAGAAAGGAAGCAGTTCAAGCAACACAGCTGAAGAACAAAGAAGTCTCTCCTGGTAGGAAAAGAACACAATGAGAATGAAATACTGTACGTCAGTCTGTATGAGCTCAAGCCTGTATTTAATACACACTTTGAAATGTGTTTATCTGATGCATGATTGATTGATACTGCTGCAATGTTCAAATCTCAGCTACTGTCCAGTCATTGCTTGTCATTGTAAAATATGGCTTGGTGTAGAAAAAAAAMCATGTTTTTTTGTGGATGGCAGTACAAAACTTTGGGGTTTTTTTCACTAAACCTGCATGTTTTGGTTACAGAACTGTTACTGCTTGCTTCTTTCAATGTGTACAAATGAACATGAGGTGGGAAAGTCACACAGCTCCTTACAGGAACTGCAGCAAAGTCTAAAAAAAGAAAGCTGCAGTGAACAAGAGCACAATGCTGAATATGACACTCATGTTTGTATTCTCTCTTCACTGTCTAAGAAATGGGAACTACTGTACATGTGACCCAAAATGTCTTTGCTGTTTTGCTGTATTAGAGACATTATATTATTTGCAACATGTGCACAGATTTCAGAAGCATAACAGATGATGAATAGTATAGCAAATAAACATCATGAAAATAGGCGAGGCATATTTGCAGCAGAGTTCCAGGGTGATGGGGATTCTAATATGCACATGTTAACCAATTAAAATGGAGCCACGTCTACTAATCATCTCAGGAGAAATGCTAGTGGTCTTGCAAATAGTCTCATGAAATAAAAATGTGTGTTTAACTGTTGGGGAGGGTGTTATCTAGGGGAGTGAGGGGAGAAGAGAAAGTATTAGTCATTTTACTATGTCAGCTAATTATACCCACTCTTACCCCGTTTAAAAGTAATTGGGAATGGGAATGTGGATTCCCTGAATGACCTACATTAACAACAGTTTTCTGTATTCCTCCTGGGCAGAGAGCATTTTAATAACTGCAGAAGTCCAGACAGTTCTGTGACTTCATTAGTTCCAGAGTTGTGATGGGAGATGCCCCAACAGACTGGCAGTGACCATAACCTCAYGTAAGCATACAAGGATCATTCCTTCTAACCCACTTGCTTAGCACGAGCCAGAGAGACCTTGACGATTGAGAGGACTGGGCAATCACCAGCCATATGAAGTTCAACAAGGGAAAGTACCAGGCTCTGTACCTGGGAGTGACCAACCCTGGCTGTATG
Source organism: Amblyornis subalaris (assembly GCA_018881555.1). NCBI lineage: Eukaryota > Metazoa > Chordata > Aves > Passeriformes > Ptilonorhynchidae > Amblyornis > Amblyornis subalaris. The sequence goes on from JACAXG010000050.1 coordinate 5,961,919, forward strand.
TACAGACTGGGGAACGAAATGCTGGAGAGAAGCACCATGGAAAGGGACCTGGGGGTCCTGGTTGATGGCAAGTTGAATATCAGTCAGCAGTGCCCTGGCAGCCAGGAGGGCCAACCCTCTCCTGGAGTGCATCAGGCACAGCATCACCAGCCAGGCAAAGGAGGGAATTGTGCCRCTCTGCTCTGCACTGGGGCTGCCTCACCTCTAGTCCTGGGGGCAGTTTTGAGTGCCACAATATAAAAAAGACATTGAGCTGTTAGAGAACATCCAAAGGAGGGCCACAAGGATGGTGAAGGGCCTTGAGGGGAAGTCATRTGAGGAGTGGCTGAGATCACTTGGTCTATCCAGCCTGGAGGAGACTGAGGGGAGACCTCATTGCAGACTACAACTTCCTCATGAGGGGAAGAGGAGGGGCAGGCACTGATRTTTTCTCTCTGGTGACCAGTGACAGGACCTGAGTGTATGGTCTGAACTTGTGTCAGGGGAGGTTTAGTTTGGATATCACGAAAAGATTGTTCACCCAGAGGGTGTCTGGGCACTGGAACAGACTCCTCAGGGAAGTGGTGACAGCACCAGCCTGACGGAGTTCAAGAAATGTTTGGACAGTACTTTCAGGCACATGGTGTGATTCTTGGGGACRGTGCCGTGCAGGGCCAGGAGTTGGACATGATGATCCTTGTTGGTCCCTTCCGACTCAGCTTGTTCTGTGATTCTGTGATCAGCCTGCCATGTAAGTGCTTCTAGCTCAYCGTGCTGGCTTTTAATGACCTAGGATATTAAGGAGATCTGACCTTCTGATCAGTAATAAMTAGGTGCGACTTGGAGATGCTAGCATCTTCAGGAGAGGCATTTAGACCCAACATCATGTGTTTTGTTTTGAGTTGCTAATGAAGCCAATCCCACCCTTTTAAATGCCTAAGTCAGATTTTTTTTYGCATGTGTAATCTTTGTCTGGAATATGATCAGAACAGCAGCCGCCAATTTAAATTGTGGTACATAGGGAGAAAATAATCCCTGACACAATTTATAAACCAGAGATACTCCTAGTGTGAGCTTTGGAAGAGGGGGTGTTGCTGAGAAGAGATAAGTGGGAAAAGGAATGAGTTCCAGAATGATTGCTCTTGGATTGATGRTCCCATAAGAGCAAGATATGCTTGCTGAGTCCCATCTTCTGTTTCCAAACAAATAGAAAAATACAAGATTACGGCTTTCCAAAAGGTTGTATATGGCTTTTCCAGMAGGTAATGTTAGTTAAGTTGTGCAAACCTGAGTTCGGATGCCCTGTCTGCACTGACATCAGCAAGTGTCAGTGTGGGGTGTCGTCTCTGTACATGTAATCTGGTTGTAAATGGTGACCATTTCTGTGCTGTCAGACAGTGTCCCCAAAGGATATTCATCACCATCTAGTTTGTTTTGGTGGTCACATCACTTAAAAGAAAAACCAAACAAGCCAGTGGGAAGGTTTATTTTCTGCATTTCCTTTGTTTCATACTTTTTCTCAACTGTATGACTTATACTCTGTGTTCTAATTTTAAGCACATATGGGCATGACAGATTTTTAATGAAAATCTCAGTGCCTGAATACCTGTTTCTGACACTTTCATACAACATCCCATGGAGAAGAAATAGACCTTAACATATGTCAAAAGCTGTGTAATCCAAAGAGTAAGTGTGAAGACATTCTAAGTGATACAGCTCTCTTTTCCAGAGCTGTAAACAGCTTGGGTAAAACTTTAAAGTAAAATACCTTTATCTCCTGCTTGTTCTTTGCCTCACTTACCGGTAAGATTGCATACCAGGACTGGTCACTGCAAAGCAGACATCTTTTCCAACCTGCCTCTTAACAGGTTTGGGTTTTTTTTTTTGTTTGTTTGGTTGGTCGGGGTTTTTTTTGTTTGTTTGCTTGTTTGTTAAAATACAAAAAGAATGAGACAAACTCCTTTTAGGCCCTATGATGAGTAAGTTCATAAGTAAATCTGATAGTCTTTTTCAATTCCTGTGCATATACAAATCTTTCAGACCTTTCAGCTCTCTTTGGTGTCTGACTGCAGACATTAATTATGTTTGCTGGTGTACGTAGTACTGTATGCTTTTGCAGTCCTTGAAACTGTAGGAAAACAGTCCTTTTAAATCTCTGTTCGCAAGAAAAAATGAAACATCTGCTAAACTTGAATGTCAGGTTGGATGTGCTTAGTAGCAGAGAAATTTAAAGTGAAAAATCTACAGGGCTGGTCAGTATCCATGCTTGCAGGTCACTTCTGTCACATAGTCCTTAATAAACCCCAGGCTAGAATCATTTAGCACAGAGCTATGGTTACTTTCCCAGTGTCAAATGATTTTATTTGGAAGAAATTGCCACAACCCTCTTTTTACAGAACAAAGACACTATGGCAGAAAAAGAACACACCTCTTACTGCCCTTTTTTTCCTTACATTGGGTTACAGTAGTGCTATGAGGTACACAGAGGAGTGAGTGACATTTGTATAGAAGATGTCGACGACTGAAACAGGAACAATTCCTCTGTTTGTGAGGAAGGTGCAGTGTGCACAGCTTACAGTGGGGCTGCTTTAATGACTAAAACAATCTTTTTGCAGTTTCAAGGGCTTTAGATTCAATAAAGCCTTTCATGAACTGTCCAGGGTCTCAGTGAAGCTCTTCCCATCTCACCTCCCTGTGCAAATCTGATGTAAAAATCAACTTAATAAGGCCATTTCAGGAAATCCTACACAGTGAGCATGGACATAGCTTTCCTTCATCTTCTCTTAACACATGGCTAGATACTTTGTGGGGTTTTACTGATGCATTTCCAGGATCACTGGAGTCTTGTTTGACTTCTACAAGGAAGACGTCCCTTCTCTGTCAGCACTGGGCATCATCTATGCACCTCTGCTAGGGTAACCTGTTAGAAACAAGCATAAATTGATTAGGAATCAGTTCAACAACACAAAACCCTTGGAATAAGCCTCTACCACCATTTTATGCCAAAACTCACATTAAAGTGGGACGAAAATTAATCCATGAGTTAGATAATGGATCTGTGGTAAGCAAGTCGTTCCAACTGTTTAAACCGACGGCTGTTTGCTCAATAGTCTCGTTTATTTTGTTAGGCTTATGACATCTAGTGAGTCAAAAGTAAGCAAGCAAACAAAATAATATTCCTTGAACTAATAGTGAACTTCTATACTTTGCTGTTGGCTGAATTGTTCATTGTATAAAATAATATCGGCTATGAGAACAATTAATTTGGTAACACTTGCAGTGCAGTCCCCGTTTTTAAAGCTCTTCATTAAGTTTTTCAGTTTCCTAGGTGCCAGGACATGTAGAAACACCACTGTTTTATTTCAGGTCTCCTGAGGTGAATTTGCATTGAAATGGTGTCATGATGTGCATCAGAATATGACTACATGATGCAAAAATGCAATGTCATCACCTGATGAGATGCTATGAGGCATATACACAAATGCTGTGATTCAGCAGTGCAGACCTGCAGTGCTTCTCCTCTCCCCATAAGATAAATCCAAAAGGTATCACTCATGTTTCATGCTGAGCACATTGCCTGGAGGATGATATTGTGGCAGTGACAGAGAACAGAGTGGAGAAAAGAGCAGAGGACCCATAACAGGTGACTGATGTGTGTACAAATGTGAGTTGAAATTACTTGCAATGACTGCTGGATATTAAAGAATGTATTTGAAAAAGAGAAACTAGCATTTTAAAATATGTTGAAATTACTATGTCCCCTTTCCAATGGGTGCTTACTCCAAGTATGTGTAGCTTGCAGTTGGTGTTGCCAGCACCATTGTACTTATGTTGCTAAAGAGCAAATCATAAAGCAAAAAAATACTTAGTTCTAAGTGTTGTCTGCCTAGAACCTTCAGGCTGTTGCTAGCCAGAAAGCAGCAACCAAAGCTGGTTCAGATATAGTAAGCATAACAGAACATACCACTACTCTATAGGTGTAAAATACCTAGACTTGTTCATAATCTCAGTAATTTGGGCAAATAGGACTGTAGTTAGCGGGTAAAACACTTTTGTAAAGGTTCCCTAAGATCAGTATTTCTAATACTGTTTTATGAATTGACCAGTGGCACACTTTAAAACAATTCTGAAGGAAATGCTGTGCATAAATGTTAATGTCTTCTCTAAAACATAAGGAAATAAAAATCTGTGAAAYAAAAATGTTTATATGTTTTATTAATATTAAATATTTAAAGTGAATTTCTCTTTTGAATATATACTGATACATGTTTGAACAGTGCAAAAGTGAGTTCTCAGATAAGTTTGCTTTCTGTTATTGTCTAGCCAACTTGGAGGGTATTTTCTTTCTTTCAGAGAAATCTGCCAACTCAGTTGAGTTTTTCCAAGGTCACCAGTTCTAATTAACATGCAATTTCATAGTTGATTCACGAAACTGTGAATCACTAAAGCCTTAAAATGTGTAATATCATCCTTAGTAACTCTTACCTTTTCATATACTTCAAGAATATCTCTTTCCCTTCTTTCTGCTGGAAAAAAAATAGGTACGAACATAATGATAAAGTGGATACCTGAGGGTATTTTTTTCTCTGTCACCCTTGCTCCTGCCAAGCTGTTTTATACAACTGGTGTTTTTCCCACTTGAAATTAGCATTCTTAACTAGCTTCGTCTTCTAGCCAAGCTATGTCATATCAAGCACTGCTCAAGTCTACAAAGCAACTTACAGCTTTTACCTGCAAAACTATACTGTTGATTAAGGATGTTACCTGTTCACATTCAATAGACCCTATAACTTAAAAAAATGACAAGTTTATACTTGATCACGTTTTTCCTGTATCAGCTGTGGCCAGAAGGACCTAGGCTGCTTTGATGGACTATTTAACTTATGTTTTGTCTTCTTCTTCTGTTTATTTCTTGATCTTTTTTCCTTTCTAGCGCTTTCCAGAGGAAAAGATGATTTTAAATGAGTTACAGTAAGTACTGTAGAGGATATAAATTTCTTTCTGTTTGGGAATAGTGCGTCATATGTGCTCAGGTAGAGGAAAGGCATTTTCAATTTTCAGGCATAATTTTGGTCAAGAGTGCCTGCTGATTCATTCTGAAGAGAGTGAGTCAGACAAGCTAAATTAGGTTTCTGCTCTGAATCATCCTCTATAGGAGACTATCTTACTCCGCTGACTATAGACAGAGCCTAAGGAGATTAGCTATACTAGGCTAAAGTTGTACTTTGTCAATACCCATTTCCTAACCATCCTTTTCTGAAGTCCATTCTATTCTGAACCCTGAGAGCTAATGGATGAGAATAGGATACCTGACACTTGACATTTGCTTGTTCTTGAAGAGGGGATAAATTGGAAGTTATATAATCCCCAAAGTATTCTTCTCCAATAATTTTGTAGAGTAATAAGTGTACCCTTTCAGTAGAACCACAATATCTTGAAGTAGTAGAAAGAGTTCTTCAAAGTTCCAATTATATTTGTAACTTCTCATGTTTATTTTACAAAAAAAATAAACAGAGCTGCCCTTAAAATATGAATGCAGAATCATTAACAAAATGGTCAAACATTTGCTCCAATTCTGATAATAATGCCTTGATATTCATGTCAATAATCTTTGGTTATTTTTGCTGATTGTGTAGTCTAGATGCTGATAAATGATCAAAGCTCATAGTATTGGAGGTGGACTACAGCTGTCCACTAGTATACAAAACAAATATTTCATGAAAATTGTCCCTATAAATTCTCTACAGTCATACTCCAATTTTTCTTCCACTCAAATTTAATCTAGAACAATTTACATTTATATAACTATATAGTTATATCTTTAGCTATATCTTTATATATACCTCTTAAAATGGTTAGCAAAAGCATCATAATGTACATATTTTACCGCTCCAAGCCAAGAATATATCTTTATTTTGTGGTAAAAAAGAAGATCTCTCACCTTTTCCAGATAAGGCATTTCTAGTTTTCTCAGTCGAACTCGGAATTTTAGAGTTGTGGGCAAATCCCTTTTTAATTTTCCTTAGTGCATTTTTAAGCAGTACTTTTAACCCTCACCTGGAGGAGTTCACTGGGTTCCCTGGTCCTGTTCTCAGAGACAGAAGCACAAGAACAAGGCAGATTTATACAACAAGGCATAAAGAAATAACCTTCACTAGCCCTGGCTCTGTGGACCATATTTTGAATTGTGTGTACCAGCTGTGCCACCCCTCAGCCACCCTTCTCCCCATTGATATTGAAGGTGCATCCAGCTTTGACAATATCCGTGTATTACCAGGGTGTTGACGTGTGGCACTATTTTTATGACTTCTTTCAGTCTGCTTGATCTCATAGCTCTTATCCTCCAGAGAGTTCAATTGCAAGTGAAAATACAGGGCAAATATTTTTCATGTGGTTGACATAGAACATATATTTGCAACCTGTCTCTCCAAGAGTATATTGCATGTAATAAAGGCAGCCAACAAATAATGCCTTCCTCTGCAAAACATGAGGGATGGTTTAGGAGGGCTGATCTGTGTCTGTTCCATCTGAGATTAGTAGTTGGAGAAGTTTGATTTGTGCCACTGGCAGTAACTGTTCATTTTAATCTAGCTAATGAATTCAAACTTCACAATGATGGTGCATTACAAATGCAGCATAAACAACTGCTGCATTAAGCATTATTCAAATAGTCAAGAATTTAAATTTTAGGAGCTATTGGAATCCAGGGGAGCAATGCATCACTAATTTTGTCCACCTCTGCATGGATGGGTTTAGTAACTTGCAAGGAGATGAGGCTTATTTGTTCACAATATTATTGCCCTGCTCATAGTGGCAGGACTCATCTCAACTGAACTCCACCAGGAAAGGCTCTCAGAGGTGTTACAGTCTTATAAATTTAATGAAAACAATTTATTTGGTGAAATGAGAGAAAGACTCAAGCTCAACACAGGTTAGTACTTGAGATCCAGGTTCATAAAAAGTCAGTTGTTACCTATGTCATAACAGTTTTCTACAAGAGCTGCTATGTCATTGCACGGGATACGTCTTCCCTGGAGGTGCACATGGGTTCATGAGTTCTTGTTTTGATCTCCATCCTTTCTTATTCTCACCCAGTCTGGATCAACTTTCCCTCTGGGGTCTGAATCCTTGTGTGAGCTCAGCAAACTTCTGCAAAGCCTATCGAACCATTTGCTTTTGCTGCTTTCTGAACGCTCCTATTTTTTTCTGGTTTGGGTCCTGCTAGAAGAAATACTTCTAGTTTCGAGGAAAAAATGTTCTCAGATTTCTCCTCGCTGCTGGTCTTGCACTAGTCCCGTGCAGCTGAGAGCAGCTATTGCAGACACTTCCTGGTTGAAATCCAGCAACTTCTTGGTTCAAGAGACCTGGCTGGTTGCTCAGTGAATATCAGGCATATACAATCTGAATACCACCAGGGACTTGATAAAGTTATAGAAGAATAATTTTGTCAGAGGTGTAGAGTGGTTAAAATTGCAAACACCTCCAGTGAGAATGTATAAAACATAAGAACTGACCAGACCTGCGTGGATTTTCCAGGGTACAACAAAAAGTTCTTAAAATACATTTGAACAAAATCACATTTTAGAAAATTTTCAGTATCATCCAGAGCTGAAAAAAGAACACCTGGATTTAATGAAAGATAACAGCCATTGTAATATTCAAACAAAATGGCTCACCTGGTTCAGGAGCCTCTTCCAAAACAGTTAGCCTGGGTAGAAGTATAGCATGAGAAATTTAACTGCAAGTATTTTGCAAAATGAAGAGAAATAACATTGGGGCATTGGAAGCTTTGGTCAATTTCTCTGTCAGGGAGAGTCAGTTACATTCCTTATATGAATGACAGTACTTCATCTCTGAAAATTGTAGATGATGCCTCCAAATACTATTTTAAAGGTGCCTGCTAGTATATAGATGCATCAGGTTTATATTTTGCCTATCCACTGGAAAAAAAAGTCATTACTTCTCTTTAAGAGCAGTCTGAGCGGTAAAAGAGGTAGTAAGACTTCTGGAATACAGTAATCTTGAAATAGTCAGCATGGATACTCCACATTTACTGTATTATCTTTTATTTATAGATATATCTCATCTATTTATTGCATGGAGTAAATGTAGGTAAAGGTAATGATCTTGCCTCAAGTATCTTAAAAGTTAGGCAATAAAAATGAAAAATTAATTTGGATTAACAAAAGACACACAAATATTTACTTTATTTTTTATATCTCTGTTATTATTCTTGGCTTTCAGAAAGTCATCTGTTTTGCTTAGTTAAAGGAAAGAATTGGCATTAATAAGTTTTTGAAATGGGTAGGTCTTCTGATGAGATCCAGATTCACTCAGAGCAGATATCAATGCCTGCAAGATAAGATAAGAAATGCAGAAAAAAGTCTCTTAACACTTATTAAATAAAACATTGTCACCAGTGTTCCTTACTGTGAAAGTGACAAAAGATGAAAATATGTGAGGAAATTTGGGGACTATATTGGATTTTCTTTCCCACTGTAAAGCCATAAAAATGATAGTGTCAAGAAATATAGCCTATGTAAACAGAAAATTTAATTGCATTTAATTGCAACTGTTCAGTGGTGGAACATTTAAATCCAAAAGAGAGCCTATAATTGTTTCAGTTGCATTGACTGACTTTAATTAACATTTAGTTCTTCTGTAAATGTACAAAACTATCAATGAAAATGAGCGGACATTTAAAGGTGTAATGCACTGCACATAACCACAATAATAGAAAGCAAGAGCTTTAATGTTATGAAAATTCAGGAAAAAATAAAATCCTACCCCTTTTTTAAGTTAATTCAAGCAGTTAGGATGTAAGCTTTTCTTGCATTCCTTTTTATTTGCTTTTCCATCACATAGATGAATGAAGTTTTAAAGGATGTATGCTGCTGTGTTTAATGTTTATATGCAATGGCTGAAAGAAAGTCTTTTAATTCAAAAATGCATTCAAACCACTTATAATTTCTTATCTGTCTGCATTTAGACTCAGATTTAAAATCAACTGAAAAATCTCACACTGAGTTTAATGGGCAAGGACTCAGGCCCTTATTGTGGGGTCATTACCAGACACTCTGATTCTGCAACTGACTCCATGTGGGAGTCAATTGAAGTCAATGATGCTTCAAGAGGGAAGCTGAATCTGTCTACGCAAAGTCAATTGCAGGACTTATGCTTTTGTAACTARGCATTGTGTTTGCATCAAAAACGCATTGATCTGCTCTCTGAAGAACATAATGGAGGCCTCTACTCTCAAGATGGTATTTCTCTTCTGCCATGTCTCATTGTGATTTTTCCTAATTCATATGTATACATGTTCTGTTTTTTAAAGAGATTTTTAATATGATGTGAGTTACTACATTCATTTTTGTTAGGACTTTGAGAGTGAGTTATTTGTTTACTCAGCTTATTAAAAGAAAATGGTGACGAAAAGTATCTGTAAGTATAGAACTACTCTGTAAGCAACACGAATATAATAAAAACCGTGTCAAAAATTCTATTGTATCTAGAAATGGTTTAATAGGTTAATTGTCTGAGTTTTACATAATGGGTTGAGGTAATTAAAATGCAAGGTAAGTTTGGGCTTTTTTCCCTAGTTTTTCTCCTGTCTAAGTAAAAGGAGAAGAAATCATTAAATCAAACTTTGCAGTTTCATCTATACAGTGGAGAAATGTGTGGTTACCCAAAACTTTAAAAGACATTCAGAATGACAGAGGTTTATATATAAGCAGACAGGACAATTATCTCTGAGTAATTGTTCTTTTAGACTTAAGGCTTCAGACCTTAGCTGTCACACAGAGTTTTTCATATTTTGCCCTTCTGATTTGTCTAACCCAGAGGTCATTAGACACTTCTTCATGATAGCAAAAAGAAGGTTTGAGCTTCTCATCTGCCTGAATAGATTTAGAAAAATGGATTGAGGTTGTTTGCTTCGAAAAGCAGAGTACTGGGCAAGAGGGAGTAGGCAAAAAGAATCTTCCTGAATCAAGTTTGCTGTACTGAAAAGAGATTCAGTAGATAAATAGTGAACATCATTAAAAACATTACACTTATTTTGAGCTCTGCCCTGAAATCTGACAATGAACTACAAAGGACTTCTGAGGAAGTGGGCAGGAGCTGAAGAAGTTCAGTAGAGTGCAGAAACAGCATAAAAACAGAAGTCTGTGTTAATACCTTCGCTACTAATTCTCTTATTGTCCCTTTGGTAACACTGGGCAGTTGAGCATTCCTTCCACCCTGTTTTTCTATTCCCATGAAATTGTGTATCAGGCTGAGCATATATACAGTACAAGTAAAAATTTTAGAAGAAAGTTGCTGTTACAAGGTACATATAAACCTTAAAGACTGTAGGAAGGCTTCTAAAAGTTCCCTTATTTCCCCCAAAAACCAGCTCAGACAGCATTGTTAATAAACACCATTTACCATTTTAGCCATTTACGTGTGTTTGGTGTCAAAGGTACTTATTATGCAGGGTGTTATATGTAACTAAAACGTATTTTAATTAACATGAGCAAAGATCAGAACAGACCTTTGAGACACCGAACAGGAAAGTGTTGGTTCTTTCTCTAGCTTCGTAGCAGAGCCGTTACTAATGGCTCCTGACTGCCAAACACGAACAGCAGGCACAGATGTAAGGTCCATTTTTAATGGTTCCTTTTCTGGCAGGAAGAGACACTGCTTACCCCACTGAAAAGCATCCGGACAGGCTCTCCTGGCTGCATAACAGCAGGTTAGAGGGAAAACGGCCTGTGGGTGATCGGTGAAGTCTGAAACTTTTTTCCCTTTCTCTCACAGGAGAAAAATTCCTGATTCTTGCCACGCAATCTGTGGGGAAGCTACAGAGGAGGAATGAGGTGGCAACAGCTGACATTACTAGCAAAGAGAAAGTCCAGCTTCGCTTTGTGGATGTGAAAGAGCACAACACACTGGCTTTCTAGACATCGCTTTGCAGGCATTCAGAAAGCCTGCATTTCTGGTTTTAATCTGGCCTATCCTAAAATACATGTTAAACAGTATTTTCATGTTAAAATTGAATGTCTGGATAATGACTCTTCCAGCATGTGTGCAGCTTTAGGTAACCATTTGTGTTTACATAACTATGCAACTGTGACTAGATTAAGGTCTGCAGTAGTTTTTTAAACAGCCTGTAGGTTTTTATTAAAAACCACAAGACTATGCCTTGAAGTGGTTTGCTATAATTAGGAAAACTAAATTAACTATTTAGTAATTTTATATGTTCTCTTTTAAAATTCAAWTTTTTGTTAATTTTAAAGATTTTATATATAGCATTTAGAAAARCAATAAGGAGGAATACGAGAGCCCTATTTATTTTCTGATAATGTTGTCACAAACATCTTCAACATTTCAGTTTAATTTCCAGATCATTTTCTGTTTGTTACTGGTCATTAACAGAATCTTTTACTCTATCCTTGCTGCATAAGCTCTTGAAACTAGACCATGCAATTCCTGTAACAGGAAACCATCTACACTGTGGGTGCTCTGGGGTAGTGTGCTGGAGGTGGCATTTTTGTGGACTTGTATTTTGAGTTCTTGTAAACTTTGTTGACAGGTCCCCTGTTTTCCATTTCTCCTTAGATCTCCATGAATTCAATGTGAGGATAGCAACTTCTGAAAATATTTATCTGAATGTGAAAAACAGAGTACATAATTTTAAGTCTATACAAGACTCAGAAGTAGAATTAAAACATTGGTAGAAGGTCTATGTGAAGTAAATAAAGGCAAAATAACCTCATTTGCTTAGAAATGTCATGTGAGGTTTGGATGACATTAGCTGAAAATGTAACCAACCACTCTGGGCGGACAATAGGTGTTGGAAACAGTTGGAAACAAGGGGCTTGAATATCATGGGAAATATTCCATCTTGTTTGATATTGCCAACTCTAATTAGTCCTGATAGGAATAAGGTGATAATGTTTACCCATCCATGCATTTCTGCATTTTTTTCAGATGCCTATTTGCATGTATGCACATAATTTTCACAACCTTCCTTCCTGGATTTGCTCTGTGGATGGACCTGTTAGAGTTAAACACAGAGTTTTCAGCTCCATGTCTCAGCTTTTTCCTGCTGTTGAAGTCAGTCTGGGGCGTTTCTCTATAGTCTTCCTTCTGGTCCCATTAGTCATGGGGGTGGGGTTTGTTTTCTTGAAAGTGCTCATTTGTAAAATCAAATTTGTTCTGTCTTTTCCTTCTTTTAGAGGCACCTTTTAACTGGTTTCTTCCTGCCTTTGTGCCAGGAACTGCCTTCAAGGTCTGGAGTTTTCTATGCTGTGTTCATGATCTCCTAAGGTCCACATGCATACTCCATCATTGTTTCCAGATGTAGTTCTTGTTTATTCCAGCCGTTCTCCACCACAAACTCTACCACACAGTGCTTTATACAGAAAYGTGTTCCACCATGTACCTCCTCTAGCCTATACACACACAGCTGATGCAGCAAGAGATTTTTTGGTGGAAGGGGAAAAAAGAAGGTGGGACTCATTCCCCTTGCATCCTCTTCTGCCTCAGCAGTTATCAAGTGAGAGTGGGACAGACTCTTTAGGAGGCTTGAGCTGTGAGCTGGGAGTGACCMTCAACATAGGTAGAGCCCTTGTCAAAGTTTAGTCAGGGACAGGGTTCATCTACCACCCTGTGATCATCAAGCAAATGAYAGGTCACAAGCCCGGCCCAAGATCAGACTAGAAAATCACAAAGCAAGTCGGGAACAGCAGGGAACAAATCTCAGGACAGGTGTGGGTGCTCCGATCGGAGCCTGAATGGAGCCCCTCAGGTCATGGGGCTGAGAGAGGCTGGTTGGGCTGGTCAACACAAGTGTGCCCATGGGTGCACTCAGGCTCCTCATAGTAGTCATGTGTGTTTTCTTTTCTGAAGACTATCTTCTAAAKGGGGAGGAAAAAAGTATCTTTCTGCTAAAATCTGCTGGTCTCTGGTTTCTGGGGTTAGTATTGCTTTGATGATGAAATCTCTSACTAGTTGTTCCTCACCCATTTAATTTTTACTCAGTAATTGACTGTCCATCACTTGGCTGTCATTCTCTTTCTTCTGCTCAGTTATCACTTGTGATAAAACCTTCAGACAAGCTGTTGCAACTACAACAGCAGCTAGCAAAGCACAAACCAACATCTTTACTCAATTTTTTTAGCAGAGCAAGGACTGGTTCCTTCTTTAAGACAAGTCTCTCACAAATTCTTGTCTCACTGCCATATTTTACTTGTCAGATTGTTTGTGTGCTAATAAAAAACTTTATTCTGAAGAATATTGGCAATATCCTGTTCCTTTATCGGTGCCTTTCATGAAAGGTTAGCACAGACAACTACTGCAAGATGTAGAGGCATGCAATCATTGTCCATGCTGCTCATTCAGCTTCTGCTCCACTCAGAAATGTGACAATATTGGACTGTCAATTTCAATGAGAAAATGTTCCTTTGGATATTTCAGTGAATATCTGCAGTTTCATTGGAGTACAACTGACAGTTGTCTGTGGGCTTACAAGGCAAGGAGAGAACATGATCACATCAGCAATGCTAAAGGGATAGACAGAAAGTTTTATTAGTCCTAACTCAGTGATGCACCCTGTGGTATAGCCTCTGATGTGACACAATTGCTTTTCAATATATCTTTATCTGGAATTGTGTTTTCCCAAGTTCACATGGGTGAAATTACAGGAAATTGGGTGCCATATATCACAATACAATTGAAGTGGCTTGAATAGATTCCTTAAATGCTCTGGGTAACCTAGCATGCTCTATAAGTAATATCTAATGACCAAGCTCTTCAGCTGCATTCAGGCAGTCTAGTGACAGTTGTCTGCTAGGATACAAAGTGCTGCGATACCAAGGCACAGGGTATACTCATCTAGGAGACATGAATCCTTTCGGGTTCATTTCTGAATCGACACTGGTTTTGGCTTTTAGAACAGCCTCTAGATGGTTTAGAAACCAGTACTGGCCTATTCAGAGATCCAATGCATTCTTCTCTTTATGCCTTATTTCCTGAGGAAATAAGAAAGAGAAATGGTCTAAGGCACCAGGCACTGTTCAGTGGAGGTCCCTGTGTCCTCCTGCATTCACTGAAGAGCAACCAAACAAAAAACCACTTCCAGCATCRTCTAGTAACTTCAACAGCAAATTGCTGCTCCATAAGCACTAGTACTACATAATGCAGATRGCTTGTATCCTGCAAGATGAACTGACCAAGTCTGTTAACCAGCTTGATGTTGAACGGATTCTTTCATTCCAAAAGATTGGTTTACTCACCGGAAAACTCTGGACCCATTTCTCAGTTTGTAATTGTGCAACATAACTGCACTAAAATATAGATGCATTTGTCAGTACATCTATGCCACAGATACACCCTTTCTTTTGCCAGTCTTACTCTCTCCTTTCCCTTCCTTTCCAGCATGCAAATGCTGTTTTCTTTTTTTCTTGGTAAGTCTTGTGTTTCCTCACTGCTAATAATACCGATTTTACTTTTCATGACATTTAAAAAGGATATATCAGCTTGCTAACTGGTAGAGAACAAAACCTCTGCTTATTTACAGACTCATATAATCAAATTTGTTTTGTTGTATAAGCACATCCTTTTTTTAAGTACATTACTAGACTGCACTGTTTCCGCTTTCTTTATCATTGATTGAATTGGTTATTTAGTGACAAATATCATAATGATTCTACTGATGTTTATATAGCTGCAAAGGAGTATTCAATATTTTTACTGCCTTAGGAAAGGGCTTTATTTTAGTTTTACTCTCTGCACACTTTCCTTGGTAAACTGAAAAAGGAAAAGAGCAAACAGTAGGAAATCGTTAGTTGGTACTGACAGGTCAATGCAGAGAGATTATTCCTATAGACTCTAGACTTCCTGTGTGTTTAAAGATAAAAGGTAACATAATTGCATATTTTTTCATGGTCTTATTGTCCAAAGAGAATGTATTTTTCTAAATAGGGTAATTTTTGCTGCATGGGTCCACAAGTGTTCTCAGAAATTGCAGCTGTAGAAATATTTAGGTACTGGCATAAAATTTTGTACTGATTTTCCAAAAATTGGGAACCAACCCCCTGTTCTGCCACTAAAGGGAGCATGGCTTTCTATATATTTTTACTTCATCTCGATTTTCAGATCATTGAAGCGTCTGCCAAGAAGATACCTCTTTCCAACAGGATGGAAAATTATTCTTTGAATAAAGCAACGCCACGCTGTGGCTCCCATGGAATCCTTTGACAGTGAGAGGAAACAGTAATATCATCATTAAAAATTGTTCCCACAATTCAGCATCAGATTTACCCGTTTCTGTTTAGTTTTCTAAAACTGGAGCCTTACTGAAAATTATATTTGAATTGGTAAGAGGTGCCAAACATCAAAAGGAATGCATCAGTAGTGTTCAGGTGCAGATACTACTTTTTAAATTTGAAATAGTAATTTTTGAGAAATTCTAGTGTTTCTCAATGAAAATATGCATGTTGTTGTTTCCTTGCTTGGGGTCTGATACAATACTTTTTCCCAAAAGTAAGCTTGACTTGAGAACTTAATACAGTTTGGATTAGGATCTTCATTTTTGAATGTCTTGTACATTTAGAGATGATAAACATTCCTCTGACCTATCATTTGGTTGCAGATTGTCCTATGAAAAAACACTGCAGAAAAAAATCTGCTACTGGAAACGGTGATGTTGTAGCATTTCTTCTAAACAGAAGCATGTTTAATGGTCAATAAAATGAGCTCTTGGCAGTCATTCAATTTGATGATTAAAGAATTCCTGCCTTTACAATAACGATGTTATAGTACAAAATAGCATTAGGAAACTGACTGCACTGATTGGTTTGCAATGAGTCATAGCTGTGCAATTATGGCTCTGCAATTGCCCAGGCATGACATCATAAAACAAGCTGTCACAATACAGACTTAAAAATTATTTTAAAAAATTGTGTTTGGTTAGCCTAAAAAAGGCCAGTATCCTGTGAGTATCCTGCATGTTACAGGTGTGTTACATGTTGTGTGTTACATGCATGGATAGACACATCTACTGGCAGGTGAGCTTTCCATTGTAAGCCTTCATGGGTGGGTTTGCACATATCACTTTTACTGACGTCAAAAAATAAAAGAAAATAAAATTTAAAAAAATCAAGGGATGGGAGACCTTTGTAGTCTTCTTTGAGGGCAGAATATTTTCTGTAGGTCTAATTTTTGCCTGCTTTCCATCAAAGGCCAAAAATCCTGAAGTATGTAGCTGACTCTATGTGACTGTTTTCGCCATTGCTCTGTAATCTGAGAGCTTGGAGAATGGGTTAAACAAAGAACAGATTTAATATTTCATTACAAGTTCCAATATACTTCTTAATTCCTACACTGGGCTTCTAATGGACAAGCTATGAGGCTCAAAATTCCTAGCCTCCTATTGACTGAATCTGAAGGTACCAAATAGCATTAGATGTCATGCCTCACTAGCTTTCAAGTGTTTGGCTGTTCCCCGAATATGTCTTATGTCTTCAGACATTACAAAGAAAAAAAGAGTTTAGTTTTTCACAAATGAAAAGGAAGAAACATATTAGAATAAAGGAAGACATCACTATCTCTGAATTCCTTTGTCCAACTTTATACATAACTACTCCTTGACCCACTTCGGTCTCTTGCCTGCCTGTCTTCTTGTTTTGCAAAAATGATGTTAGATTCACATGGCCGACTTGTATTTCATATGGGCAAAGATACCAGCATTAGAACCCCAATGCTTCATCTTGTCCTATCCTATTCTGAGAAGCTTCCTCATTTTTCCTGTAATCAATGCCTGAAATTCTGATGGGTATCCTAAAGCCATTTTAAATGAACTGCACTAGCAGTGAAAAGTCACAGGAATATGAATACCAGAGGTAGCAGTAGAAATACCTAAGATTTACTTTAAGTATGTCTTCTGTCATTGTTTGAGGTAAAAAGCTTAGCATTGCAYTTTTTCTAAATTCAAAAGGGATCTAAAATTCAAAGGGAAACATATTTTTAATGCAAGGAATAATTTTAGGATTTTGAGGAGAAGAAATATTTCAGTCTATCCCAAGTGTGGAAGTGAATCTGCTGAAGTTTTTCAGAAAAATGTGAGAGACAGACAGATAAACCATAGTCAAACCCACACTAAAATCTCAATACTCTGAGCTTAATATCATGCATAACTGTCTTAACCACTGGGCTATGGAGGCTGTGTCTCTTTTTAATCACTTAATCCACTAGTGTGATTCAACATGAGCTGGGGCAGAGCCTGAGATGTTCATGTTCTCTTGTTTTGATTCTGCTTATGATAATTTTTTCCAGTGACATGTTCTTCAGTATCTAGTAAAATTCTGTAGAAGACAAAAATGAAACTTGGAAAAATATTTTTCCTCCCTTGTCAGCAACTTTTTCAGTGTTTATCTTCAGCATCCAAGGTGACCCCTTTCCGTTTTAACCAAACAACATTGATTTCTTCACTCTTCCTGGATCCAAAAAAGACTAAGATAACATGTTGCTGTATATGTTTTGTGACAAAAGGGTGGGACAGTAAAAGGAGTCAACTGATCCTGTTCCATTTTCTTTGCTGGAAAAGGAACAAGAAAAGGCTCCATAACCAGGATGCAAAGCAGAGTACATCCAAGCCTTGCTCCCTATTTAGTACTGAGAGGAGAAAATATGAATTGCCAACCACCAACAAACATGTCTTTTCATGCAGTGTCTCTGTTGGGGGCAGCTGAGAAGAGGCAGTGGTGGGAAGTAGCATTATATCTTACTAGTGAGACAGATCTCACAGGGCTAGAGAGCATTGGAGCTCGAATATCTCACTTTCAATCCTGATTAACAGACCAGACTTCTGATTTCTGGCACTTCTCCATAGAAATTGTAGCTCTGATGCTAACTCCTCTACCTCAGGCTCCTTGGACCTGTCAAAAGGCTGCAGTCAGACACCTGYTTATCTACAGCTACAGAGGTATCTGTATGCATTTACACTGTTGAGATTGCCATGTATTTTCTGGTTGGAATAGCATATCATCACAGAGCATGCTCTGCTTTGTCAGTACATTTTTCCTTTCTCCTTATTTGTGGTTAGTCAGGTGCCTACTCTGGAGCATGAAAGTTCATCCCTGATTTACCTGGATGATATTTTTATCACAACCTTCCAAGTAACCTATCCCTTTTTTATGCTTTAGCCTTGGTTCATTAACTTTTCACCTGGGGAATGTAGTAAACAGAGAAAAATCAATTCTGACTCAATCCAGCTCTCTAAACTTTCTGGAGTTCTTGTTCAACACTGAAACCATGACCCTGGAGACTCCTCTTTCATAGAGAATATATATTAACTTTGTCAGTCAGTCTGATTAAATCTCTCTCCCCCTCTCTCTCTCCCTCTCTCCTGTCGTCTAGGCTCTTTTTAGCCTCTTTTTATGCCAGCCCTTACTGAAATGAGATATAACAGAACCACACCAGTTTTACCCTTAGGAGATAGCTGCAGATATTACCTGATTGATGGCTACTCTATTTTTCTTCTGAACTTGTTTTTACTTCTGTCACCTTCTCTTCTTTCCCTGAAACCCAGGGTAAGAAAAGAGAGACAGCAAGTAGGTCCCATTAAAAATTCACACTGTGCTCCTCTGCAGCAGTAAAAACAAAAGTATCCCTTATTCTGAAATATAAACTACCTGGGGCAGAAAATGCTATGGTTTCAAGGGAAGTCTGAATAAGACAGTACAGAGGACCTTCAAGACCAGTGTTAATTAAAACTTCTCCCAAGCAGAGCACATCAGAATAGAATTTCTAAAACCCTCAGAACAGAGCAGCAACATTTTCCACACTGTTTTATATCTTACTCCACATAAAAACAAGACACAAGACAAAGAAAATGAAAAAAACAATGATAGCAAAGCTTTCTCCACAAATATTTAAACCTGCTAAAACTTGTACTAAAAGTAAAAAAGTATCAAAATATTAATTCCATGTACAGAACAAAGTTATCATCCAAGTGGCAATAGCCTATCTTCTGACATAAGGAATGTCACTTTATATTGTGTCAAAAGAGTTTTATTATAGTTCTAGGCCCTATTCCTCATGTTGTTTCTAGATGACAGGCAAGATATGAATACATTAGTTTGGATATCAGTATAGCATAGTCTAGGTTAATTATCCTTGCAGAGTTTCACTATAATAGTCCTTTATTTCTCCTAGAACCTTAACTGGCTCAGAGATTTTTACACAGCAGTGAACTGCTGTGCAACATACCACCCAAACATATCCCTTACACAGAGATGCTAGGGACCTCTTACATGAAAAAGCTTCTGACCTGAACAACATTGGGTTTTAACACCATTTAGAAATGGCAAAAATTTGCAAACTGTCTCTGAATCCTCTGTATTATAAGTTAATTTCATAGGTAACTAGGAACCACAGCTTAGGTCTTAGAAAATCCTTTGTGCACGTGAACTCAGACAACCTGCAGAATGTCTTTGACTCTTTCTTGCAAGAGGAGTTCTGTGTTCCAGATATTGATCTTAATCTGAATCCAATAGCCTGATTCTGGGATCTGTTCTCTGAACCGGTGCATTTATGTGAAATGCCTGTGGGCAGAGGGATGGCCATTGTGCTAAAGACGATACTTTTGCAACCCATAACTCATAAGCAGATGTACACAGCAAATGCTACAGCAGAAGAAGCCAGTAGGTCTATCCAGTTGGCCCTATCTCTACCAGAGGTCAATGCCAAAATCTTTGGAGGAGGTAATAAAGCCTATGTTATATACCCAATTTTGTAATAATATACTATAGAGATAAATTTCTTAATGATTCCAGGTGGTGACCAGTTTATATCTTGAAACTGTCTGTGGATACACTCAATAATTTTTTTTCTCGTTGGCAACATCTAATTATTAGAAAGCAAACAAATCCAGTAATATTAAAAGCATTGCTGAAACAGTACACAGCTCATCTTGGAAAATTATGGGTTCTTTTTTATTTTTTATGAATAATGTTACAGATGGCATTAGCATGGCATTTTCACAACTTGAGGGCTGTTTTAACAAACATATAATGTCAAAGTCAGCATCAAAGTCAGCAATGGAAAGAGCAGGTGTAGCTTTTTATTTTCTGCTTCTGTGTCTTAACCATGATCCTCAGCCAGAGACAGGAGACATTGTGTATAATATTGTGAAGGAGAAAAGACAAGACATTGTGATTTGCGGTTGATAAACCCATATTTGCAATAAAATACAAATTATTTATTCTCCTCTCACAGGATGGAAGTTAATATTGTGAAGTACTGTATAGAATTGATGATTYCTAATGAAGGTGGTATTATTATGTATTAGCGGTGCGGTATGTTGTGACTTCTCAGTAAGTAAGTTATGTCACCATTATATTCATCAGTCTCATGACTTAGTACTTCATTCCATTGTAACATAGCTTTAATTGTTCCCTAAGTGACTGAAAAAATGTGGTGTTTCACAGAGTGTTCCATTAGGCAAAAGATGAACCAAGTAATACCAGAAATATGGAGACATTATAAGACTGGTACTGTTTCCTGGAAGTATGAAACATTTATTTCCAGAATTCTTATTTTTCTTCCACTTTCTCCTCACTCCCATGTAGTGTACACCTTCTTTTAAGGGAACTGGCATGTGTTTAAGCAGGACATTGTGAGAACTCATACAGAATGCATTTTCCCAGTGTTATTCCCTTTTAAAAAAACAACAAACCAAAACAACAACAACAAAAAACCAAAAGTAAAGAAACAAACAAGAACAAACCAAACCAAACCACCAAAACCAAAAAACAACATCTCAAGGAAGATCTTCACACCTGAAAGGTCTTGGGGGAAAAAGAGTTATAGATAGAATATTCAGAAGAATTACAGGAAGAACCAATGAATTAGTATGCTCAAAACTGGAAAGGCAGTGACAGCTGCAGTGCTTATGTTGGTGAGTTTACACTCTGCTTTCTCCCACTATGCTACTTCCTGGAGTCTGCCTCTATTATTTACTTCACATATTAAATAAAATATGGTTCTAATGGGCAGGCTGGAGAGACTAACATCAGAAGACAAAATAATGCTTACAGGTGAGAGTAAACAGGTGTAGCACTAGTGGATGTGGGTTAGGCTTAAGTTTCTAGGTTTGTATAAGGATTTCAGACTTCAACATGAACTGTAAGCTTGAAAAAATGGAGGCAAAGATTTCATTCTATATTATAAGTGCTCAATGAAAAAGTAGGACAGATAATGACACCAAAACCACTGTAATAACAGACAACTGTATTTTTATTACTTTGATTTAGACCAGGAAGGGTTTTTTTTATTAAGTAATCTGATTTTAAGATGAGAAATAAGTGACGAAACAGGTGTATACATTATTGAATTGAGTAATCTACTACTAACCTGTAACATGAGAAAGTGACAAAATATTACTTTTCATTTTCCAAAAGCTATCCTGAAGGATGTTTTAACCACAGAAATTTATTTAACCATAGGAAAATGCTTCCAGTTAGCAAGAACAAAGAACCGGCTCAGACTTAAGGGCAAAAATCCACCCTAAGAACCCAGAATGGAATTTACTAACAGAAGTATACATGAACTAGAAAATGGTTTTATCTTCTGTGAAAATGATGTTGCTGCCTTACATTTGCACATGAAGTTTTTATGTCTGCATTGAAGAGAAAAAATCTTCCATAAGCCAGACAACACACTTGTACTTAAGAAGCTGACTTTTCCTTGGTCATATTTACAACTCTGTAATGGTTTCAAATATATAGTTGAAATATTTTATTTGAGCTGCATTGCAGAGGAAGCTGTAATGCAATCCTAACAATACTAATAATCCTCTTAGATTAAAAAGTATTTAACAAAATGTTTTACAATAAAAGTCTAAGACTAAATTTTGGGGTGAGGATACAGACTGTCAAGAGATTTAAAAAGTGATAAATGGTATTTAGAGTTTTCAGTACGACAATTACAAGCAAAATATAAATCTTAGGCAATAATGTCTGACAGAAGGAGGAGAACATGAACTGCTGGCCCCTGTATTCTAACTGAGTAAGGACTTTTGATAGGGACATTGATGTAAAATTAGCACTCCCATCCATTTGTCCTGGAGCAGCTTATGCAAAAAAATTCCCTACTAACCCACACAAACTTCAGCATTTGAAAATCAGCACATGTTAGAAAAGGAAAGAAAAGAAGAGCTTTCAGCTGACAAGAGAGTTTATGTAAATTTTAATCTACGATTCAAACAACTTTCTTTGAAAAGGCTAGCACTGAAACACAAGCTGCAAATGTAACTTTTAACAGAGGACAACTACCTAATTTTTATGGAGTGGAAACCTTTATTTCTTCTTTAGTAGCATCTGACTAAAGCCAAAGAAAAGCTAGTCCAAGACCAAGAATACAAAGATGGTAGTTTGTAATGACTCCTGGATGAGTGTTTGGGACTAGATCACGAGGTGGAATATGGAAAACAGAGGAGCTACAACCAGGCTGTAATACATCAGAAAGAAACCCAACAAGAGTAGTGCTGTACATCCAGTACTACATTGGGGATACAGCCTTAACTGAAAAGAAAAATGTATAATTTAGCTAGGAAAGGTGTTGGGTTTGATGGAGTGGAACCAAGTGACTATGCAACCTGCACCTTTGGTTGCAAGATGTATAGGAAGTTCAACAAGTACAAAGAACTCGTAAATCTTGTTGAGTAAACCATTCTTGTGTTCGTCTTCAAAATTCCAAAATATACTGACACTCTAGTGCCGTGGTGTTAAAAAGAGAACAAATTTTCTGAGAATCTGCTGTTGAAAGCAGACACACTTCAGAGCACACTTTTCAGAGTGCAATACTGGTATTTTCCAGGAATTGGGAGAAGAGTCTATCAGCATGTCATGGCCCCTTTCTGTTTCAGAAAAAGAGGTCCAATACAGTCTGGCAATACATGAGGCAGGACTCGATGGCTCTCTTCTAAGAAGCAGCTGATGACTTGGGCTAAGTCAGGTAGCAAGAAGCAAATATTGAAAATACTATTCTATGATTGTACACGTTCTATGCACAAAAGTTAATTCTGCAAAAACATGATGAACTTACAGCACTGAGTGAGTCAGGTCTGCTCATTGTAATAAYAGGATAATCACAATCAATTGCTACTTTTACTTCTGGGAAGACAATTTGGTAAGGAATGTGATCAGGAAATTGAAAGTATGCTATCTTCAGACAGTGAGCCACAGTACACTTCAGGAGAATTCAGACAACTGACTGCCAAATAATGGGAAAGTAGAGCCAGCATTGAAGAAAAAGACTGATGGAAAAGGTGAAACGAGTGAGGATGATGTTACATGGCAATGTTTAACTATTGCAACTCTCCTTTCCATGTTCCTTCAGAACATGGATGTTTAGAAAGAAGATTGATGAGGTGGAGGACTAAATTACGCTTCTCATAAAGGCTATCTCCCTTTTCTTCTGGTCAGCATGAACAGTAATGAACATCAGAAGTGGCTGAGAAAGTGCTAATAGCGCCARTAACACAAATAACACCAAGGATGTGGGTCAATCCCCATACAGGCCATTCACTTAAGAGTTGGACTGGGTGATCCTTGGGGGTCCCTTATAACTCAGAATATTCTGTGATCTCTGATTCTGTGATTAATCAATGCTGCAGAAGACCTAGCTATCCACATCTATGACTTTACAATTGAGCAGGCCTCAGCACAGTTGAAAGCAACTGCAAAAGTAATTTCAAAAGGCAAGATTCCATATCACATGGAGCTTTGACCATTGAAGTTCTATATAGGCCATCAGAGCTCAGATAAGTCTGAAGAATGTTCTGGAAAGTTATACAGAAGCTGGAGCTACAACAGCATGCCATTATAAACAGGTAAACAGGCCATGGCCTAAAGGGAATACACATTTTGTCTCAGGTACTGTTGTCTTGTCCAACACAAGAGAGTCAGGAACCATACAAAAAACAGGTCAGCTGTCATGAAAGGCTGGAATGCCAGAAAAGTAGAAGAAAGTGCCTTGCAAAAAGCATAGACAAAAACTGGCATTCTGATGAACTTTGAAGGATTTATGATAGAGATTGCAGGTCAAGTTTGGATATTGTTTTAGCTGCTACATTAGTATTTAATTGATAGAACTGTTTCACAACCAGTGAAATTCCATTTGAATTTTCAGAGAATTTCACTTTCACATTCTTTCTTGGAAGCAAGAAGAACTGAAAACCTCAATGCCTGGGTTACCAGACCTTAGTTCCTATGTGAATGATGTATTGAAATTTCTAAATCCCCAAATCCCCTTTAAAATCAGGAACCTTTCCTCTGAAGTAACCATGGTGCCACTGAAGCTGAAAAATGTAAAAATGTGTAATAGAAGCAAAAAATACTAGAAGTAAAAGTGGAAAAAAAACCCCAACTGGAGGATCCTCAGGGTATCCCTACACTATTAGCAGGAAGGACAGCACCTAGAGCCTCAGCTGGAGACCAAATGAAAAACAAAACAAAACAAACTGAGAACACAAGCATGATCCTGATTATTGATGATCAAGGCAACTCAGTGCAAAGCAGTATCCATAAAATGTTCCTAAATCTTACTTCCAATTTCAAGTCGGTCTCTGTGGGAAGCTGATAGACAAGTTAGACTCTTGACAGAGAAAAGCAGAGATACAATGCCAAATTAAATTGGGGGGCGGGGGTCCATTTTGTATGTTTTGCCAGAAAATATTCATTGCAAAAAATAGAAAGCCTACTTTGTGAAATCTTGGTGGTGAAACTTTTACCATTTTTAAATCACTTTTTAAATCAATGGTCTTAAATACAGGTAATAATTATTATGCTTTTGAAAACATAAAGTCCTTTGGACAAACACCAGAGGTACTGAATTCAGTACTGAGGAAAAGCATGTGATAGTTTAGGCAGTGGATGATTGCTATTATTTCATACTTCCTTTAGAAATTTTTTGAAAATTTTACACTTCTGGTTTTATTGTTTTTGTTTTCTGTTCAATACATTGACATTTGTAGATTTGCTCAGTGAAAATGGAAAGTTGATGTGACTGTTGCCTGAGTTGCAAAGTATTTGTTCATTAAATTGCCTTCCTCTTTAAAGATGTGTAAGTAGCATGCAACAGTATGCATATTCTGTGCTGCTGACTAATTGACCAATTGCAATAACAAAAATATTGTCAGAACTTCTATTCCTTTGAAATGGGAAACATTTGTAATGTTATGGCCATTATCTGGTAATACGAAAGAAGAAAGTCTAACTTTCTTACAGTAAAAGTGCTTAGTGTCTTGAATATTGTGGAAACAGCAAGTTAGCAAAAGAGCTGTTCTGCAGTTTAGGGCTGTGCTAAGGCTATTTGGAGCTGTAATCACAATATTATGTAAGTGTCCCTACTGCTCAATGCCTAGAATGCTGCCTTGCCTTTATTTTTCACCTCAGGGAGTCATCGGTTTATCTCAGAAATGCCTCACACAGCAGCTGGCACCTCTATGCATAGTTGGGTAGTGCATGCTGGCTGCCCACCTGTGCCATGCAAAGGAGGGTAGATGCCAGCAGAAGTCCAGAGG
The DNA here is from genome assembly GCA_018881555.1 of Amblyornis subalaris. Lineage (NCBI taxonomy): Eukaryota > Metazoa > Chordata > Aves > Passeriformes > Ptilonorhynchidae > Amblyornis > Amblyornis subalaris. The sequence goes on from JACAXG010000050.1 coordinate 5,987,465, forward strand.
GTAGAAGGTAGCAAAGTCCAAAATCTTGAGGCATCSTTTGAGATGCATAGTGCAACTCACATATTTCTCAAATGGAGTTTCACCAGAAGTACGTTACGTGTCACTGATATAAAATGTTTCATACACACAAAGGTCTCCAATAATTTAAATTTTTTTGTAATAATTTTTTTTTAATATTCTAGGCCTTTCCACAGTTTACGAATGACAAAAAATGTTTTCTTAAATGAAAACTTAACACACATTATTTTACCAAATGGAGTCTGAGATGCGGAGTCTTTGTGAAAATAAAGAATGAACTTCCCTTTTGACAGATTCCTAGATAGTTGAACCTCTTTTACTTTTAAACTGTAGGAAAAATAACTTCCACTTCTGAAGTAAAAACTGGTTTCATCACCCAGGATGACTGTCTTTGAGCAAATTCCCGTTTTGTGACATAGAGGTTGGTTCATGAATGATTAGAAAAAAAAGGAGGAGCTATCAGTTTGGCCATCTCGTATAAGACCAAACTTGATAGTTTGTTTGGGGATTTTTGTTGTTTGTTTGTTTTTTACTTAGTTCATGCTGGCCAATGCTCAAAGTGGAATTCATGTTAATATTGAAGTGGACACATGAAAAAAACAACTTCTACAATCCACTTTCTACTGACCTTAGTTTTTGTCCTTTGAAAAAAAGAAAATGTGCCTGAACGAAGGTTGCTAGCTTTTCCAGACCCTTAACCCTGGCAGAAAAATGCCCTTCTTTTCCACTGAAAGTGAAATTAATCCCATTCAAAAATGTTGTCTAGCAGTGGCTGCTGCTGTTGTTGCTTTATTGACTGTTAAGACAGCTTTGAGTATGGTTGAGAGAGTGGGGAAAAAATAGAAACATTATTGTGCAATCAATTTAGTGTGTTGCAAGGTGATAATAGAATTGTAACTTACTGCAGCATTTCGTTCTCACAAATCATAACTGTTTCTTAAAGGAACAAACAGCCCATAGTCAGTTTCATTTGAAATACTATGTTTAAATTCCTTACTTCATTTTAAGCATGTTGACTTCACTATTAGCTCTGAGTGACTGCCAGATCTAACTATGTTGATTGCTTGTCCTTGGTATATACTCCTTCCTAGGGCTAACACCCCTCCTGCTACGCCCTGTCAACTTTTCAGTTAGATCAACTKGGGATATGGATCTCCTGTTTTCTTATCTCTACCTATCAGATAATTAATTAACCTCTCTGGTAAGCTTTGTATTCTTCTCAGTCTTTGATGGATCTTACAGTTTATCAGAATTGCAATTCATTAATATTGCAGATGCTTTGGTTAAGATTGTGTCCTCAGGGCTCCAAGGGTTTTCTTGCACAGTGTATGCAGGCAAAGAAATATGATCCTGCTTTTCAAATTAGCAAGCAGCGAATCAATGTTCTTGTCCTTTCTTGCATGCTTACTCACTAATTTCCATTTCTCTTTACTGCAGCTGTTGATGTCTTTTACTTTGTTGTGCTTGCCTGTTTTGTTCCTATTATTTTATTTAGTTTGACTCTCCTGTCAAAAGTGTCCTCAGAAAGCTGGTTATTTTAATATAAGTTTTTAAACATTTTATCAGTTTCATGTCCTCTGCATAGGTGTTGAAAACCTAAACTGCTGTATTCTTTTAGACYGATGTTTGTTGAAGGCTGGAATTTGGGTGTACGTACCAAGAAGACTGAGGTGGCAATTCAGACAAATTTTCCAGCAGAGATTAATGACCTTTAAAGCACTATCTTTGCAATGGCAATTTAATGGTTTGACGTAAGCTTAGGGATGATTCTTAGTTGTGCAAGACTGTTCTGTCAGGTCCTTTCTCACATGAATTCCTATTTACATATTCTGATAGACACAGTATACACAATATTCCTACATAGTGATAGGAATAGACATAAATATCAGATACTGTTTTCTGAGATGCAATATCTTTTACCAATGCATCTTTGAGATGCAATATCTTGGTACCAAAGACCTTCTGCCTGGGATGAACTTAGTAACCAAATGAGTCCTGGTGGGACTCCCATTTCCCCTCAAGCAAAGTTAGATGGTTCATGCCCACCCCTAAGCAGTTTCAGGCCCGGTGATTCCAGATTGTATCCTACTTTCTCTGGTCATACTTGTAGGTCTTTCAAGAAAAGTAGAAAGCCTTTTCTTGTGCTACAGGAGTGGCAGAAGAAGCTTTGCTAAAACCTTGAAAAAATTCTCTCTCCTTAATGTGTGTGTGTTTTACCAGAAGCCAGACCCTTGATTCACACTATTTGATTTAACAGCTGGGCAGAGTTTCCAAACCACCTACTGGTATGCAGTGATATCRGTAGATGGCCAGGAATTTCAATAACCATGAATATCTACAGTTTCAGCCTGCTTAATATTCTCTGTATTCTTATGAGGAATATAATGTTCACAATTAAGTTTAGCATTTATTCGCACTGTGTAATATGGCCTACTATTCACATTCAGAATTCTTTAGAAGTAATAAACCTGGGTTGTATATTAAAATGTGATATGACTCCCAGATGTATCCTGACTATTTTTTTGGCACTTGGCACCACACATTATTTTCCACTGGTTCAGATGACAGGCAGAGCCCATCTGAGGCAAAACGAAACAATTTCCAACTGGTGGGCTTGATAGTGCAGGTGACATTAAATAATTAACAAGTTCTCTTTCAGAACCATGCCTCGTGCTTTAATTAATATCGCTTCTTAAAATAAGAAGTTGTTTACCATTGCTGCTTCTGCAAGCTGATTGCTGCTTGCAAAAAACATCTGAGACATGACTATGCCCAGGGGATTGCTTTCACTTCATTGTTTATAATAACTACAAACAAAGAGCTGCAAAAGCTCATCTCGCCATGAGGCATCCTGACAATCTGCCAGTTTAGTCACCAATAATAATGAGACTGGCACAAGCAATAAGCTCAGCGCTAATCTAATGAGGGCCTGTTTCAATCTCTCATTGATATTAGAGCAGCTGCTAAGCACCCAATGTTTGGGATGTACACACAAGAGGTATGTGTGCTTCCAACCAGTGGAAGGGCAACTGCCCCCTCAATACGGCTTTATTCCTATCCAGAAGCTGTGCTACTTTTTTTAAATTTAATTTCTGTCCCCCCTCTCAGAGATGTGATCCAAGCCAGCCCTGCTCAGGCGGTGGGTGTAAATCACGCGGGCTCCCCGGGCCACGGAGAAGGCTGGAGAGGAAGCTGAGCTGGAGCTGGAGCAGGTGCCCATGCAGAGCCGAAGGTGCCTGTGATGCACTGGGCTGCCTGTGCCGAGCCTGGGTAACGTCACTTCCGTCGCTTAATTCCTGCGGTGAATGCAATTATGAACAGATGGGCAAATGACACGATTCCACTGCTAATGAACTTCCCTACTGGGGAAGAGGACAGTGCATTACCCTTTTGTACTTCAGACTCTTAATTATCATTCTTAGAGTTTGGTGTGGTGTTTTGTGTTTGGGTATTTTTTGTTCTTGTTGTTGGGGGGTTTTGTGGGTTTGTTGTTTGCATGTGTTTTCTTTTGGATTTTTCCCCTCAAGCATAATTATTTCACATTTTTGAATTTTGAATTCTTTTGGAGATGGTTAACTAGCTCCTGCCTCTTCTGGAAAGTTCTGAGGAAGTGGCAGAAAAAATGGGKTTTATTTCTAAATGGAAACAATCATATTTAAATGCACAGTTTAAGAGAAAAAGAAATCTGTGCTAGCTTGAGTTCTTAAATGCCATTTTCTTCTTTCCTCAATTCCCATTGCCCTCCTTTCYAGCAAGTATTTTCTCAAAGTGGCATTTGTAGATGAAGAGCTCATAGATCTGTGGTTCATCAGTTTAGGAGGAATGAGTAGGAAGAGACTGATTTGGAAAGGTATAAATAACATTTCTACTGAGCCAAAGCACAAGCAAAATGAAACCCAGAAAAAGTTGATGCTCGGGTCCTAAATTTCTTATTTCACAGAACTAAACTGATAAAAATACATTCTGTATCCAGTTGAAATATATGCCTCAGCATCAAAATATGTGAAAGGAGTCATGCTAAGCATCTAATTATACATCTTTTTTTGCCTGTCTTCAGAAATAGTGTTGAGGAATAAGATGGGGCRCCTCACACTTCTGAAAAAAAAAGGTGAAAAAGTTAATAGTTCCATCATCCTAGTTTGCATTTCTTCTTCATTTGGGAAAATACATGGTCATGTTTTAGATAAGCAATTTGGATGACGTGTCTCTGTAGTCCAGAGTGTGATAATACCCTAATGAAAATTTGACAAGAGGACATAAACTTTGGAGATTCAGACAATAGACTGCTGTTTTTCTGCATTGTTGCTTGTTAGAATTGTAAACTATATAGTAGGATTTCTAAATTTCCCACTATTGGTAGGGCAGCATTAATATGTAAATCTCTTCTCTATGTAACCTTTTAATCTTATACTGTTACTATACAGCTAGTGACTTGGCTTAACTTTAAGCACATATATGAGGCATCTAAGTAAGAAAGTTGTTCTCTCCGAATTATTTGCTCTTAGTGACAGCAAGCATGAGAGTCAATCTTCCATTGAGTATTTCAGGGTGCTTAAGTTAGATATCTTAAAGGTAAACATTATCAGTGACTTCATATGGAAGGAATAAAAAGGTCTGTTGTGTCRTAATGGAGACTGTAAATGACTCTCTTAGTATGTCAGAAGCAATTGGAAGACTTAATGTCCTAATACGTTATACAACTGCACTGAATTTTAAAAGGCTTTGAAAAAAGGGACAGGGGAGGAGGTGGGAGCAGAAGAAACATCCCTTGAGCTGTAGCTGCTAACGTTGGACTCTTTTGTGAAACCACTGAGTTTTGCTGCTGTAACTTTCCACRAGCACAAAGAGGCTTACGTATTCAAAGTACCACAAACTGTTAATGGTTTCCACTGAAACAGATGGCAACATTATGATCATTTTTACAATTAATGCTGACTGCAGATTGTTCTTGAGGCTGCAGTCATAGTTCTCCATCTCCTGTGTTACCACAGTATTATCCTATAACAGAATTTATTTTAAAAATTTCTGATAACCCCTTGTTCCCCAAGCTACTGAAAATGCTTAATATATTTGAAGTTAGTATGAATTGCCTTCTGCKACTTGCGTACCAAAGCTCTTGCAAATTAAGACCTGTCTTTCTCCCATGACCCTGAAATTTAGAGTAATATGTGATCTCCTTTTTCTCTTGAACTATTAAATCGGTGGTTAGAAAGCTAAGCACATSTTAAAGATACTGTTTCTAAAACAAACTGTATGGCTACATATATCTGACACACTAGCACTTCTGGTTTTTTGAATAAGTGAATATTTTCTGCCCATTTATTTCAGTTTCTCAACATTTTCATTGCCAGCTAATCTCAGCCGGTTTTTTTGTTGTTTTTGTTTTGGGGTTTTTTGGGGGTGTTTTTTGTTGTTGTTGTTTTGGTGTTTTATGTTTGCCTTTTTTTTTTTTAATTGTGTGTGATGATCTCACATGCATTGCAGAGATTGGAACTGTMTTCTTCGCAAACTTTCATCATATGTCCGGCAAACTCTGTATGGACCAGAGACCATTAGCAGTTTGCAATTCCTTTGAAAATAAGTGTAATCATACTGTAAGAAGCACAAACCTTTTACCTCTTGGAATTCGTCTGGTGTAACATGAAAAGTGGGTAGATTGTTTTGCAGCTAATTCAGGTGTAAATAGAATCAGTGCTATTGTCCTACAAATGTCGGTGAAATGCCTTGTCACGTTAAAGGGAGACGTGCAGGAAACAGGCAGGACTATTCCGCAGGCTGGTAGCATAACTTAACTTTTGCCGTTGGAATTAACCAGCTGAAGACAAAGTAGCTCAAAGGGAAGTTTTCAAGAATAGCTGGAGAATGATCAGACGTTGCTGAAAACAAAGTCAGGGAGCAGAGGGACTGGTGCTTTGTCCCGGTTGTGGTTACAGCCAGTTGCCTGTGTTAGCTGTGTTAAYCAGTAGTCACCCCCATCCCCACAGGCCCTGCCATGGCACACACATGCAAATGCCCACAGTAGGTGGTGGCAAAAGCTGTGGTCCTCTCCCCAAAGACATTGGGCTCAGGTGGCAAGGATCTCCTGAGATCAGAAGGAGTTGGGGCCAGCAACCCTCCAAGGGGCAACATCTCSCTGCAGAGCCTGGCAGCTGGTCCTGCTTCCTGACCATCACGCAGGCCACCTCGTGCCAGGAAAAGTCCCATGGCTGGTCTACCCAGAGCTTGGCAATCACAGGAATATGACATTTTTCAAGGACCCTCTTCCCCATTAAAATAAAGATTTTGTCGCTTGAGTCAGTTTTCCCRGCTCAGTATTTAGTAGGAACTTAAACCTTGAAGCCAGGCCTTCCAGAGAAAGAAAATAGTGCTKGTGGGCTGCACCTTGCTGCTGTGAGAAGCAATTGCTTCCCAACAGTCTCCTGTATGTTAAAAGGTATGTCACCCAAACACAGCATGGAAAATAGCACAGAGTGGAAAATCTGGCAGAATCCTGAGATGCCTCATTAAAAAGAGAAGTAGTTTTGTGAAATCGAGTTCTTTAGAAAACCAGAGTTTGGGGCCTGATTACTGCTTTCAGATCTTATAAAGGTGAACAGCTTAAAGTGACAGGTTAGCAGAGTTCAGATGTTTGTTTTTTTCAAGGGTGGCATTGTACAGATGTAATTGGAACTAGGAATGCTTTTTAGATTCATATCACAGTAATAAGCTGATAATTGTTCAATTTTTCTTGATAGGTAACTTATGTAGTGGGAGAAAAATACTCTTTTTTTTCCCACACAGTATTACTGTAAATTGTTGAATTACTTTACTATGTAGATGAAGTATTTGTCTCCTGGGAATGATTCTAATAAAATAGAAGATTTATAACAATGTTGCAAAATTATTTCACCAATCAGGAGCCACAGTAAAAGGTAATCATGTTGTATGTTTGTAAACAATGGGCATTTTAATAACAGGAAAGTAGTTTTAAGAGGATTTTGTTATTACTGCAAGAGAGCAACTGATATTTAATCTGCAGTAGTGAATATCAAATGCTATAAATTTTGGAGTGAAAAAAGGTCACAGATAAAATCTCTCCAGTTGAACACCACTGAAATGATAAGAGATGTAACCCATGGAACTCTACCATAAATCTTGAAGATACGCATTGAAAGATTTTTGTTGATGTTGCAAAGTTAACAGTTTCTGGTTTTCAGGAAACATACTCATCTGGGGCTAAAAATGATACCTTGTTCAGTTTTATTTTTGCTAAATTAAAGGAATGTTAGCTAAAATAAAGTCAATGAAAACACTTCACAGCCAGAAATCTCATATGGGCCATGAAGACCTATTGCAACAACCATAGAAAATGCCAGCAAAGGTTTATCTTAGTATCTAACTTAGAATCTAAGTGTAAATCAAACTTTGGATGATAGAGTCATGATTTAAGTGAGACAAATCTCTATTTGGAGAGATAGATCAAAATATACAGGGCAAATTTGTTTAGCTTAATGCGTTCATAAATATTTAAACTCTTATATGGATTACAAAAAGAAATTTGGGGGATCCACAAGAAATCTCATTAACATCTGCTTTTTTTTGTCCTTAGGAGAGACTGCCTAAAGAACCTTTTGTTTAGTCTGGGTATGATCTCATCACTGATAATGTACATAGAAACTGTATGTATAGTATACAGCATGCTTAGAATCATATGTATTTATACAACAGATACACTAATAGGGCTTTCCATTTAAATAAAATCAACAAAGTAAATCTCGAGTTGACGTATGAGTAGGGCAAACACAAATGAAAATGAGGAAAGGGTCCCTAGAGAAACATCATGTAATCACTTTGCATTAAGTTCATTCATCTGTGCAATGGGTGGATTTATATCTGCCACATAACATTGTGATGCTCTTTTTATTAGTATTTCTGAAAAAGCAGTGATATTATTTAATTAAGCAGGCGTGCAAGTACCTGGTGGTGTTATTTATCTGTCAACAGCTGACGTTCATAAGTATTCAGTTTCTCCCTTACTCCTTAAAATGATGTGCTATTCAAGACGGAAAGAATAGAGCTGGGTGACAGAAAGTCACCTATCTCACCTCTCCAGGTGATAAAACAATCTGCCTTTTCCATGTCAAGTGCAAATATTTGCCCAGCTTATTGAAAGAGATGTCGTAATCTCTCTAGCTCATCCACTAAAGTGGTTATCGAGCCTTACCAGTAGACTCCTATTAGTATCTGTACATTCATTGCTGCAAAAAACAAGAGCTTTTTCACCTTTCTTCCTCTTTTTTAGCCTTTTTCTACGCTATCCACCCATTGTTTCTTCCATTTTCTCTTGTGGACCATCTTGTGAGSATCTCTAATCATTCTGACTGCTCTCCATTGGAGTCTATCCAGTGGCTCAGCATCTTTCTTAGAAGTGAATTGTCCAAAATGGAAGACGAYATGTTAGTAGAGGTTTTATACAAGCCAAAGCAATAAGATTGCTTCATATAGAGTCTTGCTGCCTATCTTCTCATATGTATATCCTTGGTGTGATTGCTTGGGATGACATTATTGACTCATATTCAGCTTGTAATCAACACTAAGGCCCAGACTCTTTTACAGGACTTCTATCCAGCCAGCTGTGACACACAAAGTATTTGCACCTGATTATTCCTGTTTAAGTGTAGTATCCTACACTTGAACCTCAGTATTTCCTCATAAGAAAACAGAGGCAGAAAATTTCACAACTGAGAAAAGGTCAGATATTCCTTTTCTTGTATAATAATAGAGAGGTTTTGTGAGTTATCACATACTGCTTGCTTTCATTACTTTGCCAATGAAATAATTACTTCATACATTTCCTAGCTCCAAAAAGAGTTGACTAAATAAAAACATTGACTACTAAGATCATAATTCAGACACCGATTAGCTTGAGACCAGTCAAAGAAGAAAGTTTGGCCAAATGGGAGCAGTACAGAGAGAGAGGCATTTGTGTGTTCTTTTATCTGTAACCTAATTTAATACATTCCTAAGCAAGCAAACTACTCTTTATGAACTGTTTTCCACTTCTTTTGACTTTTCAAATCAACTGGACTCAGATTTGTACCCACCCACTTTGAAGTACTACTTATCTTTCTTCAGACTGAAATAAATAACCCAAAGTGTTGGAAAATTATAGAAATGAGATAATTGCAAAGGGAATTTGTCAGACAGCCCGTAAAAAAAAATAGCTTTTATATAATATATTGTACAATACAGTTGTATCTGTTGTTAGTGTATAGCAGGAGAATAACAACGATAGGAAAAAACCCATAATATAAAGTGTTAAAAGAACTTTTTTAACTATTTATTCTTGTCTTCGGTTAGCTGACAAAAACCAGACACATAACACTTGTTTGCTATTTTTACGCRGAAAATGCATCCATTAAGCCTACCGTGCGAGCCACTGATGTAACCAGAGCAGTCAATCAAAGATGAAATGGAGCTGTACAGTGAAAGAATTAATTCAGACACTAATAGACAAGAGGAAAAAAGCTTATATCCTGAAGTAGGAGATTACTAGCCATAGCAACATAAACAAACACTCCTTGATGTCTTTCTTTTCCAGTTATATCAGATTATTTACCAAACAATGAAGCAGATTAAGATACAGATTACCTTATATTTGGTTTATTTTTAGAACCACTTTTATGTTGTTGATTTCTCTTCCAAATGGATTTTTTTGCAGAAAGAAATGGTCCGCTATCCAGTTGTCACATACATTACACCATAGACTCCTCACTGCTGGTCTTTTGTTCTGTTATAAATATAGTGCATTTGAATAAATTGAAGTGAGGAAAAGAAAGCTAATGTAATGCTTTTGCTCTGAATAGTGCAAGTATCCTRAAAGAACTTATCTGCAGCCTCCATTCCTTACTTTTTTTAAAATGGCCAYCTCCTGCAGGAACTTTGTTTTTAAATTTCACACAGTGCTGGATGAAGCAGCAATCAAACTTGTGTGTATTTATCACATGGATTAATATGTTTTGCTWGTTTAAAAAAATGAAATTTAATTTCGTAAGGACTGTTCCCCAGTGACTGGAAAGAATTCATGTTGATAAGAAGCAACTAAAGGAAATTTAGTTTTCAAGGAGAGATGATGCTTTCTTAAAAAAACAAAGAAACATTACTGTGTTATCTTTGGCTGGTTTACTGAGGAATGTGCTATGACCAGGAAAAAATCTGGTGATGTGGTACCTGCTGGAATGTGGTGGAATTTAATGTCTCAGAAAAAGCACTCGGAACAGAAAGCATTCAAGTCATGGCAAAACTTCTTACATTTTCTTTGTAAGCCACATATATTAGAGTATGAAAACMAAACTGTCATTTACATATACATAAGGTCTCGATCCTTTATTTATTTTTTTAACTGACCATAGCCCTGCTTCTGTAATCCTATCCTTCTAAAGTGAACTGAAACATAATTATTATCTGCAGCTGGTGTATGGCCAAATGAATTTAAGACTCTAATTTTAAATAAATTTTTAAAAATTCCAAAGAGTTTAATTAAAAATTGTTAACTTATTCATCAGCACTTTTTGTAACAGTACAACTTTACTATTGAAGAAACTGTCTTGGGTATGTAATAGTAACTAATTTTTGTTCTGTCATCTAATTTAGGCAAAATAAGTAGTATATGCATGGTTTAATCTCCAGGGTAGTTTCGTTCTTCTGATCTGCTCACTCAGGGTCTTTATTACTTTATTGCCCCAAAGACTCCACTTGTCATCTCAGGAGCTAAATATTCCATTAYGTGTGTTAGGACTTCATGACAATCCCAATATGAAGTCTTTCTATCTTCAACTCATCCAGTGTCACCACATTTTATTTCTCTGTGGGCATAACAAAATTACTCACGGATTTTGGAGTTGAAACACTGTGACATCAGGAATATGATGTTCTAACTTATCTAATGTAACTGAAGAATAAAGTTTTTTGTGCCCCAGTTCTGAATTTTGCAGCACACTCTCTTCCATTCTATATGTTTTAGTAGCAAGCCAGCTAGAAAGAATGAGCATRCATGATTTGTAGTATAGTCATTACACATGGCATCAACAGAATTAATATCTTTGGAAATGTAAGTCTCATRTGAGCTTAAAATGTTTGCTTTTCTGCATGGTCAAGTTTTCTATTTTTAAARTTTAGTTGTAAGCTGCCTATATAAATATATTTATACATTAAATAGATATACACACTTCATATGCACTGCATAACACATTAAAAATATACACACATTTTGACATTTTATATATTTAATGTATATTCATATATATATATGCTTGCTTTTCATTCAATTACATCTTTTTAATCTTTGTTGATATATTAATTTCCAGTTGGTAATATATCATAGTGTACTCCAAAAAATTAAGCATTTTGTTAATTTCTAGGATTAAGAAAGACATTAAACTACAAAAAACTTGAGACAGATTTGAAATTAAAATTCTGTATCATCTCTTCACCATAGATCACTAGCACATTTCTTGCAGCTCTCTGAAAGGATTATGTGAAAAACAAGAAGTTCCTTACAAGCTTTGCATAAAGTTTATGGCATTACATTGGACCAGGCATGTAAACCTGGACAGTTTTTCTGTTTCTGGGGTAAGTATAATTTTCTTTTTTGTAGTCTCCAGTTCTGTTTTCCTCTCCAGCCGTGGTGGGAGCTGTCCCTTTCCTTAGACCAGAGACACCATGCAGAAAAGCYGTGGTGCAGCTTTTTCATGTAGGAGGCTAAGGAGAAATCCTGGGATGAGGTTGCCATGGCAAGAAGCAGTCCCTGCCCTGTACAGTTTACACTGCATTGTGAATGCCATGCGCGAGCTCCACTTTTCGTCTTCATTTGTATAATCAGTGGTTAATTTACTGTGACTTAATTCTCAACAATGTATTTGGACTTTGCACACTTCATTTAAAGGCTGCACCTTTATTATCTTCAAATCCATGGAAAGATTTTTGCAGGGAAARGAAAAATTTGAAGGCATCTCTCTCAGTAGTGACAGGGGCATAGAAGGAGGGGCTATGCTTTCTTTGTAGCCATTAGATCTCTATTAGCAGAGCATTTTCTAAACATCTGCTCTGTAAAACAGCATACAGTAAAAATTAACTGTGTGATCAGGAGTCAAAGGCAACGAGCTACATTAAGTCCTGTCAGACTGCTGTTTCATACCAATAGATGTGGGACCCTTCCTGTGGACTGATGGAGGCCATGGGTGTACCTCAAGATCATACAATATCCAGAAGAGGAGAAGGAAACTGACTGCATCACTAGGCAAAAGGTCCTGTCTTTCAGTTGTTGAGACAGCACTGACAGCCCTACAGGGATCTGTTTGCTACTTTTGTACACGAAGGTGAGGTACCAGGAGGGTTGTTGATGGCAGGAATGGGGTAGAGCAGGATTTTTCTTGTAGGTAAGACTAGCTGCAAAGGCTGCCCTTGATATCTAGGGAGAGTTAAAGTTAGCAGGGAGAGTTAAAGTTAGCAGAGCTCAGTGCAGCCAGCATAACTGCAAACGAACAAAAAAAAAAAACCAAAAAACCAGACTTTTGGATTCATACCGAATTATTTGAAAAAGGGGAAATCTAAGAATTCAGCAGTTTGTTTAAAAATCAGTAAACTGAAAAAAAACCCAACCACTTTATGAGCCCATCTATTGGACCGTCATACTATTTAAATTCTACACTTTCTGACCTGTGCATTAGTCTTTACAATGCATGGAGAAAAGGGATCGTAGTCCTATTAGAGAGGCTTGGGGTCTTCTAGCAACAGGAGACCTTCTAACATGATTTCAGTTGCAAGGGGGAAATTTACTCATAACTTGCCTCCATTCTCCCCTTAGTCAGATGACACTGGCAAGTATTGCATATTAAAACAACTTTTCTAACTCTTTTGCAGTGTTCTGCTGACAGTTTTATTTTAGCATTTTTATCAAATGATAGTGCTTTGCAGTCTTATTGAATTAAAGGGGACTTGCAGTGTTTCACACATGAAACTGTGGTGAGAATTACCAGTAAAATGAAAATTTCTGAAGGCAGTATTTTATAGTATATGCTATAGCTGTTCGCATCACTATACTTACAAAGGGAGTAGATTTCTGTTGCACTGTCCTACATAAAATGAGGAAATACTTAATTAGATTTGCCACAGTGGCTATAGTATGGAGGTGATGAAATTATTCAGACCGGAAACCATATGCAGACTTCAGCACTAGAGAAAGAGAGAGACAGTTTTGTTGCTATCAAAGCAACAAAAGACAACTGAGTATCTTAATTTAGATATCCAGGATATCTGGTTGACAYTTTTCTTTCCCTCCTCTTCTGAAAATGAGATTCTTGTGGGATGGAAAAAAAGTCACATCTGCAAAAGCAAATACTAAGTAAAGAACATGAAAATATTTTAAAATCTTTTTCACTCTATTTCCCACCCATTTCTTCTTCCTAGTTTATTTTCATGAATAACATTTTCAATACTCTTTTTCGCAGTGTTTTCTCAATGTTTCAACACCCATTTACTGGTTTAGGAATATTCTTTCTATAATATCTACTTATCAAGCAGTATAAATAGCTAGAACCAAACAAATATTGTTCATCTTATCAACAGGTCCAAATTAGGTTAGAATCATTTAAAATCGTACAGTCCAACTGTAAACCTGGCACTGCCAAGTCCACCAYTAAATTATGCCCCTAAATGCCACATCTACACATCTTTTAAATACCTCCAGGGGTGATGACTTCACCACTTCCTTGGGAAGCCTGTTTCAGTGCTTGATAACCCTTTCTGTGAAGAATTTTTTCCTAATATCCGATCKAAACCTCCCCTGACATCAAATGAAGCTGTTTCCTCTTGTTCTGTCACTTGTTACTCRGGACAAGAGCCTGACCCCCACCTGGCTACACCCTTCTTTCAGGCAGTTGTAGAGACTGATAAAGTCTCCCCCAAGCCTCCTTTTTTCCAGGCTAAATAACCACACCTCCCTCTGTCGCTCCTCATAAGACCTGTGTGTTCCAAACTCTCACCTACTCTGTTCTTTGTACGTGCTCCAGGACCTCAATATCTTTCTTGCAGTGAGGGGCCCAAAACTGAACACAGGATTCCAGGTGCAGCCTCACCTGGGCCAAGTACAGGAGGACAATCACTGCCCGAGTTCCACTGCCCGCAGTGCTTCTGATCCCATCCAGGATACTAAACTCTAGGTAGACAGCATCCACAGCCTTTCCCTAATCCACTAGGCAGGTCACCTTGTCATAGAAGGACATCAGGCTGGTCAAGCAGGACATGCCTTTCGTAAACCCGTGCTGGCTGGGCCCGATTCCTGTACACGCTGTATRATTGCGCTCAAGATGATGTTCCCCAGCACCAAGGTCAGGCTGACAGGCCTGTAGTTCCTCAGATCCTCCTTCTGGCCCTTCTTGTAGATGGCCATYACATTTGCTAATCTGCAGTCACCTGGAACCTCCATGGTGAACCACAATTTCTGGTAAAAGGTAGAGTGGCTTGGTGAGCACTTTTACCAGCTCCATCAATACTCTTGGGTGGATCCTATACRGCCCCATAGACTTGTGCATATCTAAGTGGTGTAGAGCACTTCCATACTTGGTCACCTCAATTATCCTGTCTGTCTGCTATTTCAATAGCAAACATTATGGAAAAGAGTTGGMTATCTGGTATTTGTAGAATGATCCTTCACATTTTGTGCTTTCCAAGAATGCGGTACCCAGCAGTTTTGAGGCAGGGGTTTTGGAGAAAAACTGCATTTAGCAGATACCACTCTATCTTATCCTTCTTCCTGCCAGTAAGGGTTCTTATGAGCATCAAAATTGCATACATTGAGATACCACTTGCCTAGTCTGAATATAAGGTAGCTAACCAACCCATTTGCCAGCAACAGTCTCAAAAAAAGATCATCCTCAAATGTAGAGTAGACCCTTCCCAGTCTACGGAAAAGTAAAAGCCAAGTAACTAGACTAAAGCAGCCATAGACGAGATGGCTGTATCATTCCTACAATTTCAGTCATGCATAAGCTAAGCCTTTCTGGAAGCCTCATCGACTCCTGTTCTAGCCTCAACCCTCTAAGAGTTAACAGTCTTTTAAGTGCAGTTCTGCCATGAATTTTAATACAGATGCAGTCTGTTTAAAAAAAAAAAAGACAGATCTGCAAAGATTGTTCAAATGCAAAATTTTAGTTTAGGGCCTGTGTCTAGATATGCCATTTGTTAGCAGAGTTCGGAAGTTAGTGAAAGTTAAACCATCTATTTTATTTCTCTACTCTCCACCATTTAAGCAGTTTCTGCACTGCATAGCTGCCAGGTAAAATGCATTTCAGTCTGCAGAATAGTGAAAGGAGAAAATCCATTCTGCGTAATAGATGACCAGTCCCTGTTGTGACATTTATTGTGTCTTCACTTATAAGATATTGCATAGTGCATATGTGTCATAACAAAAGGATTATCCATCACATATACTCCTCCATATACAGCTGTGAAGTATTTAGGTGTGCATTTGCATATCCACATCTATATGAAGACAGACGGAAGACTTGGCTCACAATGGACTGAAGCCAATRTGTCCGTTCCTTACAATGTAGCAAGACTACACTATCCCAAAATCTTGCAGACTGATGGTATCTATTTAACCTTGAGGACCTCCAGCGAAGGTGATCAAACAATCTCCTCGTGACATATTCCCTAAAGCCTAGACCTTTCTCACAAAGATTTTATGTTTATCTAAAGCACAGTTTCCTTGCTGTAGTTTCCCTACACCTACTAGTTGTCAGTCAAAGAAGTCTATGCAAGAATTATTGCTCGCTGTCCCTTTTGTTACATCCCCTAGCATATTTTGCCAGTTGTCATGTCTTCCCTCAGCATTTTTTTTCCTAGATAGTGTCTTGTGGGACCTGTTTTCTAAATGTTTAATCACTTTTTATTTCTCTCTGAACTCCCTAATTTGTCTGTCATTTTTCAAACATGATGTTTAAAATTGAATGTAGGACTCCAACTGATGCTTAATAAACACCAAGTAGAACAGGGTAATTAACTCATTTGGGTTTAAATTTATTACTCTTAATACAACTTAATACCCTATAACATTTTCTTCCCTTTAACCTTTTTTTTCTGKTTGTGAAAGTGCTGTATGTTTGACTGATACATACCTTGTCACCCAGCACAAACTCCTGTCCTTCTGTTGTATCTATCTCACGTGCCTTTTATGTTTGAACACATTATTAATCTTTCACCTTTTCTCCTCAGTTACTTATTGCCCCTATTGGAGATGATTTTTGTTCCTTTTAGTCATCAAGTAATTAAGATTTTATTAATACTAGCTACAACCTATGAAGTTGCCTCTTTACATACCTTCCAAAGAATTTATTGTCTTCCAGCTTCAAATTAAAAATTGGTTTAGTGTGTGTTCTGTCACGTCCCACAGAGTTAATCAAAGTATTGTGTGGTCGGGGGTGGACTCCCTACAGAAACTCACTTGATATTCATGTCAATACAACACCAGATAGGTTAAGAATTACTTTCAATATTTGCCTTTCTTTGACCAAGGAACAGTTCATTCCTTCCACAGTCCTGTTGACTTCAACTGAACTACTTGTAGAATACACTTTAATGCTAGTAACCAGTAAGTTCCTTCTCTGCTGTTGCTAATCAGCTGAATAAATTAAACTGTTCGGGCCTTAGGCTGGCTATTCTATCAAAGCACCCCTACTATTCATAGGAGTACATCTAAGTAGAATCAAAAGTTTGGGGGACTCTCTGGCTTGTCAAAGCAAGGCTTGAGATGGGATTTCTGATTCCTTTGTGCATGTGTGTGACAGGGAGAAAGAGTGGCTGGGGAAAATGGAAATTTGGAGGAATGTGGGAAAAAAAATGCATTCTGGCAAGTTTTCAACAGTCTGTGTTAAAATATGGCAGGTGTGTTACTTGGGAATTTCCACGTGGCCCAAAGGTGAAACTTGAATTGCTTTCACTCCTTTGTGCTCACTTTCTTTTTATCAGAGTGCTTAAAAACTTTAATCCTTCTGAGGAGTGATAGGCCATTTATCCCTTAGACTGACTTTTTTATTTCTTTTGCTAGGAATGCTAGAAGAACCGTGGGTTTTTCCCTTGGCCAGGCAATAAAATAAATCATATTCTGCTGTTGCTAGTAAAGATTTTAAATTCAAAAATAGAGTAAAGAAGAAAATATTTCACAGGCACTTTTAGAATTCGTTTAATCTTCAGCTGCCTCTGAAGTCTCCATGTCGTGATATCTAAAATTTTAGGTATATTATAAAGGCATTACAGACAAACCTTTGGCATTCCAATCTTCAATTCTGTAACTGTATGTAAGTCCTATCAGATAAAAATCTACAAAATGCAAAGAAAAGGATAGGCATGAGAAGGATCCTAGGGAACTTTACCCTATTTCTCTGACATACATTTATATTAAATTATGTCCACTGCTGGAACCCATGAAAACTTAAAGTCATATTTACAAACAGTAGAATTCGAACTGCTTATACTTTCAGTGGCCATAGAAGACAATTAACTTCTGTTTATTGTGACAAATTAATGTGACCAATGCACATTTTTATTTGCTTGTAAAAATATTATTTCATGTTCATATTTCAAATGTCTATACCAAAGAAAAAAATGCTCTCAGTATCTTTTATGAAAGAACTGTGAGAGAATTATTAGATTGTGAATTTAATCTTTCATTTCTTCAGGACCATAACTTAATGATTCTGGAGACAACTGATGTATGATGCCATTCTTTCAAGTATGAATATGTACTTGCCACTTTCCTACTGCTAGTCTGCATTGTATTGACTTTCTGTACGAGTCTTACACAGTAAACAAACTATAAAACCTTCTTATAAAACAGATGGACTATACACTGCCTTCTGTTGGATGAAAAAAAACAACAAAAAACCAAAAGGCTATTTTTTAATGTTATTTTTCAGTGAAGTTGTTTTCAAGGCACAATATTTTAAGAGGCAGTAAGCTTATGTGCCCATTGACGCAGCCAGAATCTTACACTGTTTTCTTATATTTTTGTTTTGTTGATGTTTTTAAAATAGATACTATATGATGTCTGTAGGTCAGAAGAGAAATGTTAAATTGTTCTCTGTCTTTATAGTATGTCTGATGTCAAACAGACTGTATTTTTCAGTCTGCTTTGCGTGTGCTATCTCATCCCATGCCCCGCTGAGCTGAAGTTATTGATATTGTACTGAAAAATGCAAGGGAAAGAGTACTTCTGTTGAAATTTAATGAGTAGTTTCAWATTATGAACTAACATGTAGAATTAAGAAAAGTCAGAGAAAGGCAAGCATTTAACCAGATCCAAGGATTTGGTCTTCCTTCTTCCAAGTCTTAGTCAAAGAGATACTATCAATCCAGGCTCATTCTGCCATGGTTATTTAAACTGTAAGCTCAGACTCTGAAGCAGCACCTAACATTGTGAGATATCTATCAGATTTTTGTTGTGACCTTTCAATCTGCTACTGTAATGTACACAGACCCAGTATCTTATGCTGCTGCTATGACTATTTTCTGATATTAAGGAAGATAAAAACTGTCATTGTTATGGTAATTCTTTTCAATTATAAAATTTTAGCCCACTAAAATTGCAATGGATGTCTGGTTCCTCCAAGATAACTTGAATTTCCAAGATAGATGTTTGGACACTTTTGACGAACTCTGACAATTTACCAAAGATATCAATCTGATTGTCTTATGCGGAGAAGAATTATGTCAGGAGTTGTATAAGGTTATCTGGTTTTATGAGTGTCAATAATCAATGACAAAAAAAAAAAGTATTCTGAGTTAGCTTACCGAGAAAGGTCCAAATCAGCTTTTAGAAGAACAGAGCACTGATGCTCACTATAAAAAATGAGAAGACAGGTGTTGAGGTTAGCAGACTCTGATAAGGTGATCACTATTTCCTGAGCATGAAGATAGCTCGGAGGCACCAGGTTCACTTAAAAAAACCACCTCAGGAAACATTTTGCTAAGGTTTGCATACCATTTTTAGACACTTGACAGTGGAATTTTAGCTTGTAAAAAAAAAAAAATTGCTAACATTACTCCTAATTCCTAAAGTGTTGAACACAGCCATACTATCAATTGTATACTGCATACACTCCAAAAGAATCTAAGTGTTTCATTATACAAACGGAACCTGGAAGTCTATTGCTGAGACAATAGATGCACTTAGATATGTCTTAACTCAYATTCTGTAACATAAACTAAGCTCCAGTCTCCTAACCAGTTTTTTTTATTAGCAAACACATATGTATATGAAACACGTGGTTTCTAGTATTGATTGGGTATTTGCGTTTCTAATAAAAAATCAAGGATTCTAACCACAAAACCCATATAGGCAAATATTTGTTAATGCCCAAACTTGATTATGTCATGTTTAATATAGCTTATAATGATCTACAGTCTAGTTCCAGAGGCTTGTTGAAGCTTGCAGCACAGTATTCAAAGAGTGAAATATCATTAAAAAAAAGCCAAGTACAAAAGTCTCTAAAAGTTTTCTCTGAATAGAAAATAAAATCCAAATGCCATTTCTTGCTATGAAGATCAACTTTGAGCAACAGTTTCAAATTATTTACTAGTTTATCTATAATTGATGTAAAATACTGCCAAACAATCATTTCTTCAGTTTCTTCTCAGTATGTCCAGACAGACTTTGCTGTGACTAAGAGGCCTTTTTCCTGTACTAAAAAGCCATTTCTTAAAATGTTAACAGTAAAACTAAAATAATGCTCATTTTTAATTATTTTTTTTACAGAAATGAAAGCTTTCCAAATACTTTTTTCACAACTTTTTTAGTAAGCTGCCATGTTATTTTTGTTGATATAATAACTATATTCAGTGCTGAACATCACTGTTGTCAAATGTACTGATAATTCCTCTGATGTCAGTGACAGAAAGATTGTGTCTTGTTGGTAAGAAAAGCAGATGCCTTGGGCATGTTGAAACTGAGAAATTAGATTCCCCTAGGAGAGCAATCATGTGAGAACTCTAAGCAGTTACCTCCCAAGAAGGAACTGGTGAACTGATTTATAAAAAACGAGAACTGACACCTTTGCTTTAAACTAGAGTCAAGCATGCAGTATAGTTTGCAGAAGTGTAATTGCATTTTTTTTTCCAGTTGTGTTCTTCTGTTTATGTTCTTTTGTTTTACTCTAGACAGGTTTAGCATGGATGTGTGTCAAGGAAGAGGATATCAGTATTCAGCTCCAGATATAGATAGCTTAAATAAAGGTGTAAGTGACGTTAAGTTCACTCTTGTGTTTCTGTACCAAGAAATTTAACTAAACATGCAAGTGTTTACTGCTTTACTAACCCACCAAGCTTTCTTAGATATCTTTCAAACATTTTCCATTGTAGACTTAAAGTTTCAGGAGTTGCTTGAAGATGCTGGATATTCTAGTTCTGACCCRGGAAAGTCCAGGAGGCAGATGTAGCTTTCAGCTGTCCTCTAGGATTATTGGTAAACCAGAGCTGAGTGTGTGATGGGAGCTTGGCTGAAGCAGATGCTGTGGTGCTTGGCAGAATGAGGCCGCCAGGGTTGTTCYGTTTGTGCAATAGGGAAAGGGCTACTAGAGGCTGTGAGTCCTTCTTCACCTATTATTTGACCCAAAATCTGATTAAGGACAGATTTCTTCTCTGTTATCTATACTTTGGACGTCCACTTTTCCTGCTAAGTCTCTCCATTTCCAGCACTGCACAGATATATTTGACTTTATTTAATGTAAACTTATTGACATACCTTATTTTTATAGTAGAGTGACTTAGCAGTATAAAGGTTGAAGGCAAATAGACTCTTCTTAGTAATTCCAAGATGTGGGAGGCAGGACTGAGCCTTACAGGTAGCAAACAAAGAATGGTTTTAATTTAAATATAAACATTTTAATAAAGAGCACTGCTGGCTGGAGACAGTGTATTTACTGTGGTGGATCAACATTTTAAATACTTTCAGAAAAGTGGGAAGTCTTTGTTTAAAGGTAGAATCCAAAAGAAGAAATAGCAGTACATGYCAGATGTAGTGTGATGTTCCAGATTTAGGGATAGATTAGGAAAAATGTAAAGAATTGAGAAAGAAAAGAAACAAAGCCTGTAGAGAAGGCAGAGGTTATCCCGTAAGGACAATATCTTTTATATATGAGCAATGGGAAGCCTATTAAAAGCAGGAGAACATGAGAAAGAATTTTCCCAAGAAAAGAGTATATTTAGGAAATAGGATTGTGCTGGGAAAAACATTGGCTAGAAATAAATCTGTTCTACTGTTGAATATTAATTTACTATTATTATTCTAAAATATTTGGAGTGAATGTTTTTTCTTAGATTCTGTTTTCACATTTTGAAAATGAACATCAGAATAGTTTTCCGTGATGTGTTTCAACATACCTGCACAGTACTCAACCCGAAGAACATCTCTTTTATCAGCTGTAAAGTGAGATTATATGTTGTTGTGAAAAATGTGTCTTCAGAGGTGGCCCCATAATGTGGCTGCATCCAACTACGGAATGTGCCTCTCTGATGGTTTAACTCCAGTAGGAATCTAAACCTCACCCAGCTGCTCACTCACACTTATTGGGATGGGGAAGAGACTCTGAAGGGTGAAAGCGAGAAAACTCATGGGTTTAGATAAAGACAGTTTAACAGGTAAAGCGACAGCTGCTTGTGCAAAGAATTCACCACTTGCCATGGGCAGGCAGGTGTTCAGCCATCTTCAGGAAAGCAGGGCCCCATCATGCTTAACAGTTACATGGGAAGACCAATGTCATAACTCTGAACGTCTTCTCTTCCTTCTTCTTCCCCCAGCTTTATATGCTGAGGATGATGCCGTGTGGTCTGGTATAACTGTTTGGTCTACTGGGATCAGCTGTCCCAGCTTTGTGCCCTCCCAACTTCTTTTGCACCCCCCAGCCTCTTTGCTGGTGGGACAGCAAGAAGCAAAAAAGGACTCAGTGCTGTGCAAACACTGATCAGCAGTAATTAAAACATCTGATATCAAAACTGTTTTCATCACAAATCCAAAGCATAGCTCCATGGAAGCTCTTAGAATTCAGTGGAAAAGAACAGTTTGGTGAGCAACCGTAATTCAACAATAGAAGGGTGTTTAGTTTCAGACATGAATAAAAATGATGATGAAAGAATCTCGAACACTGAGCTTGGAAAAAGGAAGAATTAAAAGATTAGTGCAGTGTGAATCTCTTCTATCTTGACAAGTCTGGGATTCCTTCACATATTGTTGGGTACTGCCTGTGAGAGAAAGTATAATGCAAAGCAAAATGCCTTGCGCGATAATGGCTAACAAACATGGGAAAAAAATTAGCATTATAGYCATATCTATAACTCATAGAAATAGATGGGATTATTTTATTGATCTGCAAAGGATACAGGATTTAGGCCTGTATCTACAAAGCGGAATGTTTTCAAATGTAGCCTGGGAAGTTACAGCTGGGAACACACAAGCTGACTGGCTCTTATCTCCGAAAGTAAGAACTCCGTTTAGAAAAAGCTTTAAAAATGTAAGACTTTAATCTTCATAAATCTAGTTATTTTTTGAAAAAATTTCTAGAAAAAATATTCTACTGCTTGTACAGAGTTTAGTTTCATATCTCCATAGCTTAGCTTCTTCACATTCTTTCCTTTCATTGCTTTACTTTTTCAGAGCTACTACATTTCTTTTACAACTTGCATATTTTTACTATTCAAACAGTGGATAAAAATGATGCTATCGAGTCAAAGACCTTATTTGAGCAAGAATATTATTTAACACGCTTATTCCTTCCTTCAGGTTTCTAAAATATATATCACAAAAAGAAGACTGACTTAAAGAATGAAATATCAAAATCTGATATATGGATCTGAGAGAAAATTTCAAATAGTACAGTTGAATTCTTAATGTAAGTCTCCATGTTTTAATGACTCGAGATATTTCTTCTTTTTAGAAGTAATTAATATCATAATAAGGTGAACAAATTCTTCAAGGTTGTTTGCATTTTGACATCAGAAAGGTCATTATTCTACGTAGATATATTGCATTTGTCACTGTGAAGGCTTAGAAAATATGTCATAATAAAGTACTGTGGGTGCGTGTGGGTAAGTTTGTAGTTTTCTTCCTCAGCTGTCCCTGAAATCCAGATGGATTTGTGATGGATACTGGTAAGCTGTGTTTGGTGCAATGCTTGGTACAATGCAGGAGTTTTGTTCATAAGAGGGCATGACCAACCCTGTTACAACAGCAGTGGCTCTTGCCCCTCTCTATGGAACTCACACTTTGCAAGTTTTCCCTTCCCAGGGCAGGTATGGCTCAGCTGCTCTGTTTGTGCAGGAGTTGCTGGAGAGCAGTAGTTTCTAATCACATTTATGAAGGCAAACCCAGTACCAAATTAATCTTTTCTTGCTCTGCCTGGCTGCAGACTCCTGAGGTTAAGTGACTGCAGCTTACTTAAGCAAGGAACACACATATCTGAGGCAGGAATGGGACAAGCAGCTGCAGCATAAACCACAAACACACGTGACTGAAGAATCTGAATTTTTTTCTCATTATGAAGTGTATGTTCCTACGTTTGATCCTGGGTTTTTTTAAATYTTTTTTTATTATTATTTATCTTTTTGTTTTTTGACTGAATGATGAGAAACATAAAAAAAATATTCTTGATGCAGTGTGAGTGAGAGCTGAAACCAGGAAAAAGTGCTAACTGTACAATGCATTTTAAGGATTTTAAGAACTAGCTTCAACTTACATCAGCATTTCAGAAAAACAAAACTATGCATGTTCCTATCTATGATGCCCAAAAATCTCCAGAGCTTTGCAGCCTCTCAAACTCTTTTGCCACTGCTAATACAACATAATAATTTTTTTTTTTTTGCTAAAAAAATCTTGTTGACAAGTACACCCTGAAGATGAGCATGATGTGCAGTTGGAACAAATGAAGGCAGATCTTGTTCTGTGTTTGTGTGTTCTTTAAAACAACGCATGATTAATACTAAGGTCTTGTGGGAGAAATAGATGGAAGCAGGCAATTAAATCAGCTGTTGGAGAGCCCATCATAAACCATGAAAACTTGTGGTCAACTGCAAGACAACTACATTGAAAACAAATATCTGTGCTTACCCAACTTCTTCCTTTGGAGTGGGAGTGTCATTCAAACTTTGCCTCCCAAGGAATAAGGAAGCAGTGAATAAGGAGTCACTACCAGTACCAACAGGATCTCGCAGGAACACTCCTGTCTGTGTAGCACTGAAGCATTGATAAAGACAATAGTTATTTSCTCATTTTTTAATCTCCCTTTCTTTGTACTGAACTCCTGTATAGATCTAGGGAAAGCATAAGGTGTCTTAGGTACTTTGCCCCTCTCCATCTCTTTTTTGTCTAGAATATATCTTTTCCTGGATGTTTTTCTCTTCAGTTTTTCCCATTCAGTGGAGTCTCTGGAGAAAAAACCCTGAAGTCTTCAGCCTCTTGAAATATGAAAGGCATAATGGAATGATGTAAAAAGTGGTATAATGTTGCCTGTAAACAGTTGTCACAAGTCAGTTGGCTGAAGTTCTTGACTGGTGTGGTATGGAAGTTTGTTCACAGGATAGAGCAGTTCCCACCTCAGTTGCTGCAGGAAATGAATACCCCTGTTGTGGTTTAAAGTCAGCCAGCAACTAAGCATCACCCAGATGCTTGCTCACTGCCCGCCCCCAACCCTTCCCAGTGTGATGGGGGAGAGATTATGAAGGGTAAAAGTAATACAACTTGTGGGCTGAGATAAGAACGATTTAATAGCTAAAATAAAATAAAATAAATGACAACGATAAAAATAAAATACTGTAGTGAAAATGAAAATAGCAAAAAGAAAGAAAAATTAAAACCAAGAAAAACAAGTGATACAAATGAAAAAGAATTGCTCACCACCAACCAAACAATGTTCAGCCTGTTCCTGAGCAGGAGTGCCCAGCCAGGTTTCTCCCTACTGTACAGGCAGAATATGATGCCATATGTTATGGAATATCCCTTTGGCCAGTTTAGGTCAGCTGCCCTGACTGTGTCCCCTCTGGCTTCTTGTGCACCCCCAGCCCCCTCACTGGCAGGGCACCATGAGGACCTGAAAAGTCCTTGACTTTGTGTAAGCGCTGCTCAACAACAACTAAAGAATCCGTGTGTTATCGACATTATTCTCATCTGAAATCCAGAGCACAGCACTGTACCAGCTACTAAGAAAATTTGCTCTACCCCGGCTGAAACCAGGACACTGCCTAAATTAATCATGGTTCCTGTGAACAAGAACTACAGTTTTTTCTCTAGATTTATGATAATTTGGACTGGCTGTAGGAAGGAATCAATTTCTAGCAGTTCATTGTTCTACTGAGCCCCGCCAGCCTAAGTTGTGAGTGAAAATAGCCAACTTCCATATGTGACTTCAATTGTTAATGAGAAGGAAAAATCTATCTTTGTTGCCTTCTTACTTCAAGCTCTGCTGGCTGAGAGTTACAGGAGTCTTGGTTGAACCTCCTTTACATACCTCTCTGTTCAACTCTTCCCTGGTATCTGACCCACCCTCAAGCCCATTCCCTCTCTGTTGGGACTTGTAACCAGTACTTCAGGATCTTTATGTGCTATGAAGCAGATGCTGTTCTATTTTTCTTYAGTCTCAATTGCCCCCACTGAAGACACACATAGTCCATTTCTCTGTTAGCTGCTGTAATTGGTCATCTAATGGTCAAAGCCAATACCACTGGGAAAATCCCTCAGGCAGAGCAACAGTCTGCTTCTGTTAACTCACTGGTTTTACTTTTACTCACCATAATTGCCTCAGCCTGTTGGTCTGTGACAACCTGCTCCAGGAACAACATTGCTATGTGGCAACCCTATTATTAGCCCTGAAGATGTCAGAAGCCTTCTCCCTGTGCACAGTAGCAGAAATACACAGAAGTGAACTGAAGGGCAGAAAGAAATTAAACTTTCATATTTAGTGGAGTAGGAGAGCTGATTCTCTTCACAGCCCCTATTATAGGCCTTCATCCTTCTCCTTTCTCCTATTTTCAAGAGGAAAAAACCCAAAACTCCAAATCAAGTTGGTAAACTGGACACAGAGAYGTGTAAAATGATCTAGTCATATTTTTCTCCAAAGCAGCAGCTGAAATATTTGTGTTTCATGAAAATTTTAAGGAATYTGTTTTGTACTGAAGATATGAGCCATTGCTTAGTAATGAATGCAATCAATAATGCATGTATTGACAGAAATRTGAAGGTGGACGTACCTGCAGTTAAATTTGGAGTGGATGTTTACAAGCTGGAGAGCTTTCCTTTTAAAAGTTTCCTAAGGTCTTCTTCATAATAAATCAGGGCACGTGGATTTTTTCAGTTAAAGCCTAAGAACAAAATGTTTTTAGATTATTATCAGTTGGTATTTTTAAAGTTTTTTTTTTAAGTACAGGTAATCACATGTGTGGGAGCCTCTTAGCCACATGCAGTCTCACAGATTTCACAAATGGCTCAGATACAGCAATATCAAACTTTGCCAAATGACAAAAGGCCTAAGTATGACAGGATAAGGCAGGARAATATTGATTTTCCTTAGGCATTCTGTTTAAACTCCTACAGTAGACAGTACTTAGAGCATTTGAGGATTTCAGATGTTGTCATTCAAAATTCAGTGTATTTTGCCTTTATCATGAGAAAGAAAGAATTCTCTTTTTATGGGTCCTTTTCTGTGGGAAGGGATAGAGGGAAGGGATAGAGATRAGACATCTGTATGCTGTACGTTTTTTGGGTTTTTTCAAAATTATCTTTACAAGGAAATCTTATTATGATCATACTTTCTGTTTAATGACTATACACCCTCTGTCTCATTGGTCACCATTATTTCTCTGTTATTTAATATTGACATCTTCTTTCCTGTCCTTTTTTTTTTTCTTTTGCTGGCTCAGTAGACTAGAACTGGGGGAATTTTTTTCTAGTTACAGAAAACCACAAATCTTGCTCATAAAAAGTGTTTTCATTTGAGGATTGCTTCTATAATCACTTCTCTCAACAGTGACTAGCCTGTAAAATATTTTACCAAGGTATTTCCGAGCCCACTTTATTTCTTAGCATTAACAAAGCTTTTGAATTTGCTAATGTTTGTTGATTGTATCACTGWTTCTGAGTTAAATCTAATAAGAAGCTTAAAATTTTTAAGATATTTTCCGTAACATTCAACGTATTTTTTAGATAGTTTAGGATATTTTTAAAGGTATATTTAAAGTTTATTTGGAATTACATTGAAAGTGGAATCCTAGATTCTTTTTAGGAAAGAGGAAGGAAACCTTGAATAATTTCAGGATCTCAACCGCACCTTGAGATTATTAGTCTCCTGGACCTATATACCAAAGTCATGTTCACAGGTGTTAGTTGCCCTGCCAAGGTTTACCTTACAATTGGAAAGGGTTATTGTTTGCTGTGGTTGATGCACTGCCTGTCTTAAACATGCAACCAGGACTGTTGCCTTTTGACTATTCAAGAAAATATAAAGGCATAGTGAAAATGTATCAGAAGCTGTCTATGAAGAAATGTGCAGTAATTTCTTTGCTACATGTTGTAGCAGAAGATACTAAAATAAAGCTTTAACTGGAAGAAATCACACAGTCTGTATTCAGACAGAAATCCTGAGCCAAAATTTAAGCATCTACACTTGTCGTTTTTCAAAACACTGCCATTTTTGTAATGACTGTTGCCTTTTTAGGCAGTAATTTCAGACACTAATTGCTATTACCTTTTTTGCTTTTGTGTGAAGTAAAATGTAAATATAAAAAGAAAGGAAAAAAAAGGGAAAAAAAGCACAGATATATGTGCTCAAAGGTCAGAGGAAAGTAGAGTACTTGAGAGAAKAGGCTTAGAGTCCCATATGCATTGTCATGACAGCATCAAGAAATATGAAAATGTTATTGAGGAACAGGCATGTTTAACCAAATTCTAGGGTGAACAGTAGTAACTTAAATATCAGAATTCTTTCCCTGTGGTAAATATTATTATTCCAGGAAAGTCAAGAACACTACTATYGTGCTGTAGCCAAAACCTAAACCCAATTTAATAGACAATTAATTTTTATAATTTTCAATATCATTTACTAGCTATTTCAATTGTACCAGGTATCAAACTTTTGTTTRTTGACTGCTTTGCAAAGACCTGGCAGTAAATGTACTGGTTAGTGGTGCCAGTGGTCCCACCGAAAAGATTTCTTATTAAAATAAATAAATAATTGAAGTAAACGAAAATTCATATCGAAGTGGCAGAAAGCTAAAATTCCTAGGACTATTCACAGGAGTAAACATTTTATTTGGTAGAAAATTTGGGATCAAGCAGAGAAATATTGGTCTTGTTTCTGTCTCTCTCAAAATACTATAAAGAATCCCTTTAACTTCCCTGTGGAAATAAAATGTTATAGCCTTAATACTGAGAAGTTTCTTAAAGACATACTGCRTTAGACACAGAAGAATAAGCTTGTTTCTTTTAAGAAAATGTAGAGGTTTTTCTCTTTAAGAGAAGTGGTTTCTTTCTATAGAAAACATGTTTCAGTTTAGACTATGCTAACAGTATTTGAACTGGCCTTCAGGCATTTTAGACTTCAGTAGTGCCACAGAGGTTTCTCTAATTTAACAAACATGTTAACCATAATTCACCACTGCTTCTGATAATAAATTGGAATTTTCTGTTTACACTGGTTTGAGATTTACCTAAATTAGATGACATGCTGGGRGGAAAGCAGGGAAGAGAGGATAAAATACCCAATTCCTCTTCACAATATTGTTTCTTTGTCCTGCAGAACTTCAGRACCTGTCTGCCTCCTGAGCTTCTGCACGTGTCCCAAACTGAGCCATGCTGTAACTGCCTGCACTCAGGAATTAGGTAGGCTGGAAGTGCAGTGAGAGCAACGTGGGTGAATATGTATGTTCATATTATTTCTAAACTACTGATTAGTAGGGGAAGCAAATTATCTTTTGCTACTGTTGCAAGTAGGTGGGGTGAGAAATATTATCTATATAAATATGTCTGAGTATATTTGTATGTGGTTCTTGCACAAGACCATGAAGACAGCTCATGCTTGCATGAGCTTCCATGCTTTTATAACTTTCCTTCTGTCATGAACTAGAAGCAAGTATGTGGTCACTCAGCAGAACTCAGCTGCTGATGGCTCAGTAGATGCAATGGCTCCATCCCATCTTGTCCCAAGCTACAGACCCCAGCAAATAAAGAGATCACACAGCAAGGCAGTGGCAAGTGCAACATCATACCAGTGCTTCCTAACTCCTAATAGATACTTTTATATTATTTAAAACTGAGAATACTAGAATATTTTTTTCTGTATGAGATAGTTAGGGAGGGGAAAGAGAGAAAGACAGAAAGAGAGAGAGAGAGAGAGAGCAAGCAAGAGCAAGCAAGCCAGCTGTAGCAGTTCTGGGAAGGATCTCTAGCAAATTGTAGATTTAGTGTTTGAGTAG
The DNA here is from genome assembly GCA_018881555.1 of Amblyornis subalaris. Lineage (NCBI taxonomy): Eukaryota > Metazoa > Chordata > Aves > Passeriformes > Ptilonorhynchidae > Amblyornis > Amblyornis subalaris. The sequence goes on from JACAXG010000050.1 coordinate 6,016,967, forward strand.
AACGGAATGGGAAGTGGCCATTAGAAAATGTGCTGAAATGCATGGAATAAACAAGTGTACACAGTAAAAGATTATGCACTGAAATGCTGCTGACAGAGGAAAGGGRAAAAGGGAAAGGGGATTAGGTGGGAATTACATTGATAAGAACCTGTAGAAGCTAATTGAGATGATACAGGAATAATAACTGAGGAGAAGCCAAGACAGAAGCACCACAGTGCCACGGTAGTTTATTAACATATGGGAGAGAATTTGCCTGAGCTATTAACTTCCACTTGTAGTAAATTCCAAGGGCAGTGAATCCTCAATTAATTTTTCCATAAACCCTTAGAAATGCTTCAGGGCTTGTCCAGATCATTAGGATTGCTTTACAGGCCCATAACAAAAAGATTATGAAGAAGACAACTTTCCAAGTAATCCAAGACAAATTCAATGCCAGATCAGGTGACGGCTGAATATTAATTTCTTCTAAGTACCAAAAGRATTTATTATTTTCCTTCTTTCAGCTCAGAAACACACTTTTTTTCTTTCCTGACCATTCAGTTTTCTGACCAGTAATTTTAGCTATGAGCTCTGAATTGGAGAGCAATTTTAATGCATGTTCAAGTGGAAGCAAAGGATGTTTTCTCTCTCCATGTAGAATTGCACTTTGCACAGGCTAACAGACAACTGAATATTTAAGTATCTTATAATACATGTAATAAGTCAAGGAAATGTTCACCATTGACTGTTCCTAGGCTATGTGTGCCCCTGGTTGTCTGCTATGTTACAAAGTGACAGAACAATTATTGCTTAGAGCAGCCCTGGGACACCTACTGTGCCACAGCTAATGGCAGAAACACGATTGAGAGTTGTAGGAATACTCTGTGTTATTAGCTTAGGTTATAGTCTAGATGAAAGTCTTCAGAAGAATTTGAGGTTTGTCTGAGATGACCTCTTAAAAGCAGTGACCTTTGATACATACAGAGACTATTCACAGTTTTCTAGTACTTTCTACTCTATTTAAGGCAAAAGCATGACTTTCACACAGTTCTAGGATACCCTACAAATGCTCCAGGCTCAATAGTTTCAATACATCTCTTGTCTATGGGTGATCTTTTTAGTCATAAATAGTCTCCATATCATCTTAGTAGCTGTCTTGAGTGATCTCTTCACATTATGAAAGGATTTTCCCTTCCTCAGCCTTTAGAAAAGACTTTGTGAACTTTGTGGTTTTTTTGGTGAAGAGAATGGAKTTGAACATTGGTGTTAGCACAGTAAGAGCTTGTATGGTACTCCTTTAATAGAAGGAAAGAGTTTTCTTTAACTACAGAAAGATTTCCAAGCATTAACTGCTTACAGTATTTATGTAAATCTCTACAGACTGCAACATTCAAGTAGCCTACACCCAACTCCCGGTTTCAAAGGCTGTTGAAATTTAGGATAATCTGCCTCAGTCCCACACCTCCACTCCTTATTCGCTGGAGCCCCCTCCTATTTCAAACAGCAAAGCAGAGAAAAAAATATACATAACTTTTTTTAGCAGATATTGCTCCTAATGCGTGACATTGCTGCTTGCCTTTTTCTTTTTGGTACAATGGAATAAAGCTGCATTTTYTTTCTATCTACAGCACAAGTAAAGCAACCTCCACAGAGCTGTGGTTCTCCTTCCCGTTGTGCATTGGACAGCAGGGCATACAGGGCCTCCTACTCTTGCCTCTTCGCCTTCCTTTGGTATTCCTGAGGAAAGATGGTCTGCAGCTCATAGCAAAGTTACAGCTGCAGCCTTACATGGGAAGATCTTCCCATACCTCAGTCAGAACATGCAACTAAGAGTTAAAGCTTGAGTAGAAAAGGTAAGGTAATTTGGCGTATGATGGGCAGATGAAATGTCAGAATTTTCCAAGAAACCAGATTTTCAGTTTTGGGAAGTTATAAGCTGATATAAAATCTTCAGCTCCTCGTAATTTGTAGAATGAAGTTTCCAGTATCATATTCCAGTTGTATCTTACAGTTTGGTTTCCATATGGTATAATTATCTAAAAATATCTCTTTAAATGAATAGTACTGTCAAAAAATATTGCTGTTGAACATTCAGGAAAAACAAACTGAAATTATGGGAAGACAAAGGAATACTAAAAGCAAAGGTAGAGTTTTCCATTCATGTTTACCAAACTCTTCATAACTACGTTCCTTTAACTTCTCTGTCATTGCAACATTTCATTACCAGCTGAACTTGGGCAAGGCTCAGTCAACCACTGGAGAAAACGCAATAATTTTTAAGCTTTTTAAGCTCACAGAAAACAAGTTGAAGTTCTGAATACTAATTTTTGTTATGAAATTTGAGGGTTTTTGGAAACTTGGTAAAATGTCAGAAAAAGCTCCTATTGAGTTTTTTTCCCCCTGCGTTTTTTGTTGTTCAATCAAAACCAAAAGCACAGTACTTATTGAAGTTTAATAATATTATATTATTTTATGATAAATAATGTCATGTATGACAGTAAAAAATGCATAATACATGTATCACATTTTAATATATTTGCACTGTTTTTCCTACTAATAAAAATTATATTCACACATTTTTAATTGTAATGCACCTAAATGAAATGTAATCTGCCTTTTTCTTCTGCACTGTACTTCTTAAGCAAAGGCACTTTTGAACTTCAAACTGTTTTCTGTAACCTAATGTAAGCATGTAGAGAATTAATCAATGAAAACATAATTTTCATTTTATGCATGAAAATAATCTATTTGCTTTTGTGCTCTATATCAATTCAGAGTCCTAGTTTTCTTCTTGATAGCTAGGAAGAATGGATGTTATCACAATAATTTTTAATGCAATTAAATCCTGGGTTTAGGTCCTGTTATCCTTATTGGTCCTATCCCTTAGGACCAAGCTTTTATACAAATTTTTTACAGACTATGTGATTATACAATCTATGGAGAAAGCCACATGAGTTGGGAAGAAAGACATCATTCTTTCTGAAATCCAGTTGCATGCAGACTCTGCAACTGCTATAGAAAATAGACGTTTACTCTGTGTAAATGTGGACTTTCCAATCATGGTATTAAAACCAGGCCTTGTCTCCTGGCTCTGCAGATCATAGGTTTAGCGGCCTCTTTAGTTTTGAAAGCAGAGATTTTTACCAAAACCTCTCAGTAAGGAAGGTCAACATTTTGAGTGGAAAATGGGATGAAACACTTTTGTTTTATTGCTGGCAAAATCAGCTTACATAACTCTTATTGGTGTTCCCTATAAAAGGAAGGATACTGAATTGTCAGTGAGTTGTGACTTGTTCTGAGGCTTTGTAAATAACCGAGATTACAAACTCATGAAAACAGTACTAAGGAAAACAGAAATCCAAATTGTAGCCAAGCACTTAAATGACAGTAAATTTTATGGGTGGTCCTTTACAAGTTGAAGGATTTTTGGCATATACCAGCATACGTTGTCTTTGCCTGCTTTTGTTTATGTATATTTGTGCATATATAAGCATACAGACGTGCATACATCCATCTGTAGTAATCAGCGGGCTGATCCACAAAATGGTATAAATAATACCAGCATTTTGTTAGACACGGACTACTGAAACTTTTATAGCTCCATTTTGACCGCACAGCTGAGGAATACTGAGAGACTGCATGCAATCCTGAGAAATGTTATTTATTATAACCACAAGACAAGTTCATATATGACATTACAATGCACTGTGGGTTGTTAAATAATTCGTGGGCATTTTCAAGAAAAAGATGAATGAGCAGAAAATACTGAATAAATGAAGTTGTACTTTGATTTCAAATCTCAGTTTACACTTAGGATATACTCTAATAGTCTAAACTTGTCATGCAGCCATGGAAGTGCTAAAAGCTTTCAAAAATAAACATATCCAGATGACAGAAGCCACTTTATCCTTAGGGTAATGGATCTCTGTATTAAATACAGTAACATATGTATAATAAACCATATGGAATATGATATTTTCAAAACCATTTACAGAGCACTGTGTACAGGTGTGCAAGGAAGATATAAATACCTCAGTCGTGATAGATAAACTGTTACAGAATCAGGGCCACGGTTATTGCCTCTGCTGTGTGTCTGTAAGTGTAAACACACTGGGGAAGGAGGATATTCACATCAGAACTAATTGTAAGCTTGCCAAAAATGTTCTTTGGGAATTCAGATTTAATTGCTTTCTTGAACTCTTGTGTAAGGAGTTGTTCTCACCTTGTTCCCTGTGTATTGTTGCCGTTAACTATTAATGGAGTCCTGCACCTAGAGTGTGGGGAGAGCGTCAGTTCACCTGACCTCGGGCACCTTTTGCTCCTACTGCAAGCACCATTCCATTGGATACAGATTCTTGGCTTGTTGCTGGATATGTACTCACTTCTTAACCACACGAAGTCCTGCTGGAAGAGTTCTGAGAGATTTTAGTTGTTCACTTTTCGCATTGCTATGACCTCATCATCTTTATATTTGAACTGTTCTTCTGTGTAAAGCAGCTGTGTAAAAATAGCACTGCCTAACTCAGCTGTGCTCCCTGTAGGTATTTGGAGCTGCTGACCAATATAAAGGTATTTTTAGTTTTACTCTTTTTAACCCTGCAGAATCAACACAGGTAAGACTGTGATTTGAGAGAATGTATCACTTCCATAGATCCACTGAAAATGTTTCAGATGTTTGTCACTTATGTGAAACCAAAAAAAAAAAAAACCAAAAAAATATAAGCCTTCTTTAGTCAAGAATGGATGATGGAACTAAGAGCAAGTGTGATTAATATACTGTACCAATGCTAAAATTCAACTTAGCTTCTCCTTGCTCCCTACTGCGTGATTACTTACAGCTTGATGACTCAAATAATTTTTTATTACTTCTGGGTTTATTATTGGATATATTATTCTTTGGGGCGAGATCCTTGTTTCTACAGTCTGCAAATCAAAAGACCCACAAAAGAGTCTTCCAAATCTGCCAGTAATCCTGGCTGAATTACAAATGAGAGCCTTTGTCAGTTTTTTGGGAACCCTCTACTTGGAAAGCAGTCCCCTCTGAGCAGCTGGACACTCTCCATTTGTCATATACATTTTGCTGTAATAATTGTACTTTAGGATACTTGATTATGTCATCAAAGTAAATTGAGAATGCTGTCTTTATTTCACTGAGGAATCTGACCCAGAGATGCTATAGTTTGATACAGTTGTCATCATGTCACTCAGAAAATATGAAATAATGTCTGGAGAGAAGCAACCTGCTAAGAGAAGTAAGTTGCAATGATCTGACTTGCTCAAATCAAGGGAAACTTCAGAAGTAGTTGATGGTTAATGTGAAGCTTTCAATTGAAGAATCCACATTTGTTCAGATCATCTTAACTCTCACTGACCTTGGTGATACTACAGGGGGTATATTTTTCTGTGAGCTATTTTTGAGTAACCACTCTAGTGAACTGAGGACATGATTTTTAATAGCACACTTACTGCTATACTTGTCATTTCTGTTTTTTCAAAGGAGTCTTTTAAAAAAACAACTACAGTTATTGTGGAAAATGGTATATGTAACATCCAGGACACTCTGTTTTTTTGTCCTGGCTTTGAGAGTAAACAAAATACATTTCAATTTTTCCTAATATGCTGGAGCTCTGTGGTCATGGAGGCTACAGCAATGTCAAGGTATCAGGTATGGTGGAGGAACATGAACAAGATCAGTTAGCAATTTCCTGTACATTTGAGGCTCCATTTCCTTATTAAAACAAAGGCATTGTGTTATTTGGGAAAATAATGTAAAATATCTTCCTCCCCTTAGATCTGGATGATGATCTTTTTCCTCTGTATTGTTGTAGGTGGATGGTTCACAGAACTACCTCTCAAGGCATATACTGAAAACCTTGCTGCACTGCAACCCTTAAAAGTGCCTACATGTCTCCAGGCATGTGCAGGATGTATGCCAAAAAAATCCACTGCAAAGGCAATGATTAGACATATATTTACAGATTGGTGCAAATTTTTAATTAATATCTTAGCACTTCTGTCAGATGCTTTATAGGATCCTCTCTGGAAATTCTTACTATTCAAGAACACTGCGTACCTTGAGATTTAAAGAGGAAGTGCACACAAAATCATACATTTGACATTGCCTTGCACCCTAATATTGCTGAAAATAACTTGAGTTTTGACAATCACAGCTGATGATACAGTAGAACAGAAAAAATTATATATAGTATGAAAAAGAAAGAGAAGTAGAGGAGCTAGAATAAATAGAATCAAGCTCTGAGAGAAGATGAAGAGTGCAAAAAACGTGAAAGAGATAAATTTAGAAACCTGACAGGCCATCAACACAACAGTAGGGGAAGGAAGAGTGAAAAATGACACTTCGAAGATATGACCGCAACAACCATAATAAAAAGCACAAATGGGCATTATTCCCATACAGTCTTTCTCCTTCCTATATTTTAGCTCTATATGTCAAGGCCATGTAATTATTGCAGTTTAAAAAAAAACAAAGAAGAAAGGCTAGTTAAACTAAAGCCTATTCAAGAATATGATATATCGCTCTCAAATGGAGAATTACACTGTGTAGCAATTTCATCCGAGTGAGTGAGAGTCAAAAGGGAAAAAATGAAACGAGAAGGAAATGAAGCTAAGTAATTGGAGGAAAAAGAGATGTCATGAATTGGAAATGAGTTTTGCTTTGAGGTGCTGACTCAGATGCATAGCTCTCCATAAAAGCTACAGTAAGAATAAAAATAGACCAGAATTTTAGTTATGAATAATAATAAAAGAGACTTTTATTTGCTTCATGTGCTTCAGAAATATCCAATTCTTCTGCTTATGAATAGGAAAATAGAAAATCTCTGCTATCCTTCTTTCAGACTTTGAGCCTTAGCCTCAAATCTGAAACCTGTAAATAGAAAATAAAACACATAATGCCAAACTTGCTTTATTTCTTCTTTATTTATAACCATTCAGATGGATGGCAAAAGAAATGAAATGTAGGTGGAAAATGGAAGATCACCTATACACATTTTTTATAGAGATGATCAAAGAGATAGGTACCAGACCCTTTCTTCAGGCTTCATTTAATAAATCTGTCAAAAAAGTGCAGTTCACATGGATGGTAAAGAAAATAATCAAATACATTGTTAAAGGAAAGAGTTAGGCATGAATACTTAGTACCTTTTGCTATTGTCTTCACAATATCAGGATTTTTAATATTGCCTTTAAATCTGAACTGTTTTCAGACTTTGATTTCTTTGTTTCTGGTTTCCAGATCTTCTCCTCTGAAAGCTCATTATTATTCTTCCACTGTGTGGAGAATTATTGTGTCTCCAGCTTTTTTTCCATTATTGTTCAAAATTCTTTTTAGTATCTCTCATCTACCATATTATATCTCTTTGCCACTTTTACAATCCTAATCACAGGTCCGATTGCACAAAGGATGTCAGGACAGATTCACCTGCACATGGTTATTTAGCAGGGCACAAAGCTGATGGCACACATGGATTGTCAATGGAGAAAGTTATAAAGGAAGGAGCGAGAGAGAGCTAGAGTTGGAGGGAGTGAGGGAGAAAGACAAGGAGGCAAAGAGGGCAAAAGAGAGAAAGAAAAAACAAAAGTTAGAGAGATAGAGAGAGAGAAAGAAAGAAAGAAAGAGAGAAAGAAAGAGATAAAAAGAAAGAGAAAAAGAGAGAGAAAGGAAAGAAAGAGAAGGAAGGAAAGAAGGAAAGAAGGAAAGAAAGAAAAAGAAAGAAAGAAGGAAAGAAGGAAAGAAAAAGAAAGAAAGAAAAAGAAAAAGAAAAAGAAACAAAATAGAAAGAAAGAAAGAAAGAAAGAAAGAAAGAAAGAAAGAAAAAGAAAGAAAGAAGGAAAGAAAGAAAGAAAGAAAAGACAGACTGACTAGTATCCAGTCAGAAAGAGCAGCAATGAGGTCCTCTGGCACAGCAGAGATTAATATTCTCCTCTAAGGGTCTTCTTCGACAAAGCAGGTAATGATAGCTAAGGAAGTAGGGTATCTATGGACCTGTGCAACAGCCCCTTACAACTCTTACGAAAATATTTAAGCCACTTCTGGTCAGGGGCTCTGGTCTTCCTCACAACTACTCATCCAGTAGATGTAATTGATTAATTGCTCTGAAAGAGATAATTATTCTTCCAGGTGGTTACCAGGAAGTCTTGACTTCAAGAGGCAGCAAAGCTCTCTAACCATCCTACTGATGAACACCACTGATGTCTGGTAGAGTGGAATATCTTCCAGGTGTTGTTTTCTTTCCTTACCTTCTGATGCTTTTATAAAGGATGTTTCAAAGTTGCTTTTTTCCCCCATCAGCTTCCATAGCATATTTTTCTTGTCCCAGAGATTACTGAATGATGTCTACTGTAGCAACGTAGCTCTCTTGTGCTAGGTGCAGCATGCACACAAATGCAGACAATTGCCTTGATTGTGCAGAATTATATTTGACATTAGTCAAACTGCCAAAAAATGCATGTCTTGGGAATTTACTTAAAATTGTGTTCTTTAAACACTGCTTCAGATCTTCTCTACAGATAGTTTTGGAATAATCTCTTCCTTTGAAACGGAGTCAGTGTTGGGTGTGATTATGAGGACTTATTCTTCCCGACAATTCTTTAAAATATCGTACAAAGGGAAGAAATAAAGAAAACTAGAATACTAATTGTCTAGAGTGAGAAACAGTGTTATCAAGTTTTTATGTTATCTGATAAGTGGAAATAGCTTCTTCACTGGCTGATGCCTTTTATTTTCAGTATATGTGTTTTGCTAAAGATATCCAGTATAGCTGGGTATTACAATGTCAACAAATCAGTCCTTTGCTGGAAAACACAGCTGAAAGACAAATTTTTGTTGTCCCAAATAAGAGTGACAGAGCATTCTGAAATGTGAAGACAGCTTATAAGCATTTGGCGTAAAATCCAGTTACACAAAGTCTCCTTTCCCCAAAAAAATGAGGTGCTGGATCCCTTCAAAGTCGCAGTTCTATTTTTGGCTGACTCAGAGCAGGGATTTGAATTAATGTATCCTGCCCAGAAGAACACCTGAAAAAGCAGGCCATGAAGTCATTTTTATGCTGTCCTCTTGCTCCATGAATATTTAAATAATTTGTGCAGAATATCATGGCTCTGACAGAAAAGACTGAGGGAGAGCTACCTCTACCAAAATATTTGAGATAGCTTTAGTAACCTCTATGTGCTATAAATGGTCAGATCCCCACATCAAGAAAGGTCTTGACCCTGTGCGTTTCATAACTTTACATGAATCCCCTGAGCACTGGGTTATTAGAGAAAAATGAAAGATCAGGATACATTTTGCTTATCTAAAATGTTCCTTCTTTTGCCTTTTATTTCAAATATACAAAAAAAAATATTCTGTTTTAGACTGAACAAAATATTTTGCATGTGCCCCGAGTGACTAGGTTTTTTTCCCCAAAAAGGAAAAAGAATTATACAAAACTGAATGAAAAAATGACCCAAAATGAAATATTTATATTTCAATCCAGCTTTCAGATAAAAGGATACATCCCTCAAATGGCTCTAATACATAGGTCTGATTTGAAGAGCTGCTGAATATTTCCTCTCTAATTGACTTTAACCCAGGTGCCTCGGTAAAAGCTGAAATACACTGTAGCTCTGAGAGTCACCTCTGGAACATGAAAAAGCTGGAGGCAAAAATGTCAGCAAGTTTAAGTAAACAAAGAGTTATGCTGATTTGCAATAGAACGAGCTCAGCACAGTGCTTGTTGCCAGGTTCAAGAAAGTATTCCAAGGTTTTGCTACCTCTTGTTTTCATTTTATACAGTAAATGAGGAAGGTTAATAATTTCCAGGTTAGCCCATGGCTGGTACTCCTATAGTAAAAGTGAAAAAGAAAAAGGCACTGTGGCTTTTGCATTTCTGAAGTGATTACTTGATATTAATCCCACAGGTATCTGAGATAGGTGCCCTACACAGAAAAAATGTGCTGTAGCTATGACAGAGGAATTGGAATGTTAAAACCAATATATCTGTAAGATAAATTATGCCTTCAGTTATACCTAAGTCAGAGTTTGATCCTATTGCTTTGATTTTATAGTTGCACAGAAACAGAAAATATATTACTGGGAGTGTGTCAATAAAGTTTATTGCATATTACTGTGTCTGCTCAGGGGGACAAAAGTATCTACCCAAGCATAACCTACTGGACACCCTAAATTTACAACAATGTATAGATGGCACTGAAGAATATGTCATAGATTAGCAACTAATTGTGGAGAAATTGATGTAAAGGGAAAATTAATAATACTGACACAGGAGGTATTGCAAAGACAGTAAGGGAGCAGGCATAACTGCTGGGCATGATTTTAAAATTTAGGCTGTATAAAGTAGATCTTTTACTTTTTATGCAGGCTTATATACTTGGGTGACAGGACATGCATGTCTCTCCATATGATACTTTGGTTACCTATTTTATACAGAGGAACAGTTATGTACCTACATTTAAATATGAAGAAGGGACTGAAGAGAAGAGAGGGTAATGCTTAGGATCTAGTCCTGAAAGTGCTAATCTGTTCATCTAGTGAAAATTTGCTCATCTGTGGAGAGCACTGGGAGGTGCAGATACTGCTGAGAAAGACTTTGGGATTCAGGAACACAAGAGAATTGATGCTAATGAAGATGACAGCTTGAGTGTCTGGCTGCTGCATAAAAGCAAAACACAACTGCTTAAATGTCCCAGGTTAAAGTCTTGTCTTAGAAACTGTGTTGGACAAATATGAGACAGACTCTGCATGTGATGTGATGTTAGCATCTCCAGAAAAAAAAGTCTGAATAATTGAATCTAAAAGATCAGAAGAGAACTACTTTAAAGCACTCATGACTTTGTGGATGACTTTGAAATGCAATCTGTTAGGACATAAAGTTGCATAAATACTTCTAATCAAATAGAGCTTGTGTATCTCTTCCTTGATTTTTCTTAATTAACAAAGGAAAATTGAATGAGGATTTTAATAAACCCCAGACTGTCTCAGCTCTTTCCTTTATCCTAAAAAGGCAATCAAGATGGATGGAGAAAGTGAAGATACCCTCAGTTCCTTTGCTTTCCCAATAATATTTCCTTCATTTTATCTTATTTGGTTCCAAATATTTGAATATGGATATTTTTTCTGGTGCCCTGTGTTATAGCTTTGTTTCTTTCTGCCCTGCTGCTTCTCTTCTTATTATTCTTTCTAATTTTTCCCTTCCTTTTGCCTTTTCCACTGGAGAGATGTTTGTTGGCATTCCTGAATACAAAAGCTGTTTGTTAGCTAGCTGCAGTTTGCAATAGTGGTACCAGTTAAGTTTTTCAGAATTTCCCTCTGGTAGCGTAGCATTACAGATGTTAGGCATTACCTGAGGCATTGCTGGTCTTAAGACTCACTTGCTGTGAAACAGGCTAAGAAAATATGGCCTGAATCCTGAAACTATCATATGACATTTCGGGTCGAGAGGCCACTGGGAAGACCACATAGCTCCATGCTATTTCTTCTCAGTTAGGAACAAAATACTTAGTTCCTGTCAGATCTCCCTGAGGTGCTCATTACCAGGCAAAGGCAATGATGAAAATGATGTGCAGTTATCCCAGAAAAATAAAAGATTATGTTCTTGATTACAAAATGGTAGACATAGTTTGAAAAAAACCCAAGCTAATCTTAAAATAAACCCCACAATCTTGAATAATGCTTCTGTGGATGATCACATGAATCTCCTAGAGGTTATGTCCCCTCATCTTTTTCAAGGGTAGCTAAGCCTTAGTGTGTTAATTTAAAGTCTATTTCTTTGCCTATAATTAATATCTTTTTCCTTATCTCTTATCCCTTCTATCGCCCACACATGTACAATTGAAGCATCATTTGACCTGGGGAGTCTTCTAACAGTCCATCTGTTTTTATTAAAGCTGCACCCTCTTGGGGTCCTCTCTTTCTTCTGGACCAAGGTGCAAATGGAATATCTCCTGGTTTCCCTCATGCTTCTCATCACACCTTTTATTGCCATCTGTCTCTCTCTCCTTCTCCCCCTCTTATATTAAGAACTCCTTTTCAGTATCTTGACCAAGAATGGCTGTCATAATTCTTCCTTTCTTCACTTCAAGTAGCTTGATTACCAATTCCTTCTCTGTTCCTTTTTTTTTTTCTTTTTTTTTCTTTTTTTTTCTTTTTTTTCTTTTTTTCCCAAAGGGGGGTGTGTGGGGAAGGAAGGAAGGAAGGAAGGAAGGAAGGAAGGAAGGAAGGAAGGAAGGAAGGAAGGAAGGAAGGAAGGAACTTTTACTGCTTTTACTTATCACAATTTTTTTGCAGATCCATATGTGCTTAATACCACAATATTTTCAGTAATCAATAGCCTATTCCTTAGGAGTATACATTTTACAGATATGTTTGCATATCCTGGAAATTGTCCATTTCTATATACTTCTCAAGGCTAACTCTAAAACTGTAGAACTTGGAAATGTCTTTGAAAAATTGCGCAAGAATTGGAAATCGTTTTGTGATCTGGGTTCACAGCCTGGATACATCTTCATTACATATAAGAATTGTAGGCCAAGTTATATAGCACTCTAATATTTTTTTTGCCTTTTCCACTCCTCATGTGATTATTTCTGCAACCCACGTTTCATCAACATACAGAGAATTACAGCATCCTCCACTGGGGATGGCCAAGAACATTTAGGCATAACCAGAGAAACCACATTCAATTTCTTCATAACAAAGATGACACCATTACTGCTTTGTGTGCTTTTTCTGGAATTCCTAACCTTACTTGCAGTTTTGTAGATCTGCGTAAAACAGTCATTTTAGTCCAGTTATTCTTTCCCATTCCCACTAGACCTTCTCTTTTAGGGTCTCTAAAACAACCTTCTTTTTGACAATAAAATCACTGCACTGGTTTGTAGGACATGAGCTTTCAGCTGCCAATCAGGCATAACACTACTCTTGAGTATGTTGCTATTGCAGTATTGTTTATTTTGGATTTATGGCTGTTTCTTTACTGAAAACTTCAAAAGGTCAGCTTTGTCTCAGTGAGAGACAGGGAAACTTTTGAAATCTCAGTCTGGAAAAACATTTTCTTGCCCATTTCTATATTTACATGAAATTTCTTTTACTCTTAAGGTTTTGGAGTCAACTAATCTGAGATCAAATGACCCACTGACACCAGCTGTCTCTTCTGCTAAGCCTTCCAGATGTGGAGCTGAAACCACATGAGTGAACACCCAAATTAAGTTCTAGACCCTAAATGAATATCAGAAAGCAAAAAGTCCTGTTGACAAAACTGCATTATCCACTTGTCACCCTGACTTCCTCTTCCTCAGAGGTGAGGCAATTAGTCATAATAAATTAAGGAGCCCACCAGAATGAATGGAAAAGCCCAAAGTCTTTCCTCATTATGGCTGAAAAAATTATACTTGAACAGCTAGAACAAGAAATGTGAAGACAGTGCATACATGGTAAATCATTTGATGTGACAATATACGTAAAAAAAATCATTATGTTTTGATGTAGATTACATAGGTACAGAATGAAATAAATAACCTCTATTTCCTGTGGATTGTATACATGTAATACCAAAAGTAAAATTCAAAAAAGCACTTAACAAGGATTTCTTGTGGGTTGGGAACTTTACTTATTTTACAGAAGTTCAGCAGTGAAGTTTTAAAAACAATTCAGACATCTTCAGCTTAATCCAGATATGACTATGATTGTAGCATTTTGTTATGCATCTGAATAAGGCAAAAGCATATTGGCTACTTGGAACATTTCCTCTAATATTTTGCCCTTGGAAGTCCCTGACTCCTCTAATTTCTGCTTAGCCTGACTAAAGCTAATATATCAAAGCTGCTTATAATAGTGACTCATAGAGTAAACTGCTGCTCATATGCATTACTTATCCTATCTCTAATAGCTATCTTCTGTTATAGTAAGTACTGTACCTGGGCATATGGAGACTGCTGACCAAGAAAACCAAAAATAGTCATCCATACAAAATGTGTATCTGGACTGCTGAGGTATAAATTCACTGCAAAATTAACTTTCCCATAATTTCAGAGAAGGAAATCAGCCCTTTCACTTGGGGGTGAGGAAGGGAGGGTCAGATGGAAATTAGAAGTAGAGAAGTGGAACCCATCTAGGTTCTATGGAAGTATTTCATATTTATACTAGAAGTACATGGAGAAGAGTGAATATYTTCACTCACTGTTCTTTACTGGTAAAGAAGGGCCTTCAACAGTTTCAGCCCCTTGAGACCAGTGAGGAAYCCTGCTGCAAGGAAAGCTTACCCTCAGTGGAGGAGCATCATGTCAGGCAACACTTAAACAAACTGRACATATATGAGTCTATAGGACCTAATGGGGTGTACCCATGAGACCTGAGGAAGCTGGCCACTGTCATTGCAAGATTATACTCAATTATCTTTAAAAGGTTTGAGGAACTGCASACTGGCCAGCATCAGATGAGATTAGCTTGGTTGGTTAGAGCATGGTGCTAATAACACCAAGGCTGTGGGTTCAATCCCTATACGGGCCATTCAGTTAAAAGCTGGACTCGATGATGCTTGTGGGTCTCTTCCAACTCAGACTATTCTGTGATTCTGTGATTTTAGTCCTTTGAAAGGTGAGAGAGGAAATTTTCTGGATGCTGTTTACATATAAAGGTCAAAAAGGAAATTGGGACTTGTCAGCATGAATGTATTAATCTATATGCTTGACCAACTCAATAGCCTTCTATGACATAGAGACCATCTTTGTAGACAAGARTTGACAAGTAGCTGACATTGTTCATCTTGATTTCATCAAGGTTTTCAACATTGTCTCCCACAACATTCTTACAAACAAACTGATGAAGTACAGACAAGATAAATAGACAGATGGACTGAAAGTTGACTGAATCAGACAAAAAAAATAAAGCCAGACACCAAAGTATCTAAGATGGTAAACCAGGCATTGAAATAAAGAAACCATCACTAAACTGTCAGGCTCAAAGACTTTTAATGAGCAGAACAAAATCCAGCTGGAGACCAGTCACTAGTGCTGTAGCTCAGGGGTTTGTAGTGGGGAAATGCTGTCTGAATGGACACTAAGCTGACCRAGAGACACCAAGGCTCCCTTGCTTCGAAGGTCAACAGCCTCAGGCTTCATTAAGAGAAATCTTTACAGCAGGATGAGGGAAATCATCATTCCCCCTCCACTTAGCCCTGGTGAGACATATCTAGAGTGCTAGGCCRGGTTCTGAGCTCCTCAGTGCAGGAAAGACACGGTGTGAACCCAGCAAAGGGTCACAACAAATTTAGATAYTGGAAGTTCTGTCACACAAAGCAAAACTGAGAGCTGGCTCTGTTCAGCCTGAAGTCGAAAAGGCTCAGGGGGATTGTATCAATGTGTAAAAATACCTGACCAGTGGAGGTAAAGAAGACAGAGCCAGACTCTTAGTGGTGCCCAGTGCCAAGACAAGAGGCAATGGGCGCAAATGGAAATAGTTCCCTCTAAACATTAGAAAAAATATGTTCTGTAACGCAAATTAGAACATGTTTACTGAGAGAGCAGTCAAATACAGGCTTCCCAGAGAGGTTTTAGAGCCTCCATCCTTAGAGATAATAAAACCAAAACTAAACATTGTCCTGATGAACATTTGAGAAGGCAGTTGGCCAAGGTAATCTCCAAAGGTTCCTTCCTATCACAACTATTCTGTGATACAACAACAACATCAATTTCAAACAATTACCCTGACTCTTGTTAGGTATTGCATGGGACATATATGAATCTTTGGTCCTAACTAGAAAAACAGTTAAAATCTAAACTTTATTCAGTTTTAATTTTAAAAAGGATATTTTCTCAGGAGATTTTTAGAATGCAGTACAAATAGTTTGTAATTTCTGGGAACGGATTAGCAAAATTATGCAGGAATTCCATAGAAACAATGCAGCAGGTAATGGTCTATRTTGTGTTTTCTGCTTCCTAATGTGGTGTTAGACACTGCTTAGAACTGATTACCACATGTTAAGAGACCTTCATCTTCTGTCTTTTTAAGCCGACAATACCACCTTTCAGAACTGTTGAATCTGAGACTCTTTCTTCATTTTCTACAGTGTCCCTCACCATTTCCCAGGATTTAGTAAGCTTTACTTAACAAAATTCCACTGCATACAAAAAAGGCTTTTACCACTCATTTATGTGCCATATGTATTTCCCCCCAGCATTTATTTTTGCTTTCTCTGTATGATTTTATTTCTTTTATATATAAAACATAATATATAATCTAGTCTATTTCCCTTTTTCTTCCTTCACACACACACACAGAGTCTTCCTTCCTTTTTTGTGTGTTTGAAAGTCAAAAGTAATGTATTCATCTGAACAGCTGGGTAACTTTCATGCTACATGCAAATCAGTTTAAAAAGTAACAAACCTCGGGAAAATGTGACAAAAACCTACAATAGCTCAAATTGTAGTTCCGATACAAATCTCTCACTGTTCAGAAAATTGTGTTCATTGTCTTTTATTTTTAGAAAATTCATTACAAGAACTTAAAAAGGAGATGTATTCTTTTGCATTGTGGCATATTCAGGAATTCCATTTTTATCCTGTATCTGTATTCATTTGGGAACATGCAGAGAACCAGCAGGACAAGGCTCATTTCAGAAACATGGTAAAGTAGGACAGTGTCCTACCAATGACAAAGAAAAAAAATAAAAATAAATAAATGTAAAGAGGCATACTTCCAGTTTTCTCTTGTGTTCTTGTTTTCATAATACTGTAAAAGATATAATTTTGAAATGAGCCCTGACTAGCAAAATAAAACTGAACATACAAATACTGCATTTTAATGCACAAAGTTTGTTTCTCATGTAGAAATACAAATACAAGTATGGACTTTCTCCTTGCTAGAAAACAAACAATAGGAAATTAAAAGTTACATATGCAGTGGTTTGGAATGATGGATTTAAAGTTTTTCTCATTATAGCTTTGAAAATTATGCAATTTCCCTGAGTTAACTCCAGTGTAATTTGAATATGGATTAAAATCATGACAGGTCAAAGAACTGAAGCTAATCTGCCAGATAGTCACTGTTATTAAGTAGAGATTAAACTGGGCCCCAAAAAACAATTAATTACTCTCAAAAATATTTGTATTTTCTAAAAAAATCCAGACACTAGGGAATGCTAATCTTTCCATTCATCAGTTTCAAGAAAGACMTGTTTGCCTTCTTTTCTCAGAAAGTAGCAAAAGAATTCTGAATGGGAAATCAAGATAATCTGGTCTAAGAGTTCAGTGTCCAAATGTATACCCAGGAGTGTAAATACATGGTGAACTTCTTTTTTCTAATAATCCAAATTACTAAACTTTGCAAGTGTGACACTGCTCATAAATGTACCTCTGGTCTTCTAGCCAGTCTTTAAAAAGTCGACACCTATTTTTGTCCTGCTATATTGGCCAGTAAATAGAGGTGACAAGAATGAGGAATTGAACATCTTCAGAACTTTTGACATATGGTTACTACTTGTTTAAAGAAATATGTGTTTTAATGTTTGATAAAGAAATATATTTATCAATGTCATTAGGTTTCTGCAGGGAGGGATTGTGCAGGTRTATAGAAATGAAGCAAACAGGTTCTTCCATTTAATTTAACTTGTTAAAATGACCAGCTGTAACTTGTTCAGGACTATAACATTTCAAAAATCTGAAACCTTACCTGGTGATCCAGCCAAAATAAAAGGGCAGAGAACTGGGACATCAGTAGAAACCTATTTATTAAAATTGAAATAATTATTCAGAAAAGTAGATTAAACATTATCACTTTCACTGAGTGCTGTGTTTTATCTGGTACAACTAGTGTAATAAATATTCACTGTGCAGACTTCATCTGTGAGCTTTGCATCATGATGATAGAGCATTTGAGTTACAAAACTTAAGAACTAGATGACTTTTTTTCCTATCAGAAGTCACAGAATCTTTTGATTTATGTTCTCTTTCTGAAAAAAGTTTTTACTCAGRTTGAGTTTTATTAATAGGCTAAATTTAGTGGAAAACATGATATTTAGTTTTATTAGATGGGTTAGGTGTATTTTCAAGAAAATACCTGCAGTGGTAAGTTTTTATTGCTTTATGGTTTTACAATCACATTTCCTGTAACCTCTGTGTGTCTTAAATGCTTTTGATTACAGAGTACCTCTCATTTCTCAGTAAGACTGGCAATCTGACTTTCACAGCTGCCAAATACAGGTACAGGCTCTAAATCCATCAGTCATATTCTCAAGCAGATAGACTTAACACTGACCTCATCAGCACTGATATCAACATGTCACATCTGCAGGGTCATATATCCAATGCATTTAGGAAGTTGTCCTGACTTAACACTGCTGATCTACCAGTTAAGGTTTTTTTGTTAGAGGTCAAGTTCCAAACTGAGACTTGTCATAAATTCACATCCCCTCTGGAGCAGACAGAGTTCCATAGCATGAACACAAATATCAGCGGGCTTTTTAAACAAAATTCAAGACAGTGGCAGAAACTTAGTTCAGTTTTCATGACTTGCACTGCAGTTTAGTGATAGCATCAATCTTTAAAGGCCTGGTTTATGGAAGTCCTATTTAAACACATTACTATCTTATATACTTTGGTACCTGTGTTTGCTTTTCTTGTGATTCTTGAGGTGGACACTCAGCCTGGACTCACTCCATCCATGTTCAGCATTACACTAAACCGAATTAAGGACCTACATGCCCCCCAGCTTCCTCCCTCTTTCACTTTCTACAGGAGACAATGAAAAGACATGACATTTCCAGACAGTGATTCAAGTCTACAGAGGTGTTATTTTATTACCTAAAATTAGACTAGGAAGGATCAGACCTTGTTGATTAAGCTACAAGAGGTATTCCTTTGAAAACAAGCTGCTGGTGAGTGACTAACTACGTACTTATACAACATATAATAACAACTCTGTAAGTAGTCAGAAATAGAAACATGACATAGTTCAGCAAAATACTTTGGGTTGGAAAATAGTAATATTTTGGGAAGAATCCCCTTAAAGTCAATGTATTCCATTCTACTGTAATTATACATTTGCCATGGTGTTGCTTAAGCTCATGCCTAAGGACTTTTAAAGTAGTAGTGCATGTTCAGTCACGGGGGAATTCATCTCACTTTGTTGCAAAATAAATATTCAAAGTTCAAGATATTCACCCTTCATGGAGAGATGCTTAGAGAGGACAAGGCATATCACCATTCATATATATATATATATATTTGCATGAGACCAATTGCCCTTGAAAATTCATGTTTCTCTTCAAGAAAGGAAAAATTTGCTGAAGTCATTCTTGGACAACTAGCTTAGTTGCAGACTACCAACTTCAGATGTTGATACAAAGTGAAATGCATTCAACAGTACCTATTTGTACCCTAAGAGCTCACAACCTCAGGGCTGGATTTAAAGCATTTAGAAGTAAGATTTGGACTCCTCATATGTTATTCCCACAAGTTTATAGCTTCTATTCATCACTGCAGTTTGTGAATACCTTCTAGTGGTCATGAAACGAACGACATTGGTCATGTGCTGAATGATCTTTCCCAGATCCAAAATTTTTATTTTAAAATATTATTAAAATGCCACCTTTTGCATTGGTGTATTAGATCTCAGGAGTAATGATGTTTAAGAGGATTTTTTACTTCATTAAAATTTGATGCATTAATGTTGTTCATTTGTTGGGGTTTTTTTTGCATGAGAATAAGAAGGCACAGTATACATAGTCATAGAATTGTGGCATATAATTGATAACGTATTAATCAGATTATGAAAAACAGTTCTACACTCAAAATACAGGTCTTAGACTGTTTAGATTTTTACCAATGAGTTGCAAAGGAAATGAAGACAATTATAGAATCATAGAATAGTTTGGGTTGGAAGGAACCTTAAAGACCATCTAGTTCCAATCCCCCTGACATGGTGTTACAATCCAGTTTAAGCACAGAAGAGCAGAGGAAACTAAGTATCTGTGTATAAACCAGAAGGAACTTAGAAGGTTCAAAATATTCCTAAAAACGAGATTAAAACCAAACGAGATTAAATGTTGATGCCAAAAAAAGAATTGATATATTTTTATTTAATAGTAAAGGAAGCAAAGAGAAAGAAAAAGGAAAGAAAGAAAGAGATAGAGAAAGAAGTGTGCGTGGGGTGCTGGGGGGACAGGGAGAGAGTGACAGGGGTTAGATGGAGACATATCACCCTTCCGGGGGTCCCAGCGACATCTTGTGGCTCTCCTCCATCTGGTCTTCTGCGTGGTGAGGGTCCCCCGCCGCCGCCGCCACACCAAAGAGTACGGAATCTAGTGGATTAATAGTGCTTTGGCCAGGTGAGAACGCCCACGTGCCTCCCCTGAGGGGGCTAGGTTTGACACTGTCCCTTGCAACACTGTGGATCTGTTGCATCACCTCTGGTGCAGGGTCTGGGGACCCCTTTGTGGGGGGCTCCTTTGATGGGCCGTGACACCCCCTCTGCTGGGGATAAACTTCTCCCGGGATGCAGGGCCCCTCAGCTGAACTGGTCTGCACAGCAGAGGTTTGGGCTTTCACTGCCTCTGACCAGAGGCTTTTCCACTACACACCCAAAACCTCTCTTCTCSCCCCACCCTTTGGTGTGAGGGTCTGTGCTGGCCTGGCAGCTGATAGCCCTGGGGCTGTGGTCCCCACCCCGAAGGTGCTAAGCGTGATCCCTCTGGGAATGTATTCTTCTCAGCTCTTACTTATCTCCATCAGCRGGCAGTCAAGGCCTCATTCAGGGTTTTTGGTCATCTTCTCTGCAGTTTTTGTAGAGTTTTGGTATAATACCAAAAGTCCTTAATGAAAATGTTTAAGCCATAAATTATAACATTTCAGTCTCTGGCACATGGGCAAGGACACCTTCCAGTAGGCCAGGTTGCTCAAAGTCCCATCCARCCTGGTCTTGAGCACTTCCAGGGACGGGGCATCCAGAACTCTGGCAACCTGTTCCAATGCCTTACTACCCTCACAGTAATCCAGTGAAAAAATACCAGAAGGATTTTTAAAAAATATTTTGTTCTTTTTATTTTAATTTGTTTTTCTTCAAACCACCATGAAAAATTCAAAAGAATACATTAGGTTTATATTCCATGTTTCCCTACTTGCACTTCAAAGATGTATTTTACAGAACAGATATTTAATTCATTTATTAAAACTAACTCTGTCACCTGCCCTTCACTGTGGATCAGGTTCTGGCTAATTTACCATTGAGGTGGATTTTGTTTGTATGTATTTTTAAGTGGCKGTCACGTTTCTATATACCTAAGTCATTCACAGTTCATCTAGTGAGAAGAGAGGAGGAAAAGCACGGCGAAGTTCCCTCTGCAAACTGCTGAGAAGAAGGTGTATTGGATTTGTGTGGCGGGGTTTTGTCGGTGGGGGGCTACAGTAGTGGCTCCTGTGAGAAGCTTCCCCTGTGTCCAGCGAAACCATTGACAGCTGGCTTCAAGGCAGACCTGCCACTGGCCAAGGATGACCCCATCAGTAACGGAGGTACCACCTCCGGGGTAACAGCTTTAAGAAGGCGAAAAAGCTGCTGCACAACAGCAAAGAGAGGAGTGAGAATATGTGAGAGGAACAGCTCTGCAGACACCGAGGTCAGTGGAGGACGTGAAGGAGGTGCTCCGGGCATGGAGCAGAGATGCCCCTGCAGCCCGTGGTGCTGACCACGACGAGTTTATGACAGGCTGTCTCCCTGCAGCCCATGAAGATCCATGGTGGGTCAGATATATACCTGCAGCCAGTGAAAGCCCATGGAGCGGGTGGATGCCCAAAGGCAGCTGTGACTCTGTTGGAAGCTGTTGCTAGAGCAGGCTCCTGGCAGGAGCCCACACTGGAGCAGRTTGGCTGGTAGGATTTGTGACCCTGCAGGGGACCCACACTGGAGCAGCCTGTTCCTGAGGGACTGCACTCCCTGGAATAGACCCACGCTGGGGCAGTTTGTGAAGAACTGCAGCCTGTGAGAAGGAATAATGTTGGAAGTTCATGGGGGACTATCTGCTGCGGAAGGGACCTCACACTGGAGCAGAGGAAGAATGTGARGAGTCCTCCCACTGGGAGGAAGAAGTGGCAGAGTCAAAATGTGATGAACTGACCACAACCCTCAGTCTCCATCTCCCTTTGCCACTGGGAGGGTGCAGGAGAGAAAATCAGAAGTAAAATTAAGCCTGGGAATAAGGGAGGCGTGGGGGAAGGTGTTTTAAGATTTGATTTTATTTCTCTTTATCCTACTCTGACTTGCTTGGGGAAAAATTAAATTAATTTCCCTAAGTCTCTTTTGCCTGTAACTGAAGAGTGATCTCTCCCTGTCCTTATCATGACCCACGAGCCTTTCGTTACATTTTCTCTTCTCTGCCCAGCTGAGGAGGGGAGTGACAGAGTGGCTTTTGTGGGCACCTGGCATCCAACTGAGTGACCCTTTCGTTGAAGAACAGAATTCTGTTGGTTGAGATTAGGTTTGAGAGTCTGTATATGGGAAGAGTTTGGAGGCCATGATAAGAGAGTGACCTCTTTATGATGAAAAAAAACACTGAGTGCCATTTATTTGGGGTTAAAATCACTCCTTGAGGACATCTGTTTGCTACGAACAAAGTCTTCTGTCTCAACAAATGTTTTTTTTGACTGCATTTGTTTACCAAAGGAATTTATTGAATCAGATTCATTGTGTCTTGASACCTTTCAGACCAATGCTTAGTTTGTTTCCCATTTTGAACATAAAATACACCAGGTGCATGCAACAATCTGCTTTATAGCAGAAAAAACAACAAAAACCCTCCTGGATTTTCTGGTTCCAGACTAATGTGGGGATTTGGAAACAAAAAATTTTTCCAGCAAAATGAATGAATATCCATAAAAGATAGGAAAAAAAACTTCAAACCACCTCTAAACAATGGAACATTGACCATGTATCAGAAGCTTCACTAAGAGCCAAAAATTAAGTGGCTTGTCAATAAATATTAGCAATATACTGGTGGGAGTAACAATGAATTAATGTAGTAATTCATATGGAATTTGATTTAACAGATAGAAGCTCATATAAATGAATGAGCAAGATAAGTAAAATGGTAAATTGATTTTTATCAATATCCAGGAGTTTCATAAAGATTCAGGAAGCTGATAGTCTTTGGCTATTTGCTGGGTTCTGGCATTAATAAACAAACGTAGGATCTTTCTGTTTCAAATATGAAGAGAAGAAATTCACATGAATGCTGGTGTTGAATCCTGCTGATTCTTTTGACATTACAGCATTTAGAGTTAAGCCAACCTCCCTGCTGCTTTGCAATGCAAACTGAATGGGAAAATTAAGGGTAAATTACCACCAGCATGCATGATATTGTAGACAGTCTCAAAATCTGCTCCTGGATGCAAGATCAAAGCATTTTACTTTCAGCAGATGTAACAGGAGGCCATTATAAACACTTGCCTAATGAATCGTGTCCAGCTCCATGAACCATATCCAATTGTGCGAGTTTTAAAAATACTGTGCAGAATAGTCCACCACAAATATATGCTGAAGATGGGATTTTTATCCCAGTAATATTACTTTTTATTACTGGAATCCTCACCAGCCCAAAACTTGAATCACTCTAACAATCTATGTAAAGATTGCCAGCTCTGAGTGTGGGGATGCACTATGATTGCTACACTTGTGAAGGTCMCTCTCTGAAATGCTGCTTTCTGGCTTCCCACTCTTCCCCAGAGAATGGCACCTCCAATTTATCAAAACCACAGTGAGAATGTGGGAACCACTGTCTCATGCCTAGATCACTTTTTGCTGAATGTTTTTCTTGTAATGCTGTGGAATGACCTCCTTGCAGTACTCTTGTTTCTACAGTAGGCACTTGTTAGAACTTCCCGTCTCTACATATCAGATAAAATAATTTTGAAACATGCAGCTGGGCTTTCACGGGAAGCCTTTACAGAGGTAACATGTGCAAGACTGTAYGGCATGGACTGTGCTGCTTTCTGAGTCTGTTTTAGACATTTTTGGGTTTTTCTCTCRGTGGGGGGGACTGTTAATCAGTTTTTCTTCCCTAAGAAATATGATCAAAGTTCAGAGTTAATTTCTCCAAGCAGTTGAATGGATGAGAGCAGTTGCTCTGAAAGGGGCCCACACTTGCTCTCCTTGTACCAATTTCAGGTTCACTGCACACTGACAGGCTCAAATCTGCATGAGAATGTGGCCTTGGCGGCTTGCCCCAGCCCATCAGGGCTACCTTGCCCTGGCATCATCTCGGCTCTTGCAACCAGGACATTCTTCTGGATGGGAAAATCTCTCCCTCCTGCTGAGTAGCAACTTCACAGCAGCCCATGAATATCGTTCCACCAGTCAAGCTCCCCCTGCAAATGTCATCCTGTGCTACTGCACTCTCTGAAGGCTTGCAATCCCCAAGAAGTGCATCTGTCTGCCCATAGCAACTGCTTGGGAATTGCCAGTTTGGATACAAGTCAACCTGCAAATGCGACTCCATTATAAAGCTTCACATTTTGCCACTGCTGTGCCGGAGACGAGAGGCTTTCAGAAGATGCTGACTGCTGAATGTGGAGCTGTGCAATGCATCATCTTCTCCTCTTTCATAGTAAAACTTTGGTTTTAGTCAAGTAATTGTTCATTTCTGCAGTGAAGTTGGAGGCCCTACAAGCGCAGCCTCTTGAATTCTTGGCATATTTGAGTGTAACTAGACAGACAATTTCACCATGGTTTGATTTCAAGATAACACTGCCATTTTTTATAGATTTGTCCTGGCATAGGTTTCATTTGAATAAAATTGATCATCATTTCACTATTTAATTACAGTTCAATGTTAGTTTCACACTAAGCCTCTGATTTGTGGTTCAGACATACACCATTATTTAGTCCTGCAGAAGGAAAGCAGAAAAACACAAGGCCTATGCATCCTACAGGACTGCAAAAAAAAACCTTTATGAATTTTAAACTCAGATAAATGTTTCAGGTGGGGTGGAGTTTTTTTATCTATTTGCCTCCTTTTCACAGTTACCAAAGTTTTGAGAAATTCTGGTAAATTATCTAGAATAAGCATATTTTAAAAATACTCTGGTATGGTGTGAGGATTAGAATGATAACAAGGTACAATTATTCAGCCGTTATTAGGTGGTGACAATAAGAAGAGTAAAGTGAGAAACCGATGGAGCTGTTTAAAGTTCTTGGTTCTTTGAGAATTGTTCGTTTAGGTCACACAAATCTGTACTGCTATATTGTATTATATATATGTAATGTGTTCATTCATGACTATGTGTATATTTTGATGATCCTTGTGGGTCCCTTCCAGCTCAGGACATTCTGTGGTTCTATGATATGTAGATCTGTGTCAGTGTAGAATATTTAGTATGTTTTTTTCTTTAATCATCAAATATGGATGCTTAACATGAATGTATAATGCATTCTATTATGATCCATGTTCATATGCAAAAAATGCATAGTTCTTTCCTGGACAGTTTTCCTGATGAATTAAACTGTTTTTTCCTTTAAAAAAAAGTGAGGAATTTGATTTTATTTTAAATCTCATTTAATTCTGTCTTAAAAGATGAGAAATGCCCAGATATCAAATGACCTCAAATAAAACTATGTGAGAAATTTATTATTGATCAAGAATCACTTGCAGAAATAATAGGCTTTCATTTTGTAAAGYAATAAAATGCATCCCTCTTGCAAGATGAAGATTGAGCAGAACATAAAGGGTGATATTGACATGAAAATTCTTTTGTCCAGTCTGACCTTTCTGTAGAAAAGAATTATATGATCCCTTTGTAGTAAGTGCTTTCTTTTCCATATTTGCATTCAGAATTTGGAACACAGAATTGACTTTTTTGCTRATTCTCACGACACATTTTTAAAAAAATGAAATGCCTAATTATTTGCATGGGAAAAATGGTTTTAGAGAATGTACAAAGTGATGAATATTTAGCAAATCATAGTTTTATAATGTCTTGGGTGCCATCCAGATATTTTTAATGTTAACATCTTAAATTAAACAGTGCTCTATTAAATTTAAGATAAGCCTGTGCCAGAACTTTTGACTTGAATGTCCTTCACATTTGGAACTTCAGGAGGCTGAATTTTAATTTTCATATCCAAATGTGATATGACACGATGAATCTGTCTGTGCAGAACTCTTTATTTCAGTTTAATACTGGAGATGCTCCATGAGTCTGTATGTTAAGACTGTAAAAGGTATTTTGTATCTGGCACGTGTCTCTCTCTGTCATCTTTTTACCTCCWTTTTTTGGAGTGTTTTCCATGCTGCAGTTTCAAAGGAGGGTGATCCAAGGTGACATCAGAGGGTTGTTAAATAATGACAATCCTCTTTTCAGGTGGAAGCCCCTTTGGACAAAATGTTGACTTCTGTTCAGGACAAAGCAGTTTGTCAAGTCATAACTCCAGGGAGTTGGTAACTAAGTAACAGATCAACGGTTGGAAAACTTTGATCTCCTAATGATGCTCAATTGGGAATCTTCTGACAGGGGAATTCTCTGAGGGCTGGAGGAGGAATCTAGCATCAGAAATCTCAAAATAAAATCTGGCAGGAGAGACAAGGGGAAGGGAGGATTTTAGAGGGTATTTGGGTTTGGTTTTTTATTTTCTCCTTTTTGTTGTATGTATTTTTGTTTGTTTGATTGATGTTTTTATTTTATTGTTTTGGGGTTTATTTTATATTAAAGGTAACCTTTTCCATTGTATGGCCAGATAAGGAAGAAGCAAACTAGTTGGACACATTGTAGATAGACTCCACTTTGAAAAAGAAACCCATGTGTAGCATCATGAATCCCTGGAGGAACCTGACCTATGCCCTATTATTATAATTCTTGAAGACTTGATATGGAATTATATGGTAAATATATATAAATATATTTATAGTTTGAGAGATCAAGCTAAATCTTCCTATGTTTGTTTCTCCATCATGAATGTCCAAACTAAAGTTTTACTATTTATCTGATTTATTATATATTTATTAGACATAATGTGATTTTTTTCTAAAATATAACTCATGCTGTTCATTGCTTGACAGCAAGCAGTGAACAAAGCCGTTGCATAAGACTTAAAATTATCTCAGATTTTTATAGAATTTTTTCCAAGGGATGACGCATACCTAGGGAAAAGAATGAAAAATAAAACCAAAAAACCCAAAACCACAAAACACAAAAAGCTTGAAAGAGGAAAATATAGTAGATGGGAATGGATTGACCTAGCAAAAATATGTTCTCAAGACACAGCTTTAAAAGAATATGAAATCTTTCAAGTTTCCGTAAAGAACAGAGAGATGAAAGCTGTGAGTGTTGAACATTCCAAATAATAATATTTGTCCCCAAGTATTTTTTGTTGTTATTTTTCAGAAATGTCAGTGACCTAATGGACATATTGACTCTGGACAAATTCTTTCTTACCTGTATCCTTAGACTTTCACAGCTGTAACAGCTGTACTATATTAATCATGTAAATTGAAGATACATTGATCATTTCAATATGTTATGAAGAATATGAAAGCTAGAGAGAGAAATTTTTGAAATACAGGACTAAAGGACACTTTATGGCTGCAAGAATAGTTCCTTTCTAATATCTAAATAGTCTTGAATCAGGAGAGTTCCTAATCGTGTTCACTGAAGACTTTAGAAAACATGTTTAAAAATATATAAGAGGGATGCATATTAAGGAACACTAGAGATATGACTCTGTGTAAGGAAATTCAAATAGCCAGTCTTTAAAACAGTAAGTTATATAGCACAACCTCTAGCTTATGCGGGAAAAACTGTTACCACGTATGAAACATCTTATGAGACTGCTTGTACATTTCTAAATATAGACTAATCTTACTAAATTTGTCAATGAATAATTTGCTATGTGGATGTCATCAGAAGCTGATGTTTATAAATATAAAGGCCTGAAAAGTCCATCAAAGAGACAAATCTCATTTTTAGTACAATATCAGGTGGACAACTTTACTGAATAAATTTTTGACCACATCTATAGCTTGAGAATGGAATATTTTTATCAAGTTGCGCAGTCTTGATCTAAAACCATAGAGACTTCATCATATCTCTTGATAGACTATGCCAGGATTTAATTATCTTCCAGGTGGAAAAATACAGCTCTTTCCACTGAGTCTGATTGCATGCAGTATGAAAATCTGATACCATTGTGCCCTTGTATTTCACATGAGAATTCTCTCTTACCTTAATGMCTCTTTTGAGGTAAACCTTTTTGGGGGGCAAATAGAGTGGACTGATTTGTTTAATTTTTATGCTTTATGTCATATTTTATTTGAGTTCTATTTTTTTGTCTAGTTTTGTTGATTTTTATGTCATATTTGCTCTGAATTTATTCATAATTTCTACTTTTTGTTCTAGTTTCTCTGTTTTGAAATGAATCTTCAGATTGTTCAGGCCTAAAGCAGCTGCTTGAATGTTTCTAGTAATAGTCTCACTAATTTAATTTACAGAAGTAAATGARAGAAGTCCACTATCTCACTACGGAAGATTGCATTTGCTTTGCAGCAAAACCTTTCGTTTGAAAGTGTCTTGTCTATAGGCAATGGATATCCTTTAAAGTAGGATTTTCTTTTCTGCTTCAGATATATAACCATGGCTGCAAAAGAGTCCATTGTTCACGAAGCCTAAGGAATTCAGTTCGGTCTATCAAAATGATCCAAATT
Organism: Amblyornis subalaris; assembly: GCA_018881555.1. Taxonomy (NCBI): domain Eukaryota; kingdom Metazoa; phylum Chordata; class Aves; order Passeriformes; family Ptilonorhynchidae; genus Amblyornis; species Amblyornis subalaris. The sequence goes on from JACAXG010000050.1 coordinate 6,045,643, forward strand.
TATCATTACTTATCACTCTTTTCTCCTGTCATATATGTTGAGTAACAATAAAGCCTATTATTCATCACCAGAGAGTAATGTGCAATTTGACAAGAGAAGGATAGCCGAAAAGTCACTTTCAGGAAGTGGTATTTCCAAAACCTTTCCACTGATCTCTTGGAATTAAATATCTTTGGTAGATGATCGCATGAGCAAGTAATCAGAAAGGGTAGATTAAATAGAGGAAGATGGATTGTATTTCTTCTTAAATGAGTATAATGCAAGAAGGTCATATGGGATTGTTCTCTTTGCTCCTGAAGGAACAGAGGATTCATGTAGGAAGGAAAGAACACAGTGAGCCCTGGCTCCCTTGCATTATGTATTAATAAATGTCTCTGGGAAAAACAGAATAATTGTCAGCGAACAAAGGCTGCTCATCTCTGTATGACTGAGTTGCTTTAGGAAATATTTCTGTGTCTTAGCTCAGCCTCAGACAGCTCTAGTTGGTGCAGCGTAACCTTGCTAATTTATTAGCTTTTCTGTTCAGAAYTGGCTAAACTGTTTACAGTTTACAGTAAAACATCCTAATCTCAGCTGTGGCATTCTGCTCTTGTATTGATGAAATAATGCACGTGTAAAAATAGGGCAGCATCCTGTTCCAGAAAATACAAGGGAGCAAGAAAGAAGAGAAGGAGATGAGAAATATCCAAGATATGCTATTCTAAGATCTCAAGACCTCAGCCTGGAAATCCTTCCTGAATCTGTTGTGACTCTTAAGTTCTGCAAACTGTATGTGAAAGAGAAGTGTTTATGGAAAACAAGGGCCAAAAAAGAGATCTTCCACAAGGAAAATAGTTGTAAAAGATTCCTTTCTCTGTGGCTTTTAAAGATGGATGGAATCTCTTTGTGYGTATAAATTCCAAACAGACATGCTAATTCCCATTGTTGATGTTACCATTGTGAGATGCTTACCTGTGGAACCTCTCCATTAACCAGGAGAGGGGTTAATGGAGGCCACCAGCAAGAGACAGATCTAGGTGACTGAATAGTAATAAAGCCACATCTGAATGCCAGCTTGCAGCAGAGGGTTTCAGCTTCATATCTCTGATGCATCAATACCATCGGTGTGGGCTCAGTGGCTCATTCAACATCAGGCCACTAGTGGGAAACAGAAAAGGCAGAAGACCCAGGGTGAGAAGTAGTCCTCCAAAGACACATCAATCCTCTCAGCAAGGCAGCCCGATGCATCCACGGTTTTCCAGCTGTGACACAAGAGGAATGTCCAAGTGTCTGTTGTACAGCTGTTTCACTCTTTCACTGTGAATAACATAACTAAAATTTATTTGGATGTCTAGCAATGCTGCCCCATGGGATTTTTAATGGTTTGTTTCCCAATAGCTCTCCATCTGTGACAGTGACTAACTGAATCTTGCAGGGCTCCAGAGTATGCTTGAAATATCTTTTAGTTCTACCTGAGAAAAAATACTAAATTTCTTATGAATTCAGAGTTCCACACCAGAACCATAATCTCAGCTAAATTTTGGTTACAGAAGATGCCCTTGCTTTGTAGGTCCTGCTGGATTTGGACTAGACACTGCTTACATCTTCGGTGGCACCCTGCTTTTTCATTGTTCTCTTTGTTTATTTCACTCTTATATTTGCTTGTTTTGCTGAAGAACTACTCTGTATTTCTGTGGTATGCTGTAATTCTTCCTTACTTTATTGCTAACCCCAGCACTACGTGTGAAGGACTACAGCACAATGAATAATTAATCTGACAAATTTAGCCTCTTCAGAAAGATTTCCGTTAATGCCTTTGTTTCATAGAAGTATTTTTGGAACGTGGCTGGATTTTACTCTGCGTTAATCATGCACCTATGCGACAATTTGCTATTTGTAATCAGGACATGCTGGTTACTTGTGAGAGCCTTGCTAAGTTACATGTTATTTTTTCCATTTCACATTTGGCTGTACACACAAAACCTAGCAGACAACTGCCTGTATGTATGTGTGTAGAGCCAAATTTCTGTACTGGCAAAATTCCATGGTTGCACCACTAGAGAATTAGGCCCTTTGCATTCAGTTTCCGCAACTCTTTGAAAAGAGTTTAACATTTACTCTTCAGTAATGTTTATGCCAGATCAGCAGGAGTAGAAAGAGAYACAAGCAGAGCCAAAAACATTTGTCTAAAAATTTGGTTAAGTGGTCACGGACAATTGCTTGAAATAATAACCCTGAGTACCATTCGTCATCACCGATCATTAGTAGTTTTAATATTAGAATTGTTACTGTTTCTTGTGTCCAGGATTTATTATAGTGAGGCCTCTTAACTTTTGTTGAAACACTAATGTGTAAAGTGGTGTTTAAATCTGTACTTTTYGCTTTTCCTGGCATTCTTTTTAAGATAATGACTGACTGTGGATATGTASTTGAGTTCAACAATAACTACTAAAGCTTTCAGCTGTAACTGATTTTCTTTTAATAATAACACATACTATTTTACATTGTTTTCTTCATATCCAGCAGTCCTTTCAAATACTAATTACTCCATAAAAAACAACCTTACCAGATGGATCAGTCATTGTCCCTACCTTACAACAACAGAAAGAAATCTTCAAGCTAAGCTTTCAGTTTTGGCTGCCTCACATTGGGGATTGTTTCATAAAACCTGGGTGACATTATAGGGTGAAAATCATTTGTTTATTCCCAAAATGGAATCCCTCCAGTGTCTTCTGTGTTCTGTGACTATGAACTGATGAATACGAGTCAATTCAAAAAGACTRTTTGAGACACTTTCCCTAAGGATCGGCAAAAGACAACAAAACTAAGATGTTTATAATACCCAATTCTGGGCTGAGTTTTTGGCTCTAATATACCTGCCACATAATGTTACCTGTTTTATGTAATGATTGTTCTGTTGAGTATACAACAAATTACATAATACRTGTATATATCAAAGAAATTTCAAGCATTGTATAGTATAGCATTTCSAAATTACACAGGGCATGGCAGGTGGTTACTCTGTTTGTCCATTACATTCCTCTGCTTAAAGCACATCTTATAAATTCTGGGACTATTTATACTCAAATATTGTGACAATGACGAGTAACATATGTGCTAATATGTATAGAAAAGAATAAAAGATTGGCTAAGATTTAAAGAAGTGACTAGTGGTTTTAGACATGTTGTTGAAGCAGCTTGGTTCTCGCTGTGTGAAAGCTTAACATTTCCTAAAGAACTTCAAAAGTTTGTTTAACAGAATCCCCAGAATAAAACCTGTTCTCTTAACCACAACTGCAAGTAATTTTAGAAATATATGGCATTGAGCTACAGTTTTTATTTACTCTACCTATCTACCTGACTGGGATCTACAGATCCCATCCCATCCATTGTGTTCTGTCTGGCTACTCTGACACAGCCACAGTAAGATCTCCTTGACCTACAAATACGAGGGACTGGGAAATACATATTTAATTAGCTGTAGTTGTGCAAGGCTTTATATTATTTGAATTGCTTGACATGGAATGCTATTCTTAAGGCAAGCCACCCACATTTTATGAAATCTCCTCTGATTTCTGTAGAGAATATCTCCATTCTGGAACTCAGGGTAGGGAATGAACGCTCTGGCACTAGCTGGGTATCTCTGAGGTAACCTGAGCAGCTGGAAACACTGACCTGCATTCATGCAAACAGAAGTTCCAGCTGCAGTACTTTTAGAGCAGGTATTAGAATGACTTAGATGAATTTTCTTGGTAGAAATGTGGGGCTGATTTAGTAAATCCTAATATAAGAAATGAGTGCCTATTTCAAGTGTACAGTATCTACACTTTTTTCATATAAAATTTGGGGGGTTTCAGTTTTCATTATACAAATTTTAAGTTTCAACAACACTCTTTGTATATTGCTTAATATAAGTAATGTTTATTATTAAATATTTATTAATATAAATAATAATTATTTATAATAGAAATTATTTTTTCACCATGGTAGCAATAATCTCAGAATCCGTATTCACCTCAGGGACTGCAACACAATATAAAATCTTATTAGGCAAAAGTAAGGAAATTGGTTAGCATCATACATGTTTACCTCAAGAGAAGTGCACAGGCAGCTCATCTTCACCAACATTGGACCTGGAAGCAGCAGAAGCATGTTAATGTGGTGATATGTGTGCTCATCAGACTCATGTGCCAAAAAGTCAGGACTATCTTGCCTTGTGGACAAAGTAAGTACCTTGTCATGGCCCTCCCAAGGCATATGCACTCTTCTTGATTTTGGCCAGAATCTGTGGAAGGGAACAGTACAACTCTGCTCTTGCAGTACAACTTCAGGACAGTGGTCCATTTCATGGTGCTGACATACCCCCAAAAAATGATGTCTCCATGAGGCTATGGTTGTAACCCTTCCTTGCTTCCTATCACAAGCTTCCAGAGGAATTCTGTCCAAAGTTCTTTCAGTAAAATGATGATCAGAACAACTATTACTAAGGCAGGTAACAAACAAACACAAAATATAAAGGCTATAGGGAAACTACCCTCGTAAGCACTGAGAGGGAAGGTGAATGACTGCTTGTTGGCAAGCAAAGGAATCAGCTGGCTTGGAATGGCAGATAAATAGAGGTTACCACACCTTTTAAACAGTCAGGGTACTTGCTTCTTTGATGACTTTGAATTGAGAAATCAGCAGAAAAATCCTGACCACGACTCTGCAGATATAAGTGTATCAGTATTTTTATATATAACTGTCATCTATTTTCTCTATTCTTATATCTAACCTATCTTCCTGGTGCTTAAATGAGAATTGAACCATGCTCAAACAGAGAAAAAGCAGTATTTTCAGCAGTAACTACTTATTCACATGTGAAGCCTGACAATCTTTTGCTACCACTCTCAACCCAGTTATCTACACAACTCAACATGTAGGCATACTCAAAACCTAGCAGGTCTTTCTGCCTTTAAAACATTGCCTGCCTCCTGCATTCCTCAGCATACTGTAGCTATTTTTTGTGGTATTTACCTTATTTTATGGGAAAATTTGCACTATAAATTAAAAATATTTCCTCCAAACTGAATATGGTCTTACACATAAAGTTTTGGTTGATTGATTGATAGTTGGGTTTGGGATTTTTTTCCTGTAGTTATGTTAAAAACTATTTATGTCTCCATATCGGAATTGTATTTGGTAACATCATTATATGTTTATGTTAAGGGATGTCTCATCCCTTTGGTCAGCCTTTCCCCTCAAACTGAGCAGTCAATTTCGGTAGTAGAAATGCTCCCCAGTTCCTACAAATGTTGTCTTAGAAGTGGATAGCAACTTTCTTGGGCATATTTTATGTGTTTGGAGACAAGATATCATTTGTTGACTCACAGCTAACAGGCTCTTYTAGTGGGACAGCAATATCTGGAACAAAAATTTGACCCAAACTGCCCTCAAGGCACTCACTAATCTGGTATGAACAGGTTAATCATGAGCACTATAACAATGAATCCTGTGTTTGCATCCTGTTTTTATTTGAGGTGCAATCTCCATCTGAAGCTTCTGAGCAGTTGGGATTTTCATAGCTTCTCTTTCCTTTGTGGAGTCTGAAAACCTGTGCTGGACATTAATCATGTCTTTATCTTCCTTGGCAGGCTAGGAACAGAATAGCTTTGAGAACCCTACATGGCTTGTTTGGTTTTTTCTTCTGAGTAAGATACTTGGAGACCTTCACATRCATAAACATGTATACTGTGTGGATAAGATCCTGATATCCTCAGGATATCAAGCAACAAAGCACCTATCCTCAGGAATTTAATACAGACAGAATCTTCACTAGCTTGGACAATTAAGGACATTAGGAAACTCTCTGTTGAAATGAACATCTTCAAAATATAATCATAAAGGAAAATCACCAGTGCTTTTTCATACACTGCACAGAAAGTTAACACTGTTTCTGAGGCATTTACTCTTAACTCAGATGAACCACAAAAATTTGTATATACATTCCTGTTTTATTTAGCTTCCTTTCTGCTGGCAGAAGACTAAGTCAAATAATACCAGTAATCAGAGTCATTGAACGATTCAGTGGTCTGACAGACCAGTCAGTAGGTGGCTTGAGGTGCTGCTAAGGTTTTACATCATGTGACTAATTTAATGAAATTGTTTAAACACTACTGCTCTGTGCTTTTGCAAATAAATATAAATTCGTTATGGACGATGATGCTGACAAGAATTAGAAGTTCCACAGAAGTGAGAAAAAGCACAGAACATTTTTTCCCTAACTTCTGATCTGCATGTTTTAAAGGTCCAAGTAGTTGGGAGTACATATTCAGTTGTTGAACTAAAATTATGTATTTATTGGTATAAAACATTGAAATTTTTAATTGGACTAATTTAAAGACACACAATGTGTGTGTCTCATGCCTGAGGCTTCTTACCAAAGAGGTCCCATTATTTATAGGAACCTACAATGCTGCATACATTACTAAAAACTCAGCTATGTAACTTCAGAAAAGGTAATTGCAGATTGGAACAGTTTTTGCTTTCCTAATTAGCAGAAGAAGGTCAGAAACATGTCTTTTAAAAACAGTAACAGAATGCAATATTTAGTTACTTATTACTTTAGGTTCTTCACAGCCATAAAAACTGTCTTCCTGCAAATTAGCTTATTCATTTTCATTTTTAGGGTTGCTATGCTGGAGTTGGTCTGTGAATTCTGTGGTACTTATTCAAAGATGAAATTATAGCTGTTGCTTTATTTAAAATATCCCCCAATGACCTGAAAAAAAAAAATCAACATTCTTTTTTAAATAATAGGTTAGAAAAAAATTATAGGAATTTTGACTGGTAAATAAGATGTTCTGGTACTCAAAAAAGTGGTTAGAGTCTCATTCTTCATTTTTGTGTCCTACATAGCAGTATAATTTGAAGCTAATAATTTCAAGGTCTTTTTGGAGTTGGATCCTACAAATATTACACCTCTGAAGACTTGTACACTGGTAGTCAAATCATGTTGAAAGGCTTCAGACTTCAGGAATGCTGCCAAGGATTTGTCATATGAAATGTTGTGCAAGCTGCGGCACTCCAAGACACTGCAAACTGCAACAGGCACTGCAAGGAAGATTCTCAGTAGTTTATAAATAAAGGTATTGATTTACTCATTTTAATTGGGTTTTTTTTGCTGGTTGCTAGCCTGCTGCTTATCCATGTATAGTAAGCATATGACAGAGCATGGAACCATCAGCTTTTATTTTCTGTTTGTTTGGGATGCTCTTCTGACTGACATTTGTGCACTCTATGACTTCCCAAAAATGGGAGGAGAAAATCAAATATTTTCTTCATCCTGCATGTTGGCTTATTATTTTACTGCATGTAAGAAGGGACAGCATTATGCTGCAGCTTACTTTCCCCCCTCATTTGAAATTCTTTGGTTTCTATGGAAACAATGAGTTCTATTGTTGTAGTTGTAACTTGGGGGATGGTAGTGCTYCAGCATTTCATAAAAAGCAGTAGCACAAGTTCTCTGTGACTATTTATAAAAGTTGGTTTGATCCATGATGCTTCTATACGTAAATATATTCTGAACCAGTATCAGAAGTCATCTACTGACTTGGTATTTAACACCAAGATACATTTTTTCTTAAATTGTCTTTTTTCTCTACTCAGGATTACCTGACTCATGAAATCCTTAAATATGTATTTGGAGTATTCACACGTGCCAGAATTTAATGACCCAAAAATTCATGCCCATGATTCACTAAATTCATGGATCTATCTTTGTCAATTGCATTATTCCTGCAGTATATGGTTGCTTTGCAGAAGTGTAATTGGCATTTCTCAAGGATTTTTTGATTTTTGTTCTGGCGGTTCAGATATCTGTAGATGCTGGAGGCTAATATTAAAAGTAATAGGATAGTAAATCAGTGCTAAATTGATAGCTAAAACTGAATGCATGCAAAATAACATATCAGTTTACTCATAATGTTGTAAATTAGGATTATTTTAATTTTTTAATTATTTCTTTATCTTTCTCTCTGAAAAAAAAACCAAAAAACCAAAAAAAAMCAGAAAAAAGGATACTTCTAATGGGAAATACCACTCTTTTCCAATTTTCAAAGGTTTTATTCAGAATTTCTGGAAATAATTTCTGAACTATTTTTAAAAATCTCTTTTTGAAGTCTTAAAAACTAAAAAAAAATAAAGTCATAGGGCCTTAAACTGTGGATCGTGTTATATTTTTGCATTAACCTTAACTTCTTCATTTAAAATCTGAAAATATACAACTCATTTCTGTTTACTGGACAAATAGTGCAAAGATACCATCATTGCCCAACTTACAGTTAGATTGGCTGCCACATTTGTATAAGGAGTTTGGTATAAAAATCACAAGAYTCTTTGAGAAACTAGCACATTCTACTGTCTTTCTAGCTAAAATTTTGGTTTTATCTTTGTATTTTAACTTCTTTTCAATACAGCATGAATACTTAATTAAAAATTTACTTTTTAAAAAAATTGGCATTTCAGTGAATAAATAGTTTAAAAATAAAGTATAATTATAAACAGAGAGCTATAATCAAGTGATACATGACCCTGTGCTCTAATTTTTATTTAGAGAAAGTAGGAAAAGGATATTGAATTAATGTCAATACAGGGGCAACCAATACAATCATGGGAGAAGTTGTCAGTAGTTGTGATCTAGATCAATTTGTTACCCTGCTAAACCCATGAATTTTATTAATGTGTAAGAAACTATATTTGTAACAAAAGATGAAATACATGCTTCTTCAAGAAAAAGAACTTTATTCTGGAAAATAATATCAGAAAATGTGATGGTACTGTAATGGGACCAAAAAGACTAATATAATCCTGATGCATATTAAGATGACAGTAGGACAAGACAGACTATATTCCCTCTGACCTTGATCATGGCACAAATACTCCTGGATTTCTGTATTTCTGCAATATGAGAAACATATTTAAATATTTGATAAAATTTAGGAAAGCACCATGAAATGTACTTAATCAGAAAGCCAGAAAACCTTTTTGTGAAAAGAAGTAATGTTTATTTTATCAAGAAAAAAATTCCAAAAAATAATTTTGGCAAAATAGCAAATAATGACTCTAGTTTAGATGTATCTGTAAGGAARAACAACAATATAACAAGATCTTGGGTGCTGGAAACTGAGGCTAGGTGTGTTCAGTACCAAGAAGCAAGGCAAATATTTTCTGAAGTAAAAATAATTAACTGCTAAAACAACTCGTTGTGGTCTGAGACAGATTATTCCCACCACTGACAATATTTATATGAAGACTGAGGGGAATATTACCTTTTTTAAAAAAAGTATAGGCTGTAGCTCAATTTAAAAGAGAAATTAATTCAGGAAACTTCTTTATGAGGAACAAATTAGAAAATTGTAATAGATAACCTCAACAGTCTCTTTTCAGCTCTTAAGTGAATCTTGATTGTCTTCAAAGTCATTGCTTTATGCTTTTCCTCTTTCATTTGCATTATTATCAGTGAGTATGTGTATGAGTATACATATATGTGTATGTCATGAGTGCAGGTTTTAGAGATGGCACTGTCCAGCACTCTCTTACATATGGGTGTTTTCTGTTTGAAGAACAGTATTTTTAATCCTCAGTGCCTGAAGGAAGTCCCTAAAAAGTATGAAGGTGGGTCAGGAAGCAAAGACACTCCAGAATATTCAACAGCTAAACAAACACTTTCCTCTGAAAAGCCCTTACAAGGAGAGTGCATTATCAGGTGGACAGGTTCAGAGGAGTAAAGAAAGTTGTGGTAAATGGATACAGAGCTCCTTAATTAAGCTCTGATTTTATATCTGTATATATGCTCTGAGTACTTTTATCCTAATCAGATATAAACCACAGTGCATTTGTGATGAGCCAGCCAGGTCTCTMCAGCATTCCTGACTGGGTCCAGTCCCACGAGCATTGGTGGAAAGYTGGAGCTGTCAGCAGCCCACACGGTAGTGTGCCTAAATGTGCTAAGTTCTTATCGTGTCATATGGACACCCTACTCCACAACATTATGCACAATAATAACATCCAGTCTTAATCATGGTTATCCACGGGGCCCATGTGTGACTACCTTGCCCATTTGGGGACAACAGCCTCTTCCTGACAGCAGCTAGTTAATCTGTACTAGATGTCTATGCTACTGTTTTGGTGATCTAGATATTTCCTCCTCTTTCCTCTATATAAAAAGGCAGCTTCTATGGAGAAATCCTTAAATATTTATAAATGTATTAAATTTTCCTGTGCTCTGTAGTCTGCCTTCAGAATATTTTATTGAGGTTACCCACCGCATTCACCATTTCATGGAATGCTCTGCAAATAATCTATGGGGTTACTGTTACTGCCATGTTTCTGTATTATCTCAAAAGATAATCTTGCTGTTTCAATCCTAACACTCTTCCTGCTGTCCTTTTGATCCGAAAGTTTTTAAATAGCAAAATCAAAACTTCATGGTGTGTAACTACTCAGAAACAGGCTCCATTAGGTGAAATTTAAAGGAGTTCTCATTTTCCAAGCTGGTGCTTTTATCTCTCCAATAGCTGTCGTTTACCAACAGTCYAAACTCATTCATATAACACTGTGGTCAGAAATCATCTTTAAGCTTTTGACAGATGAGCTGAATTCAAGATATACTCTTCTGATTTCCTTCTGCAGGCAATTTATATGTCATGGTTATCAGAAAGGTTGTGTATTACAGGAACCTTGGCTATGATGGAGGGCTTACTTGAAATTTTAGCAGAGTCATTAAAAGTGGCATTTGTGGAGTGGATTTGTGTTACAAGATTTCTTTAAAAGAGGACAGCTAAAGAAATACTGTTATTTGAACAGTAGTCTGAAAAGTTTTAACACCAAGGCAGTCCTGGGACCCTTTCCTAGGATGTCACAGCTTTTAAAATAGAACTGTTCTATTAGATATATACCTGTATGAATTATCATTTACCTGCTCATAAGAAATATTCCTGTAAGATACTTTTTAATATCTTTATAAACATCAGTGCTAATGATATTGTAAGAGGAAAAGAAAGCATTTTACTTATTTTTTAATATAACCAAAATGTAAATACAGCGTGGACAAGGACAACTGAGCAAAGTAAAAAAAGACATGAAGAACACACTGCTCTTGAATCTTTCGTCTGTATCTTGCATTGTTGGTGTGAAGGACATCTATCCCATGTTATGTATCTAATGTTAGAAATCTAACATTTAATGTAATCTGAGTGCAACATATTCAGCTGGACCCCTTAGTTCTTATTAAAATCACTTTTCAGCTCAGCCCTAACATTCTCTGGTGTGAAAGGCCAGGATGAGCTTTTAAAATAAATATTTAAGTGCAGTTACATTATTTCTCTAATTTACTTTCCATGTCTGTGGTGTTATGAACTTTACTGTTAGAATTCCACTTGATGCAGGCAAGAATGTACTGAAACAAGATGAAAATATGCATCAGCATTTTAAATCACATAATAATAGTGACAGTTCCTCTTTTCCTTACAGTGCAGACTATTCAAAGCAAAGAAGGACCCTATGGAGAATCCTGCATTAAGAATTTTCTTCGGTAACTGAAGCTTGCTCTGCTGGTGGGTCCCTTCCTTGGGAAGATCAAGGACAGAAAAGACTTCTGAAATGACCACTTGTTTATAAGTGTTTATAAGCCAGCCACTCACTTCTTCTGTCAGGTCAGGGCTGCTTATAATAGTTTTCTTTCTCAGACTTCTGTTGAGTCCACCCCTATAAAAGTAATTCCTTAGGAGAATAACAAATAAATGCAATTTTTGTGCTTTGTAAGCTTCTTTTTTCAGTACAGTTCATATACTTCATGCTCTCCTCTTACTAGCTTCAGATATTGTGTGATGTTGGCTCCTCCGTGTGTATTTCAGCCAAGTTAGAGATTATAAATTGTGTTGTGCTTTGTCCATAAAATATATATGAACTGTGCTTAGTTCTACAATCTTTATCAGCCTCATGGAAGCTAAAAGCAAAAAAGTCAAGTACAAGCATGTGTGGGTTTAGTAAATGTAGTAAATGTTTGTCAGTTATCTTAAATGGATCAATTCATCCTCCAATTGTTCTTCTCTTTTTAAAGTTCTGATAGCTTGAAATCACRGATTCTATGTTGATATATGTTAACCAAAGATCAAGATGACCCACTTGGCATCTCCTCAGTCACAGGATGTCTTCAAAACAGCCTTTGCTTTGTACTAATCTGATATAATTAAGTTTACTTTTTGCTATAATGCATACATGCTCTATTGTTTCAAGAATGAGAAAGACAATCTCTCAGATAATGCAACAGCCTGAAGTAATCAGCTGAAAAAGCTGCTTTAATGGAATCTACAGAAAAAGAGGTTGTGCAGGACAGGTGTGTGCAAAGAACAGGTCTTGAAACACCGTCTGAAAACAGATGACATTTGTTAGTTTCTGTCTGGAACAGAGTGGAACCAACTACATAGCTTTCTGCTGAAATGAAATTCTGTGATGTGGCTACTCAGAGAAAAATGTGTTCCATATAAGTGATTAATTCACCACTTCCAAATCTTTATAAGTTACAAGATTTCAATGGAAAAAAAGCCTTAAGACTTGTTCAATCTCCAATTCCTTAGAATTTAGGGTCAAGCTAAGGTACAAACATATCTATTGATTTCCAACATAAGATAAGTACAATAACTCCTCAGGATCACCRTTCTATCTTGATTTGCATAGAGCCTGAGTTGGAAATAACAGACAATGAAAAACTATCCAATAAAACTTACTTCTAGCTATAGAAATTTTGCTGTGTATCAGAATACACTTCATTTATGTTTGAAGTGTTCATTCTTCAACTTAAAAAATCCTAAAAAAAATGCTGGAGGAATATTTTAATGTGCTGCAATCCTATACTACATTCTTAAGAGAAAGGGGATTGGTTTGTAAAGCAAAAATATCAAAAATCACATATTTCTTTATGACCTTGCATGAGAAAAAATATCACTTTTGCAGACACTGCAGCTCGAAATAATTAAAACTCAACTTCAAAAAATTCAGATAAATATTCAGAAGAATCATACACCTGTGCTTGCCATGTCATAGTCTTCTCTTTCACAGCACATTGCTTTATAGCCCACAGTGCTCTCCTGTTTCATTCAYGCAGAGTCTAGGCCTCTAGTTCTGCAAAGATTAATGGATGTGTACACTCTTTGTACACTCCGAGGTGTTTCATTGATGCCAATGGAGCTGGTTGCAGAGAGTTAAGACAGGCATTAGTCTTTTCAGGATCAGCCTCTAAGCCTATTATATCAGAGCACAAAATTAGGTTAGATTTCACTCTTAGCCGGGTTAGTGAAGCCTTGTTGCCCAAATCMTTGTGATACAGTTGAAAAAAACAGTGGAATTCAACACAAAGGATAAAATACTTTAAGGGAAGAGTGCACTGAGGCTTACAATGTTATTATGTAACTTAGGCAATTAAATAATCTAATTTTTGGTGAAAGTCATTATTCTTTTGAATGGTCATGTGCCAGAACTAAATTTTAATGGCTTATACTGTTGTCTGGAAAATGGTTTGACTTGTTTCAGCCAAGAACATTCAGTTTATTTTCTTAGTTCTAACATTATCTGATACCGAAAAAATGACCTTTAAGTGGTCCCCAGTGCACTCCTACACTTTGTTCTAGGAATACAGGGAATCTTGAGTATTGTCAGCTGAAACAGTTTTTATATACTTTATTTTTAGCAACAGCTAAAGTTCATGCATCTCTGACTGAGACTATCGAGATTATAGGAAGATCAAAAGCTGAGGCAGAGAAGACTTCAGGAGTGAATCAAAATTTGAAATCTAGCTTCATATATAAATTAAGCTGCCATTCAAGCTGCACTTATTTATACAGTGGTTTGTAGAAGTGATTATTATGAAAAGGATTTGCAAATTACTTTGTAGTGCGTCTTATCTCTGTGAAGTCTGAAGATGAGAGAGGGGATCAGTTATTCTTTAAAAATTTTTTTTAAATGGCAGTGTCATTTAGAGTTTGGAGAAGGAGAGTTTTCCCGAAAATGTATTGTTCAAAGTAAAGCTTGGAATACACTTGCTTGAATTAGTTTTTCTGCAAACTCTGATCTGGCATCTTCTCTAAAATTGTCAGTGTTGCCTGGTGGCAAAGATGGTGCAAGCTGCTGTGGGCCCGGCTGGATCCCTGATCTATGCAGTTGTCTTAGGTACATGCTTTCTCGTGTCCAAGGACAAGGTTTCCCAGAGAAAACAGAGGGTGAAAATGCAGGGGTTTGTTTTTCAAATGTTTCAAATAAACTGGTGAAATATTTAATACAGGAATTTTGTGACCTTATACTCTTTATGACTCACCCAACGTCTTTGCAACACTCCTCAGAACTGGGGTAGCGTTTTTCTTATTTCATGTAAAGGGACTTATTTCAGCCAATCTTTCCATTTAATTTTAGAGATATATCTCGTTCAGACAGACATGGGAGAATTTTTCTTTTAATTGATTCCAAAGGGAATGTAGATAACCAAATCTAAAAGAAATATCTACACAGTCTAACAGTAGGTAGACTATATATTGGTAGACAGTATTTGWGCTGTTTTTCAAACTGAGACCAGGCAAAGTAAGAAGTCCACAACACCTGGGAAAAAAAAGTGACAGTAATTTACTTGTCACCATGGGGGAAATCTAAGGGATTTTCAGGCCTTCCTCATCACTCACAAATCCATCCTACCTCTGTCTTCAGTTCCTTTCTGTTTAGTTACTGAATAAAAACTTGTGTCAGTATTGTCTATTTTGTTTTTATTTCATAAAACAGATTTGATTTTTCTCTGCTTAAACAAAGGTTTGCCCTCTCACATGAAAACCCACAGACAGATCAGACACCACACTGCTTGACCACTGTTTGACTCATGCCATGGGCTGTCGCTGTTTTGTTCGATACTTGGATTTACAGTGAAATTCACAACAAGATTTTAATTTCTCACTCTCAACTCTGAAGCATTTATTAGCCATGAAGAGGTATCTTGGGGCTGATCAACCACTGCCTAAGAGGTAGCTCCTGGGTAGCAAAGATCTGATTAATCCTAATAGGTTGTTTTAAATATAATAAATTTGTTTTATGTTAACTGAATCTAACCTTTCAGCTCAATATAACTCAATCCCAACTTTCTCTTTGTGTGTTCCATGAAATACTATATTTTTATCTATTAGCAGTGGAGAAATTATTAAATAATGCTTGCAAGGTCTTTACACTTGTGAGTTGAAAAGAAATTATTTCTGCATTTATCTTTCATTTTATCTTATCCTAATTGTCTAGCTTTAAGAATTAGATTTTTTTTTTGTCTTACAGATGGCAGAATAAGATGAAGAGACATGGTTAGTAGACAATTCTTCTTTATTGCTGTGCACATACATCGCCTTTTAGCCAACTAAGGTTTCATGTAATAAAAATGTAAAATGTTACAGACAATATTGTAAAAAAATAAATACTAAATATTTGTCTTTAATACCTTGCTATTAGTAGAGATTTCATTGAACTTTATGATTGAAGCTTATGTTTCTGTTGATATGTTGCCCATTTTTACTCATTATCAGATATTTAAAGAATAAATTATTATGCTCTGAAGAGCATTAACTTCAAGTAAAGAGGCTAATAATATCGTTAAGGTGATAGAAGGTGTCAAAATTTAATGAATGAAAAGGTACAATGAATATTGGAAGTGTGTTAGACAGAAGCAAATGCTTTTTTACAGCAATTTAAAGTATTTCAGACACAAAAAATTTCAGTTCCTTAAGCCAAACTCTWAAGTGAGTGCGTTTGTGACTCATATAATTGTGTAACAAATACTAGCATGCGTATAAGATATTTGTATTGTCAAAGTCGGAATATTTTAAGCACATAGTTTATGAGGTATGTGTACTGGATTAAAACTGCTCATGCTTTTCCTCTATAAGAAAAGAACTTCTGGTCAACCCTAGGCAAAATTTTATGCATCTGTAATTATTTTGAGCTGTAATCAATCAGTAAAATTGCAGATTTTATTCAGTAATGACTAAATGTAACCCCTCTCATTTTTCATTTGAGACTTCCCACTTTCTTCTCACCTTTCTCTCAGAGTGTCTGTTGACATCTATTGGTCTGTTGTTGGGATATTTGGATCTACATCCATGTGTATTCTATGGAAATGCTTTTCCCAGCTTTAAATTCTTGGGGGGGGGGGGGGGGGGGGGGGGG